>CM072868.1:10105000-10705000 GCA_036937835.1 Pampus argenteus
TCACACAGATTTTAATGAGCAGCTGAAAATCCTGTTTTTGCTGACCTCCACTGTGTGTGTGTAAGTGGGTAGTATAATGTTATCATAAGTTATAGAAATGATTGCCACACAAAAAAAAGCACAAAAAGGCTGTAGTTGACATAAACTGGAACTATCCTTTAACCGGACATTTAAAAAGGTAGAGAAATGTAGAACAAACAAAACTGTCACCCAAAGCAAAATTGACTCAACACAGAGAGGTTTTGAAATATAAATGATTTCAAATAAAAGGGTTTGGTCCTGAGCAAATAGGTGCACCCACAAACACAGACATATACCGAATGGGAATGAACATCATGGGTCATTTTACTTCCCCCCCTTCAGCCTTTTCTTTTCGTTTGCTCCTTCCTTCCATAATCTGTCTCTCCCCCCTCCGCCTCCCCCCCTCTCCAGCTCTCTCAATCTCTCTCTCTCTTTCTCTCTGTGAAGGTCATGCAATTGATTTTCCTCTGTCTATTCATTTTTCAAGACTGGCTTTGAAACGTGGGAAGCAGACAAAAGCCACACTGGCCCCTCCCCTTGGCTCCGTCCCTCTCCTCTCCTCCACCCTCCACCTTCCTTCCCTCCTCGCTGCCCCTCGCCCCGTCCAAAAACCCTCGGACAAGAGGGAGTGTGGAGGAATGCAACCCCCTCCTTCCCCCCTTTCCTCCTCTCTCTTTCCTCATGCTCCTCTCCTTCCTCCCATTTTTATTCCTTCTTCATTTGTCCCTTTCCCCTGGTCTCGCCTCCTCTCCATCCTCTCCCCTTTCAGCTGGATCTCTGACCACATTCCACTAACGGAATTAAAGTCATGCATCACACTTAAAACCCTGCCAATGCACCGTGGGTAGACTTGTTCAAACTGATGTCCAAATTAGCATCGCATTTTCAGCCTTGGTCCCGCTGAGACTGTGTGGCCTGCTTGTAAAAATCACCAAACATTTAATAAAATACGCCATATATTAGAACCTAATCTGATGGAAGATAGATAGATAGATAGATACTTTGTTTGTCAAGTGCCTCACAATTTCACATGACCTTCATGTAGACGCTGCAGGCTTCTATATATTTACGGCAATGGTTCACATTTGTTCAAGATGTACTTTTCATTGTGGTGTGAGCAGCATACCTCACATCTGTCTTTTCACCACACTTCCAGTTAATGTAGAGTACAGCATAGCTGAGCTGTACTGTACCTGAATACCTACTTTTGTAAATAGCAGGTACTTTCTATCAAGGCCAAGAAAAGGCTGGAACACAGAGGCAAAACAATTCCCTATGTGTAAAGCACATTCAGTATGCTACTGTATGGATATCACTTTGACATTCAGATTGTGCTGTGCTGCGTGGCTGATACAATATCTACCCAGTGGATTAATCCTTAAGAATATATATTTCCTGGCTTACAATGTATGTTTTTTACAATATGAGGTCACTGAATGGGACATTTTTGCTTTACAGTGAGCTACTGCTGACAGCAAATGGTCAGACACCTATTCATACCACTAGATATTCAAAACTTTAATATTTTTTGACACAAAATCAAGTACTTTCTGAGATGCTTATGCTGTGACCCAATGCCATGCTACATACTAATTATATACAGTGCTTAAAGTAGTTGTCAAAGTATGTTTTTGTATTTTTATATATAAAAATGTATGTACTAAAGTGTATGTGCATCATGTAATAGGAATACAATATGACAGACTGTGAATCTGAAACTAGTTTGGATAGAAGTTGTAACTTGGCATTTCTATCAACATCTAATGTCCATCATCAGTGGTTGAGAAGAGACTGGTGCGAACACCTGCAACAGACATCAGCTGACTGTGAGACCAAAACATCTTCTGAGAAGGTTTCAAAGTCATCAGCCAAGAGATCAGAGGAGGTCATTCATTCACATCCGATGCCAAGAGACCAGAGACCATCTTTCACATGATAACAACAGAGCCATCTCCACAACAACTACGTTAATTTTATCCACTGATGAGGACAGTGAGATGAAAACTTCAGTAAAATCTTGAATCTTGAAAGAAAACAATGTTTATTTGTTCCTAGCTCTTTCTGTCTTGCCACAATCCACTATTTTGTTCAACCTTTTTTTTTTAGCTTGTCCACTGTGATCAATTGTTTTTTTTAGCTAATCATACTATTGGGGTTTAAATACTTTTGTTTCTTTTCCAATATGAACATAGTGCATACACAAAGCATGCTTAAAATTACTATGTTGTATGAAAAAACTGCTTTGATGAGTGATTTCATACCTTTGCTATCTTTAAAGGTCATGATTCTTGTCTCTAGTATGGGTTAAGCTCTATAAATTCTGGATCCTACATTTCCCATAATGCAATCAATAGAGAGAATCACTTTCTGGTAAATACCACGTCTTCCAAACTCCATACTCCTACATAAGTTTATAACTGAGGCTTTCTCTTATAAAATTGTAATCTCCAAGCCAAACAGACATTATTATAACTAACCTTCATGTGTAAAATCAGTTGAGTAACCGTTTATGGATTTTGGGAGAAGTGCCAACACTCTATATTGGCACCACTATGTATACCCAGGCCAAGTTATTATACTATCTAAACCATTATGTCTTATCTGTACTGTGTGGTGAACATTGTGGTAGGCTGAGGCACAAACATGCCATTAACACGACTGTTTTTTGCTCACATTTCCTCCAATTAAACAAGAACAGACACACACTCACACAGACACACAAACACACACACCTCTAATTGTACTTTAGCTGCATCGTTTCCCCTCAGTAATAGTAGCAATTAGACAGCCTGTATAATTACACTGTCCTCGTTATATAGTTAATTTCTGTAATTACAAATCACACCAATAGTTTCCACCCTTTTTGTGTATCATCTATTTCTCTCGCTTTCTCTGGCTCACACACACACACACAAACACGTGCACATACATAATACACACACAACCAAAAAAAAATATTATTCGTACAGTGCAGAGAATGGATCCAAATGAAGTAGCTTAGGAGATTCTTTGTATGATTATATGTACATGTATGTTTACAGGCTGGTCGTTGAGCACACACTCACATACACAAGTAATTATGCTTGCTAATAAAGGACTAGATAATTGTCCTGGCCCGAACTGAATTTTTGTGGTGTTGGATGTCTCAGATCAGACAGCTGAGGATTGTGTCTGATTGATGAAGAGATATGAGACATGACGTTTTCAGCGGTTTGTGTCCATTGGCAACACACATCAACATATTCATCTCCGCTGTATCATTTTATTATAGGCTGAATTGCATAAATCATCAGCAGAGAAATGATCCATGGCAACCACGTTTGATTTAACTCTGCATACTTGCACAGTCGCCAGGATTTTTTAAAATACTGTGGTCATGAGACAGAGTGCATTCTCTGCTTGTTTGTAAAAAGGCGATTTGTTTCTTGTCTACAGTGAATTTAGGTGAACCCATGCAGTTTGTCATTTTTTATCTTTACTTTTGGGTGTGTCTCTTTTTTCGCTTACCTTTGCTGCAGTTACTGTCTCCCTCCAGCAGAGGGCTCCAGGGCGGGTCCCCTTGGCTGGCAAAGGTGCGCATGTGCAAGTAGCTGATGGTCAGCCGGATGACAGAGGCTTTGTCCAGCTGGCTGGTGATGGCCCCAGGCAAAGGCAGCATCTTGGCCAGCTCAAAGAACTCGAAATTCTCCTTCCCCCGCCGCGAACGAGCCGCATTGCGAGACTTCTCTTTACGCAAGTTCTGAAGACTGAGAGGTGATCAAGCAGAAAAGACAAAAAAAAGGAGGGGGGGGTTAAGGATAGATGAAAGCAAGGAGGAGAAAAAAGAAAAGGGCAGAGAAACATATAAATCAACACTGTGTAAGATAAAACTGGTGAGGGTATCACATCATAGCCATTTAGTGACCACCTGTTGATTGATCCATGCATGCTATAAATGACCCGAGCATCAATCTTGTAAAACTCATTTCATAAATACATATAATGGTAATGGCTCCTGCAATTTAAGTGAAACAATCTCCAGTCTGACCCATCACTTGCAGATTGGCCTGGTAATTACAGACAAACTCCCTTCTTCTATCTGGCAGAGCAGAGTCCTAATAATGCCATTTGCTCCAAAATCCATATATGAACACACACACACACAATTTCTCTGCCTATCTCTCACTATCCCTCCCGCCATCTCGCTACCTCTCCCCCCCGCTCTCTCTCATCTGGTCCCGGGCTAGTGAGCTGAAGCTGTGATTGAGGGATCAATAGGAGAGGGAGGGGCAGAGTGACAGAGGGGGGCCGGGGCTCAGGTAGCCTGTCTCTCTGATTGGATATTGACTCTCCTCAATGGGGCCTGAGTGGTGGAATTATGTTGTCACAGCCACTTCACAATTTGTGTCGGTGCTGCGGAGGAATAAAGTGTGTGTATCTGTGTGTGTGTGTGTGTGTGTGAATCTGTGTGTGTGTGGGGACTGAAGCAGCATTTCTCCCTCGTGTCTGTGTTGTTGATTCTCATTCTAAGTCAGACCACCAGTATTGTGTGTGTGTGTGTGTGTGTGTTAGAGAAAAAAAAGGAAGAAAAGAACAAAGAAAAAGCATGCACAAAGCATGTGTACATGTTTGTATCTTAATCAGCTGACACAGCTGTTGTATTTCTCCTTGCTATTCTTTAATAAGTGTAAACTGTGTGTGTATATGTGTGTGTGTGTGTGTGTGTGTGTGTGTTGTGAATTCATGCTGCCAGCCTCTGTAACATCTCATTATTATACTGCCTCGACCCCAGCCACCGAGAACAATCAATAGACACACATTGATTCTGCTTAGTTTTTATATCCGCCTGTAAATGACTGCCCATTAATAATTCCAGCCAAATTTACTTAATCTCCCACTCAGGGGAGGGGGATACACAGGGTCTGACAGGATTGGCAGGTGAGCAACAATACATGTTATGTGTGGCACTAAGGAGAACAGATTTATGTCTTCTGGATTATGTTTCATTGATAGGAAACTCTTCTTCAGGCTGTCAGTGTGTACAAGGGTGTTAATGTATGGATTTCACCTTGCTTAGATTAATTCATGGGCATGCATACAGGGTTATACAGTACCAGCCTGTGTGTGTGTGTGTGTGTGTGTTTATATGGTGTCTCACCAGGGCAGGGTGGGAGGCTTGGCCAGCAGTCCTTGCAAGAAATCCCACTCCACACTTACACACTTCCCCTCACTGACAAACGGCATGGTTGCCATCCTTCTTCTCCCAATCACGTGCCGACGCCGCTGTTAACGTAGGCTCTGATTGGCTGAGGATGTGACAGACTCAGACCTGGAGATCCATAAGACAGTACGAGAGTACGAGAGAGAGAAAGAGGAAGAAGAGAGTCAGTGAAAAAAAAAGGTGAGCTTGTAATGCACATAAAATATTCACATTTGCCCGTACATGTAGTAGCTATAAAATAGTTGTGAATTTAAAGTTTTACAGACAACAGCGCATATAACACTTTTTGGGATGTAATAGTGAACACATTTTAGGGGGCATGTTTCTATCACATTTATTTTTCAACAAAGTATACTTTTTACACTAAGCCTGCAGTGAGCGTGAAGAGTTTTTTTCTTCCAATAGAAGAAAAAGATGATATTTTATCATTTGCAGTTTCCATTCAGCCTTTTAAATTTGATAGAGTATAATTTGCATTAAAATGCTTGGATGGAAACTCATCTTATGATTTCTTACTTCATCTATCTGAAAAATTGCATTTCTGAAAAAGCTTGTCGAGGTTGGAGGTCTGCGGAGAAAGAAAGAAAGAAAGAAAGAAAGAAAGAAAGAAAGAAAGAAAGAAAAAAAGAAAGAAAGAAAGAAAGAAAAAAAGAAAGAAAGAAAGAAAGAAAGAAAGAGGTAAGCTTGAGAGAGAGCAATTAGGTACTGTATGTACTTCCTCACTTAAAGGTCAGGGGCTGTTCCCAAGGTAATAGACATGAGACAAAACACTGAGCCTCCTTTGAAGTCACAATTAAACTGAAAATCACAGATCTCCTAAAGTCTGTCCTCATCCCTGAGAGAATTTTCAGACTTGGCTGCGACTGGAATTTGAAGCAAACATCTTCAAAGAAGAGACAAATGCAGTCCGTTGCTTATTCTCCCACATCTATATCATCCACGTTGCTGCCTTCTGCCACTTACCAAAACTATACCTCCTATAGAGGAAGTTGCCAATATTCTTCAAACAGATCTCCGCTCCTCACCCATCTCTCTCTCTCCTCTGTGCTGCGTTGACATTTAAAGGGCTAGTGTGGCCCCGAGCACCGTGGTGTCATGCCCTTGGGCCTGAGATGCCCTCTCTCTCTCAGTCTTTCTGCCTCTCGCTCTCTAACTCTTTCTTTCTTTAGCCTGGCTGGGTCAGCACAATCAAGTCCGAAGAGCTTTGCCAGGGCAGTAGAAAATGGATTATGTCTCGAGTTTGAGCATGGCTATGCTGACCTTGGCTAAGAGGGGTCAGCAGAAGCTGGGCAGGTTTGGCAGATATCATTTCACAAATCTAGAGTTAAAACAGCCCAACATAAAATGTATGCATAAAATTTTTTTTGGACCAGTCTCAAAGGCAGCAGATTCAATGCAGGATTCAGCACTAAGAGGTTTCAAGTGTTGTTGATATAAGACATTGGGTTATTCAAGCGCCTTCAGTAGTTTTATTCTATATTTAGGCAGTGATAGTAAAGCACAAATGTATGTTTTTTATTGCTATCATCCTCCTAGTGGAAACTTAAGACGTAGTCTACAACCAGATAGCTGCTTCAACCATACAATGCCCACTGAACAAGACTTTACATGCTAGCATTCATGTTAGAAGCCCTCTGAGGCTTACATAGTATGGCTTTGAGCTAAATGCTAATGTCAGCATGCTAACAGGCTCACAGGGACAATGCCAACAAGTTGATGTTTAGCAAGTCCACCATATAAGTTTAGCATGTTAGCATGCTAACATTTGCTTATCAGGTCTAAACACAATGCATGGTTACGGCTTATGGGACTGTCAGTGATGTTGGGGCTTGTTAAAAAGGTTAACAGGCTTCACCCTTCGGGGACCATGAATGTTTGTATAAAGTTTCATGGAAATCCATCAAATAAGTTGAGATATTTATGACTTGAACTATAGGAAACCTATATTTTTTTTCCTTCAAGCTTCCAGTTTGCAACATAGACAATCCTCGCTTCAGAGAGTCTGGTGAAGGGAAGACAGGGTCGAGCAGAGGCCAGTACACCCCTGTCTAACAACTTCACCTTTGTCACCTCTTCTATCTCACCTGGATAAATGCCCTACATTAGAAATTAGGCTGCATACAGTAGGACAGGTAGATCAAAAGGAGACACAGACAGGAAACAATTTACTCTCAAATTTTCACTGCCTCACAAACACACATACACACACACACACCTTCTTTCTTCATCCCATACCTGTATGTTTATCTCTTCATTGACCCTATCTGTGCTTATCTAATCTTTCCCTCCATCTTTCTGTCTGAAACAATCTCTCCATCTCTCTCTGCGTCTCCCTCTATCTGGGCAGACACAGGGGCGTAATGGACAGGGGCCTCCACAGTAATTATTCAATCAGCCTCATAACCTTGTCGCCGGTTGGGCAGCCCATTAATGCACTCACCTAAATGGACCCCCGCCACTTTGACTGCTAATGCTCCAGCTAGCTAGCAGCACAACAGGCTGAATGTCAGATGTGTCATCTCAGACGCTGAGCGTACAACAATCTGCTCGATAGAAGAGAGTCGACTTATTCTGTAATATAATATATGGAAAGGGAAAGTGTAACTTCAGACAGCACTCAGAGTAAAAATATATTGCGCACACAGCTGTAGAGATCAACCTGTATCAAGTGTGACCGCAGGTGTTCACGATATGTGGCTGCAGTGCTAAATATTCACGTATGCATGGAGTATGTGTGTGTATACGTGTAAGTGTGTGTTTGAGACCCCTACCCTATAAAGCCACGCTCTCTTGGCACGGTCTCAACAGCAACAGAGAGGAGGGCACTGCGGCGAGCGCTCACAGCCGCTGTTTGCCTCACGTTTTCCTCTGGCTGCTCACTTGGCTCCCGTTCTGTTTATTTTCAGTGGGGACGTTTAATTAGGGCCTCCAGCTGTCAGAGGTTCGTTAGCGTGCCCCTCCTCTCCCCGAGCTGCCTCTTCCCGTAGGGAGTCAGAGGCATCAGGCAAATGAACACATTTAAGTCAAACAGCACGCAGACAGACAATAGCCCCACTGCCATGCCACCAGCTCCCCTCGGTAGAGACATGGTTGTTTTATGCCTCATCTCCCGAACCCCTGGGGCCCAATACAGAGCCTGGCCAAGACTGTCAATGTGGAGGCAGAGGAGCTCTCATAGCCCACATGAGACAACACGCGTGCTGCGATCTTGCAAAGGTAACGAACGGGACCGAGACTTGTACGGGTACATAACAAAAAGAATAATAGAATAGCACCAGATCTGATGATCTTTATTAATTTTTACATCTCCTGAAGAATTAGAAGGATCTGAGCTTGAGCTTTCCTTTTTTACTGAAGCAAAATACAGTGAATGAGGCTGCTATCTTGCTTAAAAGCTGACATTTTGGTGGTCTAGTGGTTAAGACGTGTACTATATACTCTGATCCAAACATCCCTCATTCATTTCAAGTCGGGGACCTTTGTTTAGTGTCAATGACCTTCTTTCTCTGCCCTTGTTTACTTTCACCTCTCAATTGTCCACCATTGAATAAAGGCAGAAAATACTAAAAGAAATCTGACATTTTGCAAATAAAAGGTTTTCCCCTGAACACAAAACTGTGTACAGCACTCATTCTGGTCATTTTGCAGTGCTTGCTCAAATAAATGTTTACTGAGAACATTTTTTTAGACAGCTCTTCTCTCTTTCTCCACCACCCACTCTACTTTAATTATACCCCAACAGAAGGTAAAACCGGAGCGCACATACAACAGGGATGTAAGATATTCTTGTGAATAATATTTATCAAATTGACAACATTCAGTATCATAGAAGATGTAGAAAAACATGCTTGGAAATAACATGAACAGAATATTTGATGTAGCTAGTTTTCTATCTTGCCTTTCATGTTGTTGAGTAGTTGTAAATGAGTGTCTGGAGTGTCTGGGGAGATGAAGTTTGGTATTCTGGTTGGAGGGCTAAAAACTACTTATCATGCATTACGGCCCTGGTTGGACCTCAGGATTTGGAAGTCAAAAGACTTTTTAATGTACAATTTTTCAGCCGCTGATCAATCGACAGCTGCTGGACATGAAGACCTCCCCCCATCTTTCTCTCTCTCACTATTCTATATTCCGACTCGCTCGGTATTCCATATCGGAGCACCGGCTGAGGTTGACCTTGACGACTCTGGATCATTCCCAATCCAAGGTTCTCTCCAACTCTCAAGGGCCCTGGCGTCCCCCTCCTCTTCTCTCCCTCCTCCACCCCCTTAACCTCTCCCATCTCCCATCCTCTCCTCTAACCCCCTCTTTGCTTCTCCCTGGCCCCTGCCTGGGTCATTAATTATCTAATGGAATCAATACAGTGTTAGATTGGACCAGAGTGACCCTGCCCGCCCCCAGGTATCTCTGCGGTGATGAGGAGGAAGAGGAGGGTTCGAGAAGGGTGTAAAGGAATGATGATAACAGCCGTACAGCCATAAAGCCACGGTGTGGACTGTCCCTAAACTGGAAGAATACAGAATAAAGAGATCAGCGATAAATAAATGATTAGAGAGGGGGAGTGGTGGAGAGCTGGTGAGGAGATGGGGGATGGAGAGAGCAAAAATAGAGGGAGAGAGCAAATCAGACAGTAAGAAAGAAAGGGACGGGGGACGGATGAAGACATAGATGAAAAAAAGGAGAGAGAAAGAGATTTGCTAATGTTCACCCTCGGTAATCAATATCTTTCTCCTCCTCCTCTTTTATTACAGAAAGCTTTGGTGAGCCATGCTTTGATGTCCACTCACGGGAGTGAAGCTACGCAGAATTCAATCCATGCCTGTCATAATTACCGTCTACCTCGGCCTGTATATATACACAAAAGAAATGCTCCACTTCACCTGCACGGTATTAAATATCAAGTTGAAATGATCAGCACTCAGAATCATACAGTACACAAGCCGTTTTTTACCTGAAAAATGAACTATTCTCTACAGAGAGCTCTCCTGATTTTTTTGCAAATAAACTAGATGTCATTCTGCACTGAATATTAAAAGGGATGAAAAACATTGCATGACAATTTTAAGTTTAATAATAACAGATTTAATAACATAAAGAAGGATGCAGACTTTATTCTATAAGCTTCAACAACATGCCTACTTCTTGCTTTATGGACTAACACAGTAACGCCTTATTTATCACTTCCGCAGAAACTGGATGTACAAACTCATCTAAAGAAATACATTTACTAAAAATTTAAACGCTTTTATAAAAATATTAAAAAAACCTGTCAAGCTAATATCAGAAGTAATACAAAACTCTTGTGGATCGTTTCTTCTGCTACTAAAACTGCAGTTGGCATAAAGACAGGATCAACAGGAGAAGTAAATTAAAACTTTAAAATGATGAGCTAAACATTAAACGTTGTTCACCAGAGAAATTTAAATGTATACATTCAAAAGTATTTGGGTAAAACAAAGTCCAAAAAGTCCCAGAGTCTTTCAATATCTGTGCTGGAAAGAGGCACAATCTATTCTGGTGTTAAATAACGCGACCTCAGTACAAGACAAGGCTGAAAACGAAAAGAGGGAAATACGAGAGTCAAAAATGACAAAAATAGAGCAATCACTAATAGTACTCATATACAGCGTTTCTGATTTTCAAATATTCACCAAAATTGTAAAAAGTTATTGTCAAATAAGCAGTAAAGGTAGAAGGAAGACAGAAACTTTCTGGCTGTGGAAGAGTCAGCTAAGTGGATGCAGCTCTCTATAAGGCTGAAGATGGTAAATCCACTCCCGCAGGCAGAGACCACATCAGCACTGACCTACAAATAACCACAGGCCAAAGCACAGCACATAGGGTCACTCACTCTCTGACACACACACACACACACACATATATACATACAGGACTTGAAAGCACTCAAGCATAGAGGGAGTCCACATGCTAATAAAGACACTCATCAATTAGCATGATGCACATGTCAGAGTTCAGAACAGTGTCAAACTCTTGATAAGTGTTGCACAAGTTGTGTAGGTGTCTTGCAGCACTCTGGGGAAAGCAGGATACCCACGGGCCTCATACTATATTCCTACTCACCGCTTGAAACTCAACGCTTTGTTTTTAATATTTCCAGATATAGTATAGCATTCATTTATGTAACTTGTGCTTCACGTCATGGTATAAATTAGAGAATGAGAGAAGAAATATTAAGAAGAACAAATACATAAAAGAGTAACAGTAAGGAAGAGCATCACCTGATCTCATATTAACTTTAGAAGGTGAAAGGATGCCTATACATTGTACATATATTGTGTGCACGTCACTGGATGTGTGTGTGTGTGCGTGTGTGTGCAGGCTGTTGGATCCCTTCAG
The DNA here is from genome assembly GCA_036937835.1 of Pampus argenteus. NCBI lineage: Eukaryota > Metazoa > Chordata > Actinopteri > Scombriformes > Stromateidae > Pampus > Pampus argenteus. Next base: position 10,116,579 of record CM072868.1, read on the forward strand.
GCCCATGTGTGAATGACAGCGGGGGTTATGTAAGGAGCCACAGCGGGGCCGAAGTGGACAGTCTGACCGGAGATCAGGTCAGCAGAGTGTGACACTAAACACTTCTCCCTGACACTGCGCTGACACCCTCTGTCACAGACCCACACACTGTCTGTCAGCGTTCTTCACACACACACACACACACACACACACACATATGCACGCACGGCTAGAGCAAGAAGTGTGTGAGCGGCTGTCTGTCAACACACCAGACACTGACCACCTTAGTGTGTGTGTGTGTGTGTGTAAGAGAGCAACAGAGAGAGACAAAAATATCAAGAGAGAAATAGAAAGAGGAAAAAAGAGAGCGGGTTGAGGTATCTGTCTACTTGCAAACGTGTCAATGAGTCACGAAAAAAGTGTCTGTCTTCTTCTGTCTACCAAGCAAAAAAATGTTATAAATTAAGCAATATGATAAAGTCATTGTACTTTTTCTTTGTTTTTTTTTCATGGTTGCCTCATGATTTTTATTAGTTAATTTTGTAAAAAAGTAGCGTCAAGGAAAACTCACTTTACAGACTTTAGAACAGCTCCAACTACCGTTCATTAAATTTCCTTCAGTTTTGTTTTGTCTGAGTTGTGAACGGGTTATTTCACTGCAAACATTTTCCTTTTCATGAAGCAGTGCAAGCCAAGGTCTGTCATACAGTTGCACTGCTGGCATGAACTGCAACTCCTTAAAACCCAGCCAAAGAAGAAGCTTTTGTCTAATAAAAAAAAAGGCCTAAAGGTAGGTCACGACCACAACATCCTGCACATATGAGAACTGAAACGGATGGAGAGGCTTCGTGGCTCAGCGGGCCAGGGCACAAACTGTACGGTGCAAAAAAATGCAATGACATGTCAGTATCGCTATGCAATCTTTACTGACAGTAAAGTAAAGTCAAATTTTAAAATTGTGGAGCTAAAATAAATGCAAAAAAAACCCTCCTTTTTACTAACAGTAACGTTTTGACACCTCATCCTGACACGCCTGAAAGAGTTATTCCATACTGCAGGTAGTTATTTGGTGTGAATTTATCTGAAGCACCTGCCATCTCAGCAGGTGTGTGTGTGTGCTGTTGCCAGCGTACAGAACACAGCACAATTTATATAATGGCAAACACACAACACAGGTTTCCAAATAAAGTTCAGGGAGAGCATGTGAAACACACACACAAACACTCAACACAAGCAGTATGAGCAAATATACTGAACATGCTCCCTTACACACGCACACTTTTTCCCTTTTTGAAAAACTGTCTGACTTTTAGTTCATGTGACAAGCCTCCAAACACAATAACAGCAAATTATGAAAAAAGAACCCTGAAAACCTGAAATTACTATGCGATGGTTTGATGTTATTTACTTTACAGCAGCAGCAAACACTCTGCATTTGTCACAGTCATTCTGCCAATTTGGACCACCTGCTGCAAACACCCTGAAGGCAACGAATGTTACTGAGCCAGTAAACTGTGACCAATTCTGCCTCTGCAGGTGGAGACGGACACGCAGACGCTCACTCTCTGCATCAATATCTCAAACTCCAGCACACACACACACGCACACACAATTTATTTGAAAGTGGTAGGCCACTGTTATTGAGGTCATTTAGCAGAGAGCATAAACACACTTAATTATTTTGCTCATCTGAAAAGCAAAGTTTGTACAATTTGCACCCAGATTGTCAATCAAAAATTTAATGAATGAAATTCACTCAAAAGTTGGGATAAAAAAAGCAATAAGCCACATGTAGATGAATTGTACTTTCAAGGATGAGCCAACATTTATATTAATTATCAGATCACATGAAACATTCATTTGTTACATGTTAAATCATAAATCTGTACTTTAAATAATGTATTTTATCCAATCAAATGTGTATTTAAATATTTTGTCACAGAGTAAAAAGAGACACTGGTATGTAGAGGAGAGTTCAGTTTTAAAATAAAACTCATCACTTTATTCTCACTTCATCAATTATTATTTACTGTAAGAAATTGCTAATTAACACGAATTGCTGCTGCGCCAATTTAGTCATAAAAGTAATAACTGTGTAACTTTTGTTCTAAATGAAACATAGTAAAAAGTTATCACTGCTTCATATGTGCTGTTTTTTTTTATTTCACAGAAAAAAAAACTGTGTAGATTTAATTAACTATAATAAAATTGTTTCTCACAAGATTTAATCTTCATCAAGACTTTTTTAAGGTATGGCAACAGATTGACAGACTTAAATTTATCTAACAGCCCAAATCTGATAAAAGGCAACAACTTCATGAGTGTGTCCAGTGAAACATTCAGACCAAGAGTGAGAAAGTGCATGTACATGTGTGTGTGTGTGTGTGTGTGTGTACACGTGCTCGCACGCGTGTGTGTGTGTGCGTCTGTGTGTGTGTGCTGAGCATAACTTGTTAGATCCATCATCTACTCACCTGACGGGCATTTCCAGTTTTCAGTCTTCTGCTGTTGATCTGATCCACTTTGTCTCTCTCCTCCTCTTCTTCTTCCTCCTCTTCTTCTCCTCTCTGGTGCCCCTGCTCTGCCCTGGCGGTGTCCCCCCCCCACCTCCACCACCAACACCTCGATCTTAAACACAGCAAACAAACACTGTGTGTGTGAGCCAAGGGGGCTGGGACAGGGGCAGCGTCAATCCCCTCACTTTCACAAAAGCCGTGGTCGCGCAGCCGGACACATCGTGGACTCCCGTTGCAAGTGTGTGTGTGTGTGTGTGTGTGTGTGTGTGTGTGTGTGTGAGAGAGAGAGAGTAAGAAAGAGTGTGTGTGTGTGAATGTGTGTGTGTGTGTGGGTGTGTGTAGCTAGCTGATGTAGCTCTCCTTGGCTCTCAGACTCACTTCACTAACACTCTGCTCCGCTGCTTCTTGGAGATGGACTCGGATTAGGACACAGCCAGTGTGAGAATCTCTTTCTCGCTCCCTCTCTCTCTCTCTCCCTCTCTATCTATCTCTAGCTCTCTCTCCAGCCGGCATGCTCCCTCCCACCCTTCCTCTCTCCCGCTCACTCATTCACTCTCCTCGCTGAGCTTCTTTCTTTTCATTTCCTCTTGGGAAAGCCGTGCACACCAGTTGTCTCTGCCTTCAGCTGCTCCCTCTCTCTCCCTCTCCCTCTCTCTCTCTCTCAGTCACTAGTAAATATAAAAGGCATGCTTGTACAGCCCCTCGCCTCAGTCTCTCTCCGGCTCTCCCTCCCTATCCCTAACTCACTGTGTCTCATGCTTTCGTTTACCCCCACCTCCCTGTGTCCCCCTTCACTTTCTTTCTCACTGTCAAAGCTGCCTTTCAAATGCTGATTAGCAGCCAGAGTAAAAGAGAGAGAGAGAGAGAAAGAGAGAGAGAGAGAGGATGACTGAAACAAGTGGGAGATTCCATCACATCCCAACGTATTGTAAACTGTGACTCCGGTCCCGTACAAACACATACTCCTACACACACAAGCTTGTTTTTTGTCACGTATGTGGACATTGATTTGACTTACATTAATTCCTGGAGACTTATCCAAACCTGACTGCAACCAGAAAACATGTTTTACCCTTAAAATTTTATGGCATATCCTGCTTTAAGATTTTTTTTATCCAACAAGTCCTCTAAACTAAATAACAAAGCAAAATATTTGTCTGGGCGTTTTCTGATACCCCTCCACCATTAGGCAGATATTGTTTGTCTATGTGTTCCCAAAAACTGAATGAAAAAAATGAAATAAAATCTGACACTGCTGTTGTTAAAGTTTAGTTAGATTTGGGCACAATAGGTACTTAGTAAAGAACAAAAAAAGATTATGGTCAAGGTTAAAAGAGACCAATGTGTCATGTCAGGTCAGTCACACAACTTGTTCATGAAAGCATCCATAATCTATAATACTTGTGCTTTTGCTTCTTCTTCTCTTCTGATACATTTGAGACATCCTTCCCAATGACTTCTACAAACAGCCCACATCACATATACAGGTGAGCAGCTGCAAGACAATTAGCTTACACACACACACACACACACACTAAACCTAAAGGTTTTTAGAAAAAGGACATAAATTAAACCAACATCACTGATTATTATGACTGCCCATTTAATTAAATTATTGTTTAATCTATATTTCTCCAAGATGTCAAACAGATAAGGCCATTTGACATGACTTAAGGTGTCTACAGAGACTGCCAGACCAACCACTGCCTGTCACTGACATATCTGAAACATTTATAGTAATCTAATGATAATAATACATGAGCTGCAGCCTTTAAAATAAAGCCTGTTTGGTCTTCTTCAATTATAGAAGCCACATTGTTTTCCAGGTGAGTTGCTAGAACTTTAGATAACATGTCTACAGACCCATCTCAGAGATAAAAGATGCTTCCCTAAATGTTGCTCTCCCATAGTGATACTTAATATGGGTTCTGTTAATAAATATTTTAATTCTTTATGGAATTTATTAGTAAGACCATCAGAGCCTGAAGCCTTCCCACCCTGAAGTAACATATAAAGTAGAATAAAATGGAAGTAAATTACAAGAACCTCAACATTGTAAGTGCTCGAGTACATTTGCTTTGTATGTACTGTATGAACAACCATGTACTGCATACACGTAGACAAACAACACATACGATTGAAGACGCACACATACACACATGAATGTGTATACGTGAAGAAATAATCACACTCAGAGACTCACTCAAGTACTCTCTCCCACCAATCTCCCTCCTCCCCCCTCTCCTCTGTTCGTTCCCCTTGCCCTCAAACACTACTCAGAATATTGATACATCACCCCCCCTCCTCTCTCTCTCTCTCCCTCCCTCTCTTTCTCTCTCTCTCTCTCTCTCTCCCTCCATCACTCACTTTCTCTACTGAATACTGATAGGCTGTCTACTCCGTGGTCTGAGTTTCAAATCTCTCCCTTCCTCCGTCGCTGCAGCCGCTACAAAAAACAGCAACATAAAGAAGGAAATAGCAGAAGTTAATGCACTGAGGTAGACATAAATTCACTTAAGTACCATTTCAGATTATGTCAAGCCAAAAATGGGCTTAACATTGTGCGAAGGAGGGGAGGAGGGGGACAGAAGAGGAGCGGGGGGGTGTGCTGCTTCAGTTGGCTGTCTTGCCAGCGGAAACTGGCCGAGCAGCTCACAGCACTGTAGTGAACGGGCAACAAAAGAGAAAAGACGTGTGAAAAGTTCAGGCAAATGAAGACGCATTCAGTGTTTTTGTCCGACTCTCACCCTCCCGCCTCATTGTTGGGCATGTCGGCTACGGCGCGGACGAGGGGGAGAAGAAGGGAGTGAATGAGGTTGTCAAAGGGTCCTAGTGAGCCCCACGCACGCACACACACACGCAACAGTTTGAGGCAGCTGAGAGCAGGATAGAGCTACAATAGGAGAAACAATACAGACATAAAATGTCCTGCTTTTCTCTAATGTATGGGAAGGTGGAAGAGCCTATTTGTGTGTTTAAGTGTGTGTAAGCGTAAGTGTGCGTCTGTGTGGGAGTGTGTGCCTAGTCTCTTTGGAGGAGGCTTTCTGTCTGCATTAGAAGTGCAGCGTGTCTGAGACACTGGGAGAGGGAGTGTGTGATTTTGTCCTCCAAGTCTTCCCCAGGCGTCCTTGAAGGAGACTTGCAGGGAATATCTGTGTGTGTGAGTGTGTGTGTGTCAGTGCCCTCACAGGCTTAGTTTAGTACCGGAGGCATTGCCTCGTGGAGCAGAATTACAGGTGTTCCCTTCACAAATCACAGTGCTCCCAAAAGTAACAAAAACCACAACCTCAAGCTGGAGACTTAACTCGGGCTGATGAATGAGAAATGTAATTGAATCGAGTGGGTAAATAAGAGTAAGAATCGTTAGTCAGTCTGTGTGTATGTTCTTGTGTGTGTGTGCGCACATGCATGTGGAATAGCGTGTGACGAATGTTGCAGTCAGTGAAGACAGTCACACCCATGTCTGACCTTGTTTCTCCGCCTGTCTACACATGCTATCGGCTGTGGTCAGTTCAATGTAGTGACAGAAAACCGCCTTTTCAGAAATGCAATTCAAACAGTCCAGTGATTGAATTATTCAGACTCTACTTTAGTAGAGAAGCAATACAGTTAACATGTTAAAAAGACTTCAGAGTTTTGTATTATTATCATTTATCATCATTAAGTTCATATAAAACTTACTAGTTTTATATTAAAATAAATACTGATACAAGTAACTCTGACTAGTAATAAAGTATGTACTCACTAACATGCTTATGTTCTACCTCTTAAGTCAACAAAAAATAAAACAAGTTTTAAGGCATCAATTAAATTTCTTCAATTTTTAATCTTCAGATGATGATTTGGGGCATTTTTTGTTCTTAAGAGTCAAGAATCTCCACCAGTTTTACACATCAAGATTTAAATGTTTTCGTCTAAAAGTACTTGTTAGCCCAAAAGGAAGCTATTGAGTTGCATTGTGAGAAGTGTAGAATCCAGCGTTCTTTTAGCTTGACCAAGGGAAATAAAGTTAAGATGTGTCAGCTTCTCCTTGTTTCTTTATTAATCTCTCTGTGGTCCCCAAGCTTTATAGACTTATGCAATACTAAATCACCGGAATACTGCTTTAATCACAATAAATAGAAACCTTGATGCAAATCTGTCTAATATTATTGCTCGTGATGGTGCAAACATGATGACATGATGCACCAAAGCTCTCCAACAACAAAATATCCGACATCTCTTTCTGCCTGGAAATAATATACATTAGTAGGCCGAGTAGCTGTCAATGTAGTATTTAAGACTATATAAATTTAACACATAAGAACATAACATTTTGTTCACTTTCCCCTCCAGCAGCTCACATGGATGATAAGATAAAAGGGTGTTTAAAGATAGCTGCCGTAGAGTAGATAATATTCCAAATCTATCAGACAATAATTCTTTGAGGGCATGTGGCCATTAAGGAGCCATTTCGCCTTTTGTTGAATATGCTCCTCCATATTTCATTGAGATGCATATCTGCCTTCCACACTGTCTGCCTGCTCCGCTATTCTCTATTCAACAGTGACCCATTGCTCCCTGCCATACAATCCTTCACCTTTCTGAGCTTAAAAGTAATTACCACTTTAATTTGCTGTCCGCTTTTGTGCATGCCTAAGTGTATCTGTAACTGACTGGAGTGCTTGCTGTGTGTGTGTGTGTGTGTGTGTGTACATCACATGTATGCATAAAGGAGGCAATGACGTGCATGCATTCATATAAATGTAAGCAGTACTTAAATATTGAGTCGATAATTGATTAGTTGATAGACATGAGCTAACAATTTTCATTGTTGATTAATCATTAAAGTTATTTAATAACAAAAGCTCGTTGCAGGTACTCAGATGTAAGGATTTCATCATTTTATCTGTTTTAAATTACTGTGAATGTAATATTTTTTGGGTTTTGGACTGCTGCGAAACAAAACAACCAATTTTCAAGATGCCACCTTGTAATAAAATCATTTTTCACACTTTTTTAGATTTTATAAACCAAAAGCGTGATTACAAGATAAAAGATTAGAATAAAAGATTATTTGGGATAAACCATGAAACTACAGTGTATGTGCATGTTTGTGTGTAGAAATAAAAATGTTATTAATTTACCAACAGAAAAAAATATATTTATGTGTGTAAAAAGTGTGTTTCTAATATAATTGCTTTTGTATGTTTCACAAATATTTGTGCAATTGTGTGCATATAAATGTAAATATGTGTGTACTTAATGTGTGCACATGTGGGTTTTTTGTATTTTTTTTAATACGTGTGTGTGTTTATGGTTTTCCTCCCATTGGCCCAATTACTCCAGAACCAAACCCCCTCTGCTTCCCTGCTTACCCTGAAAATCCCTCACCCCTCTCACCTCACAGTCCCAGTGGTAGACACCCCAAGCACCCCAACCTTCCACCCCCCACCCCGCCTTGCACGGCCAGATTGTCCATCACAATACACCAGAGCCCTCACAGGACCTCCACCACCTCCGCTGTACCTACGTCTCCTCTTGTCTCCAGCAGTCCCACTAAATCATCACCACTGTTCCCACTTTGTCCCTCTTCCACCATCATCTTGTCTTTCTCCTCCTTCATTTACCCCTTAAACTCCTCCTTTTGATCCCCCCTTCCTCACATATCTCCCCCTCTACCTCACTCCTCTATTCTTCTCACTTTCACCCCCTTCTGCCCTCCCCAGTCCCAGGTGAGCTGACGACACAAGGAGAGCAGAAACACTCGGCGAATATTAATGGTTTGATCTGAATATTAATAAACCATGCATCTTAATGATCTTTAAAAAAAAAAAAACAAAGAGCCACAGTCAAACGCTATACTGCCGGGACACACACACACACACTTACAAAGGCCTATACACACACACACACACACACACACACACACACACACACACACACTTACAAAGGCCTATACACACACACACACACACACACGCACACACACGCTGAGCTGAACTATCTGTCCTGCATGGTGTAGATTAGTTAAAACAGGGCCTTATCCTCCAACCTGCTGTTTAAATGCTGAGCATCACGTTCAAGACAAATGTGTTGTCTTTTTTTTTCCCTCTCAGTAAATGAAGACACCTCTCCTTTCCCACGTCCGTCTCCTCTATCTCCTCCTGTTGCTCTCTTCATTTTCTTTTTATCTTCTTCTACTCGTTTAGTTCAGGCAGCCTACCCTCCCTCTACCTCTCACGGTTGCCCCATTTCACCCCCCCTTCCTCTTTACCCACTCCCTCCCTCTTCTTTTTCCCCACTATCTCACCCTTTCTTACTCTATCACTTTCTCACTAGATTACCCCATCTTTTGCTACCCCCTCCCTCTCCCAGCCTTACCTACTCGATATTCCAGCCTTGTTCTCCTGCAGTCTCCAGCACAACTTTCTGACCCACTTCCTCTCTCCTCCCTGGCCCCCTGATCAAAGCCTGCAGGACGGCATTGCCTTGGGCAGAGAAGAGGGAGAGCGCGAGATGGGGGGATGAAGGGATCCAAGCTAAGAGAAAAGAGGAAGAGACAGATAGAGTAGGGATAGAGCGGCATGAGAGAGAGTGAACAGAGAGATCACAAGGATGGGAAGAGGAGCCAGGTGCCCTCTCAGCCCAAGGACAAAAGCTCTTCCTGGCTGATCACACGCACGAGGCCCTGTCAGCGCCGTCATTCCTGGTCATGTACGTTATGTGTGACGAGAGCGCTGACATTAATATCTTTTTTTCCCCTGCAACCCAAACCCCCAAAACAGCTCAACTTTAAAACTGATGTCCATTAAAATTCAACAGGATGTTTAATAAATTACACTTTCAGATTACATGTTGTCCCATCTTGTTATTCTGTTTTGCATTCAGCCGTTGCACAGGTGAGCGCACTGCCGATGTGTGTATCTGTATCTCAGCAGGTGTCACTCAGGGCGCAAGCTCTTCTTCTTATTAAGTCATTTTTTTGTCTTAAAGTCTTGTTTTCCTAAAATAAATGAATACATCTGCAAGTGCAGTATGATTATTTCAACTTGTTTTAAGAACTTTCTACAATAAAGTTGCATTTTTCTTTAAATTTTAGTGCAACAGCTTGAATTCTTTCGTGTTTTAAAATGTAGACTGAAGATAATTGTGTACTTGTTCTGATAAAATAAAGGTTTTAGGATTCAGTTATAGACAGAAAAGAGTCGATAAGATTAGCTTGTTTCTCTGTGGAGTCATTATAATTTTAAGAGTCTTGGTTTGGGATGTAAGCTCTGTCCATCCCAGTGGCCGTGTCAGCTGGGCAGTTGGGGCGAGTGGAAAGGATGAAGGAACACCAGCCCCATTTGTACCCAGAGCGAGGTGGCGTGTACTTTAACATTCCCCGCGCATCCCGACAAAGAGCACTAATTATAAATAAATTAGGGACACGACACGGTGTGCCACAGGGGGACCAGCCAGAGCAGTCACAGAATGGAGAGACTGATAGAGAGAGAAGAGGGTGTGTAAAAGAAATAGAGAGGTGGGAGGGAGAGGAGAAGACAGAAAGAGAGGAGGAGAGAGCAGACAGGAGAGATTTGGCAATGACATAGAGGAACAAGTAGGAGAAGAAAGTAGATAAGAAAATAAAGGAATGGAGCATGGAAAGGCCTGGGGAAAGAGGCAGTGGAGGGGAGGTAGTGTAAGCGAGCGGGTATACAAGGCCTGAATCCTCAAAATGTAGCCCGAACAAACATCTGCTGCCAAAAAACTGACAAGATTCTCTCTAGATGACAGAGGCAGTGCAATATGTTTGCACAGAGATAGAAAAAGGTGGCAGAGAAATTAACAACTAAAATGAAACAGAGAAGCAACGTCTTAAAAAAAAAAACAGTGCAGATACAAGATGAACTCCGGAGCAAAATGGAAAAAATGAATCCGCCCTGTACATTATCTGTTAGAAACGGATTCATTTTATTTTAGAAGTAAATAATACAAAACTGATTAAATAAATACTACACAATAATCATAAGGTGGCGATCTAGTGAGTGTTCAACACACACTAGTAGTCAACACTCCCTACCTGTCACTCAAGCTTATCTGAGATGACTTGTCAACCAAGCAAGTGCATATCAAGAGACTGCTGTGTGTGTTTGTGTGTGTGTGTGTGTGTGTGGAAAGAAGAGAGATCTGTTTCTGTTTCTTTGTGTCCATGTGTGTGTGCACACAAGTTTGTGCGTTTGCCAGCGCACGCACGCTTTGCGCTTGTGTTTGTTTGTTGTGTGGTGTGTGTTTAGTGTGCATGCATGTGAGCGTGTGCGCAGGGAGAGAACCTCGCCACTATCTAAATGGATCACACTTCAGAGTGTGCCACCATTTCTCAGAAGCTGCCATCTCTGTGCAGACAGACACACAGGCAGGTGGGGTGGGGTGGGGTGGGGTGGGTGGCTGGGTGGGTGGGTGTAAGGGGAGACAGGCTCATCCAGCTTGCTCCACTCAAGGTTATGTCCTGCCTGAAGTTGAGAACTGATGACTGTCACCACAGCAGGCAAATGTGCCTGAGTTCAGGGGAAAAGTAAACATCGTCTTTACTTGTGGGCATTTCTCTGTGTGACGTGAATGTCTTAAATGATGGAAGTTAACAACCTGCCTGGACGATAAATGTCTCCTGGCTTTATGAGCAACTTTGTGTTTTCCTGCCGTGTTCAGGCTCAAAGCTGAGGGTCAGAGGTCAGCTGTCAGAAAGGTCTACTAGCTGACCTGTGATTGGCCCCTGGCATGGCCACCGCCCCTACCCCCCCACCTCAGTATCCATGGCTACTGAGCTGCAGACAAACATGATGTCAGTATAGGACTTATGGGTGGCGAGGTGCAGCAAAAAAAAGGTCAAATTATAACTCAACACACGCACAAATTCACACATAACTAACCTCCAATTAAAATAATTAATTTGTGATGAGAAGACGCACCTTGTGTGGAAATGATTTTCAGAACCAACATGATGACATGAATTCGCTGGGTTCTCCATTATCAAAGTCTATGCTTGTGTCTAGTCTCTAAACTTTCTGCACCGAGGAGAGTTAAAGAAGAAGAAAGGTAAAGAAGGGAGGGAAGACAAGAGAGGAGCAGCTTGTTGCATTAGCATTCCACCAGCAGAGAGGCTGTCTGTTTGCCTCTGGCAGCAGCCGAGAGAGGGGGACACTCTCTGCATCCTCACACAGCTCGTCTATCTCTCCTTCTGTCACTGTCTATCTCTCGCTCTGTCTGTCTCTGCCTGTCTCTCTCTCCCTCGCTCTCCCGGAGTCTGTGTGTTACATTTCTCCCCCTACTCTGCCACTGCCTGTCACTGTTTTTCTCCACTCCGGACAGTTTTCCTCTGCAGTCTTCTTGTATCTCCCGATCACTCTGTCTCACGCTGTCATCTTTCTCTCCACTAATTTCTGTTTTGCCTTTTCTCTTCACCTTTTTTTTTTCATTCAGGACCTCAAGTGCCCTCTATTCTCCCCAAGAAATGATTCTGTTCACTACTGAGAACACGCAACTGCTCAAGCCAGGAAGGCCAGCAGTGAATCATGATGTTGGCAGGTGTGTATGTGCGCGCTTGTAGCTTATAAGTTTTCTTTAAGTGACATATAAATATAAAATAACAATTAAATAGATGTTCAAGCATAAACAAGCATTTTGTCCAGCATCTTTGCTCTTTTCCATTACACACACAGCACACACACATGCTTGCACTGACACCGTTTAATCATTTTGTTTTGTTATTGATAATTTGATTAAAATAGCAAATTTAGACCAAATCTGAGAATTAATGTGTACTTAAATTCAAATTCTGTTCCAATAGTGTTGAGTCAGATGAGTGTAAATATAGTCATTCAGGTCAGAGGCGCAGTCTGTCTGTCAAGCGCAATGGCAACCTCCCTCTTTGTTGCCATGGCGATTTTAATAAACACAAGCCTTGACCACTCCACGCATGCAGATAGCGTACATAAAAAGTCAATCCATTGAATAGTATCATGTTCTTTTTCAATTATTCATTGAATGTATTAAAGGTTATTTTTGCATGAATTATTCAATGTAATTCCTGCTGTAAATGAAAAGAAGGAAGACGGATGAGAGCAGCCAAACCAAAACATTAAATTCTTCTCTCGGACCATACGATGGTCTGAAGAAAAAATATGTTGCTCATTCACACACTTATCTGCATTAAAAGATGACAGTAAGTGGACAGACGTAGGCGTACGTGTAGAAGCACACTGGTGATATTTTTAATCCAGACCAGATGTGAAATGAGGGCGTGACCTTCAGCTTTTAAATGCGTTTGAAGGTGTTAATATCCATATTAGGTGTCTAAGAATTTTATACATGAGAAGGATCATTTTTGCGGTGTGCTGGAATATTTTTATTTTAACTTTAACCCAAGTATGTGCACTTGTTTAAAACAGAAAGCCCCTTAAACCAAGCAAGAAGTTAAGATGGCTGCAGTAGCCTATAAGCTAAGTGACTGCTGATGTCTGTTGTTGAATTCAAACAGTTATTGACCACTAAGGATTGCAGCTATTATGATATGATGACTAAGACTATGAATATGTTTTAATTCATATTCATTATATTTATAACATGTACAATTATGTATGTCCCCTTAATCATCAACAACTGTATATATAGAAACGTGTACAGTTGTTACACTGTTCACTGATGCAAATATAAACACTTAAATTAAAGTAGAAAGCAGAACAGAGAGTAATTGATAGTGACTGCTTCATTTCCAATCCAATTTGCTAGATTATAAGTAAGTACGCTTATCACAGTATCTTTCTAGTACAAATGTCACAAGGCCCTTTGCAATAAAAGACAGAAGCAACAGACTCTGAATTCAGATACCGATGAAAAACAAAAACTAAAATGTGCCAGAGTCTCACTATTTACACACTGCACTGTTTATACAGGTGTGTGCACCCATTGAACTCAAATTTTCCGGAAAACAGATAAGTTATAAGTGAATTTCAAATAGTAAAAATCCACTTGTCTGTCTTCTTTGCCATGAAAGACATCAAACATTTAGAGAATCCAACTTTTGTCAGCATTTTGTGCCTGCACGCGCAAGAGTTGACACCTTGTGAAAATCCAGCAAAGTTTACAGTTATTCTCTTCAACTGCCACAAACATGTGGCTCAAACAGAAATCATTCAATCACAACAGAACCGAATCACCATATCAGTATGATGAGTACTCGCCATAATACTCTTATGAGTACTCTGCTTTATCAAATTTAATTAGATTATGAGGGCTTAGCTTGGAAATAGGTGTAGGTAAGTAAATCGCATGCTGCTCAGGAGCTGAGCTAAAGCCGAGCCTTTTCTGTACTGTACGCAAAGAGACAAAATGCATTCAAACTAATTAATAGTCCATTAAATAAAAGCAAAACTCTGCCAGCTAATAGTGCCTTAAAAGCATATTAGCATTAGACCAGGATAGACACTCACACCATTTGTCTCGTAAAAGAGTGTTTTAGCAGCGAGAAACTCAGGGATGAGTTAGCAGCCTAGTGTTTCTTTCTTACTTTCTTTACATACATGTGACGTGTGGTGGAGGTCCGTGCTGTGAGTGATGGTTCGACCTGACCCTGACATAATCAATTCTTTCTTTTTTTTCCTTTTTCTTTCTACTTTCTTTCTACTAAAACTCATCCTTCTTATTTAAAATGTACTGTACATCCCTTGTTTCAATTAATCTCACTCTCTCCCTCTGTTTGCCCTTCCGCTTTTCTTCTCTCTGCATCCCTGCATCCATCTTGTTCCTGCCCTCCCCCTTCCCTCAGGCCCGGCCACCACTCTTGGTATTCCCAAAGTCATCTACAATCAGACATCTTCAATGGATTAATTACACTGTCCTCACACAGCTTGATTGAGCATCTAACATCTACACCCCACCTTCTCAGAGCCATTGTTCCTCTCTCACCTCCACCCACTTGTAGACCTCAGATACTTTCTTCTCACCTTCTTTTCATCTCTTGTTCATGCTTCCTCTCCTTATTTTATTCCCTCTACCTTCAACTCCGGACCCACTACAACTTCCTGTTCGTTATAATGACCGCAGCGGCTCTACCCTTTTCCTCTGAGCCAGGGAGCCTTGCTAATTGGACATTGATTGGCGGGACCCTCTCCATGATCTCTCCTCAATATCGGGATCACACTAATTGAAGAATTAACTTAGACCTGGAAAAAGGAAGAGAGAAAGGCAAAGACAGACAAAATGCTTTGGCTTAAAGAAATACGATAATGTACACACAAAGGTGCATCCAGGTGCGCTGCTCGACATTCCCATGCATGGGCTTTCACACACAAAATTTGGAGCTCAAGGGAAATTAGTATGGACATTTTGCCACATAAATCACAAAAATCAATCTTTATTTTCTGATTTAGAAACTTAACTTTAATCAGTGGAGCTCCCATTAACAACACAAAAATTAATAGAGGGACAATCACTCACTTCTCCTGAGGAATAGTTCAACTACAGGCTTATCTTTACTCATCTCTGGTAGACACATACACCTAAAATACACACAGTCTATTTCTCACTCCTCCCTCCAACACACACACACACACACACACACATCCACTTCACATCAATCATGGATCCCAGACCATAACCCCAAAAGCAGAGTGCTTCTTTGAGTCATTCTAAAATCATGATGGATGACAACTTCCCAAAGCAATCCCTCTGTGTGCCAGCATCATTTAACTAAAGGCATCAACCTGCCCCAGCCAATACCACTATTCTCTGTCCCTAGTCTGAGAGCACCGGACTCCGCTTTTCAAACCCCTGACATGATTCTGAAAAAAAATCCTCCTGAGGAGACATATGAAGGCTGCCACAGAAGAATGAGCTTCATCCAAGTTTCTGATCATGAATCTGTATCCACCCCCCCTCAAAAGACGGGATTGTGAGGAGGTTAAGCTGACCTCAAGCTCACGCTTTGGAGCGGGCTTACCCTGGAGTGTGAGATGACAAAACATTTAGCCCGATCTTACTTGCAGCTCACTGACAGACTGAAACAAAAGAATAGCCCCAGAGGAATTTAAAATCATTGAATGAATGTCAATTAATTTCACAGGACGAAGTTGAATTGATTAGAATATATAACAATCTTTCTTGAAAGCAAAAGGGAATTGACATCCAAGGCCTTCAAACAGCGAGGGTGGGAAGACAGAAAAACGACAAAATGAAAGATAGACAAGTGATTTTGTGTGTATGTGCTGAGGTGCATGTGTGTGTGTTTGTGTGTGTGTGTGTGTGTGTGTGTGAGCTCAGCAGTTGTGTTACACGCTTGGCTGGCAGGCTGTGTGTAAAGTAATTAACATGATAGCCTCCCTCTCAGCCTGATAGCCTGTTCCCTGCAGCGAGGTCGTTCAGCAGACACCAACAGACACCTGAGCAGCGCCTCAAACACAACCCCGGAAAGCATCTCTAATGCAAACACACACACACACACACACACACACACACACACACACACTGTTATGACAGGTAATGTGCAGGCAGGCCATGTCTACAACAATTTGGCAATACAATGCGAGTCATTCAAAAATATTATGTTCTAAATTTTTGTGAGGATTGAATGAAATGTGTTTCTTTCTCTTCAGCCAAAAAGGCCTCAACTATAGGAACCTATGGACATTTCGCTTGTTCACCACATAGTTATATAGTTATGAGTAAAAAGTTAAAGCGGGAATATATATTCATGGGAACATTGGAATATTTTTTACTATCCATAGCAAAAAAAATATAAAAACCTTTTTTGACCTAGATGTCACTGGAATCTGTTAATCTTGCTAACTAAAAAACAAACAAACATAAGGGGACGACCTTCTTGGCGTACATAATGAGACGTCCCATATGACCACTGGCAGCCAACACAATGCTGACAATATCCTTTGCTTTTCCTCGCAGTACAATTTATTGTTTCCCTTGTCTTCATCCCCTACAACCCCGAGACCTTTTCTCTGGTCCTCTAATCCTAAAACTCAGACCCACAAACACCCCCTTCAGCCCCACACAGCCCTCATTTGCTGAAGGATTAGAGTGGGGGCACCAAGGTCAAAGTGAGGCCACCACCAGAGACCCTAAAAAAGAAGAAACACACACGCACACTAGGGACCACAGAGCGAGCGATATACACACACACATTAGCATTGTGTGAACTCTGCACACATGACATTAAAGCACACAGTCTGACATAACAGCATTATGTATTCACATACTGTAGGTGTGTAGGCAGCACTCTCATCCCCAGACACACACTAAAACACAGACAAATTTGCATGTGCAAAACTAAACAAATTGACCTCAACTCTGTGACTCAAAAAAATACTAATACATATTTGTACAACTTAAAAAACCAGGGTCAAATAACAACTTCAGAGGGAGAAGATGGCTGCTGATAAATCTTACCAGATCTAAAGCACATCTTTGAAAGAAGTCTAAGAAAGAGAGAAAGACAGGAGGGAGAGTTAGTGAGAGAAGAAAAGTGATTGTCAGGGAAAGAAGAAACATCACTCTGAAAACTTCTAAAGAAGGCCCTGCTCAGGGTTTTAAATGCTCTCCTCCCTCTATCACTCGCTTTCTCTTCCCACTTTCCTCTCATCCCTTTCATGAATTAAAAGCACGGCCGGTCTGTGGGGAGAAGCATAGTTAATTCCGATCAGATCTCCTCCTCCCCCCTATCCGCCTCCCCCAACCCTCCTCCTCTCCTCCCTGGACGACGGTTGCCGCGCAGTCTGACAGACAGAGATGGGATCTGACAGTAAACAGGCGTGTGGATGCCCGGCGCGTGATTGACACGTAGGCAGGTCGGCGGGGGCCCGCCCCCCTCCTAATCCTGCCCTGTCAGCTCTAATTGGGGAGGTGGGGCTCTATGTCACCAAGGTGACTGATTGACAGGACCTCAGCTTTGCATAGATATGAGGGAAAGGTGGGGAGGTTCACGCATGGCATAACACTGTTAACACTACTATACTGTTAATAGAGAGTGTGCGTGTGTGTGTGGTTGCGTTGCGTTGCGCTCATGCACATTTAACAGACACCCAGATGCAGGTGAACAGACTCATGAACTGGCTGAGCACACAAATAAACCCACAACAATAACCATGAACAAAAATCGACATGCATACAAGATGTCTGAACACAGTGTATCTACAAACACACACGCACACGCACACGCACGCACACACACACACACACACACACACACACAATATCTTGACATGCTGTGTTGCAGAGCAGAGGTTGTAAATGCTATAAGTGTGGAGATAGAGGACGCAGGGAGAAGCATGCCTTGTGAGCATGCGGTACTAGCCAACTCTCCGTCTTTTTTACAGTGTGCTAATCTGTTAAGGGTCTCTAGTAGATGTTTGTGAAGTTTAGAGACTTGCCATACAAACATCAGTTTGCTGCAGGCGTCCATGTTCTCCCGAGCAGGTGCACCAGGACACATTTAGGTTGGAAGTCAGGAATACCAACTCATCGGTTTTTCGATTCGCAATGCACTGCAGAATTACACGCTGATGTTTAGCAGGTATAACGTTTACCATGTTCACCATCTTAGTTTAGTATGTTAGCATGCCAACATTTGTTAATTAGCACTAAACACAAAGTACAGCTGAGGCTGATGGGGCTGTCATTAGTGTTATTAGCTATGCATAAATGAAAGTACTGGACAAATTAAAAGTTGGACCTTACTCCATCTTGTGAAGGGCTAATTGCACGGGTGGAATATGGTCTCAATCAAAAAAGTAAAATAAAATAAAAAATAAAAAAACAATCCAAAGCACACTGTAGGGTTTGTGCAAAATTAAAAACAACTTTATTTTACAAGGTAATATGTATTTAAAATGACCAATGACCCACATAGATCTTTAACAGGGTCTTTGTAGCCAGGTTGTTCACGCAGGAGGCGCCGATACTATTTTAAAGGCTGGTGTGGTTTCTTTTTGGTCCGGTTACTGTTTTATATTATCCACTGTTATTCTTTTGTATGCTTGTGCAGTTAATCGGTTCGCCATGTATGCAGCCTTGTCATCAAACTCTTATTCTGTGTCACATACGTGACTTCTTTGCCGTTGGAGAGACTTTAAGAGTCTTTGGATGGAAACTATTGGCGCTTAAGATTATATTTCAATCAGTGTTTTTTGTGATTTTCACATGTAGCAAATCTCTTTTTTTCTGTATTGCAAATATAGTTTTGGACTCTTATTGTGTGTTATTCAAACATTTATGAAATTCAAGTACTACATGTTCTTCACACTCCATAAAGAATATTAAATTGTCTATGTAGCATCCATACCATTTTATTTTGTACAAGGGGTTGGATGAGCTCCAAATGAATTTCTCCTCCCACACTCCTACAAACAGGATGGCATAGGAGGGTGCATAGGTTACGCCCATTGCTGTGCCCCACAACTGTCTGTACAGCAGGTTCCTGACAGAAAAATACATTATTCTCCAATATCCATCTTGTGAGTTTAATGATAAAATCTATTGGGGGAACTGGCTCATCTTTCATTTCTAAGAAATGTTGCATATCTTATAAACCTTCTTCATGATCAGTGTTTGCGTACAATGATTTTCACCATGTATGCATCGCTGATGTTTTTTTACTTCAACAATTTTGTTTAACACTTGGGTAGTGTGCTGGATGTAAGACTGTATGTTTGGAACAAAAGGTTTTTGGTGTGACAGTCAACGAATTTTGAAATGTGTTTGTCATTTCCACTGATGTTAGGTCTTCCAGGTGAATTTGACAGATTTTTATGAATCTTTGGCAAGATGTAGAAAATCAGGCAGTTTAGGATTTTTAAAGGTATAGTCTTTCTTTGTGATCCAATGTTCTGCTTTTGCATTATTCAGCATTTCATCAGTTGACATTGCAGGTCGTCCAATGGACTTCAGTCGATGGGAGAATAGTAATGTGCGCCATTCAGGTGTCTGTGTGCTTCTTGGACATATTGTTTTCTTACCCAAACAACCACATCCGTCCCTTTACGATCACATCATCACTGCTCTTTAGCCAGTTGATGGTTTGTGATTCCCCTTTGGTGAGGTTGAATCTACTTGGTCGTTTGTCACTCAATCATGAAAAGTCATGAGATACCGTTTTAGTGAAAGCATTAAGAAAAGCATTGTAAAATGTTAACCTGGGTTCTGAGGGGTTTTTTTTTTGTCTGTGCCACCCTTGACTTTGTTCAGTGTAGTTGACTGGATTTTAGTTTCACAACGAGTAGTAGATAAATAGATTAGTTGATTGACACAAAAATTAATCGTCAATTATTTTGATAATTCTGGAGCACATTTTAGAAAAAAAAATCTAAATTCTTTAGTTTTAGTTTCACAAAAATTTATATTTTCTGTTTTTTTTAAGTCCTTTTCCTTGATGTTTGGGAATTGTTTGACATTTTATGGACCAAACAACTAATCAGTTAATTGAGAAAATAATTAACAAATTCATTCATTCATTCATCCTCTGAGGAACATGAATGTTTGTATGAAATGTATGTATGAATGTTTGTAAAACTAACAGAGGGTAGCGATGTGTAATAAAGTGCTAACTGAATATATTTCTGCTACTCAAAATTCTGTTTATTTCTCTGGATAGTTTTATATCCTCTAAAAACAAAATTAAGAGTGAAAATCACTCACTGACATGGACACTGGGTCATAAACCAAAAAGGTGGGAAGCACTGCGGCGAAAGACTGTCACATTATGTGCTCTAAAGCATTTGAATTTGTATAGCTAATTATTAATTGCTAATTGTCACAAAATGTGCCTGTCATCTTTGTGAATGAAGTCATTTTACTGGTGGTGTGTGTGCATGTGTGCACATGCATGAGCTTGTGTGTTAGTGTGTGTGTTTTGATTGACAGCTGCCACTGACCTGTGCCAGTCAGAGTGCCATGCTGCGGGGCGGTGGGGTCGATCGCTACGGAGACGACCTTCGCCCTCATCTGCATCCTGCCTTCATTAGCAGAGCCAGGCAAGGAGAATAACAACCCAATAAATTAATAAAGAGAAAGTGGGAGAGGGGAAAGAAGGAGTAGAAGGAGGAGAGGGAGCAGACAAGAGGAGAGCAAGGAGAGCAAGGATAAAATGGGAAGAGAGTAAGTGTTGGAAGGAAGGAAGTAGGGGGAGAGGAAGCAGGGAAGTAGAGGAGTGAGAGGGAAGAGTGACACACTATAGTAGAGATGGTAGAGAGGAGATGGAGGGAAAAGCTGCTAAAATATGTCTGTGTGTGTGTGTGTGTGTGTGGTCAGCTCAGGTAAAAAAAAGGTAATAAATGAGAAGTACAAAGGGTCGAGGATGATAGACAGAGGGAGTTAGGGAGAGAGGATTTAATTTATGATGCAGATAAAAGATGCATCTGCAATATATTGTGTTGATGCACAAAATCAAAATTTACCCAAGAAGGACTGAAAACAGATTTTGCCAAAAATATCTCAGGGGCTGATTTAGAAATGTGGCTCCGAGCCCTGTTTAAACAGAGTATTGATACATTACCATCTGTACTGGCTCTTAAATGCCAGTACAGACAGAGATGCTCTAACTGGTCCACAGAGCAACATTTGACAGGGCCAAATGTTCCAGATTTTCCACTCTCATTCATGGTCGGGGATGAACCCTGAAAGTGACACAGCATGCCAACCAGACGGCGAATGTGTTAATAAAGTATGAGGTTTAATCATACACTATTGTACTGAATGCACAGCCTTGCTGCTGCCGTTCACAAGCATGCAAGATATAGAGGAAAATACCTCTTGAATACCTCTACACTAGCAGTACAACACACACAGCAGAGTCCAGGGGAAGCTTGCCTTGTAAATAAATTATGAACAAGTATGTTACACAGGATAGACTGTTGGTTGGGAGCCTTCCCACGAGGGACTCTTGTAATGATGCTTTCTCATCTTTGCAGCAGAGTTGTATAGCATATACCACCATCCATTACTGCATCTTCATCAGCATGATGGAAATACATCATATGCCAAGAGATCTGTGCTTTAAATTTCTCAGTTTCTAACAATGAAGTGTATATTTACAACACAGCTAGCGTTTTTTTTGTTCAGTAGGAATTTGATAGCAAACAGATCTGAAACAGTACCGACTGCAACTTGTGAAAAAACTATATAGATAGCTCAGTTTGAAAACTTGAGAGATGTTCGTTGAGCCAATCACAGCCAGGTCTAAATGAAGTGAAGAAACAACACCACCAGCACTCTCAGGAGCAACATAAAGCTTCATATAACCACCTCATAACACACATTGCTGAGAAGACACGGGTAATGTGCCTGGACTGAGAAGTGCTGGCTGTTCAGGGTCGAGAAGTGTGAGTGCCGGGGAGTGGGGCCTGCTGTGCTGGGGAGGAAATTCTCAGGGCGATCGATGCAGAGGATTAGGGCCGGCTTTGGGGCTCAGAGGCCTGGATCTGAGCAGTATTCTCAGTGGGGCCCCTGGGAGAGCTGAAGAGGAAAGCTGGAGGGGAAAGAAGAGGAGGGCCCGAGGAGAGAGAGAGAGGAGTGAGGGCTAACCTGGAACTGTCAGGAGGCTGAGAGAGGGTTGGCCAGTCTGGGAATAGAAGAGCGGTCAAGGTCCCAGTTGACATCATGAATGGCACTGACACTCCGCCACCCACTCAGATAAACACACACCGGCCAGTCTGATTGGATAAGCTGCAGCGCAAGGAGGAGGGGAGAGGAGATTTATTGTAAAACAGACCAACAAAAGCAAATGAAGTTGGTTATTTGGTCTCCTTACACTCCATCTTTTAATTTTCCTCCAGCCAAATCGGTAGTTGTCTTCTAACTTGATGAGTGCCGCACACAACAAAAGGCTCCTTCCGTCTGCGTGTCTGCCTCTGATGCTCATGATTGGTCAGCCCATTCGCCAGCTCGCCGCTCTCCCCCGGGTGCAGACGGTTGGATCCATGATTCATTTTGCAATGAGGAAAAAAAAAAAAAAAGGAAAGAGCGTATGTGAGAGAAGAAACAGCCAAGACCACTGGGAAATTATACGGTGGAGCGGCGTGGTGGATCTGGAATTAAACGGCATAATTAATCAAGCAAAAAAACAAGCACGTTGCTCATACATTCATTATTTGCATTTTTTCCACTTCAGGAGATGTAATCAGCAGACATATATGTCGTGGCACCTGATCCGTGTCACAGGGACCTGGAGGCCACGTCCCCATTTCGACCACTGACCCTAAAAGCGTGAAGTGGGGTCAGTTCTGCTCAGCGCTTTATTTTTTCTCTCACTGACTATAACACAATGCCCTCTGCCTCCAAAGTAATCTCCACAACAAGCAGAAACAACTCCCACAGAATCATGTTGTTGTCTCCCTGTCCTTTAAATTAGGGTGTCTGCAAAATTGGGTTCACAACTCTGGGCTCTCTGTGGAGTTGTTCTGCATTATGCATTGTGTACACTTGACCCAATGAAGAAAGACTAGCCACTAGAAAGATACTGCAGATACGTCACAGCAATATGATCACATAGCTGCAAAGGGGCTGACAAAACCACATAAAATTTGAAAAATAACTAAATCACCCCTGCAAACATGGCAGCAAAGGTCACATTAGGTTACATCATATTTCATCTTGTGACAACTGTTATCTTTAAAGACACATATGCAGTTTTGGCACAGATGATTTCACTTATTTGAAGCTCTGTTAGGTGTCTCATGTTGCTTTAAAAACTCATTTATCACAGTACTTATTATCACACTTATTGCCAGGCCCATAAATGCTGCTGATTTGTATGCAGCCTAATATGACTAATGTGTTTTAATGATGTAAAAACTTTTTTTAATGAGGTCTTTATAAGTGATTCTGCCTGTGCAGGACAACTACATTTAGGAAACATAGTGACCCCAATGTTGCAACCTAAAGCACTGGTTCCCAACCATCCAAGCATCCTCTCATCACAGGCTGCAGGTGGCTTTCAGCAGTGACGTACTGTGACGCACTGACGTCAACAGTCAGATTTACAAACATATGAACCCTACGGTGTAGATTATTCACCATTTGACTGACAACAGTTAATATGTTTTGTTTAAAATTTCATTTCAATATTGTTTCATATACGAACTGTAGGATAGGGGGGGGAAAAAGCACAAAAAACGTTATTATCGTCTTACCTTTACTTATAAATGAAGTCCACGCGCATGGATACGAAATTCTCCATGTTGAAAATGAGGCTAAACAATATGAAAGAATACCTGGACGGTTGCACTTGACTTGCTAACTGTTTACTGTAGCTAACTGTTTACTGTAGCGCGCCACCACTAATTCTATGACTCTTTAGCCGCAGCGCCGTAATATCTGGGATCACCAGCGTCCCCTAGCATGAGGCAGGAGAACTGCGATACTCACCTAGTACCTCTTCACGGGCGTTTTATGATCGCTCAGCACAAGAAACATGTTACACACATTGTACAAGTGAGTGAATATTTTAAAACAGCGAGATAGCAACGCCGTCTTATTGCATAGTCATTGTGCAACCCAAGGTGAGGCTCAGCAGCTGCTGCCTCACTGCACGTCTCTTCTTAGTGTCTGAACGTTAAATGTGAATTAAAATGGATAAATAACGATAAAACACACATTACTGAAAACATATAATCATTTAATTTATTTTTTATTGCGTCACCTGCCTCCCCTGACTGCACGTCATTGGCTTTCAGCTATAAGAAGTTCAACCATCCTTTGCTGATTTAATGAGGCATTTCCATTCTGTAGTTTTGTCCATTGCACATACCGTATAGTATATTACATTTATACACATTGGTCTAGAGTAACATTATTATATTTTATATAAATAATACTTATCTGTATCTTGTTTTGTAGCTACCCTGCTTATCTTTTTTGTGGCTCTGCCTTGAGGCTTAATTAAGCTTTATTCTATCTTGTAGCAATAATATATGAAATGATAAAGAAGCACAATAATAGCAGATCATTGTCGTCTATTAGGCAATTAGCACTGCAGTTTCCAACATTTTTGGCTTGTGACTCTTTAAAAGCCAAGCAATGTCCACCAGCAACCTCACATCTCAGGTTGCTGATGTCTATTAACTGTCCCACCAAAGAGTGACATTTCCTTTTTTCCTATTTGATTCCCTTTAAAGGTTTTTTGGCATCCAAACTAAATCTAGTATGAATAAAAAAGCAAAGATTTGAGAAAAATGGCCTCATTTTGTGTGTTGTCTCTACTTCTGTCCTATTTTTGTATATCACAACCACTCAGGTTTTGTGATGCATTTCCATTGTACGTTGCACATAGGACAATACATGTATACACAATGGTGAGTAGAGCTGCAATGTTTAGTCAATTAAACTATTAATCGCCAACTATTTTGATCAGCGAATCAATCATTTTGAGTAATTGTTTTAAAGAAAAATTGTCCACATTCTCTGATTCCAGCTTCTCAAATGTGAATATTTTCTGGTTCGTTTAGTCTTCTTTGACAGTAACTGAATATCAAAATAAGTCATCTGAAGACGTCACCATGGGCTCTGGGAAACAGTGGTCGACAATGCATCTCTAAGTAACTTACTGTATTTTTGTTTGTTTTTTGAAACTTTGATTTGTTATTTTGATTTATTTTTATGTAAATAGTACTTTTCTGTATCCTGTTTCCACTTTTCTTACCTCTACTTCATGGCAAAAAATACCATGAAGAACAGTAATATCACTAACATCTTATATAGTTACACTATGTGTTGCTCAGGATATATGCTATTATCTAATTAGCAGGAGTGGTTGATTATAGTAGTACTTATTGTAAGAATATTGATTTGTTTTGTTTTCATTGCTTAAATTCTGCCTCCACGTGTAGCCTATCTAAACTATTATGGCCATTATGCATAAAAAAACATCAACCAAACAGTTTGAAACGTATCACTTTCCAGCTGGTCAATATGGCTTGTTCCTGAAGCGCCGTCATCAATCGAGGTATCAATATGGAAATACCACTGTGACCCAGACATTAATCAATGGGTTCCTCGGGGAGGAGAGGGAGGGCAGGGGCACCTGAAATCATCAATGAGACGGATCGGCCGGCAGTCAGCCTCGGACAGTCCGTATTGATAAGAGCATTTCCACCTGTAGCGGCCGGAGCAGAGAGACAGGCCGCATCTGAATTCAATACCCGCCGCCGCAGCTGCGAGCTCGAAGCCCAGCAAGACACGGTTGAGCGGAGATATACGTGCCTCGACTCATCATAAGAGCAGTCTCCTTCTCTCCATATATGTCTCCCTCATCCTCTATGTCTATCACAGAACTTTTTTTTTGGTCATGCTTGCACTTAAAAAGCACATCACGCCTCTAAAGCTGAGCAACAATGACTTCAAATTAAGTTCTTTGTCTTTATTCCTCGGATTTACTGATGTACCCCCTCCTCCTCTCCTCTCCTCTCCTCTCCTCTCCTCAATATCTCTGGAGTTTAGTCAAACCTGTTTCCTCCTTCAACTTCAAACTGTAAGAGGGGGAAGTGGGAGCTCGACATCAATGAGAAAAAAAGCCTTCAGATTCTCGCATTCAGCTCACTGTGAGCGCAAGATTAAAACGTCGTCTCACTATTGACATCCAAATCTTGACCCAATCAATTAGGTCCATGCTCTGCGTTTGTGCCTCCTTTAGGGTGTGACGGGTAGTGTGGGACAAGTGAGCCTCCTAGTGGCTGAAGTGTGTACGAACTGAAAGGTTAGATGATTGTGATTTAATTCAATTACTAAATTATAGATGAACAAATGCTAGTAACTGGTTTCATCCCCACTGTGTCCAGTCAAGCAATGTTGACGAACCCCATACTTGACTTCCAATCAAATCCCACGCTGCCCTCTCCCTCATGACACTTCTTAAAGGTTAGAGTTCAAGGGTCATGTGTCCTGTGTGTACACAGGTCTGCCCTTTTCATTCCCAATCAGCTGCTCTTTTTTTTTTCCTGTGCCAGAATGAGAGAGATGCACCACAAAGGTCATGGACATGGATTTCCTTTGGTTTGACTCAATGAAAAGGTCAGATGAGGGCACCATGAAATGGCAGTGAGGCCTTCGCATTGCTCTCACAGGGACCAAGGTCCTTATATCACCCAGAAATGGCACAGACTGAGCCCTTCTACGGGCTCATTCTCCCAGGAACCAGGAGGGTCTCGTGGGCCGCTGTGACCTCGTCTGGTCCCCACCCTTATGGCTTTACTGTCCCTTAACAAACAGTGTGCAGAGCAGCGCAACAAACTGTGGTCCAATGAGAATAAACTATGACATATTGTATGAAAAAAAACTTTCAAAATAGGACCACAGTGCAGGAAAAGTTGATTCAGGCACATCTTCCTATGACTGCAATTTAGAGCTGAAACAATTGAACAGAAAATTAATTGCCAACTTTTTTAAAGATTTCTTTGGTTCCAGCTTTTTTAGTCCTCTCTGTTAATAAACTGAATATTTTATTTTAATATTTTTGCTTTGTTGACTGTTGCATCCAGCTTTGGGAAACAGTAATCAACATTTTATACCATTTTCTGACATGGTATAGAGCAAACAACTATGATTAATTGAGAAAATAACCAAGAGATTAATCATTAATGAAAATCATTAGTTGTAGCTCTACTGTAACCACTTTACAGTTTGATATACTTTACTAACACAGTGGAGTATTAAGGCGTCCTTGAGCAAAACACTGAACCTCAAACTTATTTTGAGCCTTGTTTATGACATTTCTTATGCATTTACAAGTCTATCTTCATTTAATAATTATTATTAAAGCACTATTTTTTTTATTGCACTTGTTCCTGGGCAGCTACTTGAGAATTTGTGCCACGGTGCTTTCAGTTTCATTGTTGCTTCATTGTCTTGCTTTGCTTGTAAAGTGCTTTAGATAAAAATATGTATTTACCAAATGGTAAAATGTAAATGTGCTACTGTAATGTATTGCAATAGGTGACCCAGTAAGAAGTTAAGGTGGATATTTGATGGAGGTTTTACTGTTGCTGATAGGTTGCACTGTTGCAGCCTCTTACTTGTCTACTGTGTTCAGGTAATTATTTCTAGTATCTGCTAA
The DNA here is from genome assembly GCA_036937835.1 of Pampus argenteus. NCBI lineage: Eukaryota > Metazoa > Chordata > Actinopteri > Scombriformes > Stromateidae > Pampus > Pampus argenteus. The sequence continues at coordinate 10,144,143 of CM072868.1, forward strand.
ATATTTCCCCGTTACATTCACCTTTGTCTTCAAAGGTAAGATTTCCTCATCTGCATCACGGGTCAGCAGGTCATCGTGTACCAAAGAGACGAGAAGCAGGAGTTTTACAAGATTTGATTTATTAACTATGATACAGATCACATAAGGCCTTGCTGTATACACCATTCCCATTGAGACAAATTACCATACTCAGCAAATAATGACAGTTCTTTTTTTGTTTGATGTTATCTTTTCAGTTTACAGTACTTCATTCTTTTTTTTATTATTTTCTCCCCCTCCCCATTATTTCTTAATATTTTTTTAAATAGTGAGAGTGGTGGAGCCCTCTTCCTTGGTCAGGAAGAAATCATGCACTATACTGGGCTGGTCTCTCAATCGTTCACAAAGAAATTGTTAAAAAAAAAAAAAAAAAAAAAAAAAGCTTTGTATTTTTTAATTATTAAAATAAAACATAAAAAGAAACATTTCTTTTCTATCACCACTGACTAAAGGGCAAAGTGTTAGACCCCCTAACATACAAATAAACAACCATTTGAATATAGTTTTGCTTGTTTCTCATTTTAACTTAACAGACATCTGTCACCATTGTTGCAAAAACAAAAACAAAAAAAAAAAAAAAAGCAATGCAGCCACATATTATCGCTGAACCAAAGTCACATTTTTAAATTCAATTGTTATTCTAAACTGTCACTTTGCTTCCCATCTCTCCCTCGACCCTTTTTTCCAGTCTTTGGCTGCCTCACAGTCAGTTCAGTATTAACACATTGATATACACAGGGAACGCCACTGGCCGGCGTTCACACACACAAGTACCAGTGGTCACCCCCCTCCTTCCTCCCTCCATCTCCCAAATAATGATCCCATTCACCCGCTTGCTGTCCGTATCACCCCCTCTCCTCCCCCATCACTCCCTCATCTCCCTCATACTTTCTCTGAGGATCAGTGTGTGTAATCTGGACGAGCTAACAGGGTTACACAGCGGGGTAACGACCGCAAGGAGAACTACATTCCTCGCCTTCACGTTTGTTTGGATCACGCTGGTGTTTGGCCATCTGCCAGGCACAGCATGCTAGCATGTTAGCTCAGACCCATCCGCCCAAACACACACGTAATTTCTCCTCATCTATAATCACACACACACACACAAACACTCACACACAAGGTAAACAGGTAGTAGACTGATAAAACCTCCTTTAAGAGTTCAGTGATTGGTTAAAAGGTTGTTTTTTTTCCTTTTGGGCAGAGAGGACAGTCTAGGGAGACATGCAGAGATGTAATTCAGTGTCAAACTGAATAAGTGACCTTGGTGAGCATCTGCTTAACATGAACACACATCAGTTCACAAGCAAACTCTTTCTTGAGCTCACACAAACACAGAAATGTACACACACAAACATTTCAAAAGCTGCGTCGATCAGGGCTCAGCGATTCTCCTCGAGCCCCATCTCGCTGGTTTCTACGGTAACAGCAGACTAGGCTCAGGAATTTTGTGATGCTCCATTCGAGTCATGCAGACGGATGAATGACCTGTCTGTTCTGTCTGCTGTCTCTCCCAGACCCAACTGTCTCTCTTGGACAGGGAATGACAAGGGGATGTGGCGTAACAGTGACAGCAGATGCAGTCTGGTGTAGTGGTTACACTTGCAAATTATATTTCCAGTCCACCAAGAACAGGTTTTGAGTCTTCCTTCCACGCTGTGTCCTAACCGGTCAGCATGCTGAGGCTTGGAGCAGTGCTTACCAATTATTTCAGGCGATGAAAAACCTCCCACCTGTCAACGCTCGAGTCTTGCTTTCAGCTCCTACTTTCTGGCCTGTAATGCTACATTGTGCCAATCTATTTTAAGTCTTCATTTTCTTTTACTCAAATATTGGAAGTGGTATACACTCCTTTAAAAAGGGACTCAGTGCCTCAGTATCCACAGGGAAGTGGAAACTAACAGCAGAAAACAGAAAAGCAATTTCATTCACTGGATGTCTTATCAACTGCAATGTGGCCACATGCTTTGAGGCTACAGAGTCTGGGTCTACGGTACCAGCTTAAACACACTTTCTGATTCAAGTGAATGAGAAGGTGTGTCCAAACTTTTGACTGGTACTGTATATAATCTCAATTGATCTCTACCAAATTTAAAAACGGTGTATTGCTGTTTTATATACACACTACATGAGCTCTCAAGATTATTTTATCAGACATACAATGAAGATAAAACTTGACAATTGCACCAGTAAGAGAAGCTGATGCTACAAAAAAACCACATTAGGAAAATGGTGCTACGCCCATGCAGTGGTTGAAGCGAGGTTATGGCTGTCATATCCATTACGTCCTCAAGATGTCAGTGGTGTGCTCCCAGAGAGAAAGAGAGAGATAGAGGATAGGTTGGACTGACAATAAAGTGAACGGTGGCTGTCACATCATGGCAGCTCCAATTAAAAATGTGCCTTCAAAGTGCTCAGAAAAGTGCTTTTTGAACAAGGTCCTTACTATGAAAACGGCAGCGCCAACTCGCTTGTAAAACCACCACAGCGTGAAAGAAGCAACATGACAGGTGAAGGTCCAACACTGGAATTATTTCCACTATCTGCCTAATTCAGGGAAACTCAGGTAAAACAGAACAGCATGGATACATGCGCACACAGACAAGATAGCCAGCCACACAGACACTTACACACAAGGCCACTCACTGACTGACAGGCCTGTTTTTTTCTGTGTGTAAGAGGATTGCAAAATCCTTGTAAAAAAAACCCCCCAAAAAAAAACCCACACACATTGAGAAAGTGAATCAAGATTTAAAAATCCACTTTTTAAGCAGTTTCTTCATGTGTTTACAAAAACAGGGCATGAGGGTGAAGTCCATACAGAGAGAGAACGAAAGATAGCAAACAGGAGATTGGGAGGTGCCTTCCCAGAATGCCAATGGTGTGAGAGCACCCATAATCCTTTGCCCTAATCTGCTGCTCATCAGATCCAGTCGGTTGAGTTTTTCTTTTTTTTTTCCTGTGCTTGACATACTGCTTGGACTGAAACTGTTTTCGTCTGTGTGCGTGTGTGTTGCTGTGTGAGGGGTTGATAGACAGGAATGCGTGAGACAGAACATCCTGTCAGGTGAATAGTGACACATGTTTTTTGCTCAAGTTCTCTGGTATGGTGGCGAAATAAACAAACAAGTGTTCAGGACTCTACTCCACTTTGCCCCAGCCGTGGCCTCCAGGTAGGTACAAGTTAGGTAGGTTGATTTCCAAAAAAACGTGCACCACCCCAGAAAAATTCCCAGCACAGTTAGAGAGGCTGAGGGATTGAGGAGAATGGTTGTTGGAGGCACACTGGCCACTGGGTGTTTGTGTTAAGTGTGTGTCTATCTGCGTGTTCCCCCTGCACTTCATTTCTGAGTGCCTCCCTGAGTCCCTTTAACATTTACTGGCATCATTTCACTCTTCATTTGTGTGTAGGTTTTTCTATAAGGCAAGGAGAGCAGGTCTAGATGAAGTGAGACTGAGAGACAACGAGATAAAGTAGCGAGGAGGGAGAAAGATCATACTGCCTATTCAAAGGCTCTTCAGTGTTCCCCTTTCCTGCGTTGTGTGTGTCCACTTTTTTTTTTCCCTTCTCCCAAACATGTAAGTTTCTCCCTGTACATACTGCATCTCACTCAATCTCTCCCAACTCCTCTTCCTACCTCCTGGTCTTGTTTCAATTCATCTTCTTCAGTTCCTTTCCAAACTTCAAAATCTCTTTTTCTGAACCCCTTAAATCTCTTTGAATCTCTTTATCCGTCTTCTGTTTGTTTGTTGTTTGTTTTTTTTCCTTTCCTTTCCCTTGATCCCTGGTTCACAGCGTGTGTTGTTCCGTGGGAGGGTGATGGGGGTGCAGGGAGGGCGGGAGCAGGGCAGGGATTGGTGACTGAGGAGTGGGAGGTGGGGAGTGGGGTGGGGACTGATGTTGATGTTGATGGTGATGGAGGTGGTGGTGGTGGTGGTGATGGTGGATAGGTGGGCCATAGTGTGGAATGACAGGAGGGGTGGCGGGGAGGACGTAGGGAGTTGGGGATGGAGCAGGCGAGGAGGAGTAGCCCCCAGCCATGCAGGAGTAGGCCGAGGTTCCTCCGCCGGAGGAGAGTGTGGAGGTGGGGGAGCCGGGGAGGCCGTCAGCCAGTGGCTGATTGTAGAAGAAGTATGCACACTGGTTGATGAAGCTCTCGATGATTGTCTGGTAGGTGCGAGTAGCAGTCAGGGCGTCCATAGTGGTGAAGTCTGGTCTCATCAATGTGGGCCAGAAACAGATGGACAGATTCTCGCTGGTCATCAGGTTGAGCTTGTTGTTCTGACTCACCCTGGACAAGTAGGGTGACACAGACAGAGCAAAATGAGACACGAATCAACAACACAAAATTCCAAATGATCTGCCGCTGAATAAAATCTCCTATAAACCTCTTGATCACATAAGCTCAGGCTAATACAGCCAATTATTTTGTACTGTAGCTTATTCCTCTGTATAGTAGTTTACTATTAAAACACATACCGTACTTGATCCACACCATCTTTATGATGAATTTTGGCACAGTAGTTTTATTTTGAATCATTCACACATACCCTGTCCAGCTGCTGTAAATAATCATGACTTTGAGGCTGAAAGAAGTCTCAAATAAATGCACAAGTTACTCCTGTATGAGTATCCGATATGGTTTTCAAAATCCCTTAAAATATTGTAATGTAGTGAACTCAATTCTACTGCTAATAAAACATATTTTGTTATGATTAATAACATTTTGCCTGCAATTGAAACTGATATATGATCGTGTGAATCAATAAGCAATGAATCTGAACTATGTCCCAGCTTTACTGAAAACTATACGATGAATAGGATGATGTAGAGCTTTTAAAAAATAAATCTATTATCATCCGCATACAAGCAGAGATTAAAATGGCCACTGCATTAACACAGATCATGACTCAACCTGAGTAAAAAACCCTATTCTGTCAGTAAGCTGGTTTCGATGATGTCACTGCTGGGTCACTTGACTAGGTGACTGGTGGTGTAGTCAGCACGGCTGTCAGGGGCTGTCTCTGACCCCGTCACTTACTCACTTGTTCAAGTGGCTGATGACATATTTAAAGACCTCATAATTCTCCTTGGGGAAGCGGCGCAGAATGTCCTTCATCGTCTGGAAGCGCTGCTCCCTATCGTTGATCTCTGAATGGAGGCAGAAAGAGATGAGAGATTAGAGGATAGTAAAAAAAAAAAGAAGATGTCAGGGGAGTAAAAGAGCAGAGAGTAACAGGAGAAGAGGGGGGGGTATTGGAGAAGTGGAGAGTGTGACGAGCACAGTGAAAGCAATTGGACGCAGCTCTCAAAAGAAATCTGTGCAGGACACAGTGATTTCATCCTATAACAGCACACGTTTTCATATATCCCAGTGACTGAAGAAAACACATATACACACAATTTACAAGGATGCCAAACTACAGTTCTCAGAAAAAAAGACCACACACTCTCCAGAGAAGAAACATACCATGCATACACCCACCAGTGTCCTGCAGAGTACAGCAACTCACAGTTGCACACACATAAACACACACACACAGGGTGTGTTAAACCTGATGGCAGCGAGGAGTGACTCAGAAAAGCTGACGTCACCAGCTAACACAGTCCATCCAGTGTGTGTGGGTGTGTGTGCATGTGAGCGAGGCAGAGAGCAGCAGATGTTCTCCTCCACATCACAAACATGATTTACAATCAGAAAATTTGAGCATGAATTCCCACAATGAGGTCAATGTGGATCAAAAACAGATTTGAGGTGGAATCACTTTACACAGTGCCAGGTCCTCCTGCTGCACATCCATCAGTGATCAAAACTTAACTAACTTCCTACATCTTACTTAAAGTAATGTCACTAAAAATCCATCCATCCAGGCTAGCTTTTCCTAAAGCTACCTCTTTGCTTTTTTTTTTTATGAATGAGGCTTTCAAAGTGCTTGCTCTTGTCTCTAACTCAACCTCACTTTTCCTGTTTCACTCTTTCTTCTTTTGTGGACTGCAGGAGTTTTATCACGTCTCTGTCACAGCTGAAGGGTCTTGCTGGGGCCATTAAAACACACACACACACACACACACACACACACACACACACACACACACACACGAGTGACAGCAGCCTTGCGGTCCGTGGGTAAATCTCTCTGGCGCAATGCAAGACTAAGCTATGCCTTAAATTTCCATTCCAACAGATTACAAGACACATGGAGAAAAAGAGAGGCAGTAAAGAGTGGAGGGGGCACCCTCGTTTATCCAACATATGACTGTTTTCTCAAAACTTCATCCAGACCATGGATCCCTCATCCCTGCATCATGTGCAATCACCACCACATTCCCCTTCCCGAAGCCTTAAGCCTTAACATTCTCTCCTTCATCACTTTCTCCTCAGTTCCCCAGCTCCTCATCAAGTGACAAATCCAATTCTCCCCATGGACGGATTTGGATTGCAAGAGTTTTGCTTGTTAGGTTGAAGAAAAGTTACAACGAAGGAGGAAAAGGATTTCAGGCAAAATCCAATACACCTCAGGTTTTAGTGGACCTTCTCCACCTCCCTGTGTCCCCTCATCCTCCCTTACCAGAGCCCCGGGACTTACTGAAGGCCTCCACCAGATCTCCCTGCATGCTGTAGGGTACCAGGGGCTCAGGTAGCTCAGAGAAAAAGGCCTTCATTGCTCCTGCTACTGTGTTAATGGTGAAGTCTTTCTCCACAAGGTCCAGGTTGTGATCTGGTAAAAAAAAGATGGAGAGGGAAAATTACATTAGCCACTGGAAGTTCCAAGACAAGGTATATAACATGTCTTACATGTCTTAAATGTCTCATGCAGTCCACACTAACATACACCAACTTTGTGAAGCTCATAATGTCGATTCAACCAGATTTTGCTGCACATTTTTCTACCAATGTACTGCAGCTACCCCTTTAATATCTTTTATATCTTTAATATAATTTATACCCCTTTAATATGATTTTTGATCTTATCATTGTGGGCAATGTTGCAAATTAAAGGCAATTTTGGATATTTATGGCAACACTGAACTTTTATACGATCAAGTAACTTGATTTGTCAAGCATTAAATTTGCTGGATTAGATAAAAAGAAACAAATTCCTGTTTAGTTCTTTTTTTCATTGTTATTATCATCATTATCACTTAATAAATACAAACTATCACCAGACTATAAATTATTACTTGTTAATTTCATCTACTCTGTACATATGAAATCTATTTGCATGTCTATCCTGGAAGAGGAATCTCATTGATTTTGGGTTATATAAAAAAAAAAAAAAACTGACTCCAATAAAAAATGAATAAAATCTTTGATGATGCAACTATATGAGCATTTTGGATAACATACTATACTTAATATATAAAAGTAAAGTGAGACCATTATTAAGTAGATTTCAGCAGAGCTACTAGAGCATTAATGTAGCAGAGCGAGCAAGAGACTAATTAAATAAAAAAGTCATTTCTGATAACTTTTTCACTTTACAACTTTACAAAGGTAGTGTGTGCAGGAAGAAAAGGGGCAAAAAGGACTACAGATGTAGTGAGAGAGTTCTTGAACAGTCTGAGGAGGGCTCCTGTTTTGAGAGTGTGTTGCTTCTTAATACAAGTCCCCAACTTCAGTGTGGCTATCAGACACCTGCGCTGTAGTGTCACCTGTAACTGTCCAGTCCCATTGGGCTAATGTTTAGAATGACTCAAGGCAGAGCTTGGACTGATTACACGAGTTGAATCCAACCTCAACCAGGCGTGGATGCATTGTATATACACACACATGGATTCAAAAGGCCATCTTGTTCTGCCATCTATCTCGCCAGTGACATGCTTCATTAACCAAATCAATCTCAGGGTGATTAACTGCCCACCCCTGGGCACACACAGTGCGAGGGCTTGTACATGCACATTTGTGAACATGCACGAACACACACACAATAGCAGGTAGAAGATTGAGGAGGCAGCTCTACAGTCTAAAAGGAAGCAAAGGCCAATTCCCTTGGCAGAATTAGCACTCCCTGGTTAATTAAGGGAATCCAGGCTTGTTATAGACATACACACACCCACACACGTCTTAATGGACCACTTCTTCACGCCAAGCAAGTAAGTGTACAGCTGGCGCAAGAACATGCGAGTACTGTATATGAGAAGTAACACACCTTGGTCAAATTGCCGCTGCATGCTCTCCATCTCTGCCTTGTTCCCGCTGACCCTGTAGATGCCCTCTGTGCTCAGACCTGGTAGAGAGAGAAAGAAAATAACATTGTTAGTGCAGTTTATCATACGTGTAACTTGCAACAAGTATCAAGTATTTATAATAATCCATCTTAAAGAACCCCTTTGATATATCATTAAGTGGTGTGTAGAGCCACTCTGAAGGGCTGGAAAGGCAGAGTTACTCCAGACTGTTCTAATGGCCTTTCCCCAAGTTCCCTTCCATCTAAACACACTATTAGCACTATTTATTAAACCCATAAAGCACTCCTGCAGGCTTGCTGCAGCAGTGACGAGCTTAGGCTACCTTAGTGCCACTTAAGAAGCATGCCGTATGCTTTTCCCTCTCAATTTCATTCTAAAAGGGGGCTGCGCTGACGTCTTGCATCCATTTAGATGCTTAACAGTCAAATTGTGTTGATATTTAGCGGCACTGCTAAATGTGAATGTTTGAGCTCATGTGATATGTAATTTAAGGCATTCAAGGTCCCTGACCGATGGAAATACTAGGTGTAATTATACAAGAAAGAGAGGAATCAAGTGTGAAAGCTTAGGTCCATATTCAGTAATATCCGAGATGTAGAAATCACTACATTGAAAGCAGTTCAGCACCACAAACATTCCCACCTAATTTTACCTCTCTGTTCCTCTTGCCTTCCGTTTGAATATATACGTTTCCTCACTCTTAATAGCTCACAGCAAGTGCAGTCTAGTGTGGTACGATTGAGTCAGTCAATCGAATACTTATTAAGATGGTCTGCTGGATTTTATTACCTGTTTACAGCAATAATCTGCTCTATAATAGTGTAATAATCTCATGTACCTTTAAGTTTTAAAGTTTAAAGAACAAATCTCCCACACTGAGCTTTTATAACTCATTTAAATAAATAATCTTTTTTTTAGCTGACAAATACTAAGCATGTCCTCACATGCTGTATAACTTTCACCTTGTGGGAAGGAACTGTTGCGCTTTCAAAATATTTCAGGTTCAGCAGCAGAAAACACTTAGTTAGTTCTACAGTTTTACAGATATGCACAAAACATGCCTTTGACAGCCCAGCATTAATACATATGGAGCAAATCAGATGAACTACAGTTTTGCCTCAAATTTGAAAAACTGGGGTGATACAAAATTTGACAGTATTGCTGTTAATCTGCTGAATGTTTAATAAATATCTCCCATACCCTTATATTTCAGAAATACAGTCATGTACTCTGACTCAGTGTTGTCTAAGTGGCACACTGACAGTATGAAAAGGACCATACTGGGCAATCAACATACTATAGATGGTGTGAGTGAAGTTCATATTTTTTCCAATTTAAAAACAGATAAATGAAATTTGCTCTACATTCACACTTTGGTGGTGATTCAGGGAGACAAAGAGCAGTTCAGAGGGAGTGAGACAGTTAGGGAGTGGCAGAAAAAGAGGGTGAGATGGCGAGAGGCAGAGCGGAAATGAGAGAGCTCTCAGTCAAGGCATACAGCATCGATCTCCTCCTTCTACCAATCAATTATCCACAAAACAAGGAAAACAGGGGTGGGAGGAGAGACAGGGAGAGGGGAGTAATGCAGCAGTGTGGGGGGAGCAAAATGGGACAAACACCCAAAGATGAGTAAGATAGTGGGAGAGTGTGAGGGTCAGAGTGATGAAAGAATGAGATAATGAAAAGAGAACAAAAATAAAGGGATTAAGACAAGGAGGGATATATAGAAGAATGGGAAACATGCTTTAAATAACGAAACACAAAAAATATGGAAAATGCAGGAAAATAAAAAGAGTTTAAAAAAAAACTAAAGCAGTGGGGAGGGGAAAAGTCAATGGATGAAGGAGGTGATTAAAAGAGTTTAAAGAGCTCTCTTCTTCTTTGAGGTCAAACTAAACGCGATCACTTCCTGAGGTCAATATAAATATGAACACTTCCTGTGGCAAACATGTTTTATCTGCATCCTCTTGTTTGTTTCCTGCAAATTTTACTAATAACGCTTGATTCTCTAATTAATTATCAATCCTTACTACAGTGCATATTAAGACTAATAAATACCATATTAGGTTTTTAGGCTGTTGGTGCCTACATCATTATGCACTGCGCACACATGAACAGAGTAGAGACTGAAAAATACACCCATCTGTGGTGACTTCCAGCAGCACTCAAGTGGCCAAAAACACACCTGTGAACCTGCAATCACACAAACTCTGGGTGCGATAAATGCTCCTGCACTTAGCAGCTGCGCTCCTGCAGCATGTTACCGTCTGACAACACTCCAGCGTCTCTGTGGGTTCAGCAGCCCAGAGGCTGATTTCATCGTTCACCATGGAGACAGCCAGTCGCTGGGTGCTGCCCTTTATGTCGCTATGGAGGCTCCTACGGCCAGCAGATATGCCCGCACACGCTAACACACATTCATCACCTCGGCACCTAAAAGCAGAACACACTGCGGCTACCACGCTGAGAGAAAGCTAGGGCTGAGGAGAGATAACAGCAGTCACTATGGATTGATTTTATATAGCTGCTTTTCTACGAGCTCGGTGTGCATGGAAATAACACAAAATACCACATCCACTCCCATTATTGTCAAGGACAAAGGGAGTGAGCTATGTATGAAGTACAAATAAGAGGAGCAACAAAGAAGATGTGGGACTTCTGCATAGAAAAACATAAAACCAGAAAATAGTACTTTTATGCATACTGACAAACATATGCCTCATTTGATTGTTGTGGTCACACATTTAAAATTTAATGATTGGTATTTAAACGTTTTGGGGGTTTTTTTGTTTTCGTTTTTAGATACGAACAGATGTAAGAAGATTATCAATGGCATTTAAAAAGATAGGAATAAAAGCAGGAATGCTGGGTTTTGGTTAGATGTGGGTATTTTTGTTTTGTTAGAGGGAAAAGGGAAGGATGTGGGTCAAAGCTGCAGGTTCAGGGTCAGCCTCACAACGCCACTCATTATCAGCAAACACTACAGTGACAAACAGTGTCAGCGCTATATGGTAATTTCCTGTAAGTACTATTATATGCACAGATTGTAGACACAGATACAGGCGAAGTAAAGCCCGACTTATAGCAACTACAATCAAAACTTCATAACATATTGTTATTCATTTCCCCTTCCAGTCGTCCTAGTGTGTGGGAGTGCCATTCAGCGAAGCGTGTTAGTATGTAAACAAAATATTTCTGTGCCCTTATTGTTACTGGATTTGACTGTCAGATATATGTGAGGCAGCATTTGCATATAACATAGGTTATATAATAAGTTATAAGTTATACATGCATAGAAAAGAGCTGAGCCCAGACATTCCCCCAATTTCCTAACTTGTGATATTGGTCAAATGGAGGGAGCTATGGGCAGAAAGATACCTGGCAAGCAAGCAAACACACACACACACACACACACGAAGGAAGATGAAAGAAATCAAATTTGACAGGTGAAGGTACTCAGAGAGACAGAGGGAGAAGGATGACTGAATCAGGAGAAAGGAGTAGTGAGTACAGGCACACAGGAGGAGAGAAATACTGAAGGAGATGGAAAACACCTCTGCAAGAGGAGCATTTATCCTCATGTGTGTGTAAGCGTGTGAACATACACATATTGAACCAGTTTATCTCCCTCATCCAGAACTAAATCCTGTAACTGCTCCAGTTAACATCTGAGCAGGGTGAGGTACAACTAACGTGATGCCTTGTTATCTAGAGCTGTGCTCCTACACTCCTCCATGTAGGAAGACGGTCAATGTTTTGTAAGGCCTCAGTAATCCACAAATACAGAGTCTTTAATCAGGACAGAGATTACAGTGGAATGCACTGGTACGTCAGTAAGCAACAGCAATGTGTTCACTTGTTCATATGCAGCTCACTGCATGGAACGTGACAAAAGAGAATTTTATGATTTTATTTTTACAGAACTAAGATGTATAATAAAGTTTTCTAAACCGCATTTTAGCTGTAAACGAAACACAGAACTGTATTTAAGTATAGAAAGACATGAGGATATACTGAATATAGAAACGCATTGACCATGCCCTAAGATGCCTCTGGTTTAGTGTAACAGCTGGTGGGTGAGTGCAAACCAAGCTGCCAGTCCTAGGGCAGAGGGGCACCAGGGCAGCGTGGCAGGGGGTTTAGCATCTGGGCAACAGGGTAGCAAGGTTAAAAGAGGCTATCCAACAACATCTGTGCTCCCACTACTCCACAGAGGAGAGGAAGTGTGGATAGTTGGGGCCAACAGACTGAAAACCAGCTAAACACAATTGTGCTCACACACTGATCCACACCAGTGTTTATCTAAGCAGATGAGAGAATCTGAGTTAACATACATGACTGGCATTAACTAACTTTATTGCTTAAAAAGATCCCACTTGGCCTTTCTCATCATCACACTGATTTGAATGTGGCTCTGATGACTGACTCTAAGTCAAAGTTAGCACAAAAAAATAGGATTGTAACCACGGGAAACAGGAGCCACCATCATCACAGTTTGGGAGTTGCAATCCCTTCAACAGAAACTGCAGGTAATAATATACATACGTATATATTACTCCAATATCCATTTGTTAAAAATAAGGAATCTATCATGTTTGCAAAAAAACTAAGTTGACATGTCGATGTGATTCATATCCCTGGAGGTGCCCATCTACAAAGCCTACAGCTCAGCCGAGCACTAAATTTATCAAACCTGCACAAAGCAGATGCATGTGCACAGATACAAAGGCTGAGCGTGATTTAAAGAGGACTAGAGAATTATACTCTCAGCGGGGGAACACCAGAGTAGCTAACAAACCCTACGAGGGAGGAGGATTAAGATAAGGATGAATCAAGAGAGGCAGGTATAGAACATGCAAAGGCAGAATGGGCCCTTTGCAATACAATTAATATTTAAATGACTGAAAACAACAGCCTGCACTGCATCCTGCTGGATGATAATAAGGATCCACAATTCTTACAAAGTCAACATTACCATCACATAGATTCTTACCTGTTGTTTCGATGAAACGGATGCACTTCTCAATAAAGACGGGGATTGGCCGCTCAGGAGTGACCACGGTGACCAGTGCCATACCAAAGTAGTTGCTTTCGATGGGTTTTGAGATTGAATGTCTGGGTTTGGATCGTGGTTTCTGAAAAATAAAAAATAAATAAATAAAAGACAGATAAGATTGGTGGAAGTAATCGGAGAAAACAGACTGTTTTCATGCCTTGGTATTATGTCAGCTTAGTTGACACCAAAGATCATGACCTTATGTAAAAGTGACTTTTTTGTTTTTTTTATGCTGATATCTACTAGTGTAAACACACGCCTGCACATACACCCATCGAACACATTTCTTCAAACCTTAACACGTAATCACACATTCCTGTGTTGTCCTGTGCATCTTGTAAGATACAAATCATTTCCCTCATCGCTCTATTCTCTTCTTGCCCTCTTTCCATTGGCACTGACTGTTTCTCATTCTCTCTCTCTCTCTCCCTCTCTCTCCTGCACCACAGGTCTGATAATCAAACTCACTTATTCATTGTTTAATTACCTTTCAGCTCCTGTTAAGAGACCTCTAATACACTACTGCAACATTCCCAGCCTGCCTCCGTATGGCTGAGGCATCAGCCATAATTGTACTACGCTTTTATGGTGTTCATAGGGAATGTTTTGAAGGCCCCTGAGGCCTGGATCTCTAGTAAGTCTGTCAACCCCCCCAAGGCACTGCCCTGGCAGACTGGGTGGTGAGGCAGGGATGCATGGTTGGGTGGGCACATAGACTGTGGGAGCAGCGCAGTCCTGACAGACACAGTAAAAGAAGCAGAGGAGTGCTCATTAGAGAGAAGGAGCCCGGCGTGCCCTCTGCTCCAGATACTGGCCTCTCTGCACTCCAAACATTGTTGATACCTCATATATACACGCTCACTCACAGCAGTATGCAAGGAAACAAGCAATGAAACACTAATTAGACTGAGAAGATCAACAAAGGCTCATCTGGGCATTTTTCTGCACTGCATGTAATCTGAACATTTAGAGAATTTATTTATCTATGTTGTCTTTCAACTAGTTCAAGAGTGCAAAGCTATTCTTTCATTAGGCTTCTACCCAAAACATCCGGACTGTTACATCTCCAGGCCAATATTATTGGCTCATATGAGGTTCATTATCATTATCAGTGTATGTTGGCAGACAGCAAAAAGAGATGACAGAGGCCTAAAAGAAATGTGTGTTTTATTGGCAGCAATATCACATTTTTCTCAAAGTAAAGTAATATATCTTTTTATTTGTAGTTATAATTCAAAATAATTCCAATTTTAATAATGTTTATTGTTCTAAATGTACTATAATATTTACAGTTACCGTCATCTTTTAATACGCAGCCTCTTGATCAATTTTTACAAAATTGAATATCAGCCAATACGTTGTTATGGTTTTCTTTATTAATCCAGTAAAAGCTTCAAAAATGCAATAATCAGTCTTGCTCTTCTACTTTGAGTGTCTATAATAATCTGTGGAAGGAGTGTGCTGTCACTACTCCACCGGTCAGATAGGTGCTCAAGTGACAAGGAGACAAAATGTCAAAGATAACCCAGCGTCAGAGACTGATGCTGTTGAAGACCCCGTGTTGAAATATGAAGGTTAGATAATTGCAGACTTTCCTAGCAAGTCGATCACTGTTGTCCAGTTATCTTTCTACTACATGAGTAGATCCTCTTAAAACTTAAACTGTGCTGACTGGAATTCCTTCACTTATCATTCCCAGCTACCGCCTCCCCTGATCCCCTCTGTGACACTCCCTTTCTCAACATACATACCTCCTTACACATATGACCATTAGCTGCACATCTGTACACTTACATTAGTGTGTAATGTAAGTGTGTGTTTATGCATTCACATGTGCAAAAAAAGCCTTGTTTAATTGAACTGAATTAAAAAAGGGAAGTAAATAGATGTGATACTACAAGATAACAGCTTTTGTGGTAGCACAGAGCTGTGTTGTCATTTGCTCTCTGGCGGTTTGGTTTTTAGCTCCAAGTAGCAGCTCGTAATTTATTTGTATCCTATCACACTGACTGTGTTGTATATCTATGCCCTATCTCGGTTTAGCAGACTGTCTCTATACCCCCACCCCCCCTCTCCTCCCCTCTCTCTCTCACTGTCTTCTCCCCTGCAGTTCTGCCTTCTGGCCACTCCTTTTAGTTGCTGACTGAGACAGGATATGTTGCCAGCACTGAGAAGAGAAAACAGACTTCTACCACAAAAGACAAACAAAACACATCCTTAATAATAACATACAGACACAGTGTGGACCATTTACATACACTGCATGCTGTAGGATGCTGCTCTAGCATGACTCTTATTTCTGTCTAGCTTCATTTTATTCTCTTTCTGTGGTTTGTGTTTTCTCCTTTTGATTATCTGCCGCCCTCTTCGTTTCTTGCATGAAGACACTAGACTGGAACTAGGTGAGTTAGGAATTTGAAATATTCCACTTGCTGGCTGAGGAGGTCTGAAAAAAGCTGCAGGAGAGAGAGGAAACGTTTCCGGCCTCTCGCTGAGGGAGGGTGGGCGGGACGGAGACACAGTTGGTCATTGCCTGAGGTAAAGGGGTTTCTTTTTTTTTTTTTTTTTTAAATGGGCTCAGAGTCGAGTTTCAATTATTTGTTTCTACCAATGACTCAGAGTAGACAGTACCCCTAAGGCTCAGACCAGTGAAAGTGTTTACACTGCATAAACCCATACCTTCATCTTAAAACCAACTGAAAATCAGACTTTGTGTTAACCCTGACAAGCCACTAACAGGAAAGGCATTTTATTCCAACCCGAGGTCACTGCTACAATACGATCTTCCTGAGATGCCCAAATAACTCAATAACATATCCTGAGGAGATTTCAGGCGGTAGCAGATTGAAAAAAGGTGTCTTATGAGACAGCTGCTTGGGAAACAGGTGCTGGACCTGATCATTTTGGTACAACCACAATTAAGCCATAATGGCCTGTAATGTGGATACCCAGACCCCCAGACCAGCTGTAGGGCTCAAATCAGAGGCACTAATTACTGCAATGAGGATCTAAATTCTGCTGGCTTCAATTGTTCAATTTCTTGGGAATTTGTTTTTGAACAGGTATAAAATGTGTGCGATACTTTATTGATCCATCTTCCCACGTGTCCCCCTCTTGAAGGAACAACAAGCTCTACTAGAGCTCGTTTTTCTTTTTTGCTTGCTAGCATGGGGCTTAAACTGCTGGTAGTGTATTTGACCAATAAACTATCCAGCTGTCCTTGCAAACTTTTTACAGAAGATACCACAAAGGACAAATGGCATTGTGTACACTTGTGAGATAAATCAGTTAATCCAAGTAGAGCATATAGTATAAAGCTATGCGAGACGACAACCTTCACAGGTACTCGGACATCTCAGCTGAATGTGTGAAAACATCATCCACCTCCTGTTCCACCCTACTGACAGCCATGGTAATTATCACAGACGCAGAAGCACAACATACACAGCTGTATCTCGTATTCAGCTGGCACTTCTGTACCACGCCGTGTGTGTGAATGAACAGCATACCGGGCTGATAAACCAAACAGTGTAAGGTCGAAAGTGTCACCGCAACACATGTGAGAGACGAGTATTGAAATAAAAAGGTAAGGACTAGACAGAGAGCAAGGGAACAAGTAAGGGGGGCAGATACCTGTGTGTGCAAAAAATAAACTCCAGCAGAAAATAGAGAGGAGGGAGAGACATGAGGAGAACATAATGGGGAGAGAGAGAGAGAAGGATAGTGACAGGAATGTGAGAAGCAGAAACTATGAATCAGCAAGAAGAGAAGACAAACACTGTGAATATAAGAGAATGAAAGGAAGGAAGCAAAGAAAGTCAAGCTGACAGGGAAGAATTGGAGTTTTTCTGAATGTTCACCAGCCTTCGCACACACTAAACCACACTGACTTAACTAGATGACGCTCGTGTCAATTACAAGATCACTAATGGCACTGTACCCTTTGGTACTTCAGCTATCAATCACAATAAGGAGCCAGAGTAAAGGTGATGCTACAGTAAAGTGATAGGGCAAATATGTTTTGCACATTACAATTATTTTTGGACTATTGTGATACTATTGTGTATTGAGATTCTCTTTTTTAGCTTGTTAGTACGATACTTTGCTGAACAGCAGAGATGATTACATCTAATCTGCTGAAATATAACATTAGTTTTTAATTCACCGTCATGCACCGGTATAATAAGTGTAACACGGATGTTGATTTCGAAATTTGTTTGAAATAAATGGCAAACATTATTATGCCAGTGTTGATATAATGGGAAACTAGATGCAACCAAGCAGCACATGTGTGCACAAACAAAATAAAATAGGACAGTATATACTGTGGCTCTGTGCCTATTCATTAAGACTTTTTGCCTGCCAGTTTAGTGACCGGAGTTTGTCTCTTTCCTCTGATGATCAAGCTTGTTTGGAGGGCTCCCACAGAGAGGTCAGGGAAAAATGTTAAAGACATGCTTTCTGACTCCTGAAGTATACCATGTTTTCACTGAGCTATGCTTCAGAAAGCAGGGAGATTATACAGAACTCATTAGTAATTTTTAACTTTAGTGATAAACAGTTATCCACCGAGACAAGCGAGTGTTGAATCTCAGCCAAGAACTAATTATACTGTTCATTCTATCAATAAATAAATAAATGTGCATACATACAAGTGCACAACATCATGTATTGCTGAATTAGTCATTAGACACAATTTCTAATCAATGTTTTGCTGACAATTTTGATTCCCGCTCACTCACTTGTTTGAATAACACTTGTTTACTGCTGTGTTTGTGAATATTTCAAAAGACTAATTCAATTTAAATGCTCTCAGTTTAAGATTTAACACTTTTTTGAGTCACTTTACATAGATGAGACATATTTTTCATGTTCATATTCAGATCATATTTCACTCATATTAAAACCATACAGGTGAACACTAACCTTTGTATTTCTGCGTAGGCTCTTGAGAATATTTCTCCTTTTGGGGTCCTCACTCTCCTCAATGGAGTTGTCCTTTTGGGCTCCTCCCTCGTCCTGGCTAGCCTTGGGTGGACCTCCCATCTCATCATCACTGCCTATTGAGAAGCTTGTCCTGAAACTGCTGAACTTGCCGAGCCGTTTGGATCTGTCTCTGTAAAGCTTTGGCTTTACCCCAATGGCTGACAACTTTCTTCTGCGCTCCAGTGAGCTGCTATCAGCCTCACTGTCTGACCCATTCCCCCCAGCACTCCCATTGGAGTGACCTTTGTTGGCGTTCCGGATGGTGATGATCTTGCCCTGTGTGCTGTCATGAGGGACAGAGTAAATATTCTCCTCTTCTGTAGGTCGAGGTTTGCTCACAGCATCCATGGGCTCTGCATAGTCTGAGGGGTCATAGCCACCATCGCTGCCTGGAGCCCAGGTAACAGCTTGGGGCAAGGAGCGGCGGTTGGTGCCACCCTGCTGGTCCATGTAGGGCCCGAGGTTGACCTTACGGACAGGCTTGGGCTTAACTTGTGGAGGAACCTTGTTGTTCAGCTTGCTCTCAAAGGTGTTGAGCTCAGAAATGACAGAGAAGGTATCACTTGAATCTAGATCTGTCAACTTTAAGCTTCCCAGGTGGGAGCTGAGACTACCATCCTCTCTCAGGGTTGGATAAGGTGGTGATGGATCGATATCATCCTCTGAGTCCATAAGAATATTAACTGGACTTGGAGAGCCACAACGAGGGCTGATGCTCTCATTGGTACAAGCTTCAGCCACATTGTCATACATGTGAGTAGCCTCAACAATAGTACGCTTCTCTACAACATCTTTGAGAAAGTGTTGGAAAAGATCTATCTTATGAAGCCCCCCTACTACCCCACCGTGTCCGCATATTACTGTGTTAAACCCGGCCTCTATTTCATGGGCCAGTTCCTCTCCCTGACTAACCTGCTCCTTAGCTGACTCAGAGTCTGACAGCTCCATCTGGCTCTCCCCTACTGCTAGCAATTGGACTGGGATGATGTCTTGGACCTCACACAGGAAAGCACATAATGTCTCCATAGAGGCCTTGCGGCGAGCAGAGTAAACTGCAATGTAGCCGTGGACCAGCCTGGTCTTGCGGAGGGAGAATGAGGAATGGAAGGAGAGCAAAGACAACTCAATATTCTGCCTCTGACCTCCTACATTGAGATCCAGCAGAACAGAGGTGCCACTGCTGAGGCTGGAGGTTGGTCGACAATGCTGGGGAAATAGGAAGGGAGCAAGGAGCTGGTCTAGGTCATACGTGTCTCCACACATCAGGCACATGACTATCCTCAGGTCTCCCTCTATCATTGGCTGTGACTGAGAGTCTCTGAAGGTAGAGGATGGAGGGGGTAAGGGAGGGGAGCTGCTCCCTATGCTTCTCCTTGATTCTAAGAGGCCCTTCAGCATCTGGTTGATCTGCTTCTCATTGACATTGCGCCCATAGCCCATACCCGGGGAGGCAGGGTCTAGGTAGGCACACTGCAGCTTTCCAGCCACCTGCTGCCCTTGTTGGATAAGAGTCTGAGCTGTCTCCCCCCCAATATCTCCTATGGACCCCACTCCCCGCTTGGTGACCAGAAGGAGAGACAGCGGGAGTTGAGCTAAGGTGTTTTCCCTTTCTCTTCTACTTATGGTTGATTCCCTAAGCTTTTCTATACTCTCTACAACATAGGAGAGGGATTCCTTTGAGTTGTACAAACACAGGCAACCATGGGGTGTAAAGGTTGGTGTGTGGAAAGAATTGACTGGCAGACGTACGTTGCCCTCGATGGGACGCAGGGTTAACTCATACATCTTGCCATCTAACACGTACCGGTCATCACTGCTGCACAAGGCCCTTATCTCATTTGCCATCTCTCTGGCTAGCCCATCTTTCCCGAGGATGACAAGATTTATCCGTTCAGCCCTCCCCCCATCCAGTCTTGAAGTGTCTGATGATGGGTAGCGAGTAGGGAATCTTGAGGCCAGTATCTGCTCTATCTTACTGTCCACACAGTGGGGGCTGTTGGGACAGGTGTCCTTTGTAGGGTGGTAAACAAAATGGATATGTTTCAATACCAGAGCATCCCTTTCTGCCTGCAGCTTCTGCAGGGCTTTAAACCTTTGCTCCTCACCCAACACCTCCTGAATGGCTCCCATTTTCTCTTTACTTGGCTTTGCATCCACTTCCAGCTCATAAAAGAGCTCAGAGTATTCAAGAAGCAGTTCCTGAAAGTCCTCTTTGGCTCGGTCAATGATTTCCTTCTGATGTTTGTTGTAGATATCTAGATATTCAGCCTCATCCAGCCATTGGTAGAAGTCTTCATTCATGATGAAGCTTCGGGCCTCCTCCCATGGTTTTCCTGGTGTGATAAATGGAGAAACACTTAGCTTCTCCTTGAACTCCCATCTCATTTCAGCCCGTTTGCGCTCAGTCCTTAGCTGTTCCAGGTGGATCTCATAGATAGCTTCAGCTGGGGGGGTCTCCAGGAGGTCCTGTGGGATTCGATCATCATCCATGTTATCAATGTGTGGTGTGGTCTCCCAAGGGGTGTCATCTAACACTACAAACCACTGGGAGAAATCTCTCTTTGTCTCCAGGACTTTCTGAACTCCAGACCAGCTCAGGTGGTCTATCTCATCCAACTCTGGTAACAGCATAGACAGGGCCTGTGGCAGAGTACTTAGATAGGCCTTCCTACGTTTCTCTATATGCTCTTGCTTAAGTCTATGCACATGCTGCTGGAAGAGCTTCTTGGCTTTAGCAGTCCCCTCAAGGAAAACATAGTCCTTGTACTCAGGGGCCGACTGCATGCGGCGACTGACAGTGGGCCACGTCTCATTGTGGTTCTTCACAATTCTGTTGACCAGCCACTCATAGCGATCTTTGGCTGAGGCAATCTGTTGACTCTGCTGTTTCAGTGCCTCAAAGTAAGGGATGATTTTGGGCTTTCCCCTACCCTTGTCTATTAACTGAACCAGTGTAAGAAAAGCTAGGTCAACATTGACATTTGAGCGTGCTGATGTTTCAACCACCTGTAGGTTTTTCTTGGCTAGGGCAAAGGTGTGTGAGTCTTTAATATAGCGCTCAACTCCTTCATCACATTTGGTGAGAACCAGTACCACAGGTTTCTTCGTTTTGGCAAGCTGGTTGTAGAGGTTGGTGACAAATTTCATCTGGTCCTCAAAGCTACGATTCATACCCCTGCTAACATCCACACAAAGTAAGAAGCCATCCACCATAAGCTTGCCCTCAGGCATCTGTTTCTGCTCAAAGTCCTGCTCCAGTCCCAACTGATCTGTGCAAAAGTACATCAACTTCTCAGCCGAAGCCAGCTTGGTAGAAGCTGCCCTCTTGATGTAAGGCTGTAGTGCCGTGCTTCGGTGTGGCTGGAACGTCTGGTCATCAATGAATTCTGTCTGCTCCACCACATTCATACGGCACTCTGGCCCCTCCTCCATCATACGCCCAGCCTCTCCCCAGAACAGGAAGTGGTCATTGTTCACCACACGGCCTCCAAAGTCACTGGTGCTGAGAACAGAGGTGTGGTCTAGGTAGAAGTCATCTGCACTTGGCCGGACAAAGCGGTTACACAGGCAGGACTTGCCCACACCACACTGGCCCTTCTCCTTCTCCGTGCCGGACAGCCCAACCACAGCCAGGTTGTAGGTGGGTGCCCGGACATCTTGCTTTTTGGCCATCATCATCGCTGGCAGAGGCTCATCCTGCCATGCTAGCCACAAGCTCTAGGGAGAGGAGAAGGCTGCCAAGGAAGGAGGCTTTCCATGCAAGAGGAGCTCACTGGACTGGGATCTGGCCCTGCATGATAGAGAGACAAAAAAAAATGAGGAGATATTATTAAAAAAAACATTCCAGTGACAAGCTGTATTATTAGAAAACTATTGTGTCTATCATCTAAATTCCTCCTGTGTGCCGATGTGCTGTTAATAATGTTAAATCTGTGATCCTATTTCTCCACTCCTTGTTTCCTTAAAAGATTGAGGTCAGTGGCAAAGCTGTTGGAATTCTGCACAATACTTAACCCAGCTGCCAGAACGGCACTGCTAACAGTGGTGCCTCACGCTTTTTATTATCATGTTCATTGGGATTCAATATGTGTTTTGGCTTATTATTTGACATCTAACAGCATAGTTGGTAGTCTCCGTGCCAGCAGCAGTAGAATACGGTTATGCAGGCTTTTCATTATTGCGCAACATGAATGTGCACACAAACATATACACACGTACAAAACCACACACACTTGTGGATACAGGCACACTATGCTCCTTGCACCCCAAATGAAAGACACACACAGGAAGATGAAAGCAGATAAGTGTTCCAGAGCTAAAGTTACTAATTGGCCAACTAGGGAAAGCCATCTGCATTTTAAAAGCCTGCATTGCCTGTTGGCTGACTCATCTCCATCAAAAACATGTTTTCCTATTTTTCTCACCAAACAGCACTATGCAAACAGATCTGATTTGCCTGATGTGCCAACGCTTATGTCTCTTTTATGTTTTTTTTTACAGTAGATGCAACGAATGTTGTGCTGTCAAGATATATAGCACATACGACTAGGCATATACATAGATGCTTTGTTGACTGGCCAATCTAACTAGAATTTATTCTGTCATCAGTAGATGAGACTTAAAAATAAATTAACTAGAGAGAGTACCAGGGATGGGAGACTCTATGGATTGGCCCTCTTTGACAGCACAATTTGTAAGGAACAAAAATCTCCTAACGCTGTAAGACAGCAAACACAAAGACTAACAATGTGAGACCTCCCCCTCCATGTCAAAACTGAACAGCTAATGTAGTAAAACAGACATTAAAACCACTATTAATCATGAATAGCTCTTTTGACGAAAAGCACAAAAGCAGACAAAGCCTTCATTGCTTCTGATTTGAATTTGTCAGACAACAGAGAGCTGTGGATGTGCAAAGATGAACTTCAAAGTCCAGCACTGCTATACCAGAGGGGTAGGCAATGAAAAAGGTAGGAGGAGCAAAAAACTCACTTCAATGGAGCACACTGCAGATAAAATGCCACCTCACCCCTGCCATGTATCGACTACTGCATGTACTGCCTATTTCTGAGTTTCATTTGAAAAGTGGAGTCCCACTAACTGAATTTCAAAGCCGACAGTTATGGCAAAGCATTGAAAACCAGAGTTTCTGTAAATCCAATCAGGCAGTGAATTAACATTACAGAGGTATAACCTGCCCAGGGCTTTACCAGGAGTATAACACAGTGCCAGAAGAAAAAGGAGTCAATATCAAAAAGAATGTCTTGTGTTTTGATATTTGTAGAGAAAACACACCTGAGATAGACCCAGCCACTATAAAAATAAGGTGTGGCGTTTGTTGTTCTCAGTCTGACGTGATAGTCGATGCTGTACGTGTGTGCATTTGGTTTTCTGTGATCTGTATGTGTGTGTGAGCCCACACCAATTCATACAGTCTATGATTTGTGTTGTGTGCACTCATTTCTGTGATCACTGAAGATGTCCAGTTAGAAAGAACAGTACAGTGTGTACATAGCCTTGGGTATATGATAAGGACTGCAGGTGTGGTATCTATCTAGGTAGAGTCAGCAGGTTAAAAGGGACACCTGTGTCTTGACTATAATCAGCCAAAAAAACTTAACCTGCTGCCCCTGGATATAGTCTACTGGTAAAACAGAACATGTAACTAGCCTCATATTTCATATACTGTATGTACATGAACCTGTTGGGGTTCACAGACATAAAAATGAAAGCTTGTATGTGGAATCCATCAATATATATCGGACATGATGATGTAAAAGGCCCACTCTGTAAATGCGTCTGTTACTCTTGTCAGCCAAGAATGTACTGTACTTTAAATTATGGATATCTATTTTGGAGGTCAACCAAAAGGGACGGCTGTGTGCTGTGAACTGCGTCACTACGTAGACTGAACTGTTATGACATGCCCGACATAACTGCAGACTGAACTTGCATTAACAAATCATCTTAGTGCAGACCCACATTAGCATAGGTGACCTACAGTAGTTTACACATAAACATGCACACATGCATGTGCACACAATCACACAGCAAACTCAGATCTCATTCCATGTAACATGCTGGTGGTGATCAGTGTGTCATGTGTGACATATGTTATGTTTGTGACCAGTTGTGAGAGTGTTCGGATTAAATTAAGTCAAGCTCTCCTAAAGTTCCTGTGGACCTGGAGGCCCGACATTCTCACACATGCACAGTTAACATCTGCTTTACTGACCCCACCTCACTTTTTCTAAGAATGTTCACATGTGTGCTTTGTGCATGTGAATCTGCAAGTTCACACACATTTTGTGACAACCACTACTGGAGTGGGGTGCTACGAAATACAAGTTAGGTGTGTGCATGTGACAAGGACCTGTGGTACTTTTTTAATAACCCCTAAAGGAATGGCAAACAAAAAAGACCTAATGCAGTTTACTGTCTGGTCTGACATGTCAGTGAGAGAAACAACCAGACAGCTCAGTATTCAGTCTTAAGTGACGTGTGGATGCAATGGTTTATAAATACAGCAATAGCTGATAGTAGAGGGAAATAAAATATCTCGAGAGTGACAGAAAAATAGAATATATATGACATTACAACTGCACAATTGAGCTCGTTTCAACAGCCTGTCTACTGACAGACTAAGCGTAGCATTTCATAGACAACAGATCTAGTCATTTAGGGAATACATTTCCTCTGCCTAAGCTCAACTAGTTTTAATGCAGCAGTCCAGTTGTAGAGCAGTCAGGCAGCCAGTCTCCCAATTCACCCTGAGGCCTGGTGTCTGGTGCGCATGTCCGGACACATACCACTGTCTCGAGGCCCAGGGCTGTTTAAGGCTGAGGCAGAGATACGTTAGTGCCCGTGTTGCATCTGCCTCTGACCCTGAAACAAGAGGGTAAGCACAAAAAGGAGAGGCGGTGGAAGAGGTGCAGGAAGGAGTGGAAGGCATTGGGGGAGGGGACAGTGTGGGAAGTTAGTGCACATGGAAAGGATGGGGGTATAGAGAAGAATGGGTATGAGGGGAAGGGGAGAGAGGTCAGTGGCCTGGGTCATGTGAGCTGCACACTGGAATCCCCTCAGGGAAGAGAGGCAGGGCGTGGCGAGGCCTGGATGAGTTAAGGGTCAGAGTCTGAACCGTCACATCACTCTCACATCTCCCTGCCTAATCACAAACATTACAACCAGGGCCTACCCAAATACCATATCTCCATTTTCCTGGTACGTTTTCCTCCTACGTACGTGGTTTAAATTGGTCAAAATACACACACATGACAGCAATCTCGCCTCGACTGAACAAGCCATTTCTAGGTCACCGACTGTCTCAAGGATGAGAGAAGCCGGGAAAGATAGGATGCATCTGTGGGGTATTGGAGGGCAGCCTGAGCTAATGCTGGGGTGGCAGGGCGTGAAGTTCATGAAAACACGTGCTACAAAGGGCAGCAGGGAAGAGGCTGTGTTCACTGCCCATGAGGAGAGACTGCACAGCCTTCACAGGGTGGCTGCATTCCTCTCATTACAGAGCTAAGAAGAGTTAGCAAGAAAGCATGAGCTAGGAGTCTGCCGACTGCAACATGTTTTATACTGAAAACTGCTAAACAAGGATACACGAGGAATCCCGCTTGCATGGTTTCCCAGCCAACCTTCTGGTTGTACAGTATTATACACTCAGGAAGGCTGGGAGTTGACAGAAACAAAGGTCATGAAATAGTCATGAAGCAGTGTGATGGTGATGATGATGATGGAGAGGCAGGAGGGAAAAGATTGTACTCCCTTATTCTCTGAGATACATGGCTGGCCAGCTCTCCCAGCCAAATAAAGTTTTCCCTTTCTTATTCACTACTGCATGATGGAAGTCTGCTTCCAGTTGTACTTCCGCTCTCTCATTATTTTTCTGCTTCTCACCCGCAACATCGTCGTCATCGTATAGATTTCCTATCCCCGACTGTCAAGATTTTTTTTTCATCCTGACTCTTCTCTCTCTCCCCATCACTCACTCCCACACTATTCCTCCCCCTTCTCTGGAGACTTGTTGTCCATTAGTAAGAAGCTGGGGTCAAGGGCAGGGGTTTGGGGCTGTGGGTGGGAACACTCCTACTATACACTGATACCACTTCCTGCTCATGCTGTACTCTCACTCAACACAAGTGTAGACTGACGGATGAATGTACACAATGTTGTGGAGGATTATAAATGTGATATGAATGCTGATGATGACAGGTCCAACACAACTTAATACAAATTAATTTACATAATTTACATACGCAGTGGTGCACACATACACACACACGTATTCAACAATTACTCAACAGACTGTCTCAGCACATCACCTTCACTGCACTCAGCAGGGGGTGCTCTGTGGTGCAGAGTATTCCAGTGTATCCATTAAAACAGAAGTCATTTGTCTATTCCACAAATGCAGCACATCAATCCATCACTCCTCAAACAGGAAATGCAAATTTCCAATTTCACAAAACAGTTGCACTTCGACATGTATACGGAAAAAATTGTGTGAAATATGAATACAGCCACCACATCCTGATGCAGCAGAGCGGGGTCAGGTGTGAATGGGATTATGGACACACCATGGATTAGTTATGGCTATTTGCATCTTTCCATTTGCAGGATCACAAGTGGGGCTGTCCGTGCATTAGCATGATCTGATGGCATGGTGATATAACCACATGAAAGAGACACAGATAACAACCCCCACACATGCACACAGGAATAGAAATACACATATGAACATGAAGTAAATGATTAACAATCCTATACCTTCGAATTCTGCACCATTTTAGATATAGGATATGTTATTCATTTGACACCGATCTGTCATGTCCTTTGTTTATCTGTCAATTAAAGTCTTTCTTAAAACAAAGTGAAACTACCATGTAGCCGGTCTCACCAAGCTGTCAGCTATAAGTTCATTTCCACTTCCTCACTCCTCCTGGCACTCTAGACAGAGGGCCAGTTACTGATAGACCCCCTGAGGAGAGCCGTAGACAGACAGACAGAGGGAGGAAGGATGCAGGCCAAGAGCAGAAAAAAGAATAAGAGGGACAAAGACTGTAAACAAACATACTTAACAATTGAGAATGAAAGGATACCAGGAATAAGACAGGAGGAAGAGGGCAAAGAAGACCCACCATATTCACAGCCTAATCTGAAATTCAACTGTAACTGAACAGTTCAATGAGTGAAGACAAAGGAAAGAGCAAGGTTTAAGTCAGATAAAGAAAGGATCTTGAAAGAATGTGACAGCCTATTTAGAGAGTGGAAGGATGAGAGCGAGAAGGAGTGTGTGCAGTTTAACCTCTTCAGCTGCACCAGAAGGCCTCACTGATAACACAGCTAAATATAATGTGTCAGAAACATGTACAACGACAGCTATAAGTTTGAACTACCCCAGCATGAATCCACTCTTACATAAAACACACACACACGCAGACACACTTGCACTAGTAGTCACAATCGCAGTACCTCCTTCAGTGATAAGGTCATTTCTCTGTACGCCGACAGTGTTTCTCTGCCACAACTTTAACAGCTTTAATTTTAGTACATTATCTTAATGTACTTGTTCTTTTATAATAGTCTACAGTTTACTGTTCTTCTGATGCTAGTTCCTGCTTCTCAAATGTGTCATTTATGATGGCGATTTTATTTTCAGAATTAAAAGAAAAAGCATTAGTCCATAATGAAGATAGCATGTAGATCTGACAGTAAAACCCATATAGTATGTTAGGTGACTGGTACTAAAAGTTGTGCACTGTGTGTCTACATTTCTACAAATTCTCTGCTAAACAGGTTATACAACATAAACAACAACTGTTGCTTTACATGCAAGGTCAAAAAGACAGACAAGTCTGTGTTTTCCTTTGACTCATACTCATCTGTGAGCCTCTGTCCTCCCCCTCTCTCTATCTCTCTCTCTCTATCTCTCTCATAGCATGTCTGCTGTGTTCCTTTGCTTTCGCTCTCTCTGTGTCTTCCTATGCCTTCCTCTGCAGCAGTGGCTAACCTGGCGGCCCAGCAGACTGTCTGCTGGTGATATTAGCATACATCTGATCCCTGCTCCCCTGCTAGAAGGCTTGTCAGCATCAGTACAACTGTATATACACACATCCAGACATCCAATACAGTTGTCCTGTCCTTCCAGCCAAACCTGGTGCAACAGCACAAACAAACACAGACGGATATAGACCATATGTAAATATGTCAAACAGACTCAATAGTAGGGGGTGTTAAATGGAGACATGAGGCAATGCACACACACACACACACACACACACACACACAAGTTTTGTGGTCTAATATGACACTACTTCTTTGTAACAGAGGACAGGGAGGCGGGTCTTCAAAGCCAGCTGCTAATCTTCCACCCGAACAAACTTCCAATTATAACTGCAAGTGTAATTGGTTTGACAGCAGTGTTCAGTGTACTGTATATGTGTATTTGTCTCACTGTAGAACTGGGGATGCCCTTCATCTTTAAGTACCTAGGGATGTATATCATTTGGAGAAGATTTTTATGCCTAAACACAGCATGGAAACAAATTATACATCTCTCTGTGTTAATATATAGGTATACGTCTTGGTGGATTAGTGTTAACTAAAAATTACTTGCAGCACACACATCCTCTCTGTTTACAAATAAAATCAGACCGTGCATAATAGATTTCCTCAATAAAAAAAGAGACCATAAACCAGAAAAGGAAGTCTCATACTGTTGAGTTAAATTAAAACTGAACAGCAGCTTCTTCTTCAGAACTTCTACTTATGTCTCAAATAACATCAGTAAACGACTCTGCACTCCGACCTGTGGTTGGAGGAGCATCATGTGATCGTCTTGATAAGACAAATACAATTTATACACTTCTAAGATTTTCAAGAACTCGTTTCAGTGACTTCCGCTTTTACAAAACCACAATTCCACTCCCGAGAAAACCATGCACATAAAATACAATGATTTGTGAGCGACAGATCATCAGCTGACATTGCCTTCAATTTAATTGTCATTATTAACCCATTTTCAGCTGAGCGCTCATCCTTAGCTGGAGCGGGCGCCTAATGGATGTGCTCGGTGTGTTTTCCAGATGGTGAACGAGACGGGAAAGCTGTTCACACTCATAGAGCGATGCTGCTGCCACCTGAGTTTAATTTTTATCACTTTATCTACTGCTGTGAAGATTGTGATGGCCAGACTAAACTCACGCCACAGTCTTGATTGCAACAATTACTTGATTGCAGCCACACAGCTTCCATTGTTTTGCCTTACTATGATAGAAAGTTTCCATGGTGCAGCATACGGGCTGCATTCACCTGCATCGCCTGCTTCCTGCTACGGACAGACTGTATAGGGATGTGTAGCGCAAAATGTCTGCTGCTCTATGTGTGTGGTGGTACACGATTAGGTAGATAACTCTAAAGATATTGAAATTCAATATTTGGCCTTTTAACTCACCATACAACCAAAAAATAAAATAATTAATAAGCACAATTAGCTGTAGCTTTTAATGTAGGCGTATATCATTATATATCAAATAGACAGTCATTGATAAACTGTGGCACATGCTGAAAATGATCAGCTAAAATGACTCCCAGAAATATAATAATAATAATAAAAAAACAGGACTCAGCAAAAACGTTGCTGCCAAGTTTGACATTTGAAAATTTTTCCCAACACCAGTATAATGCTGCTAAAATCTGAACGAGTAACCTGCAGGCTTTATATATAATCAGGTGTTATGATCCTTACATCTACCAGAGATCACCCAAACTGTTACTAGGTGACAGATGGTCATCATGCAAACACACACACACCAATGTACATAGTGCACTATTCACATTTGGCACATACGCATTCCATACGCAACGTTTTATTTTTGCCAATTTATTTTTTGTTTTGTTTTGACTCTCTTCTCCACTAAGAGAAATGTGCATGCGTGCTGCTTAATCTTGAGGCCAATTAAATCTGAAAATGACAGAAATATAGGAACAAGGATGGGCCAAGAGGGGAACTGAACGGAAGATAACATAAAACAATTTCTACAGAACGCTAGAAAAAGTGTATGCTCAGAAACATAAAGTGTTTGCTGTGAAAACGGCATATGCCAACAGCTATGATGCATCACTGCGAGGCTGTGAATGCAACACTGTACGCGGCCTCTTCTTGTCATGTTCCCATGTGTGGAGCCTAGGTGACAATGAGCCTGCCTGAACAGCGCTATGCTTATAGCATCATCGCACCGGCCAGTAGCACAAGGAGACAAACTAGTCAATAGGTGCCACTTCCACTCGCATCTCCAGTCAATCCTCTCAATCCTTCCCTGCTCGGCAGAAGCTAATAAAGCAGCCGGCAGTAATAAAGAAGGTACGCCTGGACTCTCCAACTAGTTTTGACAGGCTCTCCAACAGTTAAAGGCACAACCCAGATTCAAACAATAGTTGTAGACAGAGCATCCCGATACTGCTTTGTTTGTGCAATTATTTTTTCTTTTAATTGGACACATTTTGAGGCCACAAATTGATCACCCAAGCTAGTGGTGGTGGTGGTGAGAAATGGCTCATTATAACAAAATGGATTTGAAAACTAGTGTTTCTGAATGCTTGCATTGTGTATGGACACAAGAGCAAAATTGTATTTCTCATTATTTTCTCAGGCTCAACGTTGCAAGAAATAGAATTATTGTCACCCTTTTCAAGAGCCTGGGTGTGTCACACAGGGATGAAAATTAAAGTTTGTTAGATGTGGATGTACTGCAAAGGGCAGATGAGGGTATATAAAATATTATGAAAGCAAGAAGAGTTTGAAGCAAAATGAGGTGAGACAGGGAGTAAGAGAGAGAGAGAGAGTTGGCAACGTAATGTGGTGTAGCTCAGAGAGGAGAGGAGAGGAGGAGGAGGTTAACACAGGCAGCTTCTGGTAAGCGCTTCGCACTTGCGGTCGGCTAATGGTACACAGACAGGGCTACTTTACGATCGCTCATCTGCTCTTCTTGCTACTGCTGCCCTGACAAGCCTCAACATGAAAGAAACAAGCCCCTGCTTAAAAAAAAAAAAAGACAAACAACTACTTTCTCCCCTCCACCTACCCGACTGTCATTCAATTTATGTTCTTCACTTTTTCTTTTTCGGTTCATTTTTTTAAATTTAGTTCTCTCATTACTTTTTACTCTCATCTGTCATTGTGTCATCCATCAATACTTCTCACCATCTAAAACAGCACAGTAGTGTCATACTGTATGCCCCAGGTATGGGATAACCTTACAGAGGAAGACAAGTGCTTCAGATATACACACAGACACAACTTAAATAAAAATAAAAAAAACCCACTGAAGCGGCTAAAATAAAAAGGTACACAGCACACTAAAAGAAAGGATGACACAGGGGAAAAAAGCAAGCCCCAGAATGAAGTGCAGGACTGCTGCCAATGATGGGTGAGTCACTGCAGAGAGAAGAGAGAAAAAAAAAGCTAATGATACAATTGAAAACACCTGAACCTGCCACAGTGTCAATTAAAGATAATGACTTTTTACTGGTTGCCACAGTAACCAACTGTTGGCACAAAGGCAGATGGCTGCAGAGGCTTTTTCCCCCTTAGCATTCCTCCCCTCTCTCCCGCCCCTCCCTTCCCCTCCTCCTCTATCACTTTCTCTTTTTTTCCCCCAAGAGCTTCACTCTTTCTTTCTGCCCTCCTTTGAGCTCCACCAAAGTGCAATTCATGCAGGACATGCAGCAACAGAAAACCAAACAAATGAAGCATTTCCATGCTTTTACAACCCCTAACTAAAACAGCTCCCGCTTCATCTCTTCAGTGACAAGAAACGAACTGGGCAGAGATGAATGAATGAACAGTGGTGAATAGACCTTACTACAGCATATCTAGTGCAGTCTAATGAAGCTTGCAAGCTCAGACAGTCTATGCATATGTATACACATCACCTTTGAACACTTAAAGCGGTGCATGTGTAGGCACATGTGGGACTGTCACCTCTGAGGTCCTCCTGCAGTCTGAGTGGAGGAAGCTGACAGGCTCTTGGGCAGATTGTCCAGAGGTTACAGGGGTTAGTGCTTGGTCATCCATTTTAAATGAGTCTCTAGACAGACACTGGAGCACCATTACAACTCAAGACTGCTCTGATGTGCTTGCAGCTGCAGCAGTATTAGTGCCCAAGGCCGAGCTGTGCCTGCCGAGGCTCACTTAGCTGTGTCCACTGCCCAATCGTTCCTGTCTACATCACTGTCTGAGGAATGCAGCCTTTCAGGGCTACCTTTTACCACACTGAGATAAAACTATGCAGTGTGCCGGATATATTGCAAGTGTGTCCTTGTGGATGTACAACCTTAAATAGACTTCTTTATTTTCTGTCTTGTGCCTTTATTCAATAATATGATACGTACTGTACGTGGTAATTCTGTGGTCAGAGTATTGTAGCTAGTCTTAGCTACTGATGCTTCTGGTTATGATGTTATGGCACAACTCAATAAAACATCGAGACATCAGATGCAACACTGCTCGTTTTTATTTATTCATTCATTCATTCATTCATTCGTTTTTAAAAAAAGTAAAAGTGTTTTTTTTAAAGTTAGTCAAATCTGAACAAGAACAACATGTATGACATATATAAGATATAGTGACACAGCACATCAAGGTTACATACTTTATCTTGGAAACTATTTACTGGAATGCAGAAACTCATTCATAATAAAAAAAAATATATGGGCTAGAGGGAGACCTGACCCTTTTCACTGTGGCAGCTGGAGGCCACCAGTGGTCACAGCAGTAATCTGGGCTAGAAGCCTGGATCTGTCAAGACAGGCTGTGAATCAGATTAGTGCTGCAGAGACTGCAGACTAGAAGAGAAGTCAAAGCTATTCTCTTGTAATACCTTACAATGAGTTCAGTGTGCTAAACATAATAAGCAGACACCAGCACAGATACTCTATAGAAGAAAAAAAAATCCATATGGACCTCTGTTGACATTATGCTCATTTTCGAAAGTTACATGTGTACTATATTATATATTCTTCAAAATAGTTTCTATGCCTGCCCTGTTCCCTCTCCAGGCCCAGAGGAGGAATGTCTCGAGGAAAAGGCTGGGGGTGAAAATTACACCATTCTCTTTGCTGAAACAGGAAAGGAACCAGGTTGGATTTTTACAGCAGCTCTCCTGCCTCTACAGTACCTCCTGCTCCATGAAAACACACACAATTCCAAGTACAAGTCCTGTACTTGGTGATGATGCCAAGTCTTCTTTCCATCATTCCCTTTCTCTCTACACCCATCCATTCTTCCCCCTCCGACTGGCACTGTTGGGCCCCACTACCTCATGTCCCAGGGTTCTCGTATGAGCAAACTGGCAAGTCATGCTGGTAGCTGTTAGTCAGTTCTCACTGACATCACAGGCCTGAAGAAGGAAAAACAAGGATCCCTGCCTTAGGATGAAAAGGTGTGCAGTCATTCCTGCTGCTTGTTGTTCTTAACCCTCCTATTTAGCATTTATAAGTAGATTATTATTTTTTATATATATATTATTATTACTATTAGGTATGTAACTAATGATTTGTTGATTATTTACTTGATTAATTGATCAGTTGCTTGGTCTATACAATGCCCAGAAGAAGAAGAAGCGACCTAAAATGTCTTGTTTTGTCTCAACAAATTGTCCACAACCCAAAGTTACTTAGTTTTCTATCACATAGGATTTAAGAAACCAGAAAAATATTCACATTTAAGAGCCATCTTCTCTTAAAAAATGTCCAAAACAGTAAGAACTCTGACTATTATTATACGTTTTATTATAAGTACTTAACATAACTATGTTTTTATTTATAAATATTTTTTTCTCCATTCTCCATGACAACTGAGAAACTCAATCTGCTGGTGAAGGCCACAAGATGCGGCTGAAAGCAATGGAGGAAATCATACAATTATCTTGAGGTCAAGCTCAACGTGTCTTTATGAGTTCTGAACACGTACCTAAACAGTTTTAAACCTGTGTATGAATGATTTATAATTAATGCATGTTTTAAAACACACTAAGAATTTGTTCTCAAGTATAATTATATTGTTCATTAATTGATTGATTAAATTGCAGCTCTGTTATGCTCTATCATACAATCATTAACTATGGATGCACCAGTAACGGATGCATCTTCAGGGAAGGTACTAAATACAAATATTAAAAAATGTGTAGTTTTCAAATGAGAATAGGGACAAATATTATGCCGTTTTAAAAGTTATAATGACATCACAGACTGTCATGACTTGCAAAAATAAAACCCAAACGAATATCCCCGTGTCCAAAACATCCCATTCAAAAAATTACTGGGGCAGTTATTACTGCAGCCTCTGCACTCGAGAGTGTTTTAAATGCAACACCATTCCCTTTCAGCACCGACTGCTGACGTCATCTCAGATAACGCTCACCTCACAAAGACACAGAAATGCACACACCCAGCTAGGCGTACCATCCTTAAGCCTCTCTAATCCTTGATCTCAGACAAAGGAGGGGGGCCACTCACACTCTCTCACACACACACACACACACACACATACACACACACACACACACACACAGTCTCATACAACCCACCTGCCCCTCCCCTGAAGATGCAAGTCTGTCTATCTATGAGTGCTAAGGCTAAGGTCATTACTGTGATTGTCACGTATAGGTAAAGAGGGCTTATTTTGCCAGCGTCCACTCAAAACGCATCAGGGTTTCTTTATTTTCTCTTTATCTCTCCCTTTCTCTTACAATCTCTTCAGCCTACTTTGCTTCTTTTTCTTTCCTCCCTTGTCTCCATGGGGATTTGAGCAGAGAGAGAGAGAGGACGGGGGGAGGGGAAGGAGGTGTGAGCCAGTCAACAAGTTTTCAGTAAAAGATAAAGGAAATATGTGTGAGCTGCATGTGCAAAGCCTCAACAGGCACAGTGACCAAATTACCTAAAGTGGACTCATTCATAGAGTCAACCTACATAGCAAGCAGGGGCAACCAAACATTCAAATGAGATAAAATCTACTAGAGAGGTGGGGTAAGGGTGGGAGGTGGCGGGTCACCGGAAAGAAAGGAATAAACGAATTAAGCCAGATAAAGCCTTGTTCCTATTTCACTCTGGAGACTTTCCACCATGGTGGTAAAAAGGAAAAGTAGGAAAAGAGAGCTTTAGAGGGCGCTTAGAAGCTAGTTGAGTCACAAACTGAAACCTGTTACAACATCTATTCACAAATTAGCCACAGGTGAAAGATTCATTTAGATAAGTCTACTCAGTAGCCAGAAGCATTTCTTCAATTTATCAACTACACAGATTTGAATCAACGTATCTACAACATTAGATCCTACTGTCCAATAACCTCTAATATCCTTCAGCAGCTGTGGTGCACAGCGAGAGCAGCAGACGGCCCCTGGCTCCCATCCCACAAGCCACTCTCATGTTTAGGTTTTCAAGTGAGGCTCTTGCCTCAGTAGAAACAACCTGCGATAGAAGCTAAATCAAACTCTTGGCACAATCAGGAGAGTATGATAATGAATGAGCGGAATTAAATAGGAAGAATTTAAAGACAAATGACACAGTGAGGAACAGCGAGGCCAATTTAAACACAATCTGACATTGTCCAGACTGGTAAATATTGCCCTGTTCAAATAAATCCATGTTTCTTTCTCCACTGCCTATTAAACCCTATCCCTTCATCTCCCCATTAACTGGCCTGTCAGACTGTGTTTGCTGGGCTTCTCTACACAATGGCGTGTTTACCTCCAGTCAGATTCCCATTTGGATCCTTAAAGAAGCAGAGGGAGGTGAGAGCGTGTTACACATGTCCAAAAATAACATTAAACCCTGCCGTTTTGTTATTATCACCTGTGTCGCTAAATGCTTTCAAAAATAAACATTGACTTAAGCTTAGTCTGACTCCTGTCTTGCTCATGTTTCCTCATAAATAACTAATTATAAAAAGCTCAAACTAACAAGGGAACAAAAATGACAGGGTTTAACTGAGTAAGACAACATGTATGCTGTATTTTAACATGTCAGGCCCTTTTCAAATTAAAAGCTCCACTTTTACCAAGCAATCCTCCACCTGCTCCAGTGATACAAGTGTATTCAATTCCAAGGACACTGACATTAAAAGGTGCTGTTGTGAGGTGAAGATGTTAAGGCATTATGAGTGCACCAAATGTAGGGATCTGCAGTGAAAACACTGATACACAAATACAAGCTTAACACCAGCCAAATTTGTAAAAGGACAGTTGGGACTCAGATCAGACACAGAAGACTTTATACTCACATCTCCATCACAACGAGTCAGAAAAGTGGATGTTTAACATGTGAGTTGTACGTTCTGCAAGGCCTCTATAAGGCATGAATCTACAGTTATGAGCAGTGAGTCTCGCTGAAAAAGATGACACACAAAATTGTCCACCATTGCTCCTAAACAAAGTCAGAATGATGCTTCTGATTATAAACCTGTGCATTTATGCAGGTATGTTATAATCACTCACTTTTAAGGAACCAGAGTACATTATCCACCAAACACATAACCCCTTATCCTACAAATTAAACAACTAAATATAATTGTTGATCCATGCATGAAGTGTTTCTGTTCTTGGTTGGTTATTAGCCAAGTAGTTACGGGAAGATTGCAGTCTGTTTGGAAACAGGATACAAATGCTGAATGGAACAGAGCACATCACCTTATTGCCGAGGCAGTGAAAACATAATTAACCAGGATGATGCTATTCTACATTTAACTGGTTCAAAATGCTGCTAATAAAACTGATCAATCAAACCCCCCAACTTTCTTTTAAACTCAGACATCACACATTGACATATTGCATAGTCAAGGTCAATGACTAAAATTTACATTTGGTAACAACACCTGAAGTATGTTGACCTAAATGTTAGATGCATCTAAAATGTGAAAAAAACAAGAAAAAAATCTCAACTTTATTGATCTCTAGTACATGCAGCACAGATCAATTCTGTACAATTCTTCATGTAGAAGTGTGTGTAATATTGTATCTGTAGTGCGCATATGCTCCTTGTCTTGTCCATCCCAATGGGACCAATATCAATGTACACTATAAAACCACATGAAGTAATACCACCACACAGAACTATGGGTTTTCTGATACCACACACTATCTGTAAACCATGCAGCTGGTCTACTGGAAGACATATTTATGCACACATGTCACCGTATCATAAATGTGTCTGTAGGCAAATTATTCAGCTTCTGCTCTGACAGCATTTTTGTCAGAGCCCATGCACACACACTGAGATATCTAGACGCAGGCACAGGAGACACTGCATGACAAACACACACATACACGCTTGCAGTTATTCATGCAAATAGCAGAACGCAGCTATTTCATCTGATGCAGAAAATCAGGCGTCCACACACACAAACACACGTACATAGCTGCATTTCTATGTGTTGCAAACATAGACAAGGTTGTTTTTTTTTTTCATGTGTTAACAGCTTGTTCATACACGAAAGGCACGGGAACACCTTAACACCAGAATTGTTTCATTCAAGCCACATTAACACAAAACCCACCCACGCTCACTCTCTGCGCATCACACAGATGCACCAAACGTGTAACACTCGTGGTACAATAGGAGAACATGCAACATAAAGACAGTACAAAGGCAGCTGGACCTGACTAGTGACAACACTCCCATTCATCACTTTGCCCCATGAGACTCTGCATCCCTTCACAGTGACAGCAGTCAGCAGAGCACACACACACACACACGCACGCAGTTGCATTACAAAAAGCGAGTACAACGGCCCATGTCAGCATCAGCACCAATCGAATAGGGTTACTTATGTGTTTTGTGTGTGTGTGTGTACGCGCTTGTGTCCACATATATTATTCATCTGCATGAAAGCACATGAACGAAGTGTCTCTGGTAGGAAAGATAAGGGCTTCTTTATTTCAGTCTTTCGCTTGTGTGTGAATAGATGTGTGTATGTGTGTGTTCTTACAGTCGCCTATTAAACAGGCGATTTGGGAAAAAAAAAGAAAAAAGAAAAGAGGAGTGGAAACATATAGAGATACCAAAAAAGGAAACAAGGGGGGGTTTAGGATGAGATAGAAAAGAGGAATCACTTACTGGACAGAGGAATAAGAGAAAGTGAGAACAGAAAGGCAATGAAAGAGGAAAGAGGAAGCGTACCTCAGAGATGCCAAAGAAGGAGCTCAAGTTGGCTCATCATCTTCATATTTTCATTTTAGTGTACAACCTTGAAGTTATCAGGAGAGAACTACAGAACTCCAACACAAAAAAAAGTGTACAAGAAAACACTGCAGATCTGCCTTTCCATTTTAGCCCACAGTGCTCAGCATTCATCCAACCCATAAGCACTAACAAGCCAATTCTGTCAACACTCACAGTGGGCTTTATTCCATCTACAACACAGTCTGCTTCCACAAAACTAAACATACACGTTGGCACAGGCATACAGAATTACACACATACTCCCAAACAAATAACATCTCAAGAAGAAAGGCTTGGGCAGCACAAAAAAAAAAAATCATTCTTTTCATGCCGAAATGAAAACATAACCCAAATTTTCGCTCTCATCATCCTCCATTTGTCTACACCCAGATAAACACCGATAATAGTGGCAGCAGACAGAGGATGGGATGAGCAGGAGAGGATTTGATGCTGATGGTGCTGAAGAGCGCTCTGGGTCCACACTTACAAGAATCTGTATTTGTATCTGCATGAGGTGGTGGTCTGAAGCCAGTCACCTGAAGTTTCATCTACAGTGACCATATGGTAGAGCTGAATGATTAATGGTTTTATATAGAACAACAAGCGATTGGAAAGAGTGCACTTTTCAAATTGTAAGTGCTGCAACTTTAATTAAAACTAACGTAATTAACAGTGTCTTAGCTGTGGTAAACTGAAATTTACTTATGTGTAGCTAATAAAGGAAACTATGAGAAGAAAAATATTCCTTAAGAGGACAATAAAGTATATCTTATGAAAAGTAAACATTAGGCTGTTTTGCAATTTAAGACCAGCGGAGTGATCTGTGGTGATTTGATACATGAACATGATTAAACATGAATTATACATGTCAAGTAATATATAAGCCACAAATGCAGACCTATACCTGTAGATAATCGTCACAATTTTAAAAACTGTGTGTTGATTTTAGTCCGATTCCACTTAGAGAGATAATTTTCCCAAATATAGTCCCTCCTCACAGTTATTCTGTCTGTTCAGTGACCACGCCCACCTGCAGTGTGAAAATAGAGCATTGAGGCTGACTTCTAGAAGAACTCAGGTCCCGCAGGTTTACAGCTCTATTATGTAAAAATTTCAAATGTACTGTATGTAAATACACCTAAGGAGAATCTACTGCACAGACCTGCTTCCATATTTTACAAGAAAATCTATTAAAGCCTGTCATGCATGTACAGTATTACACTGGTGCAGTGCAGAGACTCTGGGAATTGTCATGTCTGAGTATGCTTTGACCATATTACAGGCTGAAACAAAAATGGTATTCTCACTGTATGCATAATAATGTGTATCCACACATACACATCGGGAGACGCACACAGGTGCACAAACACCCACAATAGAAAGTCGGTCAATGAATCGGAGGGGGCAGGCAGACTAGCAGGTGCTGTGTTGGTGGAAGATATGGCTTCTGTCCACCTCAGCATTTCTAAACACACAGCTATCTTCCCTCTCCACAGGAGGAGAGGTCATTTCTTTCTTTTTTTCTCCCCTTTCTCCTCTGCATCACCATCCTCTCTTCCTTTCTTTTCTGCTTTCCCCCCTTCTGCTCCAGCCTTTTCTCCTGTCTCATTTTATCTACTTCCCACCTCTCATTTTATATCCTTTCCCCCTTAGCATTTATCTTTTTTTTCCAGCACTCTCCTGCTTTTCCTTTTCCACTCCACCCTTCACTTCTCCATCCCCTCCTCGCCGTCTCCTATGCTCTCACCGGAACAGCCCATTCAGCAACAAAACAAAGCTGCCTACAGCATCACACGCTGGCTAATCAAGCAAGACCAGAATGCAGCAGCCCTCATATCCACTCAACAGCACCATGATACCAGGCAGCACTGGGATCTGTGCAGCGGGGAAGGAAGGGGGATGTTTGTCACATTAGTAGTAGAGGCCGCAAGAGACAGAGAAGCCAGAACGTAATGAGGCTGAGCAGAATAAATATGCGCAGGAAAATATTAACTATAAAGTTCCTGCAGCTGATACGAACTAAAGGTCATTTTAACTCCAAAGGTTCAGTCGGTGTTTACATTTGCCTCATCTGTATGAATGTAAATACATACTAGGACATGTAGAGAATTAGTTTGACAGTACAAAGGGCCATAACCACCACACGAGACAAGAAGGGTGGTTAAAAGAGGGCATGAAGGAGGCGCAAAAAGATAACGGGGTGAAGAAAATTCTCTGACAGGCCATCACCAACGAGGCAGCACATTCATCGTGATGATGAAACCCAACAATGGTCAGCTGCAATCTTGCAATCTTCTCCTGGACAGACAATGAGCCAGCCGCTCCTCTGCGAGATAAATAACTGCTGTTCGCCTTCAGTGAAAACTCAAAAACACAACAAAGAAGCCAGTCTGGCAAGATGCAGAGATAGAGGGAAATGTCTAACTATGCCACAGCTCATCCAGAGCTAGTGTACAAAGTGTAATGTAAACTCACTTAGCAGATAATTCATACATTTTGCCAGGGCGCAGATTTGCCCCGTGGTAAGATCAGGGATAGGGATGTATGTTAGTGACATGAGAATGAAACACATCCTTTTTATACTGCAGGAGGGAGAGGGAAGGATTAAGAAGAAGGGCAGAACTGCAGCAGAGATGGAAATGTGCTAAAACACATCCAAGTCTTCCAAGTAAGTTGTTGTTTAACACTCACCACTTCCCCCAGGTTCTCAGTCTGGCTTCAACCTTTGGAATTTTGACATTAGCATCCATTAGCCTAGCGCCTAACTTCAGAAAGCCCTCATTATATTGTTTTCTTTGTTTTGTGTGTGCAGAATTCCTTTTCTCTCAAGATAACCACCAATAGTTTTACCCATGAGTACATGATGGCTATTGTATTACAATATTCATGCATATTCATCACTAAAACTGAACCAAAATCTCCTCAGACCTGGAATGTTTTAACCTCTAAGCTCCAGTTTAAATAAAGTCACACAAATAGTGGTTCAGCATGTTTTGTCAAATGTTGGTTTTTAAGAAAATGCTTTAAGAAAATGCTTCACTAGTCCAAGGGATCAAATGTATCAGAACAGTACAAATTATCAGATGATGATAATATAGTTTTGGGGCAGGACCGAGTGTCTGGGTGTGATGGAAGACATTCATGGTGTTAAAAGGAAAAGAGTGGGATGGTAAGGAGGAAGGAGAGAGGGCAAAGCGTACTGCGAGCGTGATGGAGGACAGGAGGAGTGCAGTTATGAGATGGGGAGACGCGAGTGATGGTGTGGAGGAAAGGAGTGTGTGATGGTAGGATGGGATTTGAGTCTTTTAACTTCATTAGTTCCGCCTCAGTCTGGGGTCTGTAGATTATGTCTAATTAAGCAGCTTAACATGGCTTAAAAAGCACCACACAGAAAGCACAAGAGCCTTATCTGTCAACCTGCTCAAACGATTCTCCGCTTCTCCCTTTCTTCCCGTGGCAGGCTAACATAAATTCCATGCATGGCCTTTATGGTAGAGAGATTAGAGGCTCTGACATCGGCGCGAGCTGGATAGTGAGCAGCCGCGGCGATAGCAGTGTGAGCTGTAGACAGAGAGGGAGAGAGCATGTGTGGTGAGCGGTGGGGAGGCAGACGGGCAGGCAGATGCTTCCTTTCAGACTGCAGGAAGAGAGAGTCGATAAAGAAGGGTGGGGCTCACCAAACACAAGTCCTCCTGTTATTCTAATGAGTGGTGGTACACCAGCCCGAATTAGGTCATACAGTCTGATCATTATGAGAATCTATATGAACACGTTCAGTAACCAGGTTACAGTTGGCTTTCTCTTTTACTAAGCTGATTTCTTAAAAACAGCATATAAATAATAAAACCTGGTTTCTATAAAAATCGGGGTAGATACTTAAAGAAACCAGATTTCCTCAGCTAGATTTCTCTACTATATATACATGAATAACTGGGTTTCTAACTGCAGAGTAAGTAGCAGAAGGTTAGTCAATAGTCCAAAGTGTGAAGTGTCATTAAAACTGAAACTAAATCAAAGAAACGAGTAGAAGTCTAAGTAAGTCTGTTTCCACCGCTGAACATGTGTCTGTTTTTATATTAAACCTGTGTGTTAGACCGTTTCGGACAGTTTTTTTTTTTAAGTATCCCGGTTATGTTCTACATTGTAAACATTATATCTTGTTTTCAGAAACCAGCTCATGTGCTGGTTTTGAGAAACCTGGATTGCTAGCTGGCATAATCTAATAGAAACCAGGATACCATGCTGGTATGTTTTTAACTCCAGTTATAGCCTACTTCTGATGAAAATCTATTGACAATAACGCAAGTCAGACATCTGTAATGT
Organism: Pampus argenteus; assembly: GCA_036937835.1. Lineage (NCBI taxonomy): Eukaryota > Metazoa > Chordata > Actinopteri > Scombriformes > Stromateidae > Pampus > Pampus argenteus. Next base: position 10,186,961 of record CM072868.1, read on the forward strand.
GGAGGTTAAACTGCATTGTTGCTCTTATCTTCCATGTAACTTGTGATCCAGTAGAGCAGTAAATGGAGCAGGAGTCTCATGACAGACTGAAACCTAAACTGGGTTGATCCTCAACTGCTGAGATAAGTTGATATAGAAATGGTTGCGATATAATGGAGTCAAAGACAAACCTTTACTGCCGCACATGGATGTTTGTCATGTTCTTTGTAAACCTCATGTCCTGTGACAATCAGACATAGGTGGCTGCCATATGTCAGTGCAGGCAGACAATGTTGGGAGTTACGTGACTGAGGAGGGGATAGAGGTAGCTGCAATAGAAACACACGAGGTCACTGGGAGTTTGAAGCCAGACATCATTATTCATCTCACCCCCCAACCGTCTTTATTTTTAAGTTTATCTTTGTAACACAAGTATGCAAGTCAACAATTACCTTTAATCCAGAAACATCCTCCTCTAGATACGGAGGCAGGATGTACAGTATTATCTCCTGTATGATTTCAAGACTGGGCAAGGCAAGATGGCCGCCCTCAAAACTGGTCCATCTTGTTAAAATGCGCCAGGAGATAAAGAAAACTGTTCGCACAGGCTGTTACACAGCAATGTCAATGAGTAGCCTTGGAGCAAAATCCACAGAGCGTCTCAACTCAATCTCATTCATTCCACTGCAGACACACAAATAGGTAAAGCAACATGAGGCATTTAAATGACGAAAAAAGAAAAGAAAGAAAGAACAAGAGAAAAATAAAGAGAAGTAGAGGCCACAACAACTACAGAGAAGAGAGAAGCAGAGCAAGGTAGTGATAAAGAGATAAAGCCAAAGCCTGACTGATGTAGTAAAGAGAAAGAGTGCAGTACTTGGAAAGGAGGGAGAGATGAAGAGAGAGCTGCTATCTGATAGAAGGGATTTGCCCTTCCCTGGAACAGTAATTTACTAAAGCCATTCTACAGAGGCCCATCAATGACGATCTGCTGGCAGATTAGACGACAAAACCTCATCGCTCGCTTTCCCCCCAGCCAATCAGCAAGCATACGAGCAGAGGATGAAGGGAGGACAGAGGAGGGGAGGGCAAAATTTCCTGTTTCTGTCCGTCTGAATTTCAGGAGGCCACATACAAAAACACAGTCTCATACACACATGTGTGCAGAATACATATAGGAGATTGGATTGGAGTCTGAGCTATTACTGTTGCATTTTCCCACCCTCAGGATACAGCGGCTAACAGTATTTGGTTGTGAGCGCTGGGGATTTGTCATTCATAATCAGTTTTCTGCTGTCGTTTGCCCTGCATTCACTTGTCCTTTTTTGCAGTTAGCATCCCGCCTCGAAGGCCCTCGCAGCATTCCTGTGTTTTATTGGTCCAGTCAGTTTCCCCTTCTCCTCCCTTCTCCTCCCTCTCTCAATCTACCCGAACGTGTCTGCCTCCTCCCCATCCCTCTCTCCATCTCAATCATGCACTGCAGAGGCCCATCAAGTGTGCCCCAGCTGTGCAAGCAGTGGGAGCTAGTTTAGCATGGTACATCATCATGGAGCTCCGGGAGCACCGCCCTACACGATCGCAGAGCTCTGACAACCATTGCTTTAAAAGTGGCAAACTTCTACAGCGTAACACACAAAGACAATGCAGCTAGCACAGAAAGTGACACAAATTTAATGCAGAGTCATAATTAAAATTAAAATCTGGCAACTGTATGGTTTGTTTTGTGTAGCATATTGATCGCGAATGAGTTGTTTTGGGCTATGAGGCCCTCACCATTGACATCCTGTGTCTCCTTCTTTAGCACTGACATGTGAAAAAACAAACAAAGTAGAACAGCAGCGAGCTGTTCCTTCCCTCTCTCTGCGATCACCGCTTCCTGTCCTCCCTTTGGAGCTGGTAGTCAACCTCAAAAAAGTCCACCCCCTAATCCCCCAAGGAGAGGGCTGACATCACCCACCCATGTCTCCTGTCAACTATGACCTCTGGAGGAACATACAGACACAGGGAAAGAAGGAGAGAAAAAGGCCCAGCTCTCAATGTAATGTCTGCTCTGTGGTTTAAAAGCTGCACGTGAATAATCTCAGAGTTGCACAATTTCCTAGAATCTGACCCACCAGGATGAAACACAGAGAGACTGCCAGACAGAGAGAGGATGTATTTACATAGTTGTGAAGCAAAAACTGAAATGTTGCGGATGGGAGTCTGTGTAATATACAAGTATGTGGAAACTTATCCAGTGTGAGTGTATTACATCCAGTAGGTGGGGGTCATTATGCTTGCGTGCTTGTTCTAACTGGGGGCTGGCCTACCCCCATTTACTGTAGGTAAAACACTGAGTATGCCTTTGTGTAATACCTTGAGCTGCAGTTCAAGGGCAGGTTGAACTGGTCTCAGGCACTTATTTGGTTCAGTCAACCAAATAGCACACAAACAAGAAATGCCCTGCAATAAAGACAGCATGGCTCAAATGATGCAACATGTTTGTGTCAGTGCCTGAGCTGATGGCTCTGATATATTTTTAGATCTTTTTTTTTTCCTCTTGCAATTCTCTTTTATGAGGTCTTGCTATTCTAAAAATCACTTTTTTTCTCACTCGCATATACACACTGTCTCTCTGACACACATATATACACAGCAGGTGGTAGAAATAATGGAAACATCAACATCCCCATAATAACAGTCTTATGTGTCATTTCTGGCAGAAGTATCACAGTAAACTCATGAAGTCAACATAACAGCTAATTTCTACAATCACAGTGATTCTGACAGTGGCACATTATTCAATAACATATTTCAGATATGACCAGGATCATCCCGAGTTTAAAATTGCAAAACATTTCTGAGAAAAGCCCTCAAGTTGAGGTATTTTCATTTAAATTCATTACATTGTTGCGGCAGATCAAAAGATTGATTAATTATATATTTAAAAAAGTGTCTTTATAAATTCATTTATTGTTTTTAACAGATTTGAACAGATAGTCTGACACAAGTGCTGCCTGCAGATTTTAGTTTCAACCTTTTGTCAATCTCCAAATAATTAAGCATCAGGTCCATATAAAGTGCTGTAAGTCAACATATCAAAAAACTGTTGTCTCTGAGCGATACAAGCAACACTGAATTTGTTGCTTTTCTTCTGCTTCAGATAGCAGCAATCACCTCTAGTAGCTACAGATGACATATCAGCCATGCTGACCTCATGCTTCTGAGACAGACCAGCTTGGTCACGTTTTCTTTTGCACTATGTGGCCTGCGAGGTTGAACGGTCTCTCACAAGGTACAGGGGTTGCCGGGGAGGCCAGGTACTTGTGTGCTGGGGCTCACGGCTTTTCATAGGCTCCTGAGTGAACAAACCACCACTGCAGAGGACATTTACTACGGCTCGCTAAATTGCTATGTGGTTGCACTCGTGACTTTGCGTTGATGTGGTAGGATAAACTTGAGCTGCTTCGGTGGTAAGCAAACTCCTTCTTACAAAGAAGGCATATCACTCTACATTTATCAGTGGCCCTTTCAACTACAATGGGAGCCAATCAGCTTCTGCTAAACCATCCCAAACACAATGACAACCAATCAATATCCACTTCAGGGTGAATGACCATTTTTTTCCACCCTCAACTCAAAAACTCAAGCATGACGCATAAGACATAACAAAATATATTTTATAAAAAGGCAACTTAGATTAACACAATTAAAAAACATAACGCAAATATAAAAAATATGACTGTAATCAATTAAGACAATAATTTGACACCACTTGCATGCTTCAAGCAGCACACCTAATACTGAAAATAAATACAAATCGATTCAGCATCCCTACACTGCACTTTAGTAGAGGAGTAGGATAGATTTCTGCTTACCAGTACTTACTACTTACTTCTAATTGTTTTCGATGTGTTTTGGAAAGTGCAAATGGATATTCTTTGAGACGGCAGTTTCACTGGGAACACAATAGTCTCTAATTTGAGAAGAAATGGGTTGTTTTTTTAAATGTTGGATTAACTGTTTTTTTGTTGTTCAGCCTTTCTACGATTATAGCTGGTGATGACTCATGCATTACTTGTGTAAAAGCACAATCCCTAATAAAATTCCTTTTAAATGATACAACTTAAACTTGATGTCAGGAAAACCAAATATTTCATAATCAGACCGACTTTATGACACTGTTGTCAAGAGGGAAAATGACCCTTTAGAAATATGGTTCAAATCAGAGGAGGACAAATTGCAATCACAATAACATAATGCCCCAGAGCTTGTTTTAATGTCTTTCATGATTGTCAAAAGATTTAATTTATTCTCATTGACCAGATATGATCAACAACCGAGAACAAAACGTCTCAAACCACATTTACGACAATCACTGCAGGATGAATACCTCATTAGTCATTCAGAGTCATTAGTGATTAACTACTTTGCATTTTAAGGGTAACTGCATGACTGAAAACATGACAGCCCACTATTAACAAACACTGACTCACATGCAGCGACTTCAGACCAGTATTAGTTAAAAGTATTTCTTGTTGTTGAGAATCAAGAAGTCAGGTTTAATGCCAACAAACCAGATAATATCATTTTCAGAACAACCATCCATAGCCTTGAAAAGATTAGCTGATGTAATGTGTTTTTAATGGAATAGTCCAAATCAGTAGAAATCAATACCAATTTTAAATTTCAATTTTTTGCAATAAGCATTAAAATATTAAAATATATTTGAAGAGGTGTTGAATACATCCATTAGGTGTAATCATATTGCAAATTTGATATGCATCACTTTTTAATGAGTTGAAACGGTAAATAACAGACATCTCACATTTCATTTCAAACTGTATATAACTGCAATTTCGACCCTGTCCTCCTCACTGTGCTCACCAAAGCAATCCTCCCTCTAGACTAATGATATGATCTCTGTGGGAATGTAAGACCGCTTTAACACTTAATGAACTGTAACCGAAACCAAAATGTACCTGCAAATGTATTTCTTGTACAGCACCAATATCTAGGATGATAATCAATAAACAGACAACACACTCAAGTGATCTGCCAATGGCATTTTTTTACCCTAAAATAAACCCAGCTGTGTGTCTTCTTTCTTTCTAGTAGTCACATGGATTTAAGCTGCAACAGGCCCGGCTCGTCCTGACCTGACAAACTGCATTCTCAACGACCTTTTCCCTCATTGGGCAAAGAGGTCTGCATTCTCTTCTCTCCAACGACTGTGACTAATACGAGTCATAGTGTGGTGAGACTGTCCTCTTCCTTGAACCTAGAAAGGCTTACATTCTTCACCCACGTTTACCTTACTTTTGTCTCTGTAACTTATGACAGTCGCGTATGAACAAAGTTCGGAGTTTTGTAGATTTAAAACCAATGATGATTCAATAGCAGTATTATTAGAAACAGAAACAGAGACTGTCTTAATGCTGTCATACTATGTGCCTCGTGTAGATTAACTTGAACAGGCAAATCTTTTTCTGGGTGTAAACTTTTACACTTCTGCTATATTGGGCATACTGTGACCTTGACTACACTTACAGTTTATTCACTGTAAAGCTGACTGTAACATGATGAGTTGTAATATTTATTACTTTCTCTGCAGCTTTTGTGGTATGGCAGCACATAACTAAATTGTTATGTTAAACTATGAAACACATTTTTAGAGGAAAAAGCCACACTTGCAAGCAACGGACGGTGAATTGAGACACAAATCTCCAGTCCTCATCAGTAATGTTACAAAATGGTGGATCCTCAGGAGCTGCTGGAGCACTACAACAGGAAATGAACTCTGACATAAGAGCTGTGGACCTCAGGGCCCCTATGCATCCTGGGAAATTATGGCACTGAGAAGAGAAATGACCCATCTCACCCCCACAAAAAAACCCCAACTCGGAGCAATATCCATTTACAATTCTCTAAAATGGCACAGTGGATATATCTTTACAGCATTCATGGCAGCCTTTGATAATTGCCTCTGGATTCGAGCCATTCAAGGTGATTCATCACTGCATGTATTTATTTGGCTCAACAAATGTGCTGTTTGCCCAACAACAGTTACATTCACGGTAACAAGGTCAAAACCGGGCCACACGGAGACTGGCAGACTGTCAGAAACCGAGAGTCTGTCTTTCTTCCATGCAGATGGACCAACTAGCACCAAATGAAGGCAGCCAACAACAGAAAAAAAAAAGTAGCGGGGGCAGAGACAAAGAAAGTGCAAGCAATACTAAGAATAACAGTGCTACCATCCTAAGATAGTATAAGCACCTGGCTCAGGCTTGCTTTGGTTGTTTCTCCACTATCAGTAAAATCCATCTTTCCTTCAGACGTTTGTCACCGCTCTCTCTTTTTCATGGCTGTTTTCCCAGACATGAGACAATAGTATGGACATCATTAGCTAAGTGGTGGCTGGATGACAGGCGCTGGTGCTGCTGCGATCGATAATGGCCATCCACAGGCTGAGCAGTGCTTACTCATCTGCCCAGGGCTCGCATGATCCTTAGCTTAGGCTAGAAACTGGGACTGGGCCAGATAAGGGATGTGGAGGTGTCGGGTGTTCGCTGCCTTTGATAACAAATAGCTATGAACAGCCACCTTATCTTCTCACCTAAAGGAGGATATGATGTCCACTGTCACACAGCTGCCTAACGGCCAGAACTACTCTGGCAGCTATGTTATGAGGGTGAGAAGAGGTTAGCCCTGCTAGTTCGTGTGTGTGTGTGTGTGTGTGTGTGTGTGTGTAGACTAGTGTATATATTTTGCACAACAACAGTTTCCCCATTTACAATCCCACAGTTTCAAAGTTTAATTGCATCCACCATGAATAATTCCAGGTAATGATTTGCAAATGTTAAAATGCCTGGGGCGCGCTCCAAGTTAAGAATACCTCATCCCAACATTGTAAAAAAAAATGTTTGTCCAAACATCAAGGTTCTGTGTGTCCTCGTATGTGTGGGAGAGAAACAGTGTCAGCACATGTTCACCAGGGAGATGCCAAAGGCCACTACAGTGGTGGCCAGATCCCCCTGAAGTGGCATCTGAGACAAACATCTAGTGACAAGGTGCTGCCCTTCCTGTGTCCTTAACCACAGCTGACAATAACACTGCAGCGTGCTTCAAGGACAGACAAATTGAGGGATGAACAGAGAGCCACTGAGGAGAGAAATAAAAAGAAATAGAAATATTTGGTGACAATGTGGGAAAGAGTGCAACAAGAGCAAATCGATAAAGCTTCTGATTTTGAGAAAAGTGAGAAAAACTTGGGGTCAAGTGAGGTACTTTCAAAGGCCTCTGGTTGTCCACGTCTGCAGGTCCCTTTTTCCCTTCCCTCGCCTCCACACTTTACTCCTCGCCCTTTATCTGTGATGCTTATCAGTCTGTGATTAAACCTGCCAGCTCTAATTAGAATATGTTAGAAGTAGAGCAACCTGTTACTTCTCTGTCTGAGCACTGCAGGTGTACGAAGACGAAGTTGTCACAACACTGGACAAGACAGCATGTAAGAGACATTGTCATAAACAGACAGGTTTACACACAAACTAAACACTTCTTGTTCCAGTAATGTCAATATGCACTGACCATGAGCATTCACATACACGTACCTAAAGTAGTTGTATTTTGACAAGGTACAACTCCAACCACAAAGACACAGACACACTTACTACTAAAAATCAATCCTGCAAAATGTTATACCCAACAAGAGCAGCTTTTATGTACTGCCAGTAGATACCACCTTGACTCCACAAGTCTCACAAACACAGGTTTATGTTACTTTTTTTCCTCTTCTATATAAAATGAATCCGACTGATGCTGCCCAAGGAAGTGTAACTTCGGCACTAAATAAGATGGCTGCACAAGATGTCCTGACATGTTCGACGGTAGGTAAGCAGAGAGGTGTTCTCGCATTCACAACATAAGACATCCTGCACTCCACCGCTCTAGACCCTTCAAAAGGATGGGAAACTCACAAGTGACGCCAGAATAAGCAGAACCGCTCCAGCAGCTAATAAACGGAAAAAAGTGTGCCTCCCACGGCACCTGCCATGATTCAAAGCAGCATGTGTGTGCAGAAAACGGGGTTGGGCCAATGTAAAGACTTTTTAAACCGGTCTGATATGAAGCCAAATACCAGACCGGAAAGGTAACACCAAAATTTAGCGCTGGTTGTCCCACATGACTCAGCCATATTAGAACATAACTTTAGTCCATTATCGAGAGTGTAGCTGCATCACAATCAGGACAACTAAGCAAATTCATCGTATTTTTATTTCTCACAACAACCATTCAAATTTGTAACATAATTCATAGACGTCAAAAGTAAAGTTAGTCAAGAGTTGATGGCTTCCCGACTCATTTTTAAAAACATACATCCGCACAAACCCTATGGGAAGATGCCAGACTTTGTGTGAATGCAGACGAAGTGCAGCTTCATCCTGTCTGCTGGGGCCTCTCTACTCTGGACTCTCTCTCAGTTCAGTTGCTTTGCATAAAATCAAACTTAAGCTTGTACACCGAACTGGACCGTCAAAACCACAAACCGGCCCAACCCGAGCAGAAAGTACCTGCATCATGCAGTATCATACAAATAATTACTAATATCAAATAACTGGAAACAGCATTTACATGACAAACTATGCAAGAAGATGTTTCAATCAGAACTGGACAGTTTATTTTCAACAAGGTGGTTATGTGGCTTTTTTTCTGAGTAGAGGTAAAAAGGCCCCTCTTCTCCTCCACCCTATCTACTTCTCCTGGCCTCCCATTCCCCCTCCACACACACATACACAACCAGACATCGTAGGTGGACTTCCTACAGGAAACCCAGGGGCGCCATGAGGGGGAATCTCCAGAGAGAAAGTCAAACAATGACACACAGGGACTTCTGAGTCCAACCCAATTTAGGCAATGAAGTCTGAGGACTTTTCGAATGAGATGAAGTGACATGACAGTTTAAGACAAAAATGAAAAAACTAAGCATTGGGTGAGACATGTAAGCATGTGTCCATAGACATGCCCAGATTTATCCTTTAATAGTTGTGTAGGTGGATTTCAGGACAGTGTCTCTTTGTTTCTGAGGATGAGAGGTTCCCAGTGTCTACAGCCCTTTAAAATCACAGAAGTACACTCAGCATAAACACTGACTCACTGAAAGACTTTTATACCCTTAGCGTGTTAATATACACGTGACAAAACCTCCCTTCTGAGGCCAAAAACGTGGAAGGTTAAGAACTGCGTTGGCACTTTCTGTAGGTGGTACAAGCTTGTGTGCGATTAAAGCAGCAGAAGTCCAACCTATTGAACTCTGGGCTGTGGCCTCATTTCATTGGCAGTGACTCAATCATAACATCTTATCTGCGGACGTGCTGAGTCATGGAATTCAGTTGTGGCCAATAGCCAAGCAGCAGGGTTACTTATGGCTGTCATTGATTGGTTGATCCCTGAGCACAAAGCTGAAAGGGCACATACCAGGAACACAGCCTGAAGCAGAAACTGGCAGCACACTTTACTCTCTCATTCCCGCAGCCCTTTTCCTCCAACTGACTACCTACTTCTCTCTCACTCGCTGTTCCTAGATTCTCCCCTCTCTGCAGCTCCTCCAAATTACCATAGCCCATTACCCGTGTCCCTTTGTTGTGTAATTGTGTCTAGAATAGCAAAGCAGAGTCGCTCACGTCCAGAGGTCACCATTCCTCTGTGGTTTACATCCTGGTCCATCATCTCCATGGTCACCGTGTGTCTAAACACTGTCCCTGTTTTTTTGTTTTTTCACAAAGAAATATGGAGGCTAGTTAAAACTATTTCAACATAGCCACCCTTTAGACCATTAATCATATCTAAAGCCCTTATTTTCCACTACAATTATCCATTGTTGATGCAATTTTATTGAAAAATAATACCATAATAAGGTGGGCTTGGAATATAAAGGGAAAGTGCAATCTTTGTTAACAATTGATTACATGGAAATTTATTTTTTTTAAGTTCTTGGGTGAGTTGTCTGTTATAAAAGGTTTATGTATGTGTGGAAGAATACTTCCTTGATTTCTCTAATCATTTTGTTTCCTAAAATATAGACTAGGCAGTGTCAGCATGGCTGATTCGGGGTCAGTTCCCTTGTAGATAATTCAGTCATTCAGGATACAGCATTAAACCGGTTCTAAAACAGAACAGCGGCACACTACAGAGGCCTTTATATTAAACTGCCCCCATCTGCAAATCTGTAATGAGCAAGGGAGCTGAAACAGTGGGGAGAGAAGAGAACCTCAGTTCAGCCGAGGCAGGCACACTTTCTAATGGAAATTCAGATACAATCATCCCAGAATGCACTTCTCCCTGCCTAATAATCGGCCACCAGAACAAGGCAGCCATTGAGAGGAGAGTGACTGTAATCTGGTCCACCAAACTCCAAAGCTGCCCGCTATAATTAGCTCCTTTCTCCATCAAACACAGGCTCACACAAACCTCTCCTGTAATACAAGAGAGAGAGAGAGAGATTTTAACGAAAAGACATGATTTTTCAATGAGAGGGGAGATTTCTTCATCCATGGCATATACGGAGTCACCCTGCGTTGACAGGTGCTATAAGTTCACTGTGAAATCTGCAAATAAGCAGGTGAGAGGCTGCCGTTTCATTTAGAGGTACCATGGTTTTAGTGGAAGTGGAAATAAAAGCCTGGACTGATGTGGAAATAATAACTTATGGGGCACATTTTCAAATTGAGTGGTATTACAGGCCAGAAACACATAGTTCTTTATTATTAAAATAACCTGCCCACATCTGGGCCTACTGATTTAGGGCATGTTTGATGCTAAAAGGCTCAAGTACTTTTCAATTACCGTTCTCATTTGATTACTGGTCCAACAAGTGAAGACTTAGAATGAGATGTGATATCTGCGGAGTAGATATCTCCACTGTTTGTCACCAAGCGTGCCAAACCCTGTGATTATCTGTCCGCGCTATATGGGACAGATTCTTACTCCCAGTGTTCTAATCAAAGGATGTATCCACATCTCTGGCCTACATCCTGATAAGCAAAGCCTCTAATCCACATGAACATGTTTTAGTCCAGGGACTCAGAACACGATCTGCAGCCCAGAGGCAGACAGACAGACAGGGGTGAGTGGGTATGCCGGTAGCCAGTCTGCTGCCTGGGCAAATGGCATGACTATTAGGAGACAAGGAGGCTTCCTGGAGAGGTGTGACTGCACTGCAAAGGGCCCAATCAAGCAGAGAACAGAAGTGCTGACAGCTGCTAATGCATTTACCTGAGAGCAAAGAAACCGTCTTTTACCAAGGACCCCGTGTGTATAAATGTGTGTGTGTGTGTTTACTTCTTTCTCTGCACTGTCCTACCAATTTGGTTGATTGCGATCAAAGAGAGAAAAACTCATCAAAAAGCACTCAGTTGAAGCGCCTGCCAAGCAATACGAGGGATATTCAGGGTGGGAATCACAGACGAATTCATAATACTTTCACGATATTGTTCCCGCAGTAACGATGTATAACAGCAAAGGTGATTTTACAATAAATAGATATATTGAGATATAGAGAAATAATCTATGTAACATAGGAGAGAAAAAAACTCCAAAGAACAGGAAATACTCGGATAAAATACAACGTTTACAGCACATTAGTTCCACAGAAAAGAAATGCCGACAAGTATAAATATCACAACACCGGTAACTGTCTGTCTGTGCTTCCCACATATCTGCTGGCAGCGTTAGCAAGTCTGATAAAAGACAACACAGAGGTGATGTTGTGCTGACAAACCAAAGATGCATTCCTTTTTCTGTGGCAGTAAACACCACACACGACCTGCCAATAACTAACTGGGCTATATTCTGAGTTTAACAAGATATTCAGAGCTGATGAGTGACGACGGTAGGCTAACATGATAACTGGCACCGCACGCATGCACGCACACACTCACACACACACACAAAAACATAGCTACAACAAAGTTACCACACAGAAACTTTTATAAAGGGCCATGAATGTGCTTCTACTAACTGCAAGGTATGAGTCGGGTATGAGTCAACATATTTGCTTGAAAAGGGATGTAAAAAGCACAACATAACACTAAATAACCATCATCAAATGATAAAGTTCCTGTTTTGAAAATTTCCCTTTTTATCGAGCATCGACATAGCAGTACAGACCAAAGTCCATAAAGCCATTTTATCAAAGTCTCAATGACATTCACTCATCAACTTATCTCTCCCTTTAAAATGCTTCGCTTTAATTCAATATTCCTCACTCAGGTAAGAGAGAGAGAGAGATCTTTCCTAATAAATATAAAATAAATATAAAAATACCAAAGTACTAAAGTCCTGTAGAGGGACTCCACTGGACAACAAGGGAGTGGCTGCCAGGGCTAGGACCACTTTGCAGTGGCAAGCGAGATTAAACTGTGACACATCAGTAATGAGTTCTGCCACAAAAACAGATTAATAGCAGATTTAATACAAACGCTCTATCATTAGGTCACCCTAATCAGCCTGCACATTATTTTAAAACATGTAGAGCTACACGATACATGCAGCATCCTGTAAATAATATGTAGAACGAAATCCTGTCTAAAGAAATCATTGGTGTGACAGGTTTAAGTTAAATGAACAGGGCGTACACACATTAGGCAAGTGTGTCACCGAGAGCCCATTACTGTACAAGAAAGTTTCATGTTTGCATAGTTAGTGGGGCATTTAATACGGGACAAAATGACGAGTCATAAAAGAAATATCCTACGTGCATGTCCTCACTGAGCAAAAACAAAAAGAGAGAGAAGAGAAGAGAGATGAAGGTTTGTGGCTCGTACAAAACAGGCCCAATAATCCCCCGTTTGAGACAAAAAACCAAACCTCACTTAAGAGTTCGGCTCAGTTTAATTTTAAAACAAGAATCAAGTAGCTGCTTGACAGTCCAACCTAAACATCCTATTTCCCTTCTACCAATCGAAAAGTCCTTAATACTCCTTATATTCAAGGTGTACTGAGGAGTTTATCCAGACCTGACAAGACCAATGCATTCCAGGTGTTGTTGTACAAACAGTTTTAATGTTTGGACAAAAGCCATGTTTTATGACCTCCCTTTCTCCTCTGTATACTTCCTATTTAAACACGCACATGGCAACTACAACCCCCTTACAATTTATACACAAGCACCATTATATTATAATAATCAGTATTATTATTATTATTATTATTATTATTATATTAGGGGCTTCAAATCACACTGAGCCCTGGGGGGGACTGGGGTTGACTCCCAGTTTCTTGTTATTCACTTATATATATATATATATATATATATATATATATATATATATATATATAAAATAAAAAGATCAACCCAGGCTGCAATGTATGGAGAAGAGAAGGAGAGGAAAAAATGCCTCAAAATAGATTTTCAACATTGTCTAGCTTTCTAAAATGGCCAATTCACACGTACATTTTGGTGCAAAGGAAGCGTATCTAGTATAGTGAACATACCATAGCATTCCTCTCCAGATCTCGTCCACTCCTTTCTTTCTGTCTCTGGTCCTCTGCGACTCTCAGCCGGTGAAAGAGTTTTTTTTTTAAAAAGCAGACAAAAACACTTCCTCCAAACACTCACATCGACTATTTTCTGCTTCTTTCTTTCTTTCTAGTAAACAGAGTCTCTCTATTACTTCCCACGTTAACCGAAGTTTTCAAAAACAAGATCCATATGTCTCTTGTGTGTCTGTCTAATAATGGCTTAAAAACAAACAACAACAAACAAACAAAAAAAACCAACTAAAGTCTCCACAGGAAAATAAAACAATGCTGTTTAAACTTTGCTCTCTTCTCACCACGACTGGAAACGTCTTGCGAGGAGGAGAAAAAAAAAAGGGGGAGGCGTTGGAAATCTGTTTCGGTGTGTTTTTCCTTCTTGGTTCACCACCACGTTGTTTTGACCAATTATTATTTCCTTTGTTGTGTCAAAAATAAAAGAGTCGCGCCCGTAAAGCTCTGCCTTCATTCAGCAAAGAGCCGCTTTCAGTGCAACAGCTCGTAACCAAAGCGGTGAATCCTCCTTCCTAATGATAAGTCCCGTACAGGCGAAATGTGTGACGGTGTGTTTAAGTCTATTTTTTTTTCAGCTTCCCAATAATGGCGGACCTTCTCCTGAATCCAGCATCTCCCCTCCTATTCACACACACACACACACACACACACACAGAGAGAGAGAGAGAGAGAGAGACAGAGAGAGAGAGTCTCGCCCAGTGGTTCATGGACACAATTACAACACACATTCACTGTTTTAATGACTTGCTTTCTAAATAATTATTTACAAAATCACCTATAAGCTTATATATATATATACTTGTATTTTACTTGAGTATTTTTTTTTATTGTTTTTGTTGTACTTATGACGTGCATTTTTTCATATTTAAGTTTGATTACATGTCCTGAACAACACAAGTGAGTTGAATAAAAATCACCATAATAAACACACAAGAATATATGAAGAACATATGAAAACCATTTGTATTTGTTCTTTATTGTTTTTGTCTTCTTTTTTTATTTTTTATTTTTACATCTTTAGTCACTTGAAAAACATTTTACACACAAAGCACATGATCAGCTCATAAAATATGATGCATTTTCTGATATTTACACTTTATTAGTCATCCTATGTAATCACTGATATCAGATTATTCCAGTCTGCTCTATTGCAACACTGTTTCTGGATGTGGTCATGTCCTCACGGTTGTAATTAATTGACTTTATTTTTGGTCCATTTGCCCTCTTGACCCCACGTCTCACACGCCACTTCCTTTTACAACTGATCCCCATTTCCCTTGTACAAACTCATGTCATCTTGTAACAGTTTTTTTTTTATGTTTCACAGCTTCATCACGTATAATAGTTTTGTTGTGTGTTCCAGAGAGGACTCCTGCCTAAAATCAGCACAGAGGAAAAAAATATTTTCCCTGAGAAAATCAATCTTCTCAAAGGTTACTCCCAATTATGTGTTGTGCACATGAGTCATTTCACTTGGTAAAACATTTACTGTGAATTTGTCTTTGCGTTGATGACTTCAAACACTAAATATATTGCAGACAGAGAGGCCATGTATTGACATTTTTGTGAGATAAACACATGACACACTAAATGATAAAAAAAAAGAGTCTAAGGAAGATTTCAGGCTTTCAGCTGACATAGTTGGAGATGTGTCTGCAATGGTGAGCCTGCGCTAACAGCTCAAACAGATGTTTAGTGTCTTGTTTTGGGACTTTCTCCTGGAATTCTTGTTTCTCTGCCTCTGTTACTCCTTCCTTGAACTTCCTGAACATTCATTTCCAATCTGATAATCTAAACTCTGTGTGGTATGAAAACAAATACCTCATAGGGTTGTAAAACCCACTTTATTGATTTTGAAATGAAATGTGATGCTTTAGGGGGTATTCAAAACAGAGACACCGCACCCTGGAAACACTACAGGCATCTTGTCAGAAGTGTGTGTACTTAAAGTTACAGTCACGGTAAAAAACAAAAACATTTGCATGAAAAAACATTTAAGAAATAATAATTTGTATTTTGCCCACAAGATATGTAAAACTATGGGTATAAAGTATACTATGTGTGTTCTGACAGTTTGATTCCTTTAAAATACACAACCAGACAGGGTTCAAGGTGCACGGCCCTCCGTTTGAATAAGTCCACAAGCTTCTGTCCAATGACATTAGTCACTGTGTTCTCAGCAATATTTACATGACCTCAATCACACAGTGCAAGATTAGCAGGGGTCAAAGTTTCTGGTGAATAATCTGCCTCTGTTTTACATCCCTTTCACCTACCTCAGTTTTTTTCAATGTTGGCAGGGCCCTATCATAGAAATCTTGTTCATTTAACTATTAAAGTATGACACACAAGACTAAATGAGTATTTAATTATTATCAAAATATAAGCGTATTTGCAGCGCTTATATTACCTTTGGCACACCAACATCACAACTAACACAACTTGTGTAGTGTGTGTGCTCCTTGTGTCCTTTGCATTTTCTTATTAGATTGTAGTTTTGTGGTTTTTTGTAAATTTTAGCCTTGCGTGTTGCTTCAGATTTGTTTCATGTGCTTGTATGCGTCTTGTAATGTTTTTTTTCTCCCATTAATTCCTTCTGTATATTCTTATATGCTTTGATGTTGTCTGCTTTTTGTATGTAATGTGTAACATCAACATGCCCAGGGACTGCAGAAGAAAATCTAAAACATTTACATCATATTGGTGTTATTGGTATTAATGTATGTTGTCCTTGATGAATACACGGATAAAGTAATGTAAAGCAGCAAACATTACATGGGAGAAAAACCTCTATGTTGACTCACTTGTTAGTTTTCTGTTTCATTATATTTTTTTCCCCCCAATCCTACCTCAACCCTCTCTGTATTTGCAGCTGAAATATTTCTGGGTCCCAAGGGCGAGCACATTCCTTCACTCACAGTTGTGCAATCCCTGACAATCATGGCTCCCCCATCCCCCTCTGACTCCCTAAACGCCCAGAGTGCTCAGAGGCAAGCTGTCCAAGCTGTCTGGACAATGTTCTGCGGTGAATAGGCAGCCCAACTAGACCAGTAAACAAACTCTGAGCCCTGACTTTGCAGAAAACGGCCACAAATGATGTAACCTTAAGAGGGTAGAAATACCCTATATATTGCCATGTTTTCATTCTTATGGTTCTGTATTGTGTATTGAAAGGTGTGTCATAATGGTGGCTTTAGGTTTTACTGGTACAAATGCCGTACACACAAACACTGAAACACAATTAGGCCTATTAAGAGGTGGCTAAATTGCTACTTTTAAAATTTCAAAAGCATATTTTAAAAATATGATTTAGTGAAAATACTCAAGTTTGTTTCATATAAAAATATTGATGATCTTCAGCAGGATAATTTTGTATACTCAATTCTATACTCAATTTAATATAATATAAATTTAATATAAATAAAACTTTTAGTAAATAACTTTACGTTACGTTTACGACATTAGGTGTTACATAAAAATATCAGTGACATTGTTTTAATTGAAACTTTATCATTACAGTTCAAACGTTAACCATTGTGAATTGAAATATAACCGTGTCTTGTAACAGGAAATACACAATAGACGGACAGCGACAATGACAATAAAATCTAAATAATAGTTCTATGTGCTTTTAAATATGCAATTATAATAATCGACTATATATAGCAACTCGTTTTGTTTTAGAGTTCAAAAAATATATGAAATCATGAAAGAACAGAGAAAATAATAGTAACGGCTTCTCATGTGACCCAAAGCACCACACAGCCGCAGATGGATGCTGGTACTTGTAGTACCGTAGTAAAGTCCATGAGTTCTGAATGGGGCGACAGACACTACATTCCCCATCATGCAACACCATATAGCGTATATTTGTACTTCCTCTTAGCCGGGGAAGAAACGGACAAGCCAAAGCGGTCGAAAAAAAACTTATGTATTTATGTAAACGTGCAGCATAATTGCTCAGGAACGTAGTATTTCTGGAGTCTATAAGGTCCATATTTAGGAGACGAAAATGGTAAATATGAACACAGCACTATTTTCTCCTCATAGTAGCATATAACCGCTAGCTCGCTACCATTTAGCCAGATAACATCCTTATGCATTAGCATGTTAAGGCCACAGATTTCATGTCACGGTGTTTTTACCACATAAATCAGCCACTCATCTTAATTGTAACAAATAAATCACAAGAGATTAGTTTTAACTTTTGTAAAAATACTTCTACAAGCATGTTATTAAAACAACGGGGTGTGGTTCAGCTAATGCTACTATTAGCTAACGTTAAATAACTGCTTCTTAGGCGTCCATACATCTGAAACACATTTAACGTTAAAATTATAAAACAAGTGACACTTAAAAACCGACAAGTTAACGTTAGATAATCTTGTTATGACTTATAAATCCTCTGTATACCAAACCAATTCACCTAAGACACTCGGGACCAGTATTTTATCTACATTATTCTTATTGTAATCTCATGTTTTGCCCCTCTTGTTATTTCATTACTTCAGATCCGCTTCATCCTGATCCAGAACCGAGCTGGAAAGACACGACTGGCCAAATGGTATATGCAGTTTGATGATGATGAGAAACAGAAGTTGATCGAGGAAGTGCATGCTGTGGTAACTGTCAGGGATGCCAAGCACACCAACTTTGTGGAGGTATGTAATTATTCAGTATCATATTGTTTGTATGTATGTTTGGGTTTTTGACATGTCTCAATCTGTTTGTTTGATCAGTTTTTCCTAAATCCTATCAAAGACCACAGTATAATGATGGAAACCATGCAAACTCAGTTGTGGCATATTCTAATAGTATGGCTTGTGTACATTACAAGTATTGCTCCACCAGCTACTTAAAAATGGCAAATCAGCATTCACATTTCAAAAGCAATTTTAAGAAAGTCCTTGAAACCAATGGCCAGCATTTTATCATTATACGTTCAAGATTATTATAAACATACTGGGTGTGTTTCACCTCAAAGCTGGGAAACTTAAGCTCAAGTGAAGCTACCGTTGTTGTCATAACATGAGAAAGAAAAGTTGTTAAAGACGCTTTATTTGTCTTCTCACAGTTCAGGAACTTCAAGATCATTTACCGGCGTTATGCTGGTCTGTACTTCTGCATTTGTGTGGACGTGACTGATAACAATCTGGCATACCTTGAAGGAATCCACAACTTCGTAGAGGTAACTGACACACACACAACACATGATATATAGAGAGCTTAGTAAGGGAAGTATGATGATTTAGTTTTTATGGTCTCATTATTTTCAGGAATGATTTCCTTCAAACTTTGCTTGCAGCTTCTTAATGTCAGACCTGCATTCTTTTTTTTACTGTGTACTGTGTAATTTTACTGTGAACTGGAGCCAAATGACATTTAGATGAAGAAATTAATTGTATGTTATTCACTAATCAAGTATATGGGTGGTATGCATGATATTAAACATCATACAGAGTGTCTAATTGTGACTAATTACACAATGGTATCTAAATCACTATGGTAAATATCATAGTTCTTTCTTCAACAGAATATAAATCAGATTGTTGCAATGACAGTCAAATTCCTTTTATGTTTGGATCATTATTGATTGGAATCACAGTTTGATAATTCCAGGTCATGTGATGCTGGAAATTAGCCTTCAGCAATAAAATAACAGATTGATCACCAATCACAAATAGAAACTGACTGCACAGACACTGAAATGGCTAATATCAGCACACCTACAAAGACAGATAAATGTAGAAAAAATATATAAACTGAATACATTTCAGTATTTTCATACTCATCATTTTAGATGTTGCTTGATAGCAGATAAACTAGTATTATAGTCTGATTCTGGATGTTTCTTTTTATTCTGTTTCGTAATTTGGTAAATTGCATCACAAGTACAGTTTTCCAAAACTCTGTTCATCAGTGTATGGTTATAAACAAGGTATAGTGCTTGTATATTTACCGTAATTGTGAAAGCATAATCATTGCTCTTCATAGATTGAATGCTGTCTTCAAACAGTAGCCTACTTAAAAGAAAGTGCATGTGGATAGAGCTCAGTTAAGTAAATCAGTCATGCTACTTTCATAGTATATCATGAGAAAAGTGGTTTTGTAATTTGTTTTCTGGAATTATACATTTATAACAAACAAATAGTTAGTTAGATGACATGTGATAGATGCTATGGCTCATAAGTTATGTTGTTATGATATCCTCAGTGAACTGAGTCACAAGACCTAAATATTCTGATAAGGATCAGTAGGAATATCATGACCTGAAAACATAGGACAATGTCATTTTAAATGGAAAACAAGACTCCATTCAAGAACTATATGACTTGACCTGACCTTGTATTGCAGTTTGTCAAACAGCCTAGCTCATAGAATCTGACATAACACCAGATTTAATTATCCTTTCAGGATTAGTGACAGTTTCCAAGTATTCAATCTAACAAAGACGAAGGCCAATAATTAATTAATTCTAGTAGGTTCATTAATTAACTGAGTGAGGTTTATACTACCAAATAAATGTCATCATTATCAAGCATTGGAGGAGGGATGATCAATCCAGTTGCTAGTCAAGGCATTCAAGATAATCATTTCATTATGCTTCTACAGAGAATTAATAGTGAACAAAATACACTTTGTAGAGTCAGTCGGAGCAGAGGGAGGCCTATAAGTGTTGCCCAGTAATTAAATGTTTTTATCATGAAGAATAACACGAATGAAAAAGACATCATATATCATAAGCAACATATGTGGCCACCCCACCTCCCTCTTTTAAAGATGAATAACCTTAAAACCAGGTCAAGTAAAATAGATTATTAATCCAAAAATGTATGTGGATTATATACAGATGAGCATGAAAACATACATGGCCTCAGATATTCACAGAAAAAGTGTAAATAACAAAAAAGGAGGGCCTTTTCATTACATTCAGTATTATGCGGTTTTACAACAATGACAAGCCTACAGCATTGAATCATTGAGACCGCCTCGCACACCATTATCCAATAGTAGCATGTAGGCTAACAAATATAATCAGTTATTTTTTACAAATAACCGAACAGAAATGACTGAAATAATATAGTCGGAGTACTAACTGAAGTGAAGTATGATCCACTGTTTGTTTTAGGATACAGACTGTTTTCTATCCAGAGTCCAGGAGTGAAGGTCATTTGATGTAATGTTTGACTATGGAGGAATGCATGTCAGTGTGTTATACAGCCTTACTGAGTACTTTTAAAGCTAATTTATACGTCCACAGATAAAGAGGGTTAAACTGCACAACAGTTCACAGTAGGACATCGTGGTACTTCAATACTACTCACATTATCAAATTCCTAACATGGGGTCAGTAATTATAAATGACACTACATCACAGTTTAAAAATCATCTCTTTTGGAAACAAGATGAGACAAGAACCACATTCATTTTAATTTGATGTATTTTAGATGCATATCCTTGTATTGAAAATCGAGCCATTACATGGTTGTTAAGTGTCAGTGACTTTGTGCACTAGTGCATCACATTAAACCATACAATTACCATAGAGCTTTATGCCTTCTCAAAGTAGACTGTCTGGATGTCTGTTGGCCGTTATCTGATTCAATTAAAACTGATCCTCTCTTTCCTGCCAGGTGCTGAATGAGTATTTTCACAATGTGTGTGAATTAGACCTTGTGTTCAACTTCTACAAGGTAAGGACATCAATAGAGACCCCAGGAGCAGAGGAAGACAAGATGTTTCTTTCTTTATAACGCCATGGAAACTGATATGTAATTCACAACCAGCGGTTATTCAGTGAAATTAAACGAAATCACTTTGGCAGGGAATGTGTGTATGTGTGTGCGCATGTGTATATATATGCTAAGCAAAATACACATCTCAGCGACTCCAACTGCTGCTAGTGCTAATTACCTAAGGTGGCTGAACAGACGTACAAATGTTTAACTTAAGCAAAGCAGCACCCACGGTTGTCACAGCACTGTTTAATGTGTGCCCAAAAAAAAAAGAAGAAAGAGAAATCAACAATTCTGTAAATGTAACTGATCTACTGCTGATCCTCGGCCAAAACTATTTCACAATCTCAGTCACCCGCTCGTTTTAGGTGTGTGATTACATATTCTCCATGTTTATTCATCTGTGCTACAGTAAGCCACTCAGTGTGTTTAGTCATCCAGTGGTTATTTTTAAGTTTTGCTGACATGATGACCACAAGCTAGTTGATGACTTGACATTGTGTAGGACTATTTTCCAGGAAACCCAATGTTTTCATGTGTAGGGAAGAAGATAATGTCACAGCCATGTTACATGTGGTTTGTCATACTTGTACTTTATTTGAGTCTTTTTGTTCCTTCTCATCACAACACTGGAGCACTTTTGTCCTCTAATGCACTACCTGTCTTTGCTTCCAGGTGTACACAGTGGTGGATGAGATGTTCCTAGCAGGAGAAATCAGGGAGACCAGTCAGACCAAGGTCCTCAAGCAGCTCCTCATGCTCCAGTCGCTTGAGTAGAAAACAGACCACCATCCTTCCTACCTGCCCATTAATCTGCTGCCCTGGCACCTAAACTAACCCAACCGTTTATTCCTGTCTCTCTGGAAAGATTCCCCCTTATCTTTTTCCTGCGTCAACAGAGCAGATGCCACCCCGTAGAGAACTTCAGGAGGGGAATCTCTAGAAATAGAAATGCATAATATTGTTTACAAATGGATATATATATATATAATATGGAAGTTAAAGTAACCTGTTTGTCACAGCAGTCAATGTGTTGCAATATTCTGTATCTGTATGGCTAATGAAGTCGCCTAGTATAAGGCAGGACATTTCAACATGTTGCAGATATGACCTTTTGACATTTCTTATACTGCTTTGAGTTAGAATGAACTTTATATCTTCTATTGACTTTTCCCACAGCTAGGGGCTGCAGCAATTACTTATTTCATGGAAACACTAATATAGATCCAACAGTGTGACACTGCTCTCCCCTGCCCTCCTCCTCTCCACCCTTCATTAACCTCAACATTCATGTAGTGGCACTTCTCTAACCAACAAGCACCATATATACACAGAAACCGCCTATAATGATCCATGTGCATCCAGCACTTTGACTTACAACAATGCTGCAGCCAACCGCCAGTATATAGACGAGACCTTGTCAGTGATGCAGATTCGTCATGGCAACTGTGCATCCAGATCAGAGAGCAAGCAAACTACAACTAGAAAGCTCTTCAGAGCAATTGACCCACCACAGCAAGTTCATAATTAAATGGAGTGTACTTAGGATGAGTGCCATTTTAATGGTGTGTTATGGCAACCTGTGCTGTGTCAGACATCCTCATGGCTGATGATGATAAACAGCGTAGCTTATGCTAACTCAGACTCTGCATGTTGTAATCATTGCGATGGCATCTCAACTAAAGCAGATCATTTATTAAATGATGCTTGTTGGTCACAAACACTTCCAACACACTCAGATGGAAAACGACCTGGAATTACAAAGTATATTTTACATAAAGCAGTACTGTGAAGTTTGCTTTGTATGGTCTGTACATACAGTGTATCTTGCATATGTTGAATATTGTGAAATGACCATGTTCATTCCAGAAAGAGATGTTCCTGCTCACTATATGTATGATCTGAACAATATTAACTTGTTTGAGATTGATAAAATTCCTTTGGCATCACTTAAAATAAACAGGCATAAATTTCTCTATCTTTTATGTTGTTGAGACTACCGGCCATACTCTTTTTAACCATTTTAACCATATCTAGTGACAAAGGTATCAAAGGTGGTTTCAAGTGTTACTGTTGTTGAACTTTTGTACTTTTTTTTTTAATGATTAGGTGATGTGTGTACTGCTTCCCTTCTCGTCCACCTGTGTGAGTTTGTTGATGGAAGATGTGTTTGTATGTATTACTATCTCCTGCTCAACTTCCCACTTCAGTATGTCCCATTATATGTAAATAAAATAAAAAATGAAGTGATACATAAACACTGCCTTGTTTCTTCCTCTAATTGGCCATTAATCTTATATGAACAAGGATAAAATTCTATCTTTTAGATGTTATTGCCTGAAAATGTGAAGTTAATGTCTTTACAACTCAGGTAATAAATATTCTTCCTTGTCATTTGTTGGCTTAGTAAGTATTCAGTATGCAGCAGCTTTTAATAAGATCTAAAGAAAAAGTAAACAATTGATGAGATCTTATAAGTGAACCTGAAATAGTAATCTTTAAACACGAGACTAATGTTTTAAATCCAATGAGTTGGCACCATCTAGTGGTACGTCGCATCAGCTTCACAGTAAATGATGCTGTTTAGTGAGATCATACTGACCTGACCTGTCTTGGATCAATAAATCAGTCAATATATCCACTTCAGTTACATTAAACCACTCTAGCCGTTGCTCCATCAACCTAAGAGCATAAATCCAGACAATTGGACACGGAGGGCATTTACTCTTCATCATATGAGTCCTCTGATATCCTAACCGCATCCTGACTGCCTCAGAGAAATGATTTTACTGAAGAATAGAGGCCGAGTCAAATGAATCATGAGCATGGATTCTATGGTTAAATTTCTCTTCCGCTATCAACTGATGTGTGTCCTAACTCCCAGGAGAGGCAGTTACGGTACGATTAATTAAATATTCAGCATCAGGTGTGCTGTGTATCTTGTGAGCTACTACATGAGCATGTGTGACAGATTCATTAAGATCCAGGAGACGGGTGAAAGATTTTAACTGAAAAAACAAACATATTTACTGGGAATTGCATAATCAATTACAATCAATGAGCAACACTCTACCTCAATAGACATTAGATAAATCTTATTTACAGTAGTAAGTAGCTTGTTACTAAGAAACAACTGAGTTGGACCACATTCATGACATGACTGAATCCAGACAGGTTGAAGTCTTAAAATAATGCTTATCATATGGCTATCTTAATTCTTATTATGAACTGTACAAAAAAAATACATACAGATAAACAGTAAAGATAAAGAGGTTGTGCTCTGTCTGCGACAACTTAATATGAGTGATGAGAATTGCTGCTGGCGGCCTCCTACAGCTCAGGAAGTCGACAACCTTTCATCGTTACCTCCATGTCAACAGCGCGCAATAAACAAATCAAACCTCAGACAGCGACAAGGCTATCAAATTAAGATTGCAGTTATTTAGTAAGACATAATGATAACATCTAAAATTAAAATCTTTATTACAGTATACAGTTCAAGTAAAATAAAAATGTACAATTCTATAGTTACAGCATATAAACAGAACAAAAAAAAAGAAAAAGAAAAAGTGCACTTGCAGAAGGAGGGAAACTATCATACAATGCCAAGATCTTGTGAAAACTATTTTTTGACTCCCTGTCTCTTGATATCTTATAATATCTCCTGTTTGCACTACTTCCTCCTATCAGTGTGCCGGCTCACTTGAGCTTAAATGCATATGGTTTGTCTGGGAGGACGTGCTAACACACGAGAAGATATGAGAAATAGAAAATGCAGGTAGTTTGTTTTTGATCTCCTCTTGGCTGGGTCAGTATGACCTGCACTCAGTGGTTCAGACACAAGCAGTGCGTTTGACTCAACAGTAGGGAGAGAGTTTGGGATGTTTTTAGGTTATAAACTCACATCACATTCTCTTTCAGTAACACCACAAACCCTACTGTCAGTGTCATGTGGAAAGAGGAAACCATGTTGCAGTGGAAATTCCCTAGTTCTCTCTGGGGCAACGCAGGGTCTGTTCTAAGGAGAAAACATCTGGGTCAGTTCTGCAAACTCACCACGTAGCAGAGCAGACAGCTGCTTCTGTGCTCAACAAGGAGAAGTAAAAACTACAAGCCAGGTTAAAAACAGAATCCTGGCTTTAATCAAGGCTTGCGTACAACCTTGCATGATTTAACTGTGTCATGAGGGAACTGGGTGGGCGGCAGAAAAGTCCCCAAAACATGGCACTGAGGCAAAACCAACTGTGGTTTCCTGTGACGTCTCTTGTACAGTATGTGCATGAATTAAAGGGAGGTCAAGAAAATGGAGAAAAAGCGCCCAGCAGAAGGAGCCAATGATGTTGTTAGTTTTGCAAAGAATTGATGAACCTTTCTTAACCTTCTACTGTGATGGGACGAGACACAGGGACTTCAACATGGGCTGAATCTGATCATGGAAATCTACAGACTTTGGAACCATTGGCGTAAAATAAAGAGCAATATCTCTTTTTTTTGTGCTTTTAGCCTAACCCCAACCTCACCTATGTGGAAAATGGTGACTGGACCATTCCCTTTGGGGACACAGCGACTTGGAATACTAAAAATCCACAATAACGAGTATTTCACCAATACTCCACATCATAAAAGTGCAAAGAAAAAATTTAACAGACTTAACGTAACACACACACACTTCAGAGTGAGTATAAGGCTTGAGCTCTACATTTGGGTCTGTATTACTTCAAAAATACACTTTATGTCACCGGTTAGCTGCTTCAATTTGGATCAGGTCTGAGAACCACAAGAAAACAAATGCAGAAACTTTTTAAAGAGTCACATTATATCTGGTTTATATTTATATAAACTAATTATAAACCAGAATTTGTGCATGTTGACTTCGCTTTAGTTGTCAGAGGACATGTTTTGATGGTTTATCACTTAGTCACTATCAATGACAGGCTAAAGTTATAAAGAGTAACAATAAGTGCAAATAAGAATTCAAATAATGGCTAATAAAAAGCAAAATATCAATGTTTCAACTGAAAAAAAAGCTAATCATGAATGATATCTAGATGAATTATGAATTGAGTTTATGAGTTGAATTATGAATATATGAAAAACAGTAACAATAATAATTTACAACCAAAGATGTGCAAATGTAGAAAGCATGTTACAGAGATAAAAACAACAGTGGATCGGCTCATACACACAACCCTCGACCTGTCCTCGTCTAACAAGAAACTGAGAAACTGTATTTCAGCTTCTTTATGATGCCAGTGTATTCACACTGAGGGGTTTCCCTGTCAAGACGCAAGGGCAAAGCTGACCTCTTCAGGTAAGAAGTAAGGACTCCTGCCAGAGGTCAGGGGTCAGGGGTTGCAATGATCTCTGTGACCACTCTTCCAGGTGATCCAAGGTGTGTGAGACTGCAGACAGAAGGGTACCACACACCCAAAAACACCTGGAGCTGAGATGTGAAAGGAGATGAGGAGTACAAGTATTATAACAAGTAAAAACTAATTGATTGCAGTTAATAAGACAAGTTGATACTATGTCACTGACCTGTAGGGGGCGTCCTCTCCGTGTGGGCCTGTGAGCTGAGGTGACAGTGGGGCCCCGCTCCCTAGCAATTACACTGCTGTTTATTCTGTGTGGTGTTGCCTCTCGGCTGTCGCAGCTGCCTCAACGAAGCATCTCCATACTGGATACCTGAACCCATCCTCTCCGGGTCCAACTCTCCTTTGAAATAAACAAAATGACAAATGTCACAGATGAAGTCAAATAACCGACACACTGTGACACAGCCGTAAAAGAAGATCCATCCACAGGGCTTCATGCACAGAGATCAGAAGTAAAAACATGCAAATGCATTCAGTCACACCTCTTCGACAAACAAATGAGTTAGTGTACCTGAATCAATCTTGTTGAGGATAGTGCGAGCGCACTTCAGGAAACCCTCCTCGACATTCTCCCCTGTCAGAGCGCTGGTCTCCAGGAACATCAGCTCTACATATGCAGAAAAAACAAACAAATTCAAAGTGAAAGAAAAACAATGATAAAGTAGGAAAGCATAAATATTGGCAAGCAAGTGGAGGAAGTAAGAAATAGAGACGTAAACTTGACGTGACATGATGCAGATTTAACATCTGTTACCATTCTCCTGAGCGAAGCGCGAGGCCTCCAGGAAGGTCACCTCTCTGTCTGCGTCCAGGTCCTTCTTGTTGCCACACAGGATAATAACAATGTTTGGGCTCGCCAGTGTTCGTGCATCTGTCAGCCAGTTGGTCAGGGCATTATATGTCTCCCGGCTGTAAGACAGGATGGGACAGATGGACACATTCAAACATGACACGGACATTAACTACACCTGTACACATGTCTGCTTGCCTATGCACACACTAAGTATAAACTGAACTGCATGGTATGTATGGTAAATAATGCACTAACATTTCTGTCCATTAAATTAAAAGTATTAAATCCGCCCTCTGTGCTGAATAATGTATGTGCAGAGTTTCACATGAGAAGGTTTTTTTTCTCCATTCATCTAATGAAGGAGAAAAGTATCTCTGCGCTCATCGATAATCTGAGTTTAAGGCGTGTACCTACAAGCATGACAGTTTGGAAGCCAATCGTGGGCTCGTATTCAACTTACACAAGTATGATGTAGAGACTTGAAACCTCAAGTGCACAAACACTGAGAACAGACATTTGAAGTGGGAGAGTTTAACTTTTACCTTTTGAAATGAAAAACATTTACATATTCATAATGAGGGAGAAGGAGAAGATGTAATAGGGGGACTTAGTAAACAATAGTTACTGAATCCTTTAATATGCATTTAATAATTGTATTAAAATAGTGGCCCCTTCCTTTATATAAACACTTTAAAGCTTAGTAGCTCGAGGTTATTTCTATCCAAGGATAAAATAATATCTATAAGGATGTGAGATGTCTTTAAATGGTTACTGTATGGTGGACATAAAGTGAAGGATCTTTCAGTGTTAGAAAACTGTTGAATTATGCAGTCAATCAAAATCTTAAAGCCTATCTCTAGGTGGGATACTATTTTATTTCCTGCATGTTATTTGTTTTCTGTTTGCTTAGTGGGTAACTTACAAGTACTCTTAATGTGTTTAAACTTTCATACAAAGTTATAAAGTAACTCTAACCCAACTCTGATACAGTCCTGCAGTATGTGTTTTGGTCGTTTGGTTGTTTTGCTCTAAACTCTGGATCAATCTTTACTCAGACCAAGATTGCGTCAGTGAGGGTTCATGCAACTTTATACGAGCTGAAGGCACCAGTTACTGTGGAGACAGGACCCCGGTGTCCTTGGAGAGCAGTAGGGTGTGGGGTCAGCAGAAAATTAAGTTTAACAGCTGTATTCACAAACAGCTAAAGGATGACATCATCTCTTATTCACATGTTGATGGGACTGGGCTGCTCGGACACCATCTAAATCACATACTTTTTCGTTTCTTCATCTATTGTCCCGTTCATCTTCCTGCTAACCTTTTCACCTGTACAAAGTGATAAATGTCTCCTTCTCCTACTCACTCTCCTCCTCCTCATGTTCTCTCCCCCTGTGTTTTTTTTTTCCCTTCACTGTCCCTGTTTCTTTCACAAGTGACACTTTCTGTGACAGACCTGCTGCTGCCTGCCAGAGGATGCCAATATATTACAGCTCCTGCCAGTCTGCGCTCCACAAAAACCCATAGATTCTCACAAATACAAACAGTATTACATTCCTGTCTCTCTGCATTACTGCACTCACTCCATCTTGATTTCACAACCTCTCTATTGTTACCCATCGCTTATAGAATACAAGCCTATGAGCTCACCTTGAATCTGAGTTTAAGGTGCGTACCAACAAGCATGATTTATGACAACTGAATGAGGGAAGTGCAAGGATTTTAACATTGTAGTTGTAGACACATATTATCATTATCAAGTATTTTTTATGTCTTTGTCAGCATCTTTATCTATATTTTTGAAGCAGCAAATATGGCATCTACAGAACACTGAAATCTTTCCTTTACTAACAGAACATGTTAGTAAAGGAAATACACACACACAAGCAAGTGTGTGTGTGTGTATCAGGGGTGTAACGATTCTCCAAATCAAAAAGTAAACAAAAACATATAAATACATTTTGCTGAGGACCAGTCTACATATTAACTATGAAAACAAACTAACCATATTTCCTCTATTTTAGTACAAAGCCTCCTTGTTTTCTGATCTGCTTCCATTTGCTCTGTTAACTTTTTGTTACCGTGTTCTCGGTAATCCACACCAGAGACTTCTACCAGGAAAGCTGACTAACTTCCGGTTTCTGGTAACTTGCTAAATGGGGATAAAATAATTTATTCGTGCACTCTTCGTGCAAGACTTTCCCGATGTTATTGAACAGATTCTGATAGTGAAGTGAGTCATTTCATCGGGGTTGTGTGTTTTGTTATATTAGTAAAGTAATGAGAGTTCAACAGGCTGCACACAGCTGAGAAACTGAAGAAGGAACCGTGACTTGAAATCCGTCGAGAGTTTGTGCTGCAGTTTTGGTCTCGATTTCAGAACCCAGTGTGTATCCTAGAATATGGAGAATATGAAATTAGAGAAGTGCAACAATTGTTTTACCTGGTAATATCATAGACGAGAAGCGCTCCTGCTGCTCCTCGGTAGTAGCTGCGTGTCACAGAACTGTGGAAGGAATGCAGACATCTTAGTTAAAATACTGAATTCACAATCACTAACTGTTATATACAAGGTGTCCTATAGCAGTTATCTACTCCAATGGAGCTGCTCAGAGGTATACGTTGTGGTTGCGCTGTGAAGCACATGTGCTCTGTAAATCACAGTAAGCTTGTGTTTTTGAAAAGTTTGCCTCTAATCGGGAAATATTGGAGGACATTACCGGAATCGCTCCTGCCCAGCAGTGTCCCAGATCTGCAGTTTGACCGTCTTTCCACCGACATTGACCACTCTGGAGCCAAACTCCACGCCGATGGTGTGGTTGGAGTCCTGTTTGACTGTGCAAAGCACAGAGAAAAAAAAATAAAATAAAAAGAGTGAAAATGGAGAGAAAGTGAGCCAGTAGCAACCTCTATGACATTTAGACAGTAAAGTGCTGTTGATTTGACTCAATTTGTGAAGGAAGCCATTGTAAGTAATGGTGTTGTTAGATTGTACTGATGCACTTCATTGCTCCTGCTGAAAGGGCTTAAAGCAAGAAAAGATTTTTGTGAAAAATGTATCTGTGAGTGCCACCTCACAGCACAGAGAGCGTGACTGTTTTGCGAATTCACTGTCACTTCCTGACTGTGTGCAGCATAAAATGACAGCACAACAGTACAAATTACAAGACTGTGTCAGTTTCAGTGTCTTTGTGTAACAATAGAATTACATATTTACTGTAGTGCATCCCTGGTGTGACTAATAGGCTTTAATGAGGGCAAACTTACACTTGTTCTCAATGAACTGGTGGAGGAGGCAGGATTTCCCTGTCCCAGCACTGCCAATCACAAGGAACTTAAACAGGAAGTCTGAAAGCAGAAGAAAGGAGGTAGAGATCAATGCAACACCAATGTCAAGAGGAAATCTGAACTTGCTGCTCTGTGTTCTTCCATCCTCTGAGACAATCCTTTTAATCCCATTGAGCTACTACTTTCACAGTGTCCACCAACCCCAAATTAGCCTACTAATCCCTGGGCCTTTTCTGTAATCAGCATCTTCTGATTCCAATTGAATTGCTTGTTTGTTTGAGGTGGAGAATGATTGAGTGTAAAGCATTGAAGAAGCATTTAATAACACATGTCATCAGAGCAAAGCCATGGTATTAAGAGTTATTAAACATGGCTTAGGAGTAACTGACTTGCACAGGGATTCAATGCTTCACAGCCAGCTGGTTGTACAGATGTTGTTGTTGTTGTTGTGGAGAGTGGGCCGATGCTCCGGAGAGTACAACCCATCCCATTCAGATGATCCATAGCCCAAATGACTCAGGCCCCTGACATGCAAAGCCATCCACAGCAAAGACAGTCTTTGTGTGCTGTGCCTAAAGATAGGGCAAGAGGCATTTACATACATAGGCTATGCTGACGAGATTGAGGAGATGGAAAGTACACACATGTACTCATCATCATACACTCATCATGTGTGAGACTCATAAGTGAGTCTGTGTTAGTGAGTAACGCACAGAGAGGTAATGAGAGAATAACAGGAGGAGACTGTGTGTTTGAGAAAATACTGATTGCAAACTACACCCTTCCTCTTGAATATGAGGTCAGTAAGCAACTTTCAGTTTAACCTTAAGCAGTGGCTCTGCAGGTAGAGGTGCTGATGGCTTAGCAAATCATTAGTGACTACTGTTGAGATTAGCAGCCAGGTGAATGTCCTGTGAATATTCAGCTCCATTCAAGGTCAACAAAAGCAGTAACTGTTTAGGAAAAACAGGAGAGCGGGAATGAGATTGATCTTTTGTTCCTGTGTGACATTTAAACGTCTTATGTTAGTGCTTGAGGACACACACACACACACAGTTCAGTTTATGGTGCACATTTGTTAGTTGAAGCGGGTGTTGTCTCAAGCAACACGAGCTAGAGGCCAAATTCAACAGAGCAGCTACAGCAAAGCGAAGGTGCCAAAATACACTTTGAGTTTTCTTCTGCAGCAGCAGTCAGCGTAACGACACGACCACATATTCTCGATGGTCGTGACAGCAAAACTGACAGGATCACAAGCGAACGGCTCCGGTTTAAAAGCTTGCCTCAGCTTTTCAGCGTCTTCCAAGGCACGGCGTATTCTCCTGCGAGATCTGCATACAGCAATCAAGCTGTCAATATGTCAAAGCAATATGGAGACAGCAGCAGCCTTTCAGGCTATTGTGTTCTTTACACATCAATATTAAATAACCCCAGAGGGAGACAGACGATCAGCTTTATGTGCATTCACTTACACTGTGACAACGTTTAACACACTCAGGCCCAGATCTGCCTTAGGTTTATGCCAGGTGCACAGGGTAGTTGATTGCATACGCATCCGTTTACTCCGTGAATGCAATGCAAGACAGAAGATGCAAATATAGAAATTGGAGGTATTGCATTTATTTTGCTAGTACTAAGTGAAATTACTGATACAAAATGTGATGTATAACAATGGCTAAAATCTATTTCTTATACAAGATGATGTGAGGTGATGTTAATTGAGCTGAAAGTATTAACTGCCAACAATTTTGATAATCAAGTAATTGTTTCAGTAATTTATGAAGCTAAAACACAAAACATCGTCTCAATCCAACTTCTTAAATGTGATGATTTTCTTAATTTCTCTGATTTACAGTATATCACAATAAATTGACTGTTCATCAACACAACAGGCAATTTGAAGACATCTACTTGAACTTGTGATGGACATTTCCCACAATTTTCTGACGTCTTATAAACTAAACAAATGCTCAAATATACTTTCTCTTATCAAAGTAGTATTTGTGTTGAATTTTCTGAGACAAATTATCCTGACCATGCACTGTACTCTTAATATTTGTTTTCTTTCAGTTCCACTACTGGCCCTAAAGAGACAGCACTGGAGACAGACAGAGATCAATAAAAGGCTATTACAGCTACCATTAGTGCTGGCACTTTTACATAAATAGTGCCCACTGGGATAAAGTTTCATACAAGAAATGAGGGAGACATGTAGAAACAGATGGCGAGAGAGAGAGAGGGAGAGAGAGAGATATTGTGTGATAGAGAGAAAGGGTGCAGCCAGATAAACTGATGGTGTGTCATTTCAAAACAACTCTGACCTATTGTGCTGCTACTACTATGAAGCAGAGTCATGTTAGATGAATTCATACAGAATAGAAATACCTATCTGTCAGTGGTACTAGTGGTTATTCATATAATGTGAATGCTCACAGACTGGTGCAACCATGTCTCCTGTCAACATTAATTTATATATTCAGCTGTACAGAAGATGTGAAGCTACAAGGATCCTGGATGTGATGGAAACCACTGACACGCCTTTCGGTTCTGCTTGACAGGTAACCAAGGGATGATCTGCCACCACAGCTACCCAGCTTCCTCATTTGGGCCTTAAAGCTAAATAGTAAAAAAAAACAGCACCTAGGACTACATGCAAGATTAGTACAGCTGGCAAGGTCACCCAGTCTGCTTTAATTTCTGCAAGCTCGGGTTACCTCAGCCTCTGTATACACGACCTTCATGTCTTGACATGGTGCTGTAGCTCTGTGTCTGTTAAGTTTGTCCCAACTTTTTTTTTTTTTTTTTTTCTACCTGTAAATCAAGTCGCCATCCATTTGCTGTTACTGACCGTTTACGGAAGCGATGCGATCCGCCATCGTAGGATAGAGGTACCAATCAATACACACGAAGGATATCAATTATATCAACTTCTTTACATGAAATGTTAGCAGCAAATAACAGTTATCAATAAAACCCTCAGACATGATGAGGTGGCAGGTTAGCCAGCAGCTAACATAAGCTCATACTCATGTAGCTTGCTGTCATATCAGACCACAGAGCTAAGTGTTTTTTCTTTTAGCTAGCAAGCATGAAATTACAGTCTACCGCCCCGTATATACATACATACATACCGTATGTCTCAGACATGTTGACTCTCGCTGTATTAAGGACTCAGTCGGACCTTTTTACTGTTTACTCGGTGTTGCGACAGCTGTGTTAACACACCTCTTTACGGTGTTTATCTACGATGCTAGAAGTTTCCTTGATCCCTTCCTAGCTACCTTTGCTCCGACCACAACCAAACACAGCGGCTGCGTGCTACGTCATCCGTCGTCTGGTGTTGCCTTCACGTATTGTTGGCCATATTGGATTATTAATAAAAAAAACAAAAAAAAAAAACCCAGAAAATTATCCAATTCATCATTAAATACGCATTTTTTTAATGTTCACTTTGTCAAAAGTGGGTTCCCGTGGATATAAAAATGAAGCAAAAGGTGACATAAGACTATTATACCTTAGTGTACCATTTGCGTTATAGTTTATTAACTTACATTACGAAAAGTCGAGAATTTGAAGGCACCATTAACACCCTTGTCTGAATACCGATATTTCTTATTCTCAATTTAGCAGTTTTTATCCAGAAACACAATGTTGGCATGGTCAGAATTATTTAATTCAGTTATTAATATTATGTTGTAAAATTAAACTAATTCAGTATGACATGTCTGTAGTGTATGTGCAACAGCAAGCCACAAGGTGGCAGACGAAGATAAAGTAAGGATAAAGGGCTGAATTTTCTAGAGACTGCAAAGTGCTGTCAAGGCCTCAACATGACATAATAATATGAAATATATATGATATACATATTTGGCTCATTTGTATTTGTTATTTTTGTTATTTTTTTCTATTTTGCACTTTTATACTCAACATAATCTCTATGGAAGATGATATATTGGCCAAACTGTTACACGATTTGCACTGTTACAGCCAATGTTTGTGGTAAAGAGAGTTCTGCATAAATGTGACGTCTTTGGCAAGCAGATGACTACTTCTCCCTGAAGATAATTGCTCAAGGCAATGCAGCATCTTTTGAGGTTTTGGAGGAATGAGAAATGTCTTTGCTTATTCATTCACCTTTTCATACCTGCATACACATACACACAAAGATAAAACACACACACACACACAGAGGCCAGGGCGTGGAGTGCAGGGCCGCCCAAGGGCAACAGGTGATAAATTACAGAGCTCTTCCACTATCTCTGCTAGTTCCTCCCTGCCTTTGTTCTGCTTTGGCAGATCCCCTCATCCTCCCCTGCCTTGTTAAAAGCTCTTTTCACTAAGATTAAAGACACAAGGAAACACAAGGCTCAGCGTCGTGTGGGGGCACGGATGTTTTCTTAAGGTGGGTTGCTAGAAAGGATGACCTCAAAGGTGTGCGGCAGGCAGAAAGAAAAGATGGAGGCTTTTGCTTCCGTTGATTGCTCTGCTTACCTTATGGGCGTAACATTGCTCATTGTTTCTCTTCTCTTTTATGTCATCTTGCCCAGTGCAGGTGTCATCATTAGAGAAGATATTTGTTTGGGCTTGAGTGTAGGTTTTTGGGGGGATTTTGACCTTGGACTATTGTGTCTCTAACAGCCTGTTTAGACTAAACACATCGAGACCTGCTGGACTCACTCATATTTTTCAGAGAGGCATGTCAGGAGACAAGCAGAAGGGGAAATCAGACCAATTTAATATCCCATGCAGACAGTTTCAAACCAAGATCAAAAGACATTTGTTTATGATGAGCACACAGGGGAAGACCCACATAAACCCAGCAACATTCACAATGTTTACAGCAAACAATGAGTCATTTTCCAGAGAGAGGATAATTGGAGCGGTTCACTTCTTGAGACAGGTGAGCTCTGTGGTTGGCTGGCATCATTATGAACATAAAGATGCTTGTCACACGTTGACTCATTGGGATTTGTGATGGCCTGCTGTTTTATATACATAAACAAAGGGATTCTATGAAGTAAGGGCTATTAAGACATGAGGTGTTAAAGCATTAATGAGTTGAGTTGTGTAAAGGCCTTTTGGCTGAAGTTTTTTTTTACTAGAGTTAACACATATCAACCACAGAGGCGATGTGACTGCAGAAACAGAAAAACCTCAAAACCTACAATCAAAAACTGAACGGTGCACGCAGACAGACTTGCATGTGTGTTTCAGTTAAGAACAAACAGTACAGCTCTGATTCAGACTGAGGGGTTGTATTTATGTGCATACTTTACACAGTAGCGCTTGTGCGACTGTTTGTGTGCAAAGCAGGGCATCCACTTCAGTTTCTACCACCTTACTGAACTGCACTACCCATATCAGTGAACCCCTAGTAGACAACCAAGGCTATTTGAATTAAGGAGAAGTGCAGTCTTTGAAATCGAGAAATGAGTGAGAATAAATAGAGAGCATCTCCTAAAGTCATACTGGGGCTTGCATTTAAAAAAAGAAAGGTTTGACATATCAGGTTTTAGCTATTTATTTATTGAGTGACGTAATGCTCTGGATCTCCATACTGTCATCTTTTTTTAGTCTATGAAAATAAAACCATCTTTATCATGGCCATATCATAGTTATATAGTTTTATTGTGTCATGTTTTTATTTTGTATACATTCTTTACATTGTTCTAAACAGGTTAAACACTGTCTGTTCTTGCTCTGCTAAAAGATGACAAAAAAAAAAGAACATGAAACAATTTCTGTTGACAGACAAGTCTAGACATGTTTGTTTCAGTTTGGTTAAGGGTGGAAGGCTAGCATGTGGTCACAGAAGTCTACCGTTCTACTCATAAGTTATTTTGATGTGAAGGTTACATACTAAAAAAAACAGCATACAGGTCCAAAATAGAACAGAGCCGTCACCCACAGACATACAGACCAGGCACGGAAACACAAGAAGACGGTTACTGCTAACTTTCTCACTTTCGCAATGAACAACATAAATTCACATCTTTCAGATCTCTTAAATACTGAATATAGGACATGTAGCTACCGTGCGTCACATAATTGACATTATACTATATTTGTGACATTGTTGGTGTAGATTTCAGCTACACATTGAAATACAGCATTAAGACATTTGTACATATTGCATGCTCATTAGTCAACTCAAATCAATTAAAAATTCCTTTATTGGCATGAATGTCACAATATTGCCAAAGCATCAGGAGTAAATGGAACAAAAACAAAATAGAAAATATGTATATACATATTTCTATATTTTATATTTTATATATCTTATACACGTGTGTGAGAGAGTACTGATGAAGGGTTTATGTTTAGGGAAGGATGAAACATTACAGTAGCCATAACAGTAACACTCTCTTCAATTACATTTCAACAGATCTCGTGTCTACAGAGACATAAGGAGACAGTGAGGTGAGCTCCAAAGAAACACAAGAATGTCAGTGAGTTTAAGGGTCTAAAAACAAACCCAAAATAGCAACAACGCGGGCATCTCATGTCACTGCTGCTTCCAAAACCCAATGTAAAGCTAAAGGGGCTGATCATAACACTTTAGCTCTGCATTTAGGAGGAATAATTGTTGTAATTCAAGCTGAGAAGCAGTTTTTTTTGGCAGTGTTTTGGGGGTTTAATGCTTCACTTCAAGAAGCTCAGTATTTGTTACTAGGGACACACCAAGGTGTGGCCTTAAAGCCAAAATGCTAAACCTTTAACCACTTAAATGAAAAGGTGTGAAGGAATTTTGTAGCAAGAGATATAATGAGTTTGCTGCAAAACAAGATAAAAAACAAATGCCTTTCTGAAATAAGCTTGTTGTCAGTTTATTAGGGATATTTAACTAATAAAAAAGTCTAATACAACAGTCCTGCAACACATTGCATATTAACAATGGTTATAATGTTTTGTTTTTTCTATTCTATTATTATTTTTTCCAAATATATGAAAAGCAAATTATATGCATATAGTGTAAAATAAGGAACCGAGGAGGAACTAATGTTCAGTTTTTGTATTCAGTACTTTGTCCACCCTATGTTTATCAAGGTTATTGGCTTCTTTAACCATCATTGTTTTCTGTGATAAAGAATGAGGTGAGTTAAAGTAGAGATGTTGTTAGTGGATGTCAAGGGTTGAGAGCCTGGACAGGAGTGGCTGTGTCAGTGGAAAGAATCCTGCTGACCTCTTCAGAGGCAGATCACTATCTAAAACCCCAGCAGCAAAAACCTTACCCTCCACACTCAACCATCTTCTGCTATCAGCGCACGGACTCACCTCTCCTCACCTCGACACCACTAAATCTGGTCTCTTTCCGCTTTTCACACTATCGGGTCACACAGCCTGGAGGCGGGGAGGGCAGCCAAGTGTTGCTTGTGGTCAGGTGTTAGGAGGACGCAAGAAGGTTTCAGTGTTTGTTTTTGAGTAACTGATTTGGGTTTTTTTTTTCTCACTGGGAAGTAAAATGGGTAAAAGAAACATACTGTACAAACAGCCACCATTTCGGCATCTGGTTGTACAAATAATGTCACTTTCACAAACAGGGATTAAGCCTCAGCCTAGATTAAAACAATAGGTTGACATGTCCTTGTAGGAGACACACAGCTGTAAATAATAAAACTAATGTCTGAATTCAATTGACCTCCTACTGTGCACGCAGGTTCGCTGTTCACTGTCACACGGTTGTGTATTACTGAGACACTTGAGCAGAAGCCATCTGTGTTCTTCCTATGACAAGTCAAAAAACCTGCTGTTTGAAAACAGACTTGACCCTCGTACAAGCCTGTAATCTTCTGTTAATATTCATGGGGTTTTTATTTGCTCTTCAACATTTTCTTAACTTTTTGTTTATGAAAATTACTTGTGCAGAAAATTTAGATATAGATATACAGTATCAGTCAAACGTTCTCGTTCACATTTCTCATTCAAGTAAAATGTGTATGTCCAAACTTTCTTTTCACTCCGTTTCTGGAGAAAACCGATGTTTTCACGTCAAAATGAGAGCTGAAAGTTAAAAAAAAAGCTGTGTACATCTTAAAGGACGACACATAATCCTTGTCCTACTTACCATGTTGCAGCTATTCTCAATCATAGCTCAACTAGTATCAAATTGTTATTTCCATATATTGCATCAGACGCAGTTGCGTGAAAGATTGGAATCACTATTGCTGAAATCACAAGGAAAAAATTATTACCACACTATATTTCAATTAGCAGCATGCCCTGATCTGTTCCTGTCTTCTCTTGGCCCCATTAAAATAATCAATCACAGTATTTAGCCTCATGTTATGACACATATTGACATATGGAAGGTCTTCTCATCTGCTCTGAGTGCATGTCTGCTGGATGTAACTTGTTAAGGAATCTTTGCATGATGTCATTCACAGTGTGTGGAATTCATACTGCTGTGAAGATCATCTTGCAGGTCCCCGGGGGTAAAAAGTCAAAGGGTAGCCAAAGGTGTCACATCTCCCCTTCTCTGTAGCTGGCTGTCAGTGCTTGTTCACTTTCCCACTCCAGCACAGCAAATAACAGAAACTCATATTTCTTCATTCAGGGGTATTCTGCAAATGTGATTGTCAGTTCATCTTTCAACACACACTTAACTGAAAAGACCCCTCCAGAAAACGCCAAGCCTTTCAGGAACATGCCAGACTGCACATACACAAAGGTTAATGCTTGCTGGGAATAAAAGGCTCTTTCCTTTACATTGTATGTATTTGTGTGTGTGTGTGAAGGGGGGGGGGGAATCCCCACTACCCACAAATCCTCATTACCTGCCTTCTCTGAGGCCTGAACGTATCTCTGTAGAGGATTAAAACAAACTTGAAAATATCACATTAATTATTAGTTACTCAATCTGTCTTTGATGTTATCTCTTCCTTCCCCAAATTGCTTTCTTTGCCACCGACTGTCTTATCTCCAAGGTTATCTCTTACGTTCCCACAGAGTCGCAGCAAGCTCATATACCTCCCCCTAGGCCCACATATATACCCAACACCTTGCTGTAGCTGTCTCCTTCCTGTCACACCAGTCAGAAAGCCTGAGAATGTATCCTTTTCATACAGATATAATCCCATAATTATTTGAGGCCATTAAGTTGTTACAAGAAAAACGTATGTATTCACTCCATGATTCCTTATTAAGAAAGACGTAAATGCAAATGCTACAAATCCCTGCCTGGAGGCATAATTATGTAGTGAATTCTTTTAACAGGTTCACACCTAAGCAGAAGGTCAGTTTCTAAAGCAAATCCCAAACTGAAGTTGATAGAAATATAATAAATCCCAGGAATATGATCACAATGTAGGTCAGTGGAACTCATCTGTAATAAAATCCAAATGTGGGTATGTGAGCATGGAGCCCCTCTCCAAGCTGTGGTGTTCATTTATGCACTCATGCAAGTTCATGCATGCTCTTGGCCGGCCCTACAGCTATGTGTCAAGTGAGAGAAAACAGTCGCCCCCTGAGAATGATGTCAGGGGCCATGATGGATGATATCACTGACCACAAAACCCCCGTGTCTACTAATCAGGAGGCGTCCATGCACATCCTCTCTATGTCTCAGAACGTTAATAATTTCACTGGAATTTCATTGTTCCTGATTCAATTTATTACTTTTATTGGTTAACTGTAAAATATGCTTATTCCAGCTTCTCAAATGTGAGGATTTCCTGCAAAATATCATCAACTTGACATCAACTTGAGATTTTTTTATGGCCATTTTTTTTTAACTATTCCTATAAAATACTGAGTAACTCAAAAAAGCATTGTCAGTTTAATCCAAAACAAAAAAGTAATCACACGTTCCAGCCTCTTGTAATGTAATAACTGGATCTGTAAATTAAAGGGAGATGCTGTCAAAAGCCTGTCCTAATTCCACCTCACAAAATCCCCTGTCTATTTGTAACAGGAGAGAGGGTCATTGACCTCAGTGAGGCAGGTTAATCTATGGCTAATGGGGACACCCAACGGCCCAGGTGTGCAGCACCTGTGCTTTGGTTGGACCACTCGTGCAGGTGAGTGTGCAGCTCACACCCCCTTCCCTCCCCACCACTCTGCTCCCCTAGCTGCTCTCTTTTAAGCTCCTCTAATTGTGTTCTTATCCCACATCTCCTGCAAAAGCTCCAAACACTGTACTGTGTCAATTCGTGATTGACTAGTTGCCAATAGAGCTACTAGACATGCACACACCTAAGGATAATAAAGTATCGTTCTATGTGCACACATCAAACTGAAAGAACAAGAACATAATTCATAATCACTTATAGGAAGGAAAGAAATGATTATGATTTTGTATGAATTTTGTAAAGGTTTGTAATAATCATAAACTTTATTTTTATACAACAATGGTAATGCAGATAAATTAAACAATGAACACAGCGACAAAAAAACAGGATCAATCTTCATATAAAAAAGAGCTTCATGTTGTTTATAAAGTATAAAGGGATTTATAAAGTCTCACTGCAGAGGCTGAAATTTTTCTCTCTTTCTGTTTGAATCATACTGCTTGGCCAACACATGACTTGAAAATGACTATTTTAAAAATCAATCAATAGTAAAATATAAATGAACTATAAAGAGACGTTATAGAAATAAAACCGTCTAAACAAAATGGTCACCTTTCCAAGATTAGTTGAGGATATAAAAAACACCTTATCGTGGTGAGGTGGCAATGACGACTTTGTCTTTTGGGTTTGAGTCCAGCTGCAGCCCTGTCCTTACTTCCTCTCACTTGCGGTTGCTCTTGACCACAAATGACAGGGTCTTCACAAACAAAGCTGTATCTCATTTCCAGCAGGAGTGTGCCTCTCTGTGCCTCTCTTTTAACCACCTTTTCATTGTCTCTCTCAGCCTCAAAAATGCAGGCCATAGACTTGTCATCTTGGTTTAATTAAATAGCTCAACGTGTCCACCCTCGCTTCTCTCCTTCTTTAGCCTCTCTGTCACCATTTTCCTGAATTATTTCATAAAGGCTTGTTTCCTTGAAGGGTCAGGACTGACTTGTCTGCCTCAAAGGACCCTCAGTTAATAAAGTTAAACCCTTGCCCAACAGTAGGCCTTTAGAAGCCCAGCTTTACATTAGCTGCTCCCAGAGTGGATCGCCTCCAGGGGCCTGAATGGTGGGTGAACAGGACACAATGGAGCAAAGCCATTATGTAACGTGACAAGTTTTGAGGCTGAGTGGAGGGGTCAGGAGACCTTTTGAGCTCACCTGGGAAAGTGGCAATTCAACAGATCCCTTCTTTAGTTACTATGGCAACAATGTTTTCAGTTCCCAGTTTCACATGCTTAATTTCTGATTAACCTGCTCATCACTTAAGACAAAAGCAGACCCTCAGGCTGTGACAGCTCCTTACAACAGACACCCACTCCCCTTCCCCCAGGCCCCCCTCAAACCAGAAAGTAATAACCTCCACTGGAGCTCAGCAGGAGGCTTCAGCGGTGCATCAGTGCTGATCACATTCCCGTGTCCAGCAGCTGAAGGCTGGTGTGGACACGGGAACTTGAAAAACCTTTTGGCACTTAAAGTGTGACTTTACCTTACAGTAAACAATATAAGAACATATGGACAACATGTGAAGCGTATACCTCACAAGATGCCTGCTTCTTTGCCTTTCGTGTAAAATTTTCAATGAGAGCACAATTAATTTCTAGTGTAAATGTGGTATTGATTAGATGCCAAGCCAAATATTGCCCCGATGCTGTGATTGCAGTGGAAACTGTATAAGCTCCTCACTTTGATCATCACACATGTAACTAATGGCAACAGAGTATACACAGCATGTGAAAGTAGAACAAAGTCAGGTGGAAAAAGTCAGATCTGGGTGGTGCTCTTGTGAGAGATGGAATTTAACTGTCAAGGATGAAAAATGACATTGAAGTCTTTGTAGTATCAGGTGGAGATATTCTTTCTTGATGTGTGTGTGTGTTAATGTGTATGAATAGATGCATAAGGAGGCTTATTTGAGGTTTGTTTGTCTGTAGCCATGCTGAATCAGCTCCCTCCACTCTTGACTCAGAGCTGTGCGTGGCTGCTGGCCAGGACAGGCAACCCTGATGACCTAACTTCCTTTACCTTCTCGACACACACACACACACACACACACACACACACACACAGACACACACACACAAACTTAGATTATTTAACAATATTATCCAGGTTAGTTATTGCATCTGCACATGCATGTGTGTGTGCGTGTGTGTGAAGCTCTTTCATTTCCTCTTTAATCGCTTAATCACAGAGCCCACCTGGGGGCTAACCTCTGTTTGCACAGCAATCACTTTCCATGATGTCACTTCCTCTCTCAGGATCCCCTCACACACATACACACACACACACACACACACACACACACACACACACACACACACACACACACACACACAAACGGTTTTTCCACCATTTATTTATTCATTTTAATTAATACATATTTCA
This sequence comes from Pampus argenteus, assembly GCA_036937835.1. Classification (NCBI taxonomy): domain Eukaryota; kingdom Metazoa; phylum Chordata; class Actinopteri; order Scombriformes; family Stromateidae; genus Pampus; species Pampus argenteus. The sequence continues at coordinate 10,230,098 of CM072868.1, forward strand.
CTTTCTTACAATTCAATACAAATGAGTCACATATATAATCACATCAGACTTTATTATTGTATGAATATGATATTTTTCCATATGAAACCTGGTGTGTGTGAGGGTGTTAATTATTTGATTGCACAAAATGACCTTGTATTTATTTATGTCTTGTCTCATATAGTAAATATCACTCACATCTACTTTACAGGTGCATTATTCTAAATTATCTACAAAACATACTCCAATTTATTTGTTTATTTATTTCTGAAACTTGGGAAGGAGTGATGAAATAACTGGAGGGTTCCTGTAAACAAAGGTGCAGAACTGGAGAGGTGGAGTTCAACAGCTATAAATGTTCCCTGTTGTACAGTACATGTGACTGAGGAATGACACAGATCTGTCAGCATATATGGATTTTGAATGAGCGCATGTGTTTTGCAATAATAAGTATGTGTACAGGTGTACTTATACTTGTACACACACACACACACACACACACACACACACACACATATACACACGTTGGGTTCTTTAGTGGACATTACACTGACTTACATTCTTAACCCTTAGCTTAACCCTAATCATACCCACCACATGCCTAACCATAACCTTTACACTAACCCTAACATAACACTAAACTTGCATTAACTCCAAGTCTTCACCCTGAAATTACACACACACACACACACCTGCACAGATACAGTATTCTGAAGTTTAATTAACTGCTATATGGCAGAAAAAAGATTCCCAAACAAACATAGTAGTGCTCCTAGACATAACGCAGCGACTTATCCCGTTTTATAGCTAATGCATCTATTATTAAAACAAGTCTGATATTTACTCTGGTAAACCTACTCCTAAGAAAAATATCTGAATCTTTTTGGTTCGTAGGTTGGCTTAAAATTGGGCATTTAACTAGGAAAGAGAGCAAAAAATGTTTCTTGCAGCATTATGTGTTTTTTTTTTCAAATCCCTTTATTGGTTTTGCACAAAAATGAATAACACAATTACACAATTGACGGCAGTGTTAGCTATTGCAAAGCCTACTCTAGCCCCATTCTTGTAAATCCCACCCACACCAGTTCAGAGTCTCATTCACGCACCGGGCCAGGGGAAAGAAAAAAGAAAGAAAAACGCTAATTTGTTGGCTTTTAGTATTACAGAGACTCTTACTAAACTGCACTTCTGTGCCTCAGCAATACACCCACCAAGGGTTACCTACCAATATATATATATATATATATATATATATATATATATATATATACATATATATATATGCCAACCTGACCTGACACTGACCAAAACTTTCGGCTTTTGAGCAGGCATTACTCTTTTCCTATTAATCCTACTGTTGTGTGTATAATTACACCACTTCAATTTAAAAATATTGTTAATATACATGCATGGATTAGCAGGTTGGCATGTGTGTGTAATACATAAAACTTTCAGTTATTTCTCCACCTCCAGTCTGTATACTGTATTTGTGTTTTTTAGAAATATTTTAAAGGTGGCCTCATATTATCTCAGTTATCCATCCGAGGCGGTTATTATCACAGATTTTCCAGCTCAGTACAGGAAGGCTTGTTATCCTCCACTGGACAGCATCAAGGCCATCATTTATAAAATACACAGCTATTTGCCAGTTAAATAACCAGCTTCTTCTAGCTATTCAAATAAATCACTTTAAGCTCCTTTGACACAGCATTGGCTAGACAGTCCCTAATAAATGCTTCAAGTTAACACACATTCAGCAGAGGGATCTAGGCTACCACACACATATGCAGACATCAGACACATTTATACACATAAGCACATGAACAGAGACAAGTACAGACACAATCTCCCCTCATCATCCTGTACGGCGTCTCTGTTGATCCCTTCAGACTAAGCCAGTCTGCTCTGCCTCCCTCTCAACCCAAACAAACTCACATTTGGAGAAGAAATTGGTTCAATAAATCAAAACTGTAAATTGAAACCAGCACCACGCCTGTGTTTTTTCTGTCCTGCTGACCCCAGGAGTCCCATTAACCGGCTCTCGTAGGGTCCAGGGAGGAAACAGGGCAGCCTCAACTCCTTCCTCTCGTCCTTGCCTGGCGCAGCTCAGCACACAGTGCAGCACGTTTCCCACACACACTGTCGGGGTTCACCTCTGACTTCTGACCCTGTAGAGGGGGGATGGATTAGGGGGGTGGGACCACCCAGCCAGGCTCTTAGGGGGCCCCCTGGGGATAAGATGGCTGAGGGGTGTGGGGCTATGACTTCAGGGTACAGCATTATAGCAGGTTAAAGGAGGAGGAGAAGATCAGAGACATGTATTTGGTGGTGATGGGGTTTAGAGTGGATGGGAACAAACAAGGAAGGAGGGGTGAAAGGGGCTTTCAACTTTATGAATGAGTGTCGGGGGTCACTTAGTGCTTCATTGAACAACTGGAGGACAGACAGAGAAACACTGAACACTGACATATGGAAATGTACTCGTCCTGAATCTCACTCATCCTCGCCTGAAGATGATGGTGTGGTCTTACTTGTGTGATTTTGCTCCTCCCTATCTGAGAGATGAAGAACCTCACTGATTAAAGTCAGTTACAGTTGGTGCTTCAGGGTGACGTGATGACATTAGTGCAGGAGTGAGGAGGACTGATGGAGTGAAGATAGACTGATTCTGTCCCTGAGTTGTAAATCTCTCTTTATCACCTACCAAATAATGGTCCCAGGGCATTTACCAGGCAGGAAGGCGCCCCAATAAAGCTGCCAGATTGTGCCGGCACATCATTAGGCTATAAAGGCCTAAAAACTAGTGTTTTTGAATGGTTACTGAAATTTGAGAGACTTATTGCAAGAAACTACAACTTCCACTTTACAGTATCTCTTTCTTGACATTAAAGTTTTGTTTTTGGAGTTGATTTTCTGACATCTCTCTCTCATCATTATAGTGCTTTTTACAGCTGACTAATAATTCTCAGATGTCAGACCATTAAGGAGTGTTTGGAAAATTGGTTGAAAATGATGTATGTTTTTATCATTGCCACACATGGCAAACTCAGATTACACAAGAGAGTTATAAGCTTAAGAAACTCTCTGTAGCCCTAGGATATATCTACACTGTAAAAACATACATAATAAAAAAAAAACACAGCTATGTTGTAGACTACAACATAGCTGTATTTTTACAAGGTTGTGTTATGAAAGAGCAGAAATAATTGCTGACTGTCAGGTTTGATGAAGCACTGATCATATTTGATCACAGTCTGTGTACACCCACCGTCATGTTGTCCTAACAGTGTGTCATGTTGTGTTTGGTGGAGTGTGGCTGGTTGGTGAGCGGTAGACAGAGCATAACAGATAACACACATGCAGAAAGAGGAACCGGCAAACAGGGTGATAAAGAAAGAGTGACAGTGGAAACAGGGCAACAAAGAGTGTGAACACAAAGAGATTTGACAGGGCCCGGCAGGAATGTGCCGACAGGTAGCGCAGGGGCCCAGGATGCAGGGAGACATGGGAAAACATAATGGGAGGGACAATAGCAACGGTGTGTGCATGTGTATGTGTGTGTGTGGTTGAAGGAGGTGGGGTGCTGTAGAGCCCAGGGGTAGATCAGTTTACCCACCACCTCAGCACAACACTCACGCTGAGAGCAGCCCTCAAAGGGAGACGCATCAATGGCTGCTATTCATATCAGCGCTGGAATGTGTGTCTGTGTGTCCGCAACAGACATGAGTCATTGATTAATTGATGCAAAGATAAGGTGGGGAGGAGATTTTTCAGACTTGTGTCAGATGCATTCTAAAATAAACACCAGTGTTTGAATTACCTGTGTGGCTTCTATAAACTCTGAGTAAAAGTCTTTAAAAAAATGCAATAACTGTTTCAAAAGAGCTGCTCTGCCCGCTCTCTATAATTACACTTAATCACAGAGTCTGGACTAACACGTTTTCTGGCACAGATACAGAGAGGTTCATTTAAGGATGTGTTCTTTATTACACATAAACATCTTATTTAGCTCTGCAGGTAATGATGATTGTCTACGAGGCTAAATAGTTCATATCACATGAGTCCCCATGAGCGAAACATATGGTTTTTTAGCAAACTAAAGGGAGAGTTGTTCTATAGAGAATCAACACAACAGGGATTTTTCTTGGAGAAAGAAGGGGGATTTTGGTGCAACAGCCTGGCAGCAAGAAAGATATCCTGTTTCTGAAATAGTTTTCTTTCTCAAATTTAAGACAGGGTTGATTCAGATTGTCTGTCATGAGGATGACTTCTACTATGCAAATATACCAAGTCTCAAAATCCCCCTAAACAAAAGTTTTGGCCCTTGGTGTCTTGTTAGAGTAAACTCTCCAACGCAGAAAAAAGGCACAAGGAGCTAAGATTTCTCCTTTATAATAACACTGGAGCCTGAGGTGGAAGGTAACAAAGTACGTGTACTTAATGATTGTACCTAAGAACCATGTTCAGGTACTTTACTTGAATAATTAAAGTACCTGAACAATCCCTATTAGATATTAAATAGTCACGTACGTGTGTAAGATTTGGGTGTTTACATAGTTTTGGCCTATATATATATATATACCTGTACCTCTGCAGTCTTGTCTTGAATAACTTGTACTTTTAAAAGGTGGAACAGCTACTTTTAGAGAAATAGAGAGAGAGAGAGAGACACACACACAGACAGAGAGAGAGAGGGAAAGACGTGCGTCAAACATGGCAGATGTTTGAGTGTAACTTGAGACGAACTGGTTTTCACGCAAGTGACAGAAGACATGGGTCACAGTGACAAAAACAAGTGACCCACAGCAGCTGGAGATCATGCTATGCATGTGTTTTTACATATATGTGCATATGTTACGTGTGTTGCATACATGTGTGCCACATGATAGTGTACAGGGACAGATGTCTGATGCAGAGATTGCAGTTGTTAGGGGATTCCCACGCTAAATCTGTAAGGACCTCCCTCAGATCATGAATCAGATGTGAATTTGTGTCCTCAAGAACACATATAAAATGTCAGGAATTTGATCTATATGATGGTTAATAACACTGATAGTAGGTGGTCTAGATACTCAGTACTCCAACCACAACAGTGCTGCTTCACGCTGTCCTGAGCACACTGCTTGACTATCAACGTTAAATTACACTCCTGCATCCGTCTCCCTGTTTGTGTGTGCACCCATCAAGACGTGCCTATGTTATGTCTTTCCACAAATGAAAAGTTGTCCTGTAAGGACACACAAACAGTGGGACAGACAGTGTGAGAGAACAATAGGCATTCAAAATGTTTTCAGGACTAGAAACCTGAAAATCTCATTGACAACCTAACGCCTTCTTAGTATTGAAACCATTTCATTAATTTCCAGTGAATCCAAAACATATTTAAACAGCGACACTTGTAAAGTATTGGAGATATTATTAATTAAAAATATGGTTTCTCTTGGAAATCAGATCCTTACTGAATTAAACCCTACAGTCTTTACTCCTGTGCTCCAGTTTCATCAGCAATATCACTGACTGGAGTCAGGGACTACTTTTTATGCCCTAGATACAAACGCCGAAACCAAGTAACAGGCAACTTGATGAACTCTGCAAACAACAGATGGTTTCCTTATCAAGAAGTACAGTGCATCTGGTCTGAACATCAGATAATATAAATCCAAAGAGTTTACCACCGAACCTTAACGACAACACGTGAAATTCTGACATAACTCAAGTCAATGATTAACTTAAATCGTCAATGGAGAGGAGGTTCCATTGAGTGGCAGAGCTTGAGATAAGGAACAGATATGGAGCCACTTTTCCATCGCATTGTATCTCAAACAGGTTAATCTTTTCAGCTGTGTGCTCAACCATAAACAGAGTGAAATTACACAACCTCTCTGTGTTTACCTTATATATTGTAAAAGCCATACATGACAAGCGCACCTATGTAGTTGCGTGAAGCAATAAACTACATGAACCACAATGGCAAGGTTGTTTATAGTAATGCTCTACATTCACAACTGGAAGACTATGAACATTTTTTTTTAATTTTTGAATGGAAACATTATGTTTACCATGTCTGCCATGTGCAAACTTGAAACATGAAACGTAATGCACAGCTGAGGATTTTAGTCATAGACCAAAGTACTAAAGAGAAATTACAATATCAACCTGGTGATGGTGCTAAATGAAAAGTCAGAAATCACCTGATTGTGGTGCTAGAGATAACGTCAAGAGATCCCAAAATGGTGGTCCATCCAAAATGTTTTGAGAAATGTCAGTCAGGACCAAAGTGGTTGAGCAACTGCCCCGATATAACATAAACATGGCTGGCATCTCCTTCCTCTCCTTCGATCAATAAATCATTTAAATGTATCTTGTTGTGGTGAGAACAACATTAAAACTCAAGACCACCAATAGCCCATATTCAGGTAGACTAAACATCCTTAAAGAATAGTTCAAAGATTTGGGAAGTATGTTTTCTTGCTGAGTTAGCTAAGTTGATAGATATTATTCACACATATTTGTCCATTCAATATGAAACTGGAGCTAGGAGATGGTTAGCTTAGCTTAGCTTAGCTTAGCATAAAGACGTAAAGGAAGAGGGGCAATCTTGTTTTAACTACCAGGCCTTCTAAAGCCTATACATGTTAACATATTATATTTTGTTTATTTAATTCATACAAAAACGGAAGTGTGAGAATAGAAGTTTGTATATTTATGAGGTGTTATGTGCTGAGCCAAGCTAGCTGTTTATGCCTGTGTTCAGTCTTTATGCTAAGCTAAGCTATCCAGCTGCTGGCTCCAGTTCAGACATGAGAGGAGCACTGATCTTCTCATCTAGTAATCAGAGAATAAATATATTTCACAAAGTGTCGGCATATTCGTTTAGGATTTGACCCGTTTTAAACAAAAAACAAAATAAACCAGTATAAAATAGTTTATTAAATGTTCTCCGCCACGTGTAGAAATGGTAGAGGAAGAAAAAATATGTTTTCCATAAGTGCTGCAACAATTCATTGGAGTACGTGTGTGGATGAATAGTAGCCTACATTACAGTGTTGAGACTTGGGGCGGGTTATGTAACGAGGAGGGTTGATGGAAGGACGGGATAATGCATGAGGGCAAACATACAGTACACTGTCTTTCCATGCTGTGACATGTTGGGATAGGAGAATGCCGCCTCTTGTTTATCTGCATCTACGCTCCACAACTCATCAATAAGACTCTTTGACAGAGACACAGATACTCTGTGTGTCATTCGTCAACCTGCTGCTCACGCCCACCAGCTGACCCCCGCCCCCCCAACCCCCCAACCCCCCGAATGCTCCCATTTGTGTTCCACCTCCACCAAACATACCGGTAACAAAAAAATCAATTCACCAAACATACTAAGTATAATATTTTTAAATAACATGTAGTAGTGCACAGTTTTTCCACAAACTAACTGTACTCGATGTTCAGTTTCCATAGACAGCTGCTTGCTCAGGGCTTGTATTATTTTAGATAATGAGCCATGCAGTTTGTACAATAAAGACACATTGTTATTCAGACAGACCCAGGTGGAAACAGCAGACGGACACCCTGATGACAACACTGTTTAAACAGATGTCAGGTGTCACTTGGACTCAAGTTTTCCATGGCTAACAGTACTTTGGCTCAACTTTAACTCACTCAGTTGCAACACGATACTAATGACTACAATCAGGTTACTACGATATTTGATTTACTGCCATGTACAAACTGCTTTTTATTCTCAGCTTTAAACGTAGAGTCATAAAATATCAAGCGACAGGGACTCATGCAGGTTTTATGTATAGTGTGATATGTCCTGCAGCATTAAATTTGTTTGGATTTCACTGAAATCAGTACTGCTTGACTGTGCCACATTTCACAGTGTGTTTGTATGTGTGTCTAGTCAGATGAGCTGATTTCAGCTTGGAGATTAGCTTGCCAGTCTAGAGAGATTCTATCTATAGGCCTACTGAGACATCTGCAACAGCTGGCCAATGCAGTCACCAGGCAAACATTCATTTTTAGGCTACACAGAATGGCAGGATGTTCAAATGAAAGAGGCAGAATAGACAGAATAAGTGTGTGCTTCTTGGTGAATGACAGAGGAGAAGTAAAACCTACTGTTAAGGCAGGGGACAGGGAAACAGGGAAAGGAGTGTGTAATGGGGTAGAAGGTGCTGCATGCAAAGAAAATTACATAATTCATTGTAAGTTAGCAAACAGAAAGCCTGGCCATAATGACAGAAAGTGGAGGGCAATAAAGAATACAAATATTTAAATAAAAGAGAGCTGAAAATGTGGACATGCATGACTCACTGCGATAGTAGGTATGTCTAGACAGAAACATAGTGCCACATAAATTACAAATAAAACATTTCTAATAGAAAATGTCTAAATAGATGATTATATAAACATTTCTTACAACATGTGCTCAAAACAACTACGGCATTACTCATGTTTTTTATGTTTAGGCATTCAATTCACCTAGTTTAAGTTAGGGTTAGTTGATGTACTATAATAGATAATGGGCGACCGTCCAGGGCTACAGGCTATTTATTAGCCTGTATATTTTAAAAAGAAAGTGACAGAACATCAAACTAAAGATGGAAAAGACGAATGGATTTTGTGATTAAGTAAAAGTAAAACTGAAAGTTGTGAGTGATGTAAGATTACAGAGCAGTTGATCATACTGGGTTAAAACAGGCTGGGTTGTGTATGAGCTGGGACACTGACTGGCCTCAAAGACTTTTCTCTGCTTTTCTTCACTCAAGCAAGTGACAAGTATCCACTGTGTGAAAAAATAAGAAAGGAGGAATGTGCAGGGAAGAAAATATGGGGGAATTTACAAGTTGCAGGTCTAAGCACAAAGTATGTCAACATTCATCAGCCTCCATCAATCTGGAAAACTCACTGACAGACATAAACTATTGCTGCTAGCTGGCTCAGACCTCATGTAGCATTCATTTTCAGCAGCATGGACATAGAAATAGAATAAATAGATTCTGTGTCAGTACACCAGATCAGATGGATCACCAATAACCCCCACATATGCCACATTCTTTCTTGCTCATAAGGCAAGAAACACAATAACACACATGAGCACACACATCATGCTCATTCCCACACACACACACACACACACACACACACACACACACACACACACACTGGTTGACAGAGAGAGTGGTTGTTCCTCTGAGTCCTCCTTCGGCCAGCAGCCCTGAGACGCCATGCGTCTATATTTCAAAGGCCAAGGTCATTCACCAGGAAGTTACACAGTAATGAGACCAATTAGGAGGCTGCTGCAAGGAGGTATTCAATATTTCTCTGTCTCCATCCCTCTCAAATCCCTTCAAGAATAAAGCCTTTCTGTGTCCTTAAAAACAATAAATACAGCTTCCTTGGATTCGGCTGTTGGCTGCAGCTGTCATATGACTCTTTTCCCACAGCTGGGCAACATGGCACCACTTTTGATTGACTCTCTTTTTTACTCACATCACACTCCCTTACTGTCCACTATGCTCCGTCTCCGCCTCCCTCTGTCTTTCCCAGGACTTCTGTATCTTACTCTGTCCTTCCCTCCCTCCCTTCTTGTCTCTCTCTGGCTCACTCCCATCATCCCAGCGTCCCACATGAGAGATCACACACACACACGCACACACACACACACACACACACACACACACACACACACACTACTGCAAAAAACTACGGAATAGTCGGCTCTAAGGACATTTTACAATGAGAATTACAGGAAAAAACTGCTACTAATTTTTCATTTGACAGAAATCATGTTGTTAAACTGCATTTACTGCTGAAATACTGCAGCAGCAGGTCTTTGTTATTCTTCTGGTGGTGAAAGCAGCTTTGATGCTGACACACACCAGACGTCATGACCCCATTCTCAACGCATCCAAACCCTCTCTCTCTCTCTGTTCTTAGCAAATCAGTTCTTCCTGATGTTTTTTTGGCTGATGCTCTGCAGACCAACAAAGAAAAGAATCAGCAGTCAGAACTGAAAAGGAGTCGGACAAAAACACCTCAATCAAAAGCATCAAAGCCATTTTCAGAAATGAATAGCCTTAGCTAAACAGAAACAAAAGCAAATAGATGGTGTGGATTCACAATGCCCAGTGGCATCACAAAGAGAGCTGTTTTTATAACCTTTACTGGCAGTGACTAGACACATTCATAATGTCAAGGGAAGGATGGGAGAGGGCACGGGATGGGCAGAATAGGACACTGAAAAGAATATAAAACAGGAACAATTGAAAAGAAGATACAAATGGTGGGAGCAGGATAAAAGTAAAAAAAAGTAACCTAGAAAAAAACTTGGCTCACACGCTGTAGGAAATCTATGCTTAATAAATTTGAACCACAAACAGATATTTTTTTTATAAGCAGTCTTTTAGACGCCTCAGTGCATTTTTACTGCATGCAAGACAGCCATTTGCTTCCATTCATTTCAGTATGTTATGAGAGTCAACTTGCAGACACATGAAACTTGCGTGACATCAGTAATCCATCACAGTCATGTTATCATTGCTTGGTGGTGCAGTGCAGAGATTTCACATCCATCGCTTTCAACTGCTTAACTACTTAACGATAACATAACTTTGATGGAAATGGAGGGCAACCTGATAGGTGTAGGAGGTGGGAAAATACATTCAGATATCCTAAATACCACAAAAATAATCTGGAACCTGATCAGAACCTATTTAAAGTATACATAAGTGATAATAGATGCAACATGAAATAAACAGTAAATGTTCTTTTAACCTTGCCAGTCTCAGAGCAATTTGGTCCAGACACTTAGTCTGGACAGTGTCTGGGGTCAAGGCCCTCCTACAGAGCCCTCCTCATAGGTCACATCCTGTCCGATGGGAGAGAAAGGGGGAGAAGGCTGGATGCTGCTGTTGTCGTGGAAGGTGGGTGACTGAAGGTCAAAGGTCAGCACTGCTTCTCAGGTTTCAAAGCTTGCTGGGGGCTGAGGTCGCCAGGATCACAGTAATGGCTTCTGCAATTAAACACTAAAAATGGAAGCTTTTATATCCTCTGGTGGAAGAGGGGGACAATGATGATCGTCAGGACGACCAATCACGTGATCCCTCTCTCGGGGCTCCGTACCTGCTGTGCAGTATGTTGCTTTTTTACTGTGGGATTACAGAGCAATCAATCATTGAGGGCAGCTCCACTTTTGACTTGAGTGGACAAACACTGTCTCAGTGTGAGCTCACTGTTGGAAATAAGAGACTACTTGGTCTGGTAAATTCAGTGTCAGTGAGTGTGTTAGTAGTTTGGGTGCTGCTAATAGAAGGTAGACTGGTAAAGACAAATGAAGTTTTTAGGCGAAACAGCACAGAGTGACTAGGAAGTATAGGATAAAGAAAATATCTTGAATGTTAGAGAAACTTTGAGGTGGAGAACAAACAAAAGATATAAAAGAAAGGGACTTGGGATAGCAAATAGAGGAGAAGGTAAAGGTCATTCTGCTGGCCAGGGCCTGAAGAATAAGTCACTATTGGTTATAGATGGCTTGCAGCTATGTCTAACTACTCTTTTTAAACTCAAAACAAACAAAACCTGGATGCTGATGGCCTCTGCAGCATAAGAAAGAGCCTGCGTCACTCAACGCCACTTAGCTGACACAGAGACCCATGAAGTGGTGCACCAGGATGCCATCAAAGCAATCTGTGAAAGTCAGTCAGTCATTCCTTCCCTGTGTCACTCTGAGCTTAAAGAGAAGCAGAGAGCTGATTCAACTATCAGTGAGGTGATTGCCAGTTTGGAACAGGATGAAAAAACACCCTCAACTGTGCATAGGGAACTTACTGAGCTCCCTCTCCTGCTAAGGGAATGGAGTGGTTTGGGGCTACATGACGAGGTGTTATACTGAAAAAGACAGGGTAGAGACCATGTTACATACCTACCAACTAGTTCTACCTGAAGTACTCCAGGCATCAGTGTTGTAAAGTGCACAATGATATGGGCCATATGGGCATCTTGTCACAACTAGAATTTACTGGCAAAGACTTTCTGCAGATGTAGAGCACAAAGTGAAGACATGTGACAGCTGTACACATAGAAGAAGTCTTCCTGAAAAAGCAGCCCCCCGGTAACCATAAAGCCCACAAGACAAGGTTTCCCTGACGCTCAAGCCCAAGCTCAAGTAGCAGCAACACACAAGGTATTCTTGTATTGACCGACCATTTCACTAAGAGGCAGCAGTACTCCTTAGTTTAGGGGAACCAGTCCAGCTTCCAGTTGATGCCGGTAATGTTGGTGCTGTTTTGATGCAAGCAGAAATGGTGTAAGTGGTGTAGTAAGAACTGTCAGCTACAAAGAGTTTGTCTTATTATATACACATTTTGATTGTGTATGTTGCTTCAGGTGTGTCCTTGTTGTGTATGCAGATCACAATGTTTCTGTCAATCATTACAAAATCCAAACCTAATCTATTTTTTTCAGCCATACCATTTGTATATATATATATGCGATATCAAAGGGACTGCTAACCTTGTTGCTGATGCCTTATGTTGTGCACTTTTGCCTTAAGGTCGTTTTTCCCTATCTCTCTCTCTCTCTCCTGGGTGTATGGTTTGTTGCTTGGTTAGGTTTTTCCTCGTGCTTATTTTCCGGATCTTTTGTTGTCGGTCGTTCACTGTGCGTAGTTAATAAGTCGAGGACCAGGTAAACTTCAGTCTGCTATTGTTTAGTGATATTGTGATTAGTAACTATGGTGACGATCTTTTGCGGACTCTCTGTCGTTCTTTCCCAATCACACATTTCCTACACTTTATCCTACACATTGCATACATGTGAAAGCTTTCTTCGAGTGTGATCTCGTGATATCAAGTCTGTTACACGGAAGTTGCCTCAGTAACACAAGGGACCCTTCTCCCCTTGTTCACATCCCATGGCTAGTCGCCATCTTCGCTGCAGTGAGCACGCATCCCACGTCACTATGCCGCCATCTTGGTATTGTTGCTGTTGTATAGTTGCTGTCATTGCTATTGCTGCTGCTACAGCATGGTGCCTGTCATAGTTAGTAACCAGTGTTTGCCTTTTAATAATTGAATTATAATAGTAGTTTATTCTAAGTAATGTTATTTTAAATAATTATTGCTGTGAATGAATCCTGTTATAATTTAACCTGTTGTTGTTTGTGATTATTGTGGTTATAACTGTGATTCATAACAGTCGGTGCTCAGACTCATCCTTCACAAACCTTTCGGCGGTGCTTATTATTTGTGGTAAATAGTTATAACTACTAGTGCACAACACTGCCTACCCCATCATTAACACTTCCAAACACTTCCTAACTGTCATTCTCTGCCCATTGTTGTATACTGTGGTGTAGACACGCAGCTATGAATAGAAAATGAGCAATTATAATCATCTGATGGTGCAGTTAGAAGTCTTGGTGCTGACAAAACCTCTGAGGCTGAATCTACAGTCTGATTTAATCATTTCCCAACTTTGTAAAAATGTGTGCACTTATTAACAACTCTCTATTCACTGTATAGGGAAGTGGATCATACAGTGAATCACATGCCAAAATTAAAAAGCTATTTTGGACAGTACACTATTAGGTCATTACTCTTGTCCAGTAATCGTCTAAATTTACTTTCGTTCGTCTTCACAGTTCATAACGGTACTTGTATTTCTTGGTTAGTGACCATTACTTATATGCTACTTTTACCATTGCACTGTACTATAATTATAGTCCTGGATAAAAGTATAATCATTCTCAATAGACATTCAGATAATACTCTACTCTACTAATGCAGTTAGTTGCTCTGCTTTAGGTGTGTCACTGTTTTGTAAGTCACTGGCTATACATTTGACTATAAACTATTAACCTACATTTGCTTAGAAACGTCTGTATTCATGCGGTGTAGTTTACACAAAAGTCATCTGGTATCTTTTTCAAACACAGAAACAAATCATGTAACAAGCACTCCTCCACTCTTTATTATCTCTTCGTTTTCTCAACAGTGTGACAGATAAGATGAAATATCTGCATGGAAGAGTCGACAGTGAAAACAGGTTAAATATTTCACATTTTATTTTGTTCCTTTCATCCAGATCAGCAAACTGAAACCAACTGAAACACTCATACTGTTAAGTACCATTCAGGCACTGACTGAGTAAACTGAGTCACTTGTATATGTACATAGATTGATCCTGATAAATGAGTACTATGTGACATACATAATGACATATGACATTTCATACATCTGCTCTGTTGATCAGTTATTGGCCCAGAAGGAACAGATAAATAGACAGAGCTGAATGACTTCTGAAAAATAAGAAGCAAACATAGAATCGTCTCTGGGTGGTTTCACCTCATTTACTGCATCATTTCAGAAGAGGAGAGAGCTCCAATATACTGACAAAAATGGATAATTATCTGTTTAGGCCCTCACTATAATGATAAAGGCCCTGTGATCATCCATCATGATACTGATTTACGTCCATCACTGCTGATGCTCTACCTGCGCTAATGCCTTGTTTTAAAGGAAAGTTCAGGAAGTACACAGTCATCATATACCCAATTATTAAGTTTTCACACCTCCGGTCCAAGGGCCATTGCATGGCAGTGATGTGTTTGGACAGTGTGTGATAAGTGCAATGTACAGTGGCACCACCCGACCTATTTATGAAACCTTGTAACAGTGATAAAAAGTCATTAAAAACGTGAACATTTCAGGTGAATATTTTCAGCCTAAGTGAACAACTGAAACCTCTAAGCTTGTCAAAACCTACAGGATACATATTTTATTTTAAGATCCTGCGTAGGCAGTTTATTCATTTCATTAATATTTTGTAGCATCAGTCCAGTAGGTGTGTATTGGTTGAGGAGCTTTCAGGCCTGTGGTCGACTTACACTGTGACAGCTGTACCTACATGTCAAAATGTGGCACGGACACAGGCTGTTGTATAGAAATCCCTACAAGAAGAAGCACAACGTGCATCGTTCAAACCAGCTGTACACATCCTCAAGAATGCCTGGATTTGATCAAAACAAGTATAATTATACTCATATACAGTTGATTGTAAAGACAAATAAATGTCATCAGGTGCAGATTTTACTCTTTTGTCATTAAAGTTGTAGATTTCTCTGATTTTAAGAAAAAAAAAAGTGCTGGACTGGCTTTGATTTTCAACATTTAAACTGATCAGTTTATATTAACTTCATGTTTGGATTTCAGTGGAATTAGACAAAAAGAAAGAGTGTACTTTCAGTACATAGCATCATCATCCCCTCCCCTCCAAGTCAGCTAACATTTCCTTTGGACAAGTCCGGTATGATATGCAGTTCCAGGTGCCATGAAATTTTACTAGCTCCATAATATTTGGTTGAATGCTGGTCAAAGTCATATTAACAGTTCAAACTGGCTTTGAGGAGCAGACTGTGGTTACAGCTTTAAACTCTTTCAGGCATCAAGAAATCAGGAAGCGATGTTTTCTGCCCAACCTGCAACCACTACAGCTCTGAAGACGCGCTCTGCCTCTGTTCAACTGTTGCTCCATTGGTTCAAAGTCATTTTTGGACACGTCTGGGGTCATCCAAGTGAACGTGAAAACAGGAATCCTTATGTCCAACTCAGTCCCCCTGAACAAGTTCCAGTTTTATCATGAGTCACAAGAAGATTGGTTCCTCATTCCCTACTGGACACATACGTACTTTTTCCACCAGGACTTTGAGAGCATCTTCATCTTATCAGCTGTGCTGCGGACCTTCCTCTCCCGCCGGGCTCTCCTGTCAGACTGCCGCAGCCCCACAGCTATAGCTGCGTCAAACACCTCCTTTAGATTCTTTTGCGTGAGCGCTGAGCACTCGACATACGTCACCGCCCCAATTTTATCTGCCAGAGCTCTGGCATCCTCCTCTGCCACTGGCCTCTCCCGCCGCCTTGCCAGTTCGATCAGCACCTTGACGTCTTGCCGCAGGTCGCACTGCGTGCCTACGAGGAGGACGGGTGTGAGAGGGCAGCGGCGTCGGATTTCAGGGACCCACTTCTCCCAGACGTTTTGAAAGGAAGCCGGGCTGACCACACTGAAGCAGAGCAGCAGGGCGTCGGTCCGACTGTAGCAGAAATGGCGGAGTTTGTCAAACTCATCCTGTTGGAGACAGAGACAGATGTGGTTTTGTGTTTGTAAAGGCAAATTCTCCTGTATTCCTACGTGATTCCTACTTTCGTTTCACTTCTCACCCAGACTGACCAATTGCACTTTCAGCAAGCCCCTCACTAGTCAACACACGCTAGCACCATAGCATCACAGCAAAGGGAATTGTGCCAAAAAACTGTTCAATAACAAACTGTCTAAATAGTGTTTATATTGTGCTAATGTATACACAAGCCCTGCCCGCTCATTTATATCATCTACCGTAAGTCTCTTAAATTAACACTATGGAGCCACACAGCTTTAACTAACAAGGGCCTCCCACATCCTTGAGTACATAGATTAAAGTTGGCAGAAACTTGACACAAACCTCTCCTTCTTTGCTTTAACCCGCTCCTTCCCAGCACACATTTGCTAATCCTCTTTGCCTAAACAATGCACTGTGTGTCGGCACCTTTTGATTTTTGAAATGCAGCCCAAATCTGCCGAAACAATCAGTAATTTAAACTATGAACATGTGGGGTTCAAGGCTCAGCTAATGCAGGGGACACTTAATCAACTTGTGAGTTTCCCACACAATCTTTGGCTTTACTTTGCTATCTGATGACGTAGGTCCATCTGCAGAATATACACACAGACATATCAACATCTCTGAGTAAGGAGGAACTTTGTTTATCAACTTTGGCAGCAGCTGTTATCATTTTTCTCCAGACCTTTTCTGTCTTTCTATCTCAGCTTTTTCTCTCTCTGTCATCTCTGTTTTTGGCACACCCCAACCCATTTCTGGCACAAGCTTCCCGTCTTATGAAATTGCATCAGGAAAGTGTTTGCCAACTTTTATCAGTCCGTATTTGCCCGAGCTTGTGTGTGTATATATGTGTGTGCAGTTATAACACTGTTTGCAGCTTGCAACATGCTGTGAGGTTTTGTGTATTAGGGGCTTGTTCAAATACCTCGACCCACTTTACAGCCAAGTTGTCTTTGATTCTGTGTAGAGCTGGCAGTGCCCTTGCAGGGTTTGTGAATGTCAAATATGCTGCTCCCAGGGCAGGCTTCTATTGAGCTGGATTATAAAACAACCACCCATGCCCCAGAGGGAAAAAAAACACTGTTTCACAACCTGTTCCTCCCAAGATTTCCCTACCTACATAAAATAATGAGTCAATAATTTTGCCTGGCAAGCTTCCTGTACCACCAAGTCTATGTCTTTTGCACCATATCAACTCTAATCTAACCTGCTGGCTTCTCCTTTTCCTTCAGTACCCTGTCAATGCACCACCCTAAGTAATAACTATTTTAGTAGAGATGAGGAATCCTACTATTTCTACACTGGTGAGCTACCTGAAATAATAGTGAGAGGCCAATATGAAGCCCTAAGGAAAGAAAGCAAAGACTACTTGAGTGAACTACAAAAACAGTATATCTGCAGTATATTTTTGTACCCAATTACTTGATTATTTCTTTATATATTAAATGTCCAACAAATAGTAAACCAAAGTTTCATTTTTGACTTGATGATTGTGCAAGATAAGGAACAGTGATGGTCGTCCTTCCAATAGTTGCTGAAATATTTCAATTTGGACATTGCCCCTCATAAAGCCACACTGCTAGCATTGCTAGAATAAGACATTTATGTGTAGTAAAGGTTGAGAGACATGCACTGTGATTCTTATGGTGCATGTATATGTGTGTGTATGTGTGTACAAAACTCACCTGTCCTGCGGTGTCACACAACTGTAGTCTAACTGGGTTTCCATCCACCTGAACCACAGCTGTGGACACAAGAACAAACAGACAGAGAAAATAAGTCACAGCTGTCAACATGACTTAAAAGCCCCCACCCACCTGACAGACACTTTGGTAGTTAATACACACACACACACACACACACACACACACACACACACACACACACACACACACACACACACACACAGGACCCACCAGAATATTCTGTGGAATAAACAAAAGCCTGCCAGTTGGAAACACAAAGACCCCCTGCTCTGTTCCTCCAGCTCATAGACAGCCTGCTTAGTCTCGCCCACCCACTCCGCCAGTTACTGTTGAGACCAAAGAAACACTTTACTGTCGCTCGGACCACTCGGTGAGCTTTGTTCTCTGTGTTTTGACAGAGGCCATTCCAATTGTCTAATAGTGGGGGTCAAAACAAAGCAGATTTTGTTTGTTTAGTGATTCTCTTCCAACAGGCCTCATTTCCAGATTGGTGGAAAAGTGGATGAGTCATCTTACAACGAGTTTCATTACAGGGCCATTTACTTTCCAGAAGTAAATGCAGAGCAGTAGGCACATGGAAGCATTTACAATACGCCTGGAGTGTGTGGTCGGTCATACTACCTGATCAAAGACTTTGCTGGAACTACTCATGTAGTAGGACAGGCATCATAGCACCCAGTATTTGACAAAAGAGCGGGACGAGAAAAAAGAAAGTGAGAGGGCTGTTATTGTGTAATCATTTCCTAATCCTTGACATATGAAACTTCTTTGATTTTCTGCTCTCTCTCATTGTCCCCTCTCCTCAGCCTCTCGCTCCTCTGCGTTTCTGCCACCTGTGGCGTTGCATAACCGCTCAGAAGTTAGCTTTCAAAGAGGTCGCTGCGATTCACTCAGATATGACATCACCAGCAAAGGGCCC
This sequence comes from Pampus argenteus, assembly GCA_036937835.1. Taxonomy (NCBI): domain Eukaryota; kingdom Metazoa; phylum Chordata; class Actinopteri; order Scombriformes; family Stromateidae; genus Pampus; species Pampus argenteus. The sequence goes on from CM072868.1 coordinate 10,248,861, forward strand.
CAACTGCACAATTACTCTCTGTCAGGCCCGGGCGAAAGACAATCTCTGCCTCAGAGCCACTGCAACAGATGTGCCCATTCCAGTATAGATTGAGAGGGCTCGAGGGGTCAAGGCTGACAACAATAGAAAGAGTTGTGCAATCCAAAACCCGAGAAACTCTCTGCTCCGGGTAGGAGGGTTGAGCCAGAGCTTGTCTGAAGGTGGTGTGTGTGTGTTCCCAGAGAGTGTTTTATAGGATTTGTGCTAGCCAAGTTGTTAGTTTTACTGCTCATCAACATATAGTCAGAGAAAAAAAAAAATCATGACAAAAATGTTTAAGTTTACGAGTCAGTTTGTAATGTTTGTAGTCAGGGTGTAATGTCAAGCATTCGTTCCTAAATACTAAATGAGCATAAAAAGCTGATACATGAATACAAATTTATAGTCTGAACATCTAACAAAGTTTCAAGAAGAGAAGCTACAAAAGGACTGTCTACGTGGATTAAGCTGAACATTTAATCGTGAAGCAATAAAGGTCACAGGTGTTTCTTTTCATGTGAACATTGATCAGTTTAAAGTGCCACCTCTGAAGGATTTTGTTCTCCCCTCCTTTTTTTTCTCAGTAAACAAATCTTGCTGGGACTAGTGAAACAGTTTGGAAAGTGGAATCACGCCAAATGGAAACCTGGCTACATCAGGGACATAACTCATGTACATTAACACTGATGGAAGACAGATAATAGGAAACACAAACACATCTATCATAACAGTGGAATAATAGGGGCAGTACGGGTGGTGCTCTCAAAATATGTGAGGGAGAGTTCATGGAAAGTAAGTGAGACTGTCAGGCAGGTAGGAGTTTGAAATAAAGAGGATTATATGGGCTCATTATTAGAGATTATTATCATTAGAGGCCAATGATAACAATGAATGTATTGTGCATTATATAAAAATAGATAGATAGATAGATAGATAGATAGATAGATAGATAGATAGATAGATAGATAGATAGATAGATAGATAGAAAAACAGTAGAAGATAATAAAATTGTATTATCTTCACTTTGCTTACCTGAAAAATCATCAAATGCAGTAGGGACATATTTGGTTGGGTAGCCATTCGTCGTGTAGCTCACCACCAGACTGGTTTTGCCCACCGCTCCGTCGCCGAGCAGGACGCACTTCAGCAGCCGCTCCTGCGTTTGGGATTGTGGGTTGGGATTGTGCGGGGGCACCGGTGGGGCCATGCTCCGTCCGTAATCCATGGAGACTGGAGGTGACATTCAAACAACCAGCACTTCACTTCCAGCGCTCTCCTCGACGGGCAGATGAAGGAGCCACCATGAGAACAGGCTTTTCCTCTCAAATTTTTACAAAAAGTACTTATGGTCGCGAGGGAGGCTCGTGCGTAAAAACTCTCCTGTCCCGCGCGCCGTGAAAGACCCTGTGACAGATTAACATCACGACTACAGCCTCTCTGCAGTTTACAATACGAGGGCGGGTCCAAGGTATTATATCTCCAGATTGATTTGACTAATCCCTCCCACTTCACCTCCCAATAGTTTGGAGTTATCAAATCAAATGTTTATCCTTTTTTTTGAAAAGAATGAATGAATTAAAAGTCATTTCTGTTGCACTTTGGAGATTGCTTGTAATTAACATCTGTTGAAGAAGAGAATACAAATTCAGACAACCTTGATGTACATTGTGAACATAACGCATGAAGAGCTCAGAGCCTCTGGCTGTACTTTAACTCGTAGCAAACTGAGCCTTGAAGAAACAGACAGACAGACACAAACTGTAGCTACTGAAGAATGTACGAGATGAAAAGATGATGTGAGAGACACTAAATTTAAAAGCAACCGTGTCTCTCATGGGTTGTTTTTTAAACCGCAGTGGCTGAGGTGATCATGTTTCCTTGTCCTAATCTGTCAAACTAATTGGACACTTTAAAAAAAAGAAAAAAAAAAGGATGGGAAATATTTCTTGGCCTCTGTTTCCCTCTTGTGGTTGATAGCAGCGGCAAAGAGAAAACACATGCATTACTTGTAGAACAGGTTTCATATGTTAAAGCATTTGCAGCATCTTAACTTTAAATAAAATGTGTCCATACAGGTCAAATCAAAGGTGAATAAGACCCGAGACCAGAAACAGACAACATGCCAAACTCCAGGAACATCCATGACCTGAACAACAAACCCTATCAATTAATCTGCTGATTATTTTTTCTAATTGGACTATCAAAGTGAGAAAACAGTAAGACGTGACATGTACAACCTTCAAATTGCTTGCCTTGACTAATAAAAAACGTCATCTCATTTAGGAAGCTAAAACAAAGAAATGGTTTGTATATTTGTTGCTGCTTAGTTTTCTGTCAACTGACTAATTGATTAATTGACTAATTGCTGCAGCTCTAACTAATATGACACCCCTATGGACACTGTAGCTACAGTTTGTGGTCCGACACCTAATACTGTCATACAAAATAATTAGCATACTACTGTAATGTATGTAATGACTGATTATGACCTATTTTAAAGGAACTAAAACTTACTTCCTGTTTGGAATGAATTTCTTCCTCACTGCACTCGTCTTTCATCCACACAGCACATCTAAAAACATAAGTATGTCATAGACAAGACCAAGTGAGACTACATGATGAGTCTGACTGCAGTTTTGTTTAAATATACTTCTACAGGGCAGACGTCAGTGAATAGATAGAAGAGAATCAGTGACTAGTGCCTCTAATTTCATTACTATCTCAAACTTCTTGTTTGAGAAATGAGTTTGCATCAGTATACTACTACAAGAGGCCACTGTATATAACTGCTAGGTCCAATACTGAGCAGCAGAGGATGTCTAAGGCTAATGGACCATAGTGTTTGGATTTCAAGGATGATGTCTGTTAACAGAACAAGGCTTTCAGTGTAGGACACAGATAAATTATGCAATAATAAGGCATAGGAACAGACACATTTTGATGCAAGCTAAAGGGAAATATGGACTTGCTGCAGAGTATCCTGAATAATTTTATTATTCCTAAAACTGATCTACTTACAATTCTGTATAAGACACCATGTCATGGTACACTTGTATCTGTTTTTCACACAAGTATTGTACATGTACAAAATCCCCATTCTCAGGAAGGCAATGGTCAGGTAAGTATGAGAAGTGGTTTGTTATGGGAGGAGAAGTCGCTGCAAGCTGTTGTCAGCAGTAAGTACTGTGAATCAGATCATGCACTATAACCTGCAGTTAGAAAAGGCACCTGCTGTATCTCACTTCCTTCACGAGATTCCTCCGAGGCTGGACATAAACACATTAAGACCTCAGAGAGAATGTCTATTTGAAATCTTAGCACTTTTTAAAAAAAAAATCACACATCTCTTAAGTACTTCTGATGCTCCGTCAATGAGGAACTTCCTGTACATCTGTAATACATCTCATTCATTGGACTTGTTGAAATCCATATATCTCTCTGAATATTTAGTTTCAGCTTTCCGTTTATGTCAATGAACGAGGGTCAAATTGCAGCACAGTGTGGTGAAGTGACATAAAAAAAATAAAAAAAACTCAAAAATGAATAATCGTGTGAGTGAAAATGAATGCCTGTGCAGACAAAAAAGAAACAAAAAGTTTAGAAAATAAAGAAGAAATGTGACTTTAATTGCTTATAACAGTTTCATTTCCGCAAAGCTGTATGTCAGGAATTACACGCGCACACACACACACTCACATACACTTGTCTCATATTTGCACGCACACAGATAAAACAGTCATGAGAATGAATATGCATACAGAAATGTACATGTGCAGTCGCATAGACACATGCATCCTATTTGCCAGTTGTATGCTTCCATGAATAATGATGTGTTGTTTTTTTTTTGTCCTCACATAAATCAACTTAACAACTAAGTCCCCTTTTCTCAGGTGTGTAGCTGTCAGTGTGGGAACTTCCCATTTCTGGTCTTAGTACCTCATTTGGACTACAGCTTTCAACTAACACATCAGTCATTTTTAGATTTAGATTAGAAAAACAGTGAATATTGCCAAAGGTGGTCACACATGACGAGATGCGTCAATGAATCTTTCCATCTCTGACGTGAGCAGCAACAGTCTCATCCTAGATTTATGCCCCTTGATTTCACCGTTATTAAGAATTAACCCACCATCACCTCTTAACCCCAATAATTTAGATTAAGTTATCATATAAAGTACCATGCGTAATCCCATTAATGGTCATCTTTTTAAATAACATCCCATCCCTCCCCAGTCTCTGGAGCTCCATTCTCTGGAGCCATGAGCACAGACTTCTGGGTAAGACATCCGAGTGACAGCCTGTAACTCTGGTAGCTTTTCTTTAAGTTCTTGTCCATGATCGTTTACTGGGTTTTGGGTTTGGCGCCACCGGGAGTTGGGTCAGGAGGAGGGCCACCACCCTGGGCGAGTCTTTGCAGGCTGTGAGAGAGCACCAGAGGAGGGGGTCATCAAACTTATATCAGCATATCAGACATGATAAAAGAAATTAAATATCATAATGCTTGTAATGCTTCTTAGTCTAATTGTTTTTCTTATATGAAAACATTTGTACTTTTGCAAGCCACACAATGACTTTGTTAACCAGGCATGTCTCAGTAGGAAATCACCAGTGAACCTGTGTTGATGGCACCACTGTGCCAGGAGATGGCGCCATACTTACGTGTCCTTGACGTTGTCGATTTTGGCTTGGATTTTTGCAATGAAGGTGTCCACCTGCTCCTATGACACAATAGAAATGCCCCAAAAATATGTTTGTGAATATAAAAAATTAATTGTGACAGAGCGAAGAATGAACTGAAGGAGTTAAAAGGTGTTCGTTACCTGACGTTGTCTGTAGAAAAGTGGCAGAGAAAAGACAGCAATCACACCTGGAGAAGGAACAAAAAGGTAAATTAGGCTTGTTAACATAACAATCATACAGTATGTTAATTGGTTCTATATGTACAGCTGTAATAGCTTACTGATGATAAACAGAGTAAGGCCATTGCACAGGTTTCCCAGATATGTCACAAGGTACATCAGAACCAGGAGCTAAGACCAAGAGAAAAAGAAACAGAGGAACAGCCACAGAGAGTTAGTTTAACTTCCACAGAGTTAGTTTAACTTCCACAGAGAGTTAGTTTAACTTCCCTCAACGATCTGTGCAGATGTCACGATCCCCCCCCCAGCACCACCGCTCCATGTAGTTTTAATTTTATTATTTCATTAAGCTTTACTGCTGCTGAAGTAAAACAGATACCTGCACTGTATTATGTTCTACACTGATGATGAAGAAAATAAGGAGTTGCAAATGTATGAATACCAAAATGGGTTAGGGTGTTTCTCCTTATATCTCACAGTGTCACAGACGCTGTGTATGGGATCCAGCGCTGCCCTGATATGGGACACCCGTGTCTCAGATGAAAAGAGACTCCAGCTGATCCCCGGGTGCCTGTGCGTTCGGTCTCCAGTGTGTCATGTCACATACCGGTCAGGTCAGGGTTGAGACTGGGCGGTCCTGGGATTTAGGGGCTCAGTCAGCCTGCACTGCCTCACCATTTATTGTAAACGTGTTAAGTCTGTGTCTACACAAACTGTTGCTGTTAATCACTGAAATGTCATAATTATATTAGGGGTGCATTATACTGGAATATTTGCTAATATTCAATGACCAATAATTTCCAATAAATCCTGATTTAAATACTTGTTTGACATGTCTGCAATCACTTACATGGATGAGCACAAACTAAAGTAAAAATCATGTCTCATTAATTTTTTCATCATGGAATATTTCTATATTTTGCATTTTTTCTATTGGCTACAATGTTTCACTGTAAGAAAAACCCCAAACCATGAAAACATAAAAACAATAAAAATACAGCAAGACAGTAAGGATGTCTGTTAATAGCAAGTACATGTACATATGTATATTATAACATACAATTAACTTCTTTTGTGTCTCTTGAATTTAATACTACTCTGTAACAGTTAAAATCAATAAAAGAAAAAAACAACTTATATATATTAGTTCTAGTACAAACACACAATACTGTATATCATGCTTAGCATTTTTGCAGTGCGTTCATTTAGCCGATGCTTTTGGGTTTGTGTACCCCGAAATGTGGACATGAGGAGCCAAATATCAATACAGCTAACAACTAAATACAACTAATCCTATGATTAAGGTCTTATCTTTCAAGAAATTAATTGTGTCTTTGTGTCCTCACGGGCTGATTAACAACAACAACAGTACATGATGAATTAGCTCCCAGATAAAGTCACTTAAGCACTATGCTGTCAATGCCGTCAATACAAGTAATATAATGTAAGACACGTGCAGACTGTGGCGACACACTGGGTAATGACATCTAACAGATTTATTCATGCATGATGAATATTAACATAATGCTTTGGCTCTGCTAGCTAGAGAGGCTTACCCTGAGGCTGGATAAACATAAACTGCTTTCTTTTTGTTTTGTTACAACCAATTCAAACTAATTTTGAAAGTTTGTTTCTCCAAAAGGACTGCTTTTGACATGATTACTAAAAAATATGTCATTGGGACTGATAGTTGCTGTCTGTGATATTGCCCTTATTTAGGAGCTGAGTATTCAGCTCTGAGCTACCGTAATGAGAGAGACGGTTGGCATGGCAATGCTGTCATTTCCAGTGATGGAGGTAACCGGGATGATGGAGGTAGGAAGATGACAGATGAAGGAGCAAAAGAATGTGAGGGTTTAATGAGCGGGAAGAGAGGTTCTGGACAGGATGAAGCAAATCCTTGAGGACAGGTCATTATGAGATGAGACTGAACAGCACACACACGCACCCATATACATACAAATCATGTACGACTAGCATTTATTAGTCAGCATTGCTCACCTTGAGAGATTCAAAGAGGTTTGCAACAAAAAAGAGTTTCTTCAGACTGTCGACAGTGGACAGAGTCAGAACGATGGCTTTCTGCATGTGGTGGTCGGCCTGCTCTCCACTGAAACTGATGTCCAGGTCTAAGTATGACCTGAGAGACAGTGAGACAACAAAAGGAGGACATGAGAGGCAGAAAAAAGTAATGAAGATAGACAGAAACATTTTTTGCCCCTGTGTCTAGTACTTAAAACTTTAAAAAAATCGCTTGTTGCTTATGTTGACAAAGATTTAACTGCCTGAATCTCAGCAAATCTACACATTAATTGGGTTAATAACAATAAGCATTTCACCAGTTAATAACTAAAACGTAGTTACTGCATATTTGTTACTGGATGCACAATAAACAATTGCTGATCTTTAAAATGCAGAACATCTGCATAAACAAAAGAAATCACACTCTTGTCTTTCTGCAGTTATTATTTATCATTCCTCTTTTGTCTGGCCCGGTGAACCTACTTGAAGGGGTGTTCTCCATCGCCCCAGCTGAGGGCGTAGAGGACTTGGTAGTAGATGCGCACAGAGATGGTGAAGCACATGACAGCCAGGGAAACTGTGGAGACCACAGTGATGATGCTGAGCTGGAACAGGGACAGTAGACCCACCACTAACCCTGTTAGCACCATGCCTGTTCGCTCCGTTTCCTTCCAGTAGATCAGGTCCATCACTGAAAGACAAGGAGGGTGGAGGGAGGAAAAGGAGCGGGAAGAGGGGTCAACAGAAAATAAATAATAATACATTTTATTTATAAATCAAAGATCTTAGAGAACTAAAAGAAGAAGAAGAAATGCTCAAGGTGAGTTCAGACAGAAAGCGGATTTCTAGCAGATTTGACCACAGGACTGTTTGTGTTTAGTTCAGCTTCGAACTGAACTCAGAACTCAACAGAAACTGTTTCTTTCTCTTATTATAATCCAGTCTCTCTACTTTTTCCTCTCATCTCTATACATCTCTATATACACAAATTCGTCTTTGCATCATTTCCTGCAGCCCAGTCAAATTTCCATTTGCACTGACTTTGCATGTAATCACGCCACATTAACAATTTGCTTTGCATTTTTTTTCTGAACACAGAAGAGAAGAAAGGACCTTAAAAGTGTAATATGGAGAAAGTAGGTGATGAAGGTAATTACAATAGATATAGAATTTGCAACTACACTACCTAAAGCATAAAGCAAAGTGTACAGTACAGTATAGACTGATAATCAGACTGAATTTCTGATTCATTTTTAACTTTTGGGCAACAGGTCAGAGGCCTGGAACCAGAGACGCTAGAGACGGTAGCCTAACATGATTTACATACTGTAGGCAAAGTTGTGGACTAATTGATACCAGAAGTGTATCAGATGTGTGTAAAAGTTATAAACAAGTTGCTTCCGAAATTCAAGCAGGTTTTCTAGTTGTACACAGCTGAAAGCAAAGGAAGTAGTGAGCTGCTGCATCCTTCCTAGAAACAGAGAAGCATCATCGCTCAGTTTTTCAGCTTTTAATTGTGGTTGGAAGTAGGGAGAGTGGCAGGAAGAGACAGTAGTTTTGACATGAAAATAATAAGGGTAGGGAGGCTAGAGAAGTGGTAGGGGTAGACAGGCAGAGAGGGATGTCCAGCCTCAAGCATGAGAACACACACACAGCAGCTACGAGGACATGTCAGGCTCCAGCTCAGGCTAAATTTAGCCCTCAGATGAAAGAAGGAAGCAAGCGGTTGAAGAGAATTTAAAATAGCCGTTCACAGCACCTGCTGACAGACATCAGGCCGTCAGCAGCCCCTTTTTCACACCCTGTTGGTTTCCCTGTCTGTCACCCGGCAACAGCAGCCATGGAGTCTCGTTTATAGTGATGCTTTGCTAAAACATACAGTAGAATGCCGGTATGTGAGTCATTCAGCTTTAATTTTGATCAGTGGTCAAACTACAACACAAAGCTCTTAGTTAAAGCAGTGTTTCTGTGTTGAATTACAGGGTATGTTGTGTGGTGTGTCGCTTCAGCATTAGAATGAAGGGGAACCTCTTTGAATTGAATGTACTGACAGCAGGTGGGTTATTTATAAACATCACTGCACATAATTAATACCCACAATGCCCCTGGAATACACCTATCCAACATGTTCATTTGTGCTGGCGTCACTCTGAGACAGATTCAGTCTTAAATCAAGATAACAATATATGAAACCGATACTGTAGTACTGACAGCATGTCAGTATGCATCAGCATGGATGACGCTACAGTCTGAATTTATCCTTCACTCAACTTACGTTTTTGTTTATGTCGGAGTGGGGCAACTATGCAGCAGCACTATAGGAATTATGTAACAAATGCGATCTATGTCTACATTTTTATGCATCATAATGCATCATCACAGATGCCATGTAGTCAATGCAGAAATTATACATTTTGAAACCTTAGTTTATTTTACAGGAACATTTTGGGAAATACACTTACTTGCTGTACGCTAAATATGACCCATCAGCCGTCAGCAAGATAGCTTAGCTTAGCATAAAGACTGGAAACAGGGGACAACAGCTAGCCTGGCTCTGCCTGAAAGTAACACAATCTACCTACCAGCACATCTAAAATGCCTGCAGTGTGCTATTATTTCTACAGCACTTCTTGTTGGGTGTAATAAAAATTGCAGACTTAAGGTGCCTTTAGTGGTTCATTTTAAACTGTTCATGTTAAACAGTCAACAATCTTGTTTCTTTCTATTGCCAGTTATAACTTTCAACAGGATGGGTTGTACTAACTTTAATATAGTGTATAAAAGTGTCTTTCATAAGCAGCTGTATCATAGTATCCACAGACACACAGCTGAAATGTCTTAAATACTTTAACAATAATTGATCTAGATCAGAGGAAATTATTACTCAATCACATCCTTCTCTATACCATAATAACGTATTCAAAGCAGGAGAATTCCTACTATTGATACTGTACTAACCGCACATTAATCAAACAATAAACCAGTCAAGAAATGAAATAACAGCCAAATCCCATGTGTCCAAGAAATCATCATCTTGTACTACAGTATGAAAAGTTCCTGCTCATGCCAGCTCTTCAGTCTGAAGAGGAAACACTAAAATGTAAGAGAGAACCCAGCTGGCCAAGACTTACACAAGACACAACATGCTGCTAACGTCATACCAGAGCAGTTCATGATACTCATTTGAATGGCTGGTGCTACTTTAAATTATGGCTATTGATAGGCGCAATGAGGAAAACACCCGGCTACATCTAGGTTGAAAGCCAAACACATCTCTCTCTGACAGAAGCAGTTATCTCTGGAGACTCTGCTTGTGAAATGATGAAAGGAAAGTGAGAAATCCACTAAATTCCCTCCTCCCTGACAGAAAGGCCTTTTCTTCACTATACCAAAGTATATATATCTTTAGATTGTAAACAGTCTAAAGCTGAAGACTAGAAGAGGTTTCCACCCAGTGACAGCTGAGTTTGCAGCTTCCCTGCTGGTAAGTGAAATCAGTAGTTGTCTACTATATAATACCCACACACCGTCTACGTAGGCGGACACTGTTGCCTCAAACTATCCTGTTTTCACTTTAAGCCCAAGTTCTTACCTTTGCTGGCCATTTTGGTTGCCGCTCCAGTGTTTCCCCTCACACCCTCTGTCCCTGTCTCCGTCCTGCTGTGCACCCCCTCACCCCTCGGAGCTGTTTTTGGCCAACCCCCTCCTCATTCAGCAGTCCAAAGCTCTGACAGCCCAAAATAATCTTGTCCGCAGCACCACCCACCCCTACTTCAAGACTCCAAGAGGTTCACACATAAAGAAATGATTCATAACAATCTCAAAAATACTTCTGAAAATGACTAAACCTTGTTCCATAAAGCAAAACTCCACTCTGAATCTGAACGATTTCATGGTATTCCTGCCTGAACTCACAAGATGAGGTTATACAGTATAAAGTTGTGACACCATTTATGTGTAATCTGACACCTGAAACAAGATAACCAGGGTTTACTTTCTATTATGTCATCAAGTCAAAACTTTCATTTATGGCTAGGGATAAAATTACATCGAAAAATAAAGCTTATTTGATTGTACATATTCCAGAAGCCCATATTCCTGTCAACATATTAATAGCTGGTTAATCAGACACTGCAGATATAACACATTCAGTGACGTTACGAGTTTTAGCACAGATACTAAAACAATACTTTAATATCTTACTTTCTATTCAACAAAATATGTCACCGTTCTCAAATATCAAATGTTTTCTAAACCCAAGCAGCTTTACAAGAAAGTAATAATCTCAAAGCACAAAAAAGTGTTTGCACACTTTCAGTCTGCTCAAGTTTGATGGAGAAACAAAAGGAACAATCTAACTGTTTTCTGCTTTGGTTGCACACATTACAGCCCCCATTTATTTTTTGGTTTTTGGTTGAGTGCTTCACTTCTACTTTGTAAATAGAAGAGTCTAAAATTGGCAAAATTACCATTAAAATTTAGAAACATTCTGATCAAGAAATAACCAAAATATTTGAGCAAGCATCTTACACCAGAAAGTTTTCAGTCCTAGAGATGCTTGACTCGGTGCTCGGAGACACTTTTCAATTGCCAAAAAAAGCACCAAGGCTTGATACGCAGCCGGTAAAACAGGTAATAAAAGCCTGCATGTGTGATGCATGTGTGCTATTTATTCAGGACACCCTAAACTCTGAGTCTGTCATCAGCCTGACCACACATTCATCAACACTTTGCTGCCTCACGAACATCCACCAAAATAAGACTGAGGTCTAGGATGGTCCACTAGTGCCATCAAGTTGACAGAGAAAACCTGTGTACGCACACACACACACACACACACACACACACACACACAGCGCCTCTCTTTCTCTCTTTGTCAAACAGTGATACACTCTGATATCATCGGTGATGGTGTGTGCCTTAAGTCAGCCAATGCCAAGAATGCTTTCCCCACAATTAGCCAATCATCCTGAAATCCCGAGAGGGGGTTACTATGGAGACACAATGAATAGTCAGGACTTCCGGAGAGGGGGGTGCGGGGTCTACGTTTGCATGCTCTAAAGGTCCGATGAGAAATCTGATATCTTCTTTATTTAAAGTATTGATTAACGAGCTGAATGAAAGCATCTCACTCACATCAGAAGGAGATTTTAAGATACAATGTGAATTTTGTACCTGCTATGTGGGTGCATACTGTCGGGTCCTCTGATAGGTTAAGAGCTGAGAACCAGTGATCGCTGACCAGCTGTTCCTGAGAGTTTATGCCAATGGCAGCCGGCGCCGAGGATGAGGGGCCTCTTGGTCGCACAGATGTGAGCAGCTTGACTGAAATGGTTTCCCTAGTGATGGGAGACTCTGGTCCGGGGGTTGGTGAGGCTGTTGCAGCTGCTGGGAAACAGAACATGATATCACAATGACATCATCATCAAGGTACTCCTGTTGAGCATGCTCAATTTGACCCGAAGCTACTGAAAAAAGATTTTAATTTAGATTTCAGTGTTCATAGCTAGTTTGAGAATCCAGATGATCTGACAGCTCAACATTTACTATATTTGCATTTAGAAAGATGAGAAAACATTTCTTCTTCCTCCAAGAGGGCTGCTGAATTTTGGCCACCATTTGTCATCATGATTCATCACATGACTGCCTCTGTGCCACATCACATCAAGTCCACCTCAGGGAAAGACATTTAAGATCATCGTAAATGTGACTACATACTCTACTCTTGGTATATCATGGTTTGACACGCAAATTTTTAAGAAAGTGAAGCTCAATCCTCACTAGTACACGATTAAAATCTTCTGTAAAATCAGTTGAGCTGAAGCAGACAGCTGTCAGACCAATAGGTGAACTATTGCATGATGATAAATGATGAAACCTCTCAAAACCGTTGAACCTTGCAAACAGCTGTTTAAACTAGATGTTAATCAGATGGTAGTTTTAGGAGACATTTGACTTGGCTACTAGAATAAAACAACTGCCTCAGGCGCTCTTCATCTCTTCTCTCACCAGGAAGTATGTGTAAGGGGCTCTGTTGTTGGGAAGACGGGGACGGAGAGGGAGGCTGGACAGTTTGGGTCAGACTGCTCTCTTCTCTTTGGATTCCTGCATCTCTCCCCTGAGTTTCTGAGTCCAGGTTTTGGGGAAAGGGCTGGATTGTAATAGTTTCAGTTTGTCTGTATTGCTCCCTCCTCCCTGCTGGGCTCGCTGTCCTCGCCTCCGCCCTCTCCTGCTCTCTCCTTTCTGACACTTCCTCTTCTTCCTCTCGATTATGGAAGACCTGGGGGTCCCAGTCTACATCCGGGGAGTCCAACAGTGTTTCCAGGGTGTCCGTGCGCAATAGAGGACTGCGACTTCCCCTCGAGCCACCCCTGCGTCTGTCACGGTGGTGTCGCGAGGCTCCCACAGCCTCGGCCTCAGCAATGGCAATATAGGAGAAAGTCGGCTCAAAGGAGCTCTGACGCGGCGTGCCCCAGATGGACGGGGATGAAGCCAGACCCTCATCATCATCTGGATCTCTATCTCCCTCCTCATCATCAGACCACTCCCTGGCTGTTTGCAACTCATACAGCTCAGACTCTTCATTTCCACCTGAATGGAGACAAAAGTGAATAAAAGTGGTCATCCCAGTGCACAAAGAGATTTGACACTAGATAATGAGGGTCTAGTCAGAAAAGATACGTCCACAGTCACTAAATATAGATGAACTGAGCAGAGTGGTGATTTATGACATTTCAATTAATTCTGCTGCAAACACTGAATATGAGTTCAGTGTCATGCAAGGAGTGATGTTGCTTTTAATAAAGTGTTATTTGATGTCTGAGAGAAAAGATGTGACATCTAAAGATGAAACCCTCTTTGATAAACATCTCCCTTTCCAAAACGGAGCAGAGATCAAAATGTATGTCCGTGTTCACCTGTGGATGCTCACTGATAGTAGTTTGAGGGTAAGAGAGGTGATGGAGTGATGGGGCATTGATTCAAAAGGAAGATACTTCAGAAAGCAGGAATCTCTCGTTTATGTCAGTACTGTGTGTTACGTTTCTGTTTCGTACCATCGGTGCAGGGAGGCGTTGAGTCTGGAGTGGACGCCACGGAGCCATATTCCTCTGAAAGGAAAACAAAGTCCAAATTATACATAAATCTGGTGGTGAACCAGTCAAATATTTTCAGAGGGAAACTAAACTTATTGTTGCAACTTTTACGTGCTTTAAGCTCATTCACACACCATTCATGTTGATGATGCCTCTCAAAACATACAACTTAGATGAACTAATGAAGTGAAGTGAATAATAACAAAAAAAGCCTAACCTAATCAACAAATATTAACTTCTATACAAAATAACATTACATTGCCACTAAACGATATAGTTAAAGCTACATACTGTAGGTCAGTGAATACAGACTCATTTCTTACAGTGCTTAATTAGCAGTAGTAAAGGCCTTTACTACATTAAATAGCCAGCATTAGCTTGTGCAGCACACTACATATCAGCACATGTAAATGATATTCACTTTCATTTCACCGTAGAGAATACAAGACGAATGTTGAGAAAACAGAGATATAAAAGCACAGCAGGAAATAAAAATAGCTGCCTACAAACCGTGCACATAAACATCTGCAGATCAATGGGAGGCAACAGCAACAACAGCTTCTGCACTGCATCCACCCATTCAGCCATGTGTTTATTAAAGGTAGGAGCAGGAGAGAGGAACAGAAAGCAGACAGGAAGGCTAACACATACCCTGCTCTTAGCAGTTAGCAAGAAAAGATGCTGAGCTGGAATATATGTGACGATGGTACAGTCACATAAACAAATGCAGACCTCACACGCAGACAGACAGATGGGACAAAAGAAGACTCACGGCAGTGGGAGAATCCTAAAACCTGGCCCATACTCCATCAAGGCATCGCTGGGCCCATCCAGTCTGGAAGCCCCCCCCCTCTTCTACTGCCAGCACTTGCGTCCTGTGGATATACTCTCTCTCTCTCTCTCTCTCTTCCTCCTCCCTCTGTTTCTCAGTTGTCTGGTCTGTTGAGCAGCTTCCTCCTCTAGCTCCTGCCTCCCACTCTGTCACTCAGCAGCCCCGCCCTGCCTCGCTCCACCATCCTCCTCTCTGCACCCTACTCTACCCGTCTCCTCTTGCATCGTTATGACTGCAGCGGTAGTAGTGTACGCTACAGCAAAGGGAGAAAAGCATGAGTGTGTGTGTGTGTCTCTGTGTTTGTGTCTGTCTGAGACTATCGTCATCTCCCATTCATAGCTTATCTATGTGTATCTGTCCCTCTGAACCTCATCATGTGATTTCATCTCAGGATCCTATAGGAGCAAGCAGAAAGAGAAGGAATCATTAATAATGTATGAACACATACAACACATACACAGATAAGTAGAGGATGCATTTAAAGACTAGCAGGACAGACTGAAGCCTCACTGAGGTTCATAACCAAACAACATGTAAACTTTGTGGATATATTTAATGCACAACTTTACTATATTTTAGTATTTTACATGACACAATGAAGTCACAATGAAGATTTTACACATACTGTAAGACTGTATCATACAAGCAAACCAAAATCAATCATTAAAGATGAATAGAGGATAAATAATGTACAGACTCACTCAACTAAAAAGGTTTTTTATGATGAGAAGTGAAAGCCTGTGCAGCAGTGAAACGTAGGGGGCAGTGTGTAGCAGAAACTGATGCTGCTACAAACTATTGGGATCATGATTAATGGACAAAAAGTCACATAAAAGTAAGTTAGAGTAAGAACGCTAGGAGATGCAGTAAATGTTATACACAAAGGCAATTCACATGCTTCATATAAGGTGGTATAAAACACAAAAATTCAAATGCACACAAACAAAAGTCTTTAACTTAATTTGCTATGTTCCATATTTGTTATATTTTAATGGTTCTCATGAGTTAGTAGTATGTGAATGATGTTATTCATAATGATAAATCCTAAGACAATCAAATCTGTCCACCTTAGTTCTTCAGAGCTTCATGGAGTCTTTTAGCTCATTGTTTTTGTTTTCGGGCGTGCAACTTGACAGAGACCCTAAAGGCATCAAAATGGCACTCAGAGAAAAGGGTTCATGGGAAATGTGGTTTTTGAGAAATAAGATTTCATTGTCAGTGACGACCAGCAGAGACCAACATCAGATTCATCAGCTGGTTTAGTCTTATTCACAGTTGGAAAAAAAACAAGGTATCACACATATAGTCCATATCGGTATTAAACCACAAGACTGCATGTAAACCAGGTCAGGGACTCCTAATGAACAGCAGCTAATGAGATTACGACGCACAGCTTTCATAACGGGACAACACAGAATCACCAAGTCACATACAGTTCAGGGCAGCGTCAGAGTAGATGCGTCAACATGTAACGCCACTACTGAATTAAAAATAGCTGCACTGTGTTTTGATTCAGTTTCATACCATTTGGCTTGTTTTTTATCTTTTATCTTATTATTTTAAAATCCTATTTATATATGTATTTTCAATTGGGCTGCGACTAGATTAATCCGCCTATAATGGTCACCTCATGTCAAACTGGCCACTAATGAAGATTATATGATATGAGTGAAAGCTCCAGAACAGCTACTGAAGGCACCTTGATGTGAAGTCATTTTTTGAGGTTTCCATGGTCAAGAATGAACTTTGAAACTCATTTCTTACTGCATTTTGTAATACAATAAAAAGTAGTATTGGCTATGTAATAGGTTTACTCATGTCACTCACTAAGGCAAATGAGCACTGAGTACTGAAAGATTGGATTTAAAATGTGTTGCCTCATACATGCACTACTGACTGTGGGATCTCTCTGTGTTGTGTAAAATGTCCAGCTCATAATCCGTGCCTAGTGCAGACACAGGTCACCTGGTCTGCCTTTAAGGCCAGGTGATTATCCAGCAGTGATACACAAACTGAGAGAGGGAAACAGGGACGAGGAGAGGGTGGAGGCAGGGCAGATGGCTAAATCAACAGAAATAGATGAGCCAATAGGAGCTCAAGGGTGATACAGAAGGGGTGAAGAAGAGAAGGAGGGAGACGCAGAAACAGAGAGACAGAGAGGAAGACACCTTATAGTCTTACTGCAAAATAACAAAGACAGACGAGGGATCCTCAGACTCCACAGAGGCCAAGGATGCAAACATGTTCCTAATCATTTTTAACAGAAAACTGACATAGTTTTTATTTAACTGAATCATTTTTAAGTGTTTGATTGACAAGTTAGTGTGTGTTTACCTGGTTGGAGTGACACAGCTTTACTGCTGCGCTGGACCTGCTGCGGAAAACACAGGGCCGGAGGAGGGGCACCAGGAAGAGACGGGCTGCTGCCAGGTCCAGCAGGAAGCTTGAGCACAGGCTCCGTGGGGCAATGAGGACGG
The DNA here is from genome assembly GCA_036937835.1 of Pampus argenteus. Lineage (NCBI taxonomy): Eukaryota > Metazoa > Chordata > Actinopteri > Scombriformes > Stromateidae > Pampus > Pampus argenteus. Next base: position 10,266,163 of record CM072868.1, read on the forward strand.
CCAGGCGGGCGAGCAATGTGGAGGTGCCCTCTTTCCTCCGCCAGCTGGTGAAAGAGACGGAGAAGATGGTCACCTTCTTCTTCAAAGGGGGGTCCAGGGAGGAAGCACCTGGGGAAGAGGACAATTTGGAGGAGGATGACTCGATGCCAAGCCCGTACCTGGAGCATCCCATCTTGGAGAAGCATGTGTCAGAGGGGGGTTCTCAGTCAGGGATAAACTACGCTGTGGCGAGCATGCAGGGCTGGAGGGCTCAGATGGAGGATGCCCACACCTGCATGCCTCAGCTGAGTGGAGACCTGACAGACTGGGGATACTTTGCTGTGTTTGACGGACATGCAGGCTCCACAGTGGCACAGTACTGCTCCAGAAACCTGCTGGATCGTATCCTGGCTACAGGTACAGAAAAAATGAGTGATTAGTAAATTGAATCTCATCATTAAAGACGATTAATATAGCATATACATGTTGTATTTGTAAACAAACTTATTATTTCACTTAAGAATGAGTATGATTACTGTTTTATAAGCAATTCTCTGGATGACACTATTTTCGGTGACTTCACTTATAGACTTGATTTACAAACACAAAGTCTATGAAACTAGCTGAGCAGATTAATCCAGTTTAAACAATCCAGGCTCAATGGTAGAATTACAGCTGTAATGAAAAAAGTTCAAACAGGACTGGTTCTAATTTTGGCAATCAAAACAAAACACAGCTGTTGACATTCATGCAGAGTTTTATACTTGACATTTAGAGCTGTGAACTGATTGGTTATCCACCTGAGAGATTAACAATCATAATTACACAGACAGCTCTAATCCTTAGTCTGTAGCACATGACCAGGACACCCCTGAAAAAGATATTTTTAATACCAAAGGCTTACCTGGTCATTCAAACTGTAAACATTATTTTATTGTACAATCTGCATCAGCATTGTGTCGGACATTTTATTGATCTGAGCTACAATGTTAATTCCAGCCATACAGATGACATATCTGGCCTAGTTATTTCCAGAAAGTACATAGTATGATCTATAACCAAATGTTTCCACCTCATTTCTCACAGGTGGGGTTAAAGCAAGTGAGGACCCCGAGCAGGTGAAGGAGGGGATCCATGAGGGCTTCCTTGACATTGATCGCCACATGCACAAACTGGCTCGCCAGGACAACTGGGACCGTAGCGGCTCCACTGCAGCAGGAGTGATGATTTCTCCTCGTTACATTTACTTTATCAACTGTGGGGACTCCCGCACTCTGCTCTGCCGTAACGGCCGGGTGGTTTTCTACACGGAGGACCACAAGCCGTTCAATCCCAGAGAGAAAGAGCGGATCCAGAACGCCGGAGGCTCAGTGACCCTGCAGAGAGTGAACGGCTCGCTGGCTGTCTCCAGAGCATTGGGGGACTTTGACTTCAAGGAGGTGGACTGGAGGCCACAGACTGAGCAGCTTGTGTCACCGGAGCCAGAAGTGTACGAGCTGGAGAGGACCCCCGAAGACGAGTTCCTAATTCTAGCATGTGACGGTGTTTGGGACGCCATTGGTAATGAGGAACTGTGTGCTTTCGTGTGCAGCCGTCTGCAGGTGTGCGATGACCTGAGAGAGATTTGTACCCAAGTCATCGACCTTTGTCTCTACAAGGTAAGAAGTCCACAAACAAAGTGCACAGATATAAGAGAGAAGAAATAAAAGTTTTTGATGAAAGATTCTGATTTTAGCAGATATAATTTGCTACTTCATGCTGCTTTCAAATATTAGCATTTAGTAGAAGGAACTATGTAATTATAGAAAAAATACTTTTGGACAAGCTGTGCTACTTCTGGTCAAACATATTTTGATCAGTTCCATAAAAGCAGGGTTGCAACTAACTATTATTTTTATTAATCGATCATCTGCCAATAATTGTCTTAATTAATTGAACTGAAAAATGCTAGTGTAAAAAATTGAGGCAAAGCAGCCAATTCTCTGTTACGACTGATCAACTGTCAGAATAGTTGAGAGATTAAGTTTCTGTCAATCAACTACTCGTTACAGCTCTATACAAAAGTACCTGGGTTCAATACTCAGTTGTTACCATAGCACAGGTGGTGTTGGGATTAATGAAGCCATTCTCCAACGTATTAAAACTCTCATGTAAATTATAGGGTATCAATTTAGTCTAATTAAAAAAACTGTAATATAGTAGATAACGAAAAAGAGAAAAAAGGAGTTTCGTTTGTATGTATCTTATCCCTCTCGGTAATGTCCACTATAAGCACGAAACGTTGTACAGCCTGCAAACATGTAAAGTGAGCTACTTAATTCCTCATCACACACAGCTGTATCAACTGTCATCTCCAAACTCAGCTTGTTGGATTCACACAGTTTTGCAGCAGGTGGATTTATAAATGGACAGCTTTCTCCCGCAGCTCTTCTTAACGCTCTGTTAGTAACTGTCCGTCTGACGTGCCCTTAGCTCGCACTATAAATAGATGTATTAAGGCCTCCTGAGACATGGGATAGGAGGGAAGAAAAGCTACACATGGCTCAGATTAAGTCTGAATGTGAGTGTGTTGATGAGAGCCGTGTTAAAGGCTTTATCCTGGCCGAGAAGGGCTTCTATTTATTTCACCTGAAAATCGCTCTGTACATGTACCAGCACACACTTAGCCTCCCTCGTCAGCTATGTGATGTCAGAGTCATGTTAGTTAATGCTTACAACACTTCAATGATGTCACAGGTGCATGTTTCCAAAGCCACAGACTAAATGAATGTGTACTGAATTTGTGATATTGGCCTATACATAGATTATTAAATTGACTTAGATAGATAGATAGATATACTTTATTAATCCCAAAATCTGTGTTATTTCAAATAAACAATTAAACTGCAGTCGTAGTACTTAATCTACTTAATCTCTAATATCTGGTGGTCTGCCTCTCTACAGGGCAGCTTGGATAACATCAGCATCATCATTATCAGCTTCCCCGGCGCCCCCCAGGTGTCACAAGAGGCACTGCAGAAGGAGGCAGCGCTGGAAAAACACATTGATATGAAAGTGGGAGGTGATCTTCTGCTTCTTGCTACTACAAACTCCCACCCCAAAACACACTAAACTCAAAGGATATATCATTTATAACTGTGTGGTTTTGATTTGTTCCCATTACAGAAATTATCCAGATGATTAGGTCCAGAGATGAAGACCCTGATCTTTTGTATGTGATCAAATTCCTGGCTGCAGAAGAAATGTCAGGACTTCCACCAGGAGGAGGCATCACCAGCAAGTGAGGATGAGCCATTAAAACTCCCAAATCACACAAATATGTTTGGGGGAAATGAAAACATGAATCAGTTTAACAAAGTGTTGTTATTTCTCTCTGTGCAGGCGAGATTGTATCATCTCTGCATATCAGAAACATGTTACGACTCTCAGGACTCAGGAGCCTATGGTGAGTCATGTGTGAATCATATGTCTCCATTATTAGAGGCAGGGAGTGAAACAGTTAAATAATTGATTAATTGATGGTTCAAGCTTTGCTTTTCTCTTTCACTGTAATTTGAATATTTTTGGGTTAAAACAAGCATTTTATCAAGGCTGGAACAACATTATTAACTTGATTACCTAATTAATCTATAGGCCTACAATAGTACGTAAAATAAACTAGAATAAAACTTACAAGTTAAGTTTTAAAGTTTTAAAAATCACATAAAGGAACTCTCTGCTGTTCATAATTGGCAGAGCGTAAAATTAGTAATGGTATTGTCTTGTGGTATTTCAGGACATCGAAGGATCAGAGGAGGACTCAAACTAAAGCCGTTCCCTTGGAAACAGAATAATCACCAGCTTCACCATCTCCATGGAGACCGTCTTAAATAAGAAAACATAGATGAGCACTAAGCTAATGAATTCTTTGTGTAATGAATATTTGCTTTCTGGTCAATTAAAAATGAAAGTCAAATCAAATATCCACTGTGTTGTTTACTGTGATATTGCAACTATATCTATATATAACTAAAACGTGGTATTATTGGCAGACTTATTCATATTTTAACCATACAGTGCCTAGTAGGTAGATACTGATAGATATCTATGTGTTACATTTTGCATTACTGTATGATACTATATACAAACTGTACAGAAAACAAATGACAATCCCTTTTTTTAAAACAACACCTTAATTTATGTGCTCCACGTGTGGACTGTGTGTGTGTATCAGAGAGTCTCGTGATGGTATCTCTCACTAAATAATTAGTTTGCACGATGCTGTCAGGGAGCAAAGGTGACACGGATAGCGATGACTTGTTATAGCAAGAACATAAACGTGTGCCATAAGAGAAGGAAGCCAGAGGGAGAGAAACAAAAGGATAAAGATTATGAGCGAGAGTGAGAGAGAAAGGGATGGGGGGGCAATACAAGGGTAAGAGGATGAGATGTTCCCAGGAATTAGCACACACACCTCATTAACATGCACCCGGTGGGACTTTGGAAGGGACGTGTGATGTTACGTCACTGTGTGATTTAAAAGTTGTTCACATGCAGAAAAATTTAGAGTTAACCGATTTAAAAGTGATTTAAATGATACTATAAATGAGGATGTTTTTCTCTATTAATCAAGTAAAAGTTTTATCTATGAAATAATATAAAATATAATATAAAATAATTATAAAATACACATCATATTTTACCAGAGCATCTTTAAATTGTTTGTTTTGTCCAACCAGCAGAATACTATAGATGTTTAGTTATTAGACGATATGAGAGGAAAGCAAAGCAAATTCTCAAATTGCTGAACGAGCTAATGTTTAGCAATTTGCACTTGAGAAATGACTCAAACAATTAACCGGATAATCAAAATACTTGCAGATACATTTTCTCTCTATCGACTTATCGTTTTAATCAATGATAAATAATTTAACCGTCTTTCCAAATTACAAAAAGGAAAAAAAAGTGGGATTATAGGCTTTTTCTTGAAATATAACAGATTTAATCTAGCTGTAAGGATATGTCTTGAAACTGAATAACTGGCTTTCAATTTACAAAGCTGCAATTTAAAATGTGTAGGACATTTAGCACGCAGACCGAAACTTAAAATAGAAACATATTCCACAGTCACTATTCCTTCTTATCAATACTACCACAGATAAACTCAAGTTAAAGTTGAAAACGACCAAATGAGGGCCATACTGTGAAGGGGCTCTCTTTGGCTGTCATGGGTTTTTCAGAATGTGTTGTGAGTGTGTGGTGAGGCTCAGCACCTCTGTATTAATTGACTCTGCAGAGCTTTTATTGGACAGAGTATCCTTCTCACCTCTTCACTCCTGACAAGTCTGCTCACTCAAATAGTCGACTCAGGGCGGCACAGCTCAGTGAGAACACTTGTGGACAAAGAGGAAGCGGTGGTAAAGAAGAGACCTCAGGGAAAGGCAACAAACCTCAGAGAGAAAATGTGAGTAATACTATGCCTGTAAGGTATTGAGTTAAGCCACACGTGGACAAAGTGGGTGATACTTTTTGCCTCACAACATTATCTTCCTGCGTTTGAACTCTGCACAGGCCAGCTGGGACTTTTCTGTGTTTCCTGTAGGTTTCCACCTACAGTCTAAATACATGCTGGTGAGGCTGAGTTAAGGCCTACAGACCATCAGCTGTTTAGAGCTCTGTGGCCACCAGAGGGCTCCCAAACCACAGGGTCTGTTGTCAGGTGAAAACATTGTATTTTATAGGAACTAATGGAAATGTCTTTGTTTTGGAGGGATGGTGCATTTTTGTCATTATAATCTGAAGCATATGAGTTTATTGGATTCAAAATGGTCTCAACCAAATAAGTAATCAAGGATCAATAAGACAGATGTGATCCAATAGATAATTAAGTAATCAATGTAATCAACACTCAACAAATATATTAACATGTTAGTGACTAAATGTGTTCATTCATCAATTATTCCTCAATCTATGTTTCTATGGTGTCCTGAGAAGTAAAGTACAGGAGATAATTTGCTGTTTATTGTATTTGTGTGTATCTACCTGCCTTTCATTCAGTGCATGTTGGGATAGGCTTTAGCCTCCTGTCACTCTGCTTAGTGAAAGTAAATGGATGTATTGATTTGTTATTTTCAGAATCTACATAATAGACAGTTTGAGAGACTCTCTCCTCTTGTTCAATGCAGTCTACAGTCCTCATTTGCTCCTCATTAAATACTGATTAATGGGAAATCTAATTAACAACCTCTCACTGGTTGGGGGAATCACTGGTGCATCACCTGACCTGCAGCAAGCAGAAACAGTTAATTGACATAATTAAAACACCTGTTGAAAACAGGTAGTAGCAGCAGTTCAGAAATCCAGTGGCTGTGTTACCATCTGTTGTCCTCTTGTGGTTCATATGGAACAAACCGATGAAAAGGCCGCTGAGGTGACAGACAGCACGGTATGAAAACAAACCACACCAGCAGCAGTGTCAGGATGCTGATTTAAATATAAATCCAACCTGGTTCATGTAAATATGTGTCACTAACCTGCAGCCAGGTCCGATGCCTCTGAACGCCGGGAACACCGGGTACGACAGCATGCCAGCGCCCGGGCTGTCGGGCAGTGTGGGCGGCTCAGAGTCGGCCCCGCTGCTCATCCCGGAGCCCGAGCCGGTGAAGCAGTGGCGGCCCATGAGCAGGCAGGAGCTGGAGGCTGCGGCGGGGGGACCCGGGTGGAGGAAAGTGCGGTGCTACCTGGTGCTGCTGTTCTGGCTGGCCTGGGTGGCCATGCTCGCCACCTCCATTGCTATCATAGTGAAGAGCCCCAGGCCGGAGGCCAAGCCGCTCAAGTGGTGGCAGAAGTCGCTTTTCTACCAACTGCAGCCTGACATGTTCATGGAGGCGCAGACTGAAGGGTCAAAGGGCATAAACGGTGAGACAGTGCTGAGATGTTTGTTTTTAATGTATCGCCAAAAACACTTTGCAAAGTTGCAGTCCACGTGCAATTTTTGTTACTTTGGCCTTCTGCCTCCTGGTGGTCACAAAGAGGAACAACAATGTTTCAAACAGATCCAGGATCAATAAATATTTTATAAATATTTTAACAGAAAATTTCTGTTGGCAAAAACAAACAAAAAGAAAAAAAAAACATCGCTGGTAACAAAGTCATGATATCATTGTGACACAAGCTGTAGGAAAGTTTGAAAGGCCACAGAGCCCAAAAAACCCCCTGAAAACTGAAACAAACGTCTCAGGAAGAGGAAATCTGCTTTACCATTCTGGTAATCCAAACTGGGTTTAAACCAAATTGACTGAAACTACAGACAGTTGTGTTCGAAAACAAAACCACAGTGGAATTTCTGACTGACTCTTGTTACTGTGAGAATATCTCTCAGGTCAAACTTGAAATGTTTGCAACACCTGCCTCCCCCACTCTGTCTGGAATACAAGTTGATACCACAAACCACACGGACTGTACAAACTAGATCATAGGCTGCTAGTTGATTCCAATAAACTGCCAAACACACAAAGAATATGTATTTAATGTGCTTTGAAATATAGGATGAGAAACTTTTAGGTAATGAACACCTAAAAGGAATACATACATGTGTAGTATAGATGGGTAACCTTAAAAAAAAAACTAGAATACTACATATATTATGAGCATAGCTTACATACTAAATGAAGCATGGAAAAACAAAATACTAAAATATACATGAATGGTAGTTGCAAAATATACTGAGACAAAAATGGCACAAATGGTGAGGAGATGAAGTTTGGCATGATGACATGATTAAATGTTAATAACTGTAATGTCTGATCTGTTTTTTTTTTTTTTTTTTGAAGCGCTGTGTGAACAGCTTCCCTACCTCAGGTCTTTAGGTATAGGGGCTCTAATCCTGGAGGGATTGTTTGATAAGGAGGCATCTCCTTTGAACCTCACTGTAACTGGTGAAAGGTTGGGGACTTTGCCTCAGATCGAACATCTGCTCAGAGAGAGCAGCAAAGCAGGTGAGTGAAAGACTCTTTAGTGGTGTGTTTTTCTTTTTTTTTTTTTTAAAACCTGCATGATTTGATTATTAATGGGCTCAGTGCTGGTCTTACAGGTCTCAAAGTGGTGTTGGACTTCTGTGAACTAGCCCTGTTGGGACCTCAAGACGTAGCAGGAGAGCCATCACAGCCCTCAGAAACGGTACAGGAAAAGCCTTTTTGTTACTGGTGACGTATCTAAACATGATACAGTTTAAGTGATGCTGGATTTCTTAAAACTTTGTCTCTACAGCCTGCACTCCGGTTCTGGTTGGAGCAGGGTGTGGCAGGTTTTTTAATCTGTGACACAGATGCAGCATATTCAGAAAAGGTAAAACGGTGCATATTAATAGTATAGATTTTTCTTTTATTGCAAAAGCAGAATTTCCATAAACTTAAATTTAATAAAAAGAACATTTACATTTCAGACTCTGCTGGTATGGAGAGGTGTTTTCAAGGAGTTCAGCAGTGAGGACAACGAAAGGTATTGTTTTATGTGGAGAGAGATGTTTTATTTCTATTGTAAAATGAAGCTACAGGGTTGTTGAAGTGTGTGTGTGTGTGTCTCTTCAGGATTGTGGTAGTAAAACAGACAAGAGACATTCTGCCTCCTCTAAACAACTCCAGCCAGATCAACGTCACGTTGGTGGATTTAGTCATGAGGTCAATACTGCCAACTTCACCTCTCCTCCTGTCTACAGAGGAAGTGGCGGACGCGATAGAGACACACCTGCAAACAGGAGGAGGAGATATATGGCCCAGTTGGACAGTAAGACTTAAGGCTTTGTTCAGTGGGACTAAAAACCATATTTTTTATATTATATCAATAGATTTTGACCTAGATAATGTTTGTATTAATTACTATTTCAGAAGGAAAGTAGTATCTGAATAAGAATTTCACCAGCAAGGACCACACCAACAACAAGTTTGAATGATGTATTGTAGACAATGTGGACATGACGTTTCTGATTTGGCAGATGCATTGTGGGGAAGGCTTATGGGTCATGTGCTGCAGCTCTCGGCCAACAACGGACCCCCACAGTAACCAATGAAGGGGAGGAAACGACAGGAATAAGAGGGTTGGGTGGGAGGGTGCCGAATAAGAGAGTAGAGGGTTTGATTGGTATTTATATGAATGCTGGAAGAGGTGCTGTTGAGGTGTGGTCTTGCTACGGCACATATTGTACCATAGATGGTTTATCCTTGTATGTCATAGCTCTTTGGTTTAAGCTGGATGTTATGATTCAAATGAAACACTTTTTTTTTCTTTTTTTTTTTTTTTTTCTGGCAGGTTGGAGGGAAAGCATCTCATGACTTGAAGAACTTACTCCTGGTGTTGATGATGACTCTGCCAGGGTCACCTGTAATCCGATACGATGAAGAGATGGACCAAATACGGGTAAAGTCCAAACTTGACACTCGTAGTGCATTCATATATCCAATGTGAAATATGAAAAGTGAAAACCTCCTTATGCCGTACAGAACGTTTCTCTACATCTTGCTTCATCAAACGGAGAGCAGAACAGCAAACGACCAGACTCTGATGCAGTGAGTAATGAAGCCAGCTGAAACACCAGAACAAGTATCTAATGCCTAACAACTTATCCACTCTATCTTAAGTGAACATGGACGTCGTGTAAAGCTGTAGTTAAAGAAAGTAACTTCTCGCACTCGTATCTGCCATCCCTTTCCACAGGACAAAGAGAAGATGAAACGTTCAGCTGTAGCTCTCTTCACGTCCCTCAGTCACTCCAGAGCCAGAGAAGAAGCTCTTCTTTACGGCAGCTTCACTTTCCTCCCCTTCAATGCCTCCTCCAACTCCACTCCTTCCTCTCCTCCAATCCTTGCCTTTCTGCGCTCATGGGGTTGTGTCCACTTCCTCATCCTGCTCAACGTTGGGCCTGAATTTCATGCCTTGGATCCCGCCTGGGCCCCCAGCCTGCCAGAGGCTGGAGTGTTTGTGACCAGCACAGGAATGGACCGGCTCGGGTCCACGTCTCTGTACACGCTTGAACTGCGGCCCCATGAAGCCATTGTCATTAAACTATTTGAGGCGGGAAGCTACTCATAGAGCCTTTTGAGAAGCAGCAACAGCCAGTTGTGTCGAGAATTGGGTGAAAACTGCGTTTTTCTTCTCACACAATGAAATGTCTGACACAAATATATTGTTTTTATAAAGTGCTGAAGCGGTCACTGAAAATAAAATAATGGTTCTGTACTCTGTGTGGTCACTATGTCATAATATTAAACGGCAACATGAGAAAATCCAGTATTTCTCCATGACATAAAGCAGCTGTTTTCAATTTATCAAAGAAGCAGTTTGAAATTTCATGATTAGCTTCCAAGGAAGACTGAAATGTGGACTGTATTATGAGCTAAACCCTTCTGTGGTATTTCATTTAGTCATTCACACTGTGCGCCACGTCCTTAGCCTAACTCTGGATGCTGAGCAATTCAAGACTGGAATGACATCTGGAAAGCATATGGAAATACTATGACTTTCTAGAAATGCATTCCCAATTCAGGAAGTGAACACAAAATTAACCACAATGTGGTGCTGTAACACGACTCTGCTGCTCTGAACATTCACAATGGTTGTGTGTGACTTTCAGGTCAATATTGAAGTAATTCATGAGTTTCCAATATGACATATTTGTTCATAAAAAAAAAAGAAACTGTTTCTACACAAAGCTTTTATCACTTAGCTCTTGACTTCATCTTTATGTGAAGCCTTCTTTAATTTCCCATATTAACCACCAGTTTCACATGTGTACTTTTTTATATTAAATTATTAGTTGTTTCTGTGTTTAGATGTTTAAGTCTTTAAAATATCCTCACATAGAGCAAACAACTACAATAACTATTTGTAACCCTTCACAATTCACAACCTTTCCACCTCTAAAGATCCTCTAAGAAATAATGCTGGTATATATATTTACAGTTCATTCATACATTTATTAATTTCTAACAATATTTCACCTATAACGTAAAAATAGAAACACACAGTTTAATGGGAATCTGACTTTTATTACGTTTAAGATGGAAATTAATTCAGCAATCAATTCTTTGAAATATATCTTGAAATGTACAATTGGTGACATGTCTCTTAAGTCTGGTCATGCATGGATGAGCATCAAATACTACAAAATGTAAAGTGAATGTGCAACACAGCCATAATAACAAACTCAAATCACCATGTTTGTTATCTCTGTCTGTTATCCCTATACTGTACTATATCTCTGCATTCTACCACATAAACCACACAAACACAGTTTTTTTTCAGGATGCACAATATCTTAGCACAGTGAAGGAGCATAAATATACTACAATGAAATGCAGCTACAGTATTAAAATCACAACGACAACAACAACAACAACATAAGACAAATTCTCACAGTACACTTTGAGGTTTTCAAAGAGGCTCTTAGAAGAAAATTCAAAGACAGTGATCATAGGTTCAGAAATCAGTGGAGATAAGAAGGACAGATGGCATCAAATGTTTATGCAGTACAATGACATTATTGATTGCATTTAAATCTAGTACTGGACTGTCAGGGTCCACACATACAACAAAGACCAACAGGCATTGTGAGTCAGGAAAATATCAGTGATAAGAGCAAGAAAATGTCCAAGATCCTTTTACATTAATCATATAAAAGCATCAAATCTGGGAGCCAGACTTTAACTCTATAGTCAAGTACCTTATACAAATTCATGATTTGTGTTTTAACCATGCTAAAAAAAAAAAAACGTGTCAATATATTTGGTCCTAACTAAAGTCTCCTAACTAAAGCCTTTCACAATAAATTGTGTAACTTTGGTGGTCCTTTAACTTTTCATCATCTGGTCAAAATATCTAGTTGTCCGATACTTCTGACGTTCCTACTGACTTTAGATAAATAGCATTTCTATTGTGAGTATGTAATTATACTGATGGTAGTGTTTACCTCAAGTTACTGCTTTGCCTAGGTACGAGCTCACAGACCTGTTAGTCTTGTTTTGATGGTGTTAATTATTCTACATTAAGGCCATTGTATCTCTATAACGTCTTGTGGCTCTCCTTTGTCAAAAGTAAACCAGATTAACACGTCATTGACCCCCAATGGTGACAGTTACTGAGATAAACTGTACAAGCACGGTGATCTTCATCATTTTAGAGTGTTACTTGTGTCTCATGTCACACGGACAAGTGATTATCAAGAGTTACATGGATGCCTTTGACAGAAAAGCCTGACTGATAAAGACAAGAAAGAAGACAGAATACATTCATGCATATTCTTCACCCATATAGCTTTATATTTTACAGATTTTACAATATATTATTTGCAGACTTGATATGGTTTTTATGTATTCCTTAGTGCTACGTTACAGTGCAATTAATTTTATGGCATGGCCCTCCTTGCAACTTTGAAACACACACTACATCAGTCAGTGGAAGAGTAAGACCTAGTGCAACCATTTTTTTCCACCCCAAGTCAATTCATAGAGAAACTGTAGAATATTTCCATGGTGACGGATGCTTCTTTTCAAAGTCTTCACGCTTCATGTTGTTGAGTGTAACTCAGGAGTCCTTGTAAATCCTTAAATAAGTAAAAGTAAATTACAATCACAACTTTGCTGCAATGTTTTATCAGACATGGAAATGCTCCATCAGAGTGTTTCTGGTGGGTCACTGGGGTAAACTGGAGTACATGCTGGACTGCTGAGCTCTCACTTCTGGGGGGTTGGTCTGTATGTGACTGTCAAGGGGTAAAGATAGAGCATAGTGTGCTGTGGTCTTCACAGCCCCTTTGCTGAAGCTGCAGTTGAACAGAGAGCGCAGGTGGCGAAACACAGACTTGCGGCAGATGATGAAAACCCAGGGATCCACAATAGGGTTGAAGGCGTAGAAGCGGAAAGCTGTCAGGTTCTCATTGTCGCCACAAAATGGATGAATGGCATTAATAAAACCTGCAATCTGAAGAGACATAGAGTTGGAGTTAGACACCGCTTTTGCTGATCCTTGCTAACAGATTATAAAATGCATTCTACAAGTACCTTATACAAGACCACTGAAAGCATTGTCCTATGTCTTTATAGGAGACCAAATATTCATGATTTTCTGTCCCAGATTAGATAACCAGAATTAAACCAGCAGGGCTGTTGGTCAATTGTCCCCTTACTTAATCAGAGGAGGTTTAGCAAGCAGAAATGCTCTTTTTATAGATAAAGTCGAGAGAGTTTTACTTGTTCACAGTGTTTCTTACTTCTCTTATTTGTTTGCTTAACAGGAAGCTGCTCGTTTCTATGTGTAGCCTCTTTAAAACAGTGTGACTCACTGGTTCAGTGGCTTGCTCAAAGGCAGCCTTAATCTCATACCACTGGTTCACCTCTCTTTAACTCATCTCGGCACAGTCATGTCTCACAACCAACCTCTTCCAAAACATGACCACTTTCTTGTAACGTTCTTATAAAACCCACGTTGGGCTCTGGCAAAAAGCGATTTGTCTTTACGACATACAACAGACTAATACATGATGAGCTCCTTCCAGCAGAAAGGAGAAATCAATCAAAGTTGATTCAAGCCTCTATAACAGCTAAACAATATGAGATGACTGCATTTTGTTGTTAAAGCCAGATGAGAACACATGGCTGTGTGTTTAGCATCAATGTCAGTTACGTCTTGGCTTTACCAAATGTCAACATATCCCCCTTTATACCATTTAAAACACCATCTGTGTAAGTGCACTTTTAATTTACAGAGGTACAAAGTGACCTAAATACAGATACAGATTGCTATCTGACAAACCACAAACCACTGCAACTCTTTAAGGTACAGTGTGACAGTCTGCAGAGAGGCAACCCAGACAGTGGCACCTGGCTGCGTATTAATCCTGGGCCGAGACAGAGGCAGCAGCTGGCCCAGGAAGCTTCTTTGTCACCTCACTCATCTTCTCTATCAACAATTCTCCATTTCCTCCATGAAATATTCAATAAACATTGGCCAAATTAATAACTTGTGCTGATTGAGTGCTTTTGTGCATTGGTGTAAATGTTTCTCTGTTGCTAGGGCCTGGACTGAAAATGCATAAGCAAGAAACAGAGAAGGGCAGGAGGGAGAAAGTCCAGAGCCAAGCCAAACCAGACGACCAGAGGGACCAGGCACTATGTGCTCTCCATGCTGATGTTGTCACACACAAATAGATCTAGATAGAAAAACAGAGCTTGGGTGAGGTTTTTCTGGAAATTCTTGAATTGCACAACAGTTACTGATTGTCATAACTCAAGTTATGACAACCAGCGTTGGGGTCCTTTGGGAGTGTAATACTAAAACTGCTGAGTACTATTATGTACTATGAAACTCACATATACACAACTGATATGTTCACGGACCGACCGGTGGTGTGGCCTCATATTCTGTTCATAGAATGACATGTTTTCCTCTTGCTGCTAACGTTTTGCAATTGGAGTCAGTTTTTCAGTTACTGCATCCGTCTGCATAATGACATTAAACATATCTTCAGGCTATGTAAAGTAATGAATGTCTCCAGGATTGGGTTGATGCCTGTTATGGATTTAAACCTTTTCACAACAAGAATCACCAACATTATTAACTGTGTCACCAAGAAACAGGCTTCATGCTGGTAACAATTTGTTATTTAAATTAATACCTAAAGTAAAAATGAATTTTAATGGCACAAAACACACTAACGAACTCAGAGACAAATGTCTCTGGTGCTCTACTACGCACAATAATCATACACTTTATTTATCATCCACTGCTGCCAGAAACATTTCAAACAGATATGCCTTCTCCCACGCCTTGCCATCACGCTCGCCCTTGTTGACTCACTCCCCATTACCGCCCTTCTCCTTCCTCTCTTCTGTTTCTGCATGCCACCCTGCCTCTTATGGTCGTCTCAGCAGACCTCAAGCCCTGCAGAGACGGACATAAATCATCAATCTGCTCCAAGCACTGCAGGCTGTGGGGCCAAAACTGATGAGATGTCAGGCTCTCTTTAAACAGAAGCATTTTAATTTATCAGCCTGTGGTTAAAGAGTGAGGTCGGAAACAAGCGAACAGCGAGGTGATTATTTAGGAGAGGACAGAAAATCGTACCAATGTAGGGAAGCTTTGAAGGGACACCGCAAGTACATTTATCTGCATACTATATGTACAAACACGTACGCATCCATGTATCAACATCTGCAGCTCTGCAAACGTAACACGGCTACTGTGTGTCCAAGAGAAATGGATCTTGCTTTTTTCGCTTTTCATGAAGACTGGACTGTCGTCACTCATCGTTGTTCATCCATCCAGGCTTTTTTTCAGTTGTAAAAAATTGAGGAAATAATTTGATGGAAATCAGATTAGGGCAGCAACTAACAATTATTTTTATTATTGATTAATCAGTGGAATTTCTTTTTGTTTGACTAATACTCCAAAACAAAAAAAAAGCAGCAAACTCTCACAACTGAAAAGTTGGCAGCAGGAAATCTTTTCTGCTGATCAACTAATAGTTTCAGCTCTGAATCATTTTTTTTCCTGAGAAAACAGACAATGTAACAGATGTCCACATTCTACTTATTATTTTTCATCTTGGGACCTAGGGGACTCTTCCTAATTCTCTCTTCCTGATCCTGTTTCACTGCAGGATCATTAAACAGGGATGAGAAGAGGCATAGATTCAGAAAGGAGCGTTTAGAGCAGTGAGCAGAGAAACAGAGAGAGAGAGAGATGCTGCAGTGCTGTATGAGTGTTAAAAGGAATAGTTAAACATTTTGGAAACATGCTCTGTGTTTTCAAGGATTTAATGTCTGCATATTACGTATGGAGCTGTGACGTTAGCAATGGTTACATACTGGAGTTATTTAATGTTGATTGAAGCTTAACTAGAAAATTTCAGGAGCAGGACCACACCTCAACTGCACCTCTTCCAGCATTCATATAAATACTAATCTAACCCTCTCCTCCTCTTTTTCACTCTTGTATTCTTGTTGTTTCCTCTCCTTCCTCTCCTTCATAGGTTCCTGAGGGGGTCAGAAACGCCATGCCCATATAATCTTCAGTAAATCATTCAAACGCATCTTGTTGTTGGTGTGGTCCTTGTTAGTGAAACATCAGACCTGCGCTGCTGCATCACTGGCTGTTGACCACAGATTTTCTTTTAACACATTTGACTTCTGGTTTTATCTCTTAATGTCCGGTTGCTATTGTTGGCGACAGCAAACAAGCAAAAAGTCACAGCCAAAATTTAAAGTGATCACAAGCAGCAAAAGTCAAACTTCACACCACAGCACATGTTCACTCAGGTGTAGACAGGAAGTTAAAAGAATATTATAGTCTATTATAGATGACTTAATTATTGCTGAAACATATAAAGCAGATTAGGATAGGCTTTGGTTCAGGTCTGCTTGATGGCATGATGGTAACAAACTTGGCAACCTCACTGTGACAACAAGACTTGGTTGCCAAATAAGACTCGTGTTGCCAAATAATATTTTCATTTGGGTTCCACAAACAAGATACAATTTGTTAATAAGTGAGATTTAGAGGTGTAAGCATAAATATTTTTCATTTAGACAGAGCTAGTTATTCGCCCTGCTTCCAGCCGTGTACTAAAATAGGTTCACCATGTCCAGACCGGTAAGGGGCCTGTTTCACAAACTTTGCAAGACTTGCAAGACTGCAACAAATAATGTCAGTGCCTTGATTCACCGATGACTTATTTATCATAGGATCCAGGATGTTTGCCTATTGTCAATCACTGAAGTCACACAGTGATGTCTGAAGCATGTGGAGTTTTGTTTAAGTCACGTGAGCTAACATTACTGTGATTGGAAAGTCAGCAACAAGGAGAACAATGTCAAGAAGACAATCACATATGGTGAATTTGTTCAAACCAGCAGGTCAGACCCTGAGCCGTGTGATCAACGGGGCGGTGCAGGTAGAAAATTGAGTGACACCAATATGACACCAATGAAAAAGTGAGTGATGAGTCCAATCTTCATCTTCATCAAATATCCTTATGACTAAAGCATAGATCCATTTCTCTTGGACACACAGGAGCCGTGTTACGTTTAAGTCTGCAGTTTGCAGAGCTGCAGATGTTGATACATGAATGTGTATGTGTTTGTACATATAGTGCACAGCGAAATGTGATTGCATGCATCTGTTTACAGAATATATGTGAACATATTTGCTTTTTGGGTGAATATGTACTTGCCGGTGTTGCTTTTCTTCCCTGCATCAGCATGATTGTCTGTTCTCTTCTAAATAATCGCCCTGATATACCTGTTATACCATAATAAGTATGTTAAGAAAAACTCGTTTTTATTTCTATTCTCTACTGTATAGTGTTGATGATTTATTATGAGGGCGATGATAAGTATGATGATGATTATGTTTTAGTGAGACTAATGAATGGGGGAATACGAGCACCACATTGTTATATGAGGCATGTTAGATGCACTGTATGCTGACAAGTGCTTTAAAAATAGCGAGAGATAGATCTAAAAGTGGCTGACGGTATGCCTCTACTCTGGTTGAATGTTTTTTGGTGCCTAAATATTTTTGGTATATGATTACTACTTACTAAAGTGGATGCTTGTGCTGTGAATGGTGAAATGAGCATTCTGATGATAACGGCTAGCTGTGGTGAGTCATGCAGCACATAAATGTAATGTAAAGGTTAGCAGCAGGTTCCCATACTGAAGGGGAATTTCACTGCTCCACAATCTGCAGTTATGAGGTGTGTGTGGGAAGGTGTTTCGTGTCATCTGAGAGGAAAAATTAGCATGTTTAGATGCTTCTGGACTACCAGTAAACTATTCCAGTCAACTGCTCAGTCCAGTTGATTATCTGTGAAGATACGTGAACTGATTGCAACATAACACGTATTCCTTCTACCACAAACAAATCCTGCAAGTCGGTTCTGTTAGGCGCAACTTTCACACTGCGCTAACTGGAGTGTGACACGGGCTTATTTGTGTCACTATTACATAAGAATAGGTTGACAGTATTGGCAGTATTGCAAAATCTTGTAGCCGTTGCAATAGAGACTCAACAGGCGTTTCTCACAGTTCCTCCTCCTCGTTGCAGTGGTAATAGTGGTGAATTATCTTTTAAAAGATGTAAGTGACAACATAAATGTCAACGAGTTGAGTGGGCAGATCTCAGCAATAACACCAACAACATATTTAGATTTATGGTTTAGTCTTCCTATTTTTTAACTTTTGTATTCCTTTCACCATCCTGTTTGTATCTACTGTATATGGTCTCTTTATTCTTGTGCTGCTGAACATCTAATTTATGACCAGGGGTTAAATACATTTAATCTTATCTTAATCTGCCTGAAAGTGACAGTTCAGGGTATACAAACCTCAAAGCCCGGCAATGTGTCCTAGATACTTTTTAATATACTGTGTATATAATTCATATAACTCCAACTGTGTTAATATGTTAAAACATATGTTATTATGAATTATCCATCCATTATCCATCCTTAATGATGGCGTGTAGGTAGACATTACATCTGACATTTTTATTGTAGTTAAACTTGCTCCAGAATATCAAGTCATGACACATACTGCCAGCCTGCAGCCTTTTTACGACTTTCCCACACAGACTCGGACAATAAACCAGGTCCAAATCAATCATGTGGTTGTAACAAAACAAATATAATATAATGCACTTCATTAAATTAACAATAATTAACATGAACACAATATCACAATATTTTACCCGTAACCATCTGGCTGATTTTGGTGTGTGTTTGCTGTTGTGGCTTTTTTGTATCTGCTGCACATGAAGTAGATGAAGTAAAATGTCACTCTGCCAACACCCTTAATGCTGCTAATGTGAATTAATGACAATAATGAACGAGAATGACAAGTGTAAGTGTAAGTAAGTAAACATGTAGCTGTGCTTGCATGTTTATTTTGATCTTGATAGCCAAGTATTTCAACAACTTGGATAGATTACCTTGAAATCTGGTAAAATTAATTTGATTCCCATGAGCCTTAATTTGATTCCCATGAGCCTCAGTTGTAATATGTTTAGTGCTAATTAATACTAATTGATGTTAGTATGGTAAATATTACCTGTTTCAGCATGTCAGCATTTCCAGTCTGAGCACTTTTAATCCTGTTATCCCACTAAACAACAACAGCTTCTGGATTGAGATCGCATATTGAACCAATTATTATTATTAAACACAGATTCATGAAACATGAATCTTTTTTTATTAAAAAATACCTCACCAAACGGAAACAATCCACTTACTATTCACTGATTTGTTTACCTCAAACATATCAAATATTGACTTGAAAGATCTGATGTGGGGAATTATTATATCATTATACAAATATCCCATATACAAACACATATACAGTAACATACAAATGTTACTGAAGGTATTTTTTTGACAGTGAGGGACTCTGGGAGCAGAGGGGGTGTGGGAGAAACTTATTCCCATACCATATGTTCAAGTTCTGCATACTAGTAAACATCAAACAGGGTTTACTGGACCCTAAAGTCCCAAACCTCAGAATTATCTTGATTTGATTTTAATTGATTTAGCATGCGACTGTTTGCATGATCTGAGTCAGATGCTCTTTGAAGAAGAGGAAAACATTTTGGACAGATCACAATGCCTGTTCCCAAACGGCTTTCTTAATATTTATACTATTTACTATTGTTTTCACAACAGTGTTTATTGCCATGGAGTACTTGATGCTATGCTGTAACACATAATTGTTCAATATTGGTTTTTAAGAATAAAATTGCCCGTCCAGTCCACAGCACAGCACCACACAACCGCTCTGTTATTATCTTTTCTAAGGAAAATGTCATAAATCATGACTTTTCTGGTTCCAGCTGAAATCAACTTGATGGAAATGGAAAACGAAATGTTCATGAATTCTTATTTGATTACTTCATTTTTCTTGATGATTGATAAATTAAAACACATGCTTATTGGTTGCAGTAAGTGTTTAGTCATACTGAACTGGATGTTCACACAGATGATCACCATATTCTGCTTCCCTTATGGTTTGTTTGATTTGAGGGAGTTGTATTTCACTGTTGTGTCTCGTCTAACTTTTATTATGTCATATATCTGCTCAGATTATTGGCAACGTGGAGCATGAAACAAGAATTCCTTTGTTCTTTCTTTGTTTACATTTTCCATAAAATGGAGTTAGTACGTTAACCCACTCGCTTGTGAATTCATCAATCAAACATATTTCCTTCTGATCATCCTGAAATGTATCCTGTTCAGTAAATTATACATTTTATTGGAAAGATGATGTTTCCAAATAACTATATCCCTTTTAACTAATAACTAACTATAACCAATTCTGCACGGAGAGAACTCTACGTTTGGGCGTGGAGCACATTTCCCCACAGTCCTGTGTGAACAATGAAGGTGCTGATGGATAGACAAATAACTGGACAAACATGACAAGAAATGACAAATAGGGAGAGACCTAAATAATGTGTTTGTACATATAGTAAATGGGTGTGTGAGACAGATTTACTAATATTTGTTTCTATGTCTTGGCAACAACTGTGGATTCTGAGACATAATATCAAATCGAAAAGCTGCTGGTTGCGAACAAAGACTTTGACATACTTTCCAAACTATTTCTCTCCAAATACGACTGCAGTGCCTCCACCAGTATCTGCCCATCCTGAGTACCGATCAAACACCTCTGCTCCCTGCTTCCCTTGACATTAATAAATATAACTGATAGCAAAAACATTGATGTACACGCAACAAAATGATTCAAGCCCTTCTTAGATGATGTAATATTGAATGTACCTCCTTCTCTGTAAATTGCAGGTTAAAGACAGAAACCTTTCTTAGCAGTTTTGCTGAAGAGGAGTTTTGACAATTCGATGCACCAGAAGTGTTTTGGCTGCAGTGTGCAGGCTAACGGCTAACAGTGAAGTAGATACCTGTGTTTATACTAGAATTTATATTAATGGAAAGTCCTATTTGCTTTTAGGCATTTAGTAAATAACACTACCCAGGAACAAAAACAAGTAAAAACCTGATACCGGTGTAGTACGCCAAAGGCTATAGTAATTGTAAAACTGCGCGTAGAATTCAATTGATGTTTCTTGGTTCTGACATTTAAAAACAACAGTGAACGCTGCACCGTATCCACTACAGTATCCTGGTGGAGTTTTATGTCTTTAATTTTCTGCTCAGTCTGTTTCTAGATATTTGTCAGAAAAGACACTGTGGAAAAAAAAAGTCCATAATTATTTGTTGTCATATATTTGTGGAAATCGATCGATCTATACAGTCGATTATCCATTAAAAAATAATGACAAAACAATTTCTACCACCAGAGAAAATATGTGGTTACAGTTTTCCACAGAGGAATTATTGCAAACGGATGGATGTATCATACACGGCGAGATAAGAGTAGGATTTCACTTCTTTTTCTTGTTCTTTACTCCTAATGTCTACTTCTCAAATACATCTGTACATGTCTACGCCTGAATCTGATCTGAATATCTGAAGTTCTGAAGTTTGCAAACAACTTGACGAGGAGGACGTAGAGGTAACGTTCAGAGCAAGCTGAAACCTGGGCTCTTGACTTACATTTTTACATACTTTAAAGTTTAGGAACTTTGACCATGTTGAACATAGACATCCAATAATATAAATAACAAAAAATCACAAGAAGCACGATATGCCCCCTTTAATACAGGTTTAAAATGTCCACTAAAGCTATTAAAGTTGGCATGAGACAAATCTATTTAAGATACAAATCGTATGCAAACTGCTAAGTTTAATGAAGCCGATAATCAATCAATCAATCTTTGAGATTTTTCTTTGAGATAACTAAAAAGCATATCATAAAGCAATGATGTCTGTTGTTCTGTTTTCTATTTCACATCTGCTTTCCACATCTGTCTTTACCTACGTTTTGTCTTTGTGTGCCTAAGCCGTTACAATCATTTTTTGCAGCTGCTCACCTTTTATTGCCTTCTGACTGAAGCCTAGGGCCATTTACGTCAGCAGACACACACTTCAAAACACATGATTCAATACCTACACACCATTACAGCAATGATCTACATGGCTGTCATTTATGTCCAGTTTCTTTTAAAATTAAAACATGACGAGGTGGATAAAAAAAAAGGGATGAAAGCAAGCTGACCACCTTTAGACTGCTGTAATAAGAGCGCGTGTGTATTTACATGAAGTGTGCCTGCCTCATTGTGCATGCATGTGCTTTGGAAATATATGTGTTGCGTGCATGTTGAATGGAGTATTAGGTGTCCATCCACTACGAAAGGGAATCCTCATTGTTCAGTCCACAAAGCCAGCTGCTGATTGCAAAGCATCATCTTTCCTTATAGAAACCTTTCATGAAACTGACTTAGTGAGTTTTATCTCTGAGCAGCACCTGGAGCACAACAACAGTTTGGGAGACAAAACTAGCTCTTTTCTTCACTGTGTGTCGGTTTACATCTCTCACTGTGCCACTCCTATGCTGTATGGATTCAAGCTGACACCTCAATCACATGCAAAGGTCATGGTATACAAAGTGTGGCGCTATAAACGGGGAGTGTCCATGGATAGTTATCATCCTGTTATTCTGCATATTTTTAAATGGCATTTAAGCCCTGGCTTTGACTGGGCCTGTTGAAGGACTTAAGCATTCCTGGCTGTGCTGAAGGTAGATTTAATCATATGCCTAATCACACGCTTAATGATGCAAGTCCTGCTTTTTTCCTTTTCACAACTTGTTTTTTAAAGTGAACTCTGTGTGCTTTTCCTTCGGTGTGGTTGCTGCGTGCTGAGTCCGTGAGACAGCCTGTATTTATGAGGTGCTGCACTGTGTGTCAGAGCTACTTTCTGTTGCTCATCATTTGTTCTTCCTGACAATCATTCCTCAGTTTGCTCAGAGCTATTGGTATTTCCATTTTCCCTCTCGTGCCAGATCACAGAACATACCGTGCTCATGTAAACAACCAGAGTATCTGGAGATAATTTTATGCTCTCCTCACCGCTCTATCCTATCTCTCAAACTTCTTCTTTCTCTGGCAGTGGCAGTCGAAAAGAGAAAGAGGGATTGAAGTCTAATAGTAAATAGTAAATAAAAACATTGAAATGTAAATTATAAATGTAAAATAATGTGACTGGATCGCAACAGAAGTCTGACTGACTCATAGATATTTGGGACTTTGCAGCGCTCCCTGTCATCCAACCTCACACACTAGTCAATTAGCCTTGTGACTAAGTCAGCCACAATAGCTACACTAATGGAAACCTTATATCATTAGGGGCAGCTTTGGCTCAGAGGTATCCATTAATAAGAAGATTGGTAATTGGATTCATGGCTCTTCCAGTCTTGCCCAACACTAAACCCCAAATTGCTGCAAAACATCAACTGCTCCATCTTAAAAGTTGCTAAAGCAATCTTAAAAAACATAACTTGCCCCGAGGTTATCAAGGACTTCCCACAACATTTGTTTCTGTCTGAAGTAGTGACTAATATGATGATGGGCAACCACTTACAATCTTTTTTTATAGCTTGAGTGGAGCGCTGTATTGATCCAGGTATTGACTAGCAACATATGGGCTCCAGGCAGCTTCTGTGGTTCCCATGGTAACAGCATGTTAGGGATATTTGGGATTGTCCGCACAGTCAGTACGTGTCACCCATTGGAGACAACTCTGATCATTTATAAAATGAAGACAACAGGACAAAGAGGAGCAAAGAAAAGCTTAATGGAGAAGTGGAGAAGAGTTTCCTCTTCAGGGGGGAAAAGTCTCTCTCGTCAAGACGGATGAAATACTGACCCTAAATACTCACACCCGAATTTAAGCATAAAGCCACATTTTAACGTGTTAATCAGTTAATTGTTTTGTCTATAAAATGCGAATAAATATCTAAAAATTCCCAAACTGTTTATTTCAAACTGCTTCTTCCGTTATTTTGAAGAGGCTGAAACCAACAAATGAGATTTAAACAATGAATTAAACAATGTTAATTCAGTTTTATTGTAAATTTGGTGATGCAATGTTTGACTACAGGGTAGAGGAGGCTTTGAATTTAACAAGCAGTAACCATATATTCCATATGCTGCAAAATATAACATGGCGTGTCAATAGTCCGATGAACGACATCCTGATTCACACTACATCAAGCAAAACAAACATTCTTTCACAGAGCAGCTGCTGTGATAACATTCATAAATTCGAGTTGTATCCATTAATATTATCTTATCTTTTTCATATGTCTGCTGTAATTACACAGTATGTATCGCCACTTCCCTGTAATGTACCAGCAAAGTGTGTGATAAACTGAGTACCGTTTCTGCACTGAAAGAAACAGTCACACCTCAGAAAAAATACTGTAATGTATTCTCAACAATGAATTTTTATCTCATCTGCCAAACGTGCATTTTAAAAAGGAAGCATTCATTTGACATTATCTGCTTTACATCTGAGCTGCTGCCACTACCCATCTAAGTGACTGCTGATAAGAGCAAACTGCAGACAGAGCAATTTCCTCAGCGCGTAAAAGCATAAATCTCTGAGGTATATTCAATTATGTGAAAGTGCTTTGAGTAAATTAAGACTAAAAATAATAATCTGAACCATTTCAGAATCAACCAGATATGTGCATTACCATATTTTAATCGCGATCACAATCGTACTTTTTCTCAAACATCTGTTGTGCTTAAGGCAGACTAACTGGTGTTAATCATGAAGCCACAGCTGGCTGGTAATGTGCTGAGTCTGCAGAAGTACACTCACACACTTCATCACTGTCTCAGATCTTTCAGGTACAACCACAGGGATGTACGTACAGAAACATGAGCAAACACACAGTCTCACACACACACACAGTCACACACACACACACACACACACACACACACACACACACACACAGACACACGTCTGTAGAGATGACACATGAATTATTTATTACTTATAACCTGGAAGTGAAACTATTCTTGAAAGACTCTTAGTGAACTTTCAATCTTTCTAATTTTGTTTAGAAATTAAAAACTAAATGACACTGAGTGTCATTTAGTACTACAACAAATGACTGTGTGAGATCATCATCACAATTCATTTCCCTCTGAGCCTCTCCACCACAACTCTACTATAGCTCCGTCAAATCAGGCCAAGTGTCCACAAACCATCCACATGCAGGTAATGAGTCGTAGGCGAGGAGCAAGAACATGAACACTTTTTACTGCTTCCTGTAAACTACTTGATCATCAGACCACTGCTGTTAAAAAAAGGGATGACTCACATTGATCACATCCTATTTTTTTTTTTTTAATTTCCTAAACTTGTCTTTCTCTCCTGTATAAACTTTCTCTGCTAATGGTTAGAAGCACAGAAGGGAGGATGAATAACCTGCCAGAGGAGTCTTGCCCTCTGGGAAAGGTAGGGCCGGACCAGTCCTCCAGGGTTGTCAGGTTTGGCACACTCCTCTTAAACAGGGACAGATATGGAGCTTAGTAGCCAAATGGTACACACACAGTCAGTGTGTAGAGAAGGCTACACCTTTTTATTCATGGAGCCAGCAGAGCAAACTGGGCGCACAAACACATACCACAGTGACAAAAACATCAACGGTCGCTATGCCAGATAGGATTTCTATGTATATAATGATAACAGAATCTGGGGAAGGAATTCATTTTATTAGTGGTGATAAATATCAGGTCAGGAAGCTTCCTCTAATACTAAAATGAACTCCATGCTGCAAACTCTCTATTGTCAGGACACATGTCAGTGACACCAGATGAAAGTACCATGTAGCAAACTTTCTATGACGCCCTCTGAATTTACCGGTGTCTTGTGTTTCATATTTCAACAACTAAATAAAAAATAAATTAATCCTCAGTGTGTCAGCCCGTTCCTCGTTTTCCAATGAACTCCTACCATCACACTGACATATCGTGATTCAGTTGCACAGACAGTGAGATAGGTTTGGAAATTTTCACACACACACACATACACACACAGACACACACACACACACACACACACTGAGAGAAGGTTACATGTGAACTCACAGTGAGTGGCAGGGAGCAGACCACAAAGATGACAGTGATGAGTGCCAGCAGCACAAGGTGATCCATCTCCTCTTCCCCCTGTCCGAACCAGGCCAGGCTCAGCTTCTTCCTTCTCCCCGTCGACCCAACTGAGCCGCGCCGCATCATCTGGCTCCGGTGCATCTGGCATAGGCTGACAATCACTGAACCGTTGCACACAAACACTGCCAAGATCAGCAGTGCCATGACGGAGGAGTAGGACAGTGAAAAGGCCAGTGCCAAGTTAGCATTTTTATCCCCTGTCGCTGCCATGTCAATGAAGCACCACGTCCCAGGACTGTACTGTCTGAATCTGCCATAGCCAATGTATGGCAGGAGGCAGAAGGCCAATGAAAAGAGGTAAATAAAAAAAAGGGTGAACTTGGCAAAGCTGCAGCGGATGTGTACAGAGTAAAAATAAGGGTGGCTGATGGCCAAGCAGCGCTCTACAGCCATGGCACACAGGATGAGTGTGGGTGCCAGGCCGAAGAAACTCATGGCAAAGCCGAAGAGGTTACAAAGGCTTGCTTCACCCAGTCCTATCAGGGACATGTTGCGGGCATAGCAGATGAACACAGGTGGGCTGAGGAGGCAGGTGCCCAGCAGGTCGGTAAGGGCCAGGCCGGTTACCAGGATACAGAAGACGGAGGACCTGGAGCGATGCTCCTTCTGGTGCACACCGAGGATGAAGAGGGCCAGCAGGTTCCCCACCACACCAGCCAAAAACATGATGGTGCTTGTTACCGGCTTGCCATCCCCCTTCACAATGAGGGTGTCATTGAAGGTGATATTTTTACATAATTCGTTTGAAATCATGCTTTTGTAGAGGTATAACTTACTGGAAAGAAATAAACCTGCTCAGTGTGGAATTAATAAGTAGTTCCCAGACAACAACAAAAAAAAAAGCAAATCCTGACCTCTTGATGCCATCAACTGGCAGTAGAGAAGGCAGGGGTGTATGGTTGAAACCCATAATGCTGTGTTGACTTAGACTAAAACATAATTAGAAAAGCTTTCGCTTGTCTGTCTGTGCAGATCTCTTTCCTGTAGACAGTTAAACTTATCTGTGGAATAAAAAAAAAAAAAAAGAAAGAAAAGAAAAGGGTTGCTTAGTCAGGTATAGAGAAACTTTCATCAACACAGAAATAAAGCTCTCATCCCACAAAAGATGACATCATGTTAAGGTTTCATCATCTAACGTATATGAGTATGAATAATAATAATAATAATAGAATAATAATGAGTAGTCTATAGTTTTAGTGACTATATTCACTCACCTTTCACTGAGTCTGCTGGAGTTTATAGTTCTTCTTCTTCTTCTTCTGCTTCGTATTTTTCCAACAGGTTTAACAACACGACAACCATTCAGTTGTGTAAGTGACAGAATGACGGATACGATAAGTTTTGCTGTCCGGCTGCCGGTAACTTGCCGGCAGATAGTGAAGTGAAGTCCTCCTGTATGTCTCTCTGTGTCTCTGCCTGCACCTCTCATAGACCTTATAACAATGAAAACCTCGCTGGCTGCTTCGGGTCGATGTAGGCGATAGTCCCACCCACTATCACTACCAGATATTACAAAGCAAAGCTCAGAAGCTACAGCAACACACTGAAATCAATCACACGTGTTTTTTCTCTATCCAACTAAATAAATAGTTGGTGGGTGTTTTGCTCTGTTCTTCCTTGTTTTAATAGATTGCACATTGTGTCTAGAAGGAGAAATCACCCGCTGTATAAACACACTGACTGTGAATATATTACCATATAATTAGCTTTACACTGAGCTATAGTGCAATATATGTTGAAATAAATTCTGGAAAATGTCCTGGAGATTTAATTATTCAGTATCGGCTTGCTCCCACATGTGAATATGTGTATGTATCTGCCACTTCTCGGTTGTTAAAATATTCTTAACAACTGTTTTTCATTTCATGCAGACTTGATACAACTCAGCCGAGGAAAGAAGCACCTAGTGCACTTTGAGCATAAATGCCATGAAAGCAAGTATGCTGCTGGTTCATTCTTCATTTCTGGAAGCTAGCGTGTGTGTTTAGTTTGTGCAGCCTTTAGTGAGATACCTGTGTGTGTGTGTGTGTGTGGAGAAAGAGGGTTAAATTCTCCAACAGTGTGTTTATGTCCTGAAAGTAAAAGTGACTGCACGCTTTGATTAGATATCAGATGTTAAATATTTGAAAAGACTTCAAGAGGAGAGGAAAATCTGAGAGGAAAGACTGTTTAGAAGACACAATCAGTGCTTATACAACATATAGCCTTGCACAGTGGTTCTCAACCATGGGTCGGAAACCCCCTGGGGTGTTTGATTGTTACCGGGGGTCCAGAAAAATGAGAAGCAAGTAAATAGGTAAGGATGAGTAAGAATCATAAGTGACTATTCTGATCATGGGTTTCACTTTCCCTGTGGTTATCTCTAGAGACTATAGACTTCTGGTCTTAATCGTATTGAAGAACCAGGATCTTTTTTAGATGGAGGTCCCTGAAGTGTAATCTTATAAATGAGGGGTCCATGATGTGTATCAATTTAGGACAGAAAAAAGGTTGAGAACCACTGAACTAGAAGACAAGCAAAAACAAGCACTGGTGAAGGAAGTGTCTTTACTGAAGGAGAAGTACAAACACAACAATATATATATATATATATATATAAGTATTCCCTTACAATTAAAACATTCAAAAAGTAAAAGTAACGCAGTATTATCAGCAAAATATACTTACGTAAGTCGCATTTCAATGTTGTAGCTAGTGGAGGTGGAGCAAACTACTCCATACTGTATATCGTTTAGCTATCACGTATATAATAATACATATACCATTTTTGATCTCAGATAAATGTAATATAAAGTACAATATGTCATTTTGAAATGCAGTGTAGTGCATTATAAAGTAGTTGCAGCAGTATCATCATGGTGTGCAAAGCCTTTCTTTGTTTTGGAAAGTGATTTGATCTAATTTTACAGGTAATTTATCAACTGCCTGAAGTCCTTGAAAAACAAAACAAACTTCATGTTATTCTAAAGACTTTATTTACCAGAACAAAGGTCAGCCAGAAAAAGAAAAAAAAAAAGTTTTTGCTAAGGCAAAAAAAATGTTGAAATATAGTGGAAAGGAAATCAAAAATCAATCATCTGTAAGCAAAACTGTTGAACAACATTGTGTATCATAAAACAGACAGAACTGGAAATTAAATTACAGAACAAATCGAAGGCTGCAGCAAAATGGCTGTGATGATATGTCGGTTGAAGGCGAACACGTCCCCATTTTCACAGACAACAGGATGTAATAATGATCGGGTTTCTGTGAAGCCTGCCCATTAATGCACTCCTCAATGTTTACTTTTTTTTTATTACGCCTGAAATAGAACATAGCAGCACTAGAATAATCACAGCCATGAAAATAGTCATGAATACAAACGGCTGCATAGTAATGACATTTTGTTGCTCACTTCCCACTCTCACTCTTGCTTAAACTGATAAAATATTAGGACCGCAGTGCCAATGTTCGATCCTGTTCTACGTTGCTCCTTGTTTTGCACTGTGTAAATGAAAGTGTGGCTGGCAGTGGTAGGTTGGTAAATTACTGTCACGCGTCACTATGATATTGTTAAACAAAGAAATGCAGATATTTCAGTTTCCTTTCTTCTCTTCAGTCTTCATTCTCCCCCTGGCTAACCAAAGCTAATTTACTTTTAACTACCACAAGTCACTTTCAGATGTGGAAGGCGAAATGGGGTGTTTAAAGTTGCACTGCCCATAAACACTCTAAAACACTACCTTCAAATAAACAACAGACATAAATGCTAACATACTTGCAAACATTCCTAAAAAAAACAACAAAAAACAGTAGGTTCGAGGCTTCTTTATCAGCACCCAAAGGAAAACTTGTTGTGCAGATGGGTGATTCAGAAATCCAGAGTTAAAAAACAAGATATCAATCTTTCTTTTAACACACTGCCTCATAATTTACCTCATATGTCAATTTAGAGTCTGTTATTGTCTCAAGATACTTGGAGCCTGGTCTGGTAACGATTGTGGTCTTATAAACTGAAGCATGAGTTCTGAAATCTATGATCATATCCTTTATCTTAGATATGTTTAGGAAAGATTCATTACACCAGGTGACAATCTCATCAAAGACTGGGCCATGCTGTTTTAATAAATGGTATTTTCCTGTTCATGTGCTTACTATTGGCTGACAGTTATGTAGCTATCATAGATAGTTAAAGCAACTGCCCTTATTACAGATACTTATATAAGATAAGTATATTTACATATAACATGAAAAGAAGAAGTTGGGTGTGAAAGATTAGATTTGATTATTTGCATAGAGAATGTTAAGTATGTTTTGTGTGTTTTGTCCGGACCTGTCTTTTTCAGTTAAATCCCATTATTCACTCATTATGGGATGAATGAGGCGTCAACCTCTGGCTGTTTGTCTGTCAGTAAACGCATCTGCATTTGTTTGCTGGTGTAGATATACAGTAAATATCTCTTGAGAGCTGCTGTGAAGAAAGTAACTGGTAAGCTGCAATTTTCAGGGAAGGGGGCAAGTATCAGTGAAAACTCATAATTTTCTGGAAGACAGTGGGAAAAATATGGAACCTGAGGAATTTGAGTTTGTTTTTAATGTGAAAGGTCCCACAGTGTTCAAGCATCTAGTTCCCTTGAAGGTTGTGAAATCTGAATCATTTGCAGGTCATTTTTTTAATGAGAGCATTGCTTGAGATTTAACTATTTAACCCAAAATGGTAAATATAGTGTTGAAAAACACTCAGTACATTATTAACACAGATACAGTTATTTCCATATGGAAATTTACATAGAAACAGACAGGGATTTCCCCCTCCTGTAGACAATACACAGGCACCTATAATGCAGATATAATGAGCCAGGCCTGTGTTGGCTTGCCTTGTTTGTTGTAATTCAAACCATAATGTAATTTGAATATGTTTTCTTTTCTTTTCTAACAAATGTTTTTCAGTACAGTTTCGACTCTGTCCAAACAGGACCATACCAAACTCACACCAAAGCAACATTTTCAGTTCTGTGTCTGTCTAATTTTGCAGGTCTAAGTTGTAATTTCCGAGTTGGAGAATTTCTGACAATATTTCATCATCAGCAGCATCATCAACAAACCAGTGAAAGCAAAATAATTGCAATGACACAGTTGCATGAAATAAAATACAATAATACTAATACAATCAAGTCAGTTTGTATTTGTTTTTACTTGTAACAAGGAGCTAATTTGGGAAATAGAAATGGTGTAATTGCCAGGTTTTCCTTCCCTTCCCATTTTGCTGACATTGCATGAATGTTACAATTGTACTTCTCTCTCAAACCCTAATTTTTCGCTTTTTTTTTTCTTTTCACACTTTCTGTCACTTGTTATGCTTAGGGCCAAGTCTAACACCATAAATGCAAAGAAAGACTTTGTTTAAACATGTGCACTGCAGTTATCATTTGTAGGGTTTGTCACATCGAGATTACAAAGATGATAAAAGACATCATTCTTGCTTATCTATATATGCATTGTGAACTCTAAGTAATAGAAATAGATACAGAGATATCCAGAATATTTTCTCATGAAGCCGGTGTACATAAAGTGAACACTACCAATAGATCATTTCAACTCTCCCCTAGTCTTAAAGAAAGGAAGAGGAAAGGCTGCTTGAAATTCCTGTTTGTGGTTGTGTTGAAAGTCAGTACTCACTTCTCTTTTTGTCCTCTTAACTATATCAGTAAGTGTATCAGTAATGAAAACAAGTTGGGTTTTCTCCCATGCCTCACAAACATCAGCAGCGACACACCAACCCAACAGCACGTACTCTCCCCCCTCCCTCCCTTCGATTATTGTTTCTAAAAGCAACAACTTGCCTGCAGCGGGCATCCATTGTAATTTTTCTCGAGTTTTTGACCGTATCTCGTAGTCTCGTACTAAGAGGGCCTTAAATTGAGATTATTTTGTCAAGTGTAAAACATAGTTTGCAAAACGCATTTCTCATAATGACGGTTTTACAGTCCTGCAGTGTTAAGCAGTTCAGAGAGTTACTGGACACTCATCACGATCCAATACAGTCAGGAAAAAACAAACAAACAATGGCTTTGTGGTCTATAATTAGAAAAGGGTCCTAGTGGAAATTTCCAATCTCAAACCACTTACTTGATGTATTAATAGACCTTTTAGGGCCAATGGGAGATTTTCTCAACAGCCTACTAATGTTTTTTTTTTTCTTTGAGAGTCCCAAATCAATTTCTTTTATTGATTCAAGCGTGTAGTTTTCTGTGTATTACTCCCATTGTAGAAACCATCATCATTTTCTTAACAGTGGCTATCATCACAATGTGTTTTCATTAACACCAGGATTTAATAACCCAGAGCTGTTTTCATTTCACCATTTTCTTGGAAAATGATTGGAGAATATGACATTTATTAGATTATAGTTATTAAAATGTCAGACATAGTGATCTTTAGTCATAACATAGCACAGTCAGATAACTATGACTGAAATGTGCAAGAGAAAGTGTAATCTGTTACCTCCCCCTCATCTGATTTGCTTCCCAGTATATTTATCAGTCCATATCCACTAGCTCTCCGCTAGATTGTCTTTGTGCTATGTGCCTGAGCTTTCCATCATTCTGATTATTGCTTGCCTGTTTTTGATATTGATCTAGTTTTTGCTTCAGGCTACCCCTTTGTACTTGGGTTTCTTATGTTTTTGAACTGTGACAGGATCAGTCATGTATAGTCATGAGTAATCTGGTGCTTGTTTTTTGTTTTGTGTGTATTTTCTTGTTGATTTTTGTGTTTTGTGCAGGACCTTGTAATTGAGTACAATTTAACACATATATGTAAAAAAAAAAAAAAAAGAAGAGAAGAGCAGACAAGCGCAATTTATTTGATAGGTTATCCCATAATACACTGCTTTATTTGTCCTCTTCCTGTGTACGATGAGTCCATACAATGTTTCCTCATTTTACAAGTTGATGTGTTGCTGGTAAATGTACAACTCAAACATTTTTTTTTTTTACAATGAAATCAATACTATAGCAGTCTGTCACTAAGAAAATTCCAGGAAATAGTGAAAAAGGGAGTGCCTGCGGTGGCCGAGTGGTGGAGAATGTAAACAATATAACCGCACCGTCACAAATTTGTGTATCTTTCTTTGTGTTTCCAGTTTGTCTCACCCCATCAAGTGTCCAGTAAAATGAAATTGTGAAAACAAATAATCCTAAAAACAAAGATCCAATTTAAAGAGAATTTCTTTTTGCATGTACAAAACTCACAAATTTGACATCTTCACACAAAAGCATTCAAGTAAAAAGAAATCAAGAAATGTGCATCTTTTCACTTCAGTGTTCTGTTCTGTATCATATAAAACAGGTACAAACCAGAACAGCACGTCCAGATGTCCTTCCTGTTTGTACATTTTGAGCAAACAAAAAGCTTAGAAATGGTAATATGCAGGAGGTCATCTGCTTTTTAAGAGACGAGAAGGGAGAAAATACAGGAGGGAGTAAATGAGTTAGTAGTGTTGGTTTGGTCACATGCAGCTGGAAAGAGAGCAAGAAGCATGTGATGCTGAATTGTGTCAATGGTGTAAGATAATGACATATGATCTATCATATATATACCAAATGTAATCAGGAAGGGTGATAGTGTGCATTAACATTAAATAAACTGTCCTAACATACTTACTGTACATGTTTAAATAACACTGCAAGCACAGTCTGAATGAAAAAGGAATACTAATATATATATATATATACTGTATATATATATATAATTTCTCAAACAAAGAGGTGATTATGCTACATTGCAAAGTTTACACAATCATGGGTAGAGGGTGCGGTGCAGCCGAGCAAACTCATCTTTTATTTACAATGGATTTAATGTAATTTACAATGGAAACGCACACATCTTTTCACACTCCCACACTTATTCCAGTCTTCTCTCGGCTCACTGGTCACTTATGCATCATTTTCACTGGTGTTTAAACTGGTTGGAATTTGTTTTCCACACACTGTATGAGCTGCACTCGTCCAAAAATAGACCTTGCAGGGTGAGTTAGAATTTGATTTAACTACACCACCTAGTGTGGAAGTTATGGTAAAATTCTTTGCTGCTATTTCATATTTGTAGTTGCAATCGTCACAGCTTGTACGGGCTGTAAAACTTATTAACTTTATCTTTGTGTTTATTTATTTGTGTACATATGCTCTGATTAGATGTGATTTAGGGGCTCCCTGTAAAATCATTTTATGTCCAAATAGCCCCATTTCAAAACCTCAGTGTTAGGTGTCTTCCATGTCCTTTTCCAGAGGTACAGTAGACTACATAACTTACATTCACAGTGCAGCTGATGTACCCAAACTGTCACTCAACACTCTGCAGTGTTCAGACACTGAGGGACCTGCACAAATGAGCCTCTCACCCTGCCGTTACACAACCATAAAGGGATAATCACCTCTGCCTGTGATGCTGCTGCAAATCTTATTGTTTTGCTGAGTGTGTTCCTGTTTTCTAATTCATTTATCTACTTAACCACCGTGCACATGATTAGCATGTAGACACAAGTCCAATCAGATCTCCCTGCTCCAGATAAAACCATATCCCATTGGCTCTTGATCTTGCCTGTCAGTGTGAGAACGAGCACTTCTCGTTGGCATTTAGAGTGTGCGGGTTAGAGGTTGTGACCCTAGCTGACCTGGATTACCACAGGCTCCTGTAGCAATCCCATGAGCCACTAAATATAGCTTGTGCCACGGATAGTTTCTCCAGTGAAGGGTGAGGGTGACCTGCCCTGACCCAATCTTAGACTGCCTACTTCTGGACGGGATTAGTGCTCCTTTCTGGCACAGGGACACTGGCAGAAAAAGGATATAGTGCAATACATACATTTCTGTAGTATAAATGTAGATTTCTTTTTCAGTCACTTCAATTAAAAACAAGACAGGTGCTCTTGTGTACTACACTTTAAAGTTAATTTTTTTTGATACTATTCACCAAAAGACATATCTAGTATGTATTAACCTCATTTAATATGTTAACATCTATTAGTTTTTCTTGTTTGTGACAGGGTCCGCCGCTCCTGTGCCGGCTTTAAACAGCCTTCAGATACACAGGTGAGCATGAAACCATCCATCTGATCCACTGTAATCGTTATAAACAGTAGAACTGAGATTGTGTTTGCTCCTGTGGACCACCATCTATTGTAGGTAATAAACAGACTATGGATAAGTACCTCATACAACCTCATTTACAAAAATACAAACTATTAAGAATTATAGCTTTGAAGATGCACATTAGAAAACCCCAAACATGACAATGCAGGTGAAGTAAAGCTCAGTCAATTTATTGATTTATGGAAAATATATCACATCTTTACATTTTTAGATACCTTCAGAAGTTAACAGTCCATTACCATTTACTTCCCAACATTTTAATTAAAGGTAACCAATTAAAACGCCTCAAACAGAGAGCAGTTTTTCAGCTTTGCACTTTGAGGAATCAAGAGATACCTCAGATAACCTTCCCCTAGAAATGCCATTAACTGTTCAAAAACCTAATTCTGAAACCAATCTCACATCTAAAGCTGAAGTCACTGCTACAACCCCATTTCATCCCCATCTGAAGTTTATATTCTAATAGCCCAAACGAAACATATCGTCCCAACCACAAATAGTATCTGTGAATATACAGTATATGTATTCTGTTCAGTTAAAACAGCAAGCAAGATTGAAGTTTGAATCACCGGACTACAAATAGAAGATCAGACACCAACAAGGACAAAAATGAGTGAAACACTCGAGTTGTTATAGCAGCAGCAACAGTGACATTTGGTTTCTTTTTTTTCTTCTTTTAAACAAAACTTGTAATATCCACATGGTTTATACCAAAGTGCAAATATGTTCAACTGCATGTATTTTAATATGTTATTATACTAAGTAGATTATTATATTCTAATGAACTACAATTCTTGCAAGAAGGTTGAGGCGTTTTAGAGTATTATGGCACATTTCAAACCCAAAGAGAAAACATGTCACAGGTCATTTACTACAACAATAGGCAATGCAAACTTTACGACACACTAATATATATATATATATAGATATATTTTGTGACCAAAGTTTGTCATCAATACATTAATATTTGATAACACATTTATAAAGCATTACATCAATATTGTGTCATCAGGGTATCTGTTTGCAGAACAAAGGTATTAACTGCAGTCCTCAAGTGTGTTTTCACATAATCATCCTGAAGCAATACGACACACTACTTTCTCCACTCAGTGCTTCGGGCAACGTAAAGCCCACGACTCAAAACAAGACGATATAACCTCCCATAAGGGAAAAAAAACCTTCAGCGCCTTTCAGTCTCTCGTTCTTGTCCAAACTCTTCAAGGTATAAGAATGCTCATTTCCAACCGGGCACCAATGAACACCCTACGTCGCAACTATTTGCTCTTGCAATAATCAATGGTGACACATATTTTACAGATATATAGCTATATATTAATGTATATACCTCCAGTGTGTACACAATCTGACCACTACCTCTGATGGGATCAGAACCACCTTGTCGTGACGTAAGGCCGCCACAGAAAGGGTGCATGCAAGGAGAGTACTCAAATTGATATTAAGAGAATCAGCACTGGTGCAAGAGAGTCAATTTTCTTTGTTTTAAGTATATTGGAAATAATTAAACTTCTCTATATGAACTGTGGCATGGGTTCCTATCCCTTTGCCTTTTCAGTGTTGCTCTTTCCTCTAAATTAATCAGGAGCTGGGTGACTCAGCAGAATCTTGGTCAGTAGTACAGGGCTTCAGCCCTCTTAAAGCTTGGTCCATTAACTTCCTCAGGGATTATTCTGTTGGTGTATACTAACAGATACCTTAGAAGTAGTTGGATGTATTGAAGCACAAATTGCAAAATTCTACGAATAGTGATTCTGGGGGAAACATTTGTGTATCATTTGATAATTGTTCCTTTTTTTGTTCTTAGAGACAGTGATCTTAGGAGGACAAGCAATGTTGAGAGAAATGCTGGAGTTCTCTTCACTTGGCAGTCATCATCTGGACGAACTCTGTAAAGAGTACAGGAAACAAACAACGGTTAAATGACAGATGTGACAATGGTGATCTGCTGATTATAAAACCACTTTTAATTGGTTTGTTTGCAGCAAAAAGAAGGCAAACAACATCATCTCACCCTCATAGTTGACTTGACCATCGCCATCAATGTCAGCCTCACGAATCATTTCGTCCACCTCTTCATCAGTGAGCTTCTCCCCTAAGTTGGTCATGACGTGCCGTAGCTCCGCTGCACTGATGTAGCCATTACCGTCCTGTAGAGCAGAAGAACTAATGTCACTGTATTCATTACCATTTTAAACAAGATAATAATTTATGATTTGGATGAAGTGCACTTCTTCAGCCTCACTTGTACTTAGAGCTGAATGCCAAATGTCAGCATATTAGCATGGAAAATATAATCACCAAAAAGCCATTTCCTGGACCTGGAAGTGCTTATCAAGGAAACAGTGAGCTTCTGTGGCGTCTCAATATTATCAGATTTAAAATTATATTATAAGCCTTTGAACATGTTTTGCTGGTGTGTGGCTAACCATCACATGGATAAAACAAAAAATGGATGCTAGTTATGGTTTCAGTCAACTCAGTCTTACCGCACCTTGTCAAAGACTCTAAAGGCTTCTCTGATCTCCTCCTCACTGTCTGTATCCTTCATCTTTCTGGCCATCATGGTCAAGAACTCAGGAAAATCAATTGTACCGTTACCTAAACAGAGTCATACAAACAGAGTGGTGAGTGTTTGAATAGTTAGAGAAACAAGTAGTTTGAACACTGAGCACATCAAAAGGGAAACAGTTTTATGCCACAAAATATAAACACCACACATTTTAACTGATACAGCAAAAGTACAGATTGTAACTGTAAAGTGGAGCAAAACTGATAGACAACAGTACAGCAGACCAAAATTGAATGAAGTTGCATCACTGCATTATCATGCAATCTATGAGAAATACATGAGTATCGTCGTAGTTAAGTGGTGAAAAAAGAGAAGATGATATTTTAGCATTTAACATTAAATTCCCTTTATTAAGTAGATGTTACAATTATAAAAAGGCATTTATTAAAACTACAATGATGTTGATGTATAAGTGTCCTATTCTGATACTACTGACTAATTTTTAAATTCCATATATGACTTTAAAAGTAATTTTCTTTAAAGCATTAATAAATAGGCACAAATGTATTCAATGTAGATTCTGGCCTATCACATGATTAGCAAGACAAGGGCAGATAAAAACGTTACCTTTTGACTGAAGTAAAATATAAATGTCATGTTGGTGGTAAAGACAACTTAAATATCTCTATACCACATACTGAGATATTTACGCTGGACACAGTGATTTTCAGTATTAACAAGTATATTTTCTTGTGCTTTTGAGCTTCTCTCACCGTCAGCATCCACCTCATTGATCATGTCCTGTAGCTCAGCTTCAGTGGGGTTCTGTCCCAGAGAGCGCATCACCGTCCCGAGCTCCTTGGTGGTAATGGTGCCATCACCATCCTTGTCAAATAGCGAGAATGCCTCCTTGAACTCTGTACATTTACAGAAATGACACAGTTAGTTAGCTATACAGTAGTGGATCAGCACATGTGCATCTATTGCAATGACTCAACAAAGGTTATGATTAGTGGTTATTAAACCTGGAGCTCAAAAACCTGCTGACTTATTCTAGCCACACCATCAGGGTCAGATTTACACCCCATGTGTATGTAATCAACTAGCTTATTTTTCTGGGTTTTGTTGGTATTAAAGAGCTGCTAAACCTAAAACCAACCAAACATGGAGAGAGGAGGCTATATACTTACCAGCAATCTGCTCCTCAGTCAGCTGATCAGCCTGTTGACGAAATAAAAAGACATTGATTGTCCATAAGGAAAGTTATCTTTTTTGCAACACTGTTAATACAGTTTTGGGATTACAGAATGTATTTAATACAGGCTTAACAGTTTTAATTAGACAATATGGAAGAGCCGACTTAAAATAGCACACATCTACTAATGCCAAGGATGGCTCAATAAGCCCTGGACATTTTTTCAGTGTGGTCGGTGATATAAGAGTAAAAACGGCATGAGTTTAGGTTGAGGGGGAGCATTGTACATTCAACAGATAACTTCCTACACTTTTATTAATAAAATCCTACCAAGTCAAAGAAGAGTACTGAAATAGAATTAGTGTATTTTCTGCAGCGCTGATTCAGTTTCAGTGACCCACAACATGTGAACTTTCTACCCTTGTATATACTAGTCCTGCCCGGGCTGTGCTCTACCTAATACTGGAAATGGCTCCAGTCATCACCAATCCTATGCAAGATTTTGTTGAAGCAAGAGATTTGCATATTTTTCATTGGTCAGTATAAACTACACTACACTCAGAGTATGCCAACTGTAAAACACTTACACTGTGCAAACAACCTTCACAGATCTACGCCAATGCAAATGCAACATAAACAAAGTAAATCAAAAAACAGCTTGTGGAGCGCCCTGGTAGCTCAATGGTTACAGCACATAACCACAACATCCCTGGTTTGACTCTAGCTTGGGACCAACACCATACCCCTCATATCAAACAAACTAACCAGACTGTGATACCATCTGACAGCTAGGCCCAGAAATTGCTTATGACTTACCTAAACACTATATTTACAGATGCAAAACAATAAAAAAAAAACACTGTTTAACCCCACTGATTTAGACACTCATCTTTATTTTACAGAAAACGTAATTTCTGGGTCTTATTTAAGCCATTAACTGGAATACAGGATCAGGTGTGTTGTACTCTGTTGCATCTAAACTGCAAAACTTATAGCACTGCTAGAGTAAAGTCATAGATTGTGATTAAAGGCATATTGATTATAGAGGGTAGAAAGGGTTTATTAAGAAATAACACACCTACCAGCTGCTAAGTTTTTAAATGTTTTACTGATTAAAAAACATTAGAAAGTAAGCCTATTCATAGGGTGCATTCATACACCCTATTCATTTTTCAACTTCACCTGAGACGTCACTTTGCTGTCCTTGTGAGGTCTTACAGGGCCTGTCTAAGTCAGTCAACATGCCCACTTCAAGCTGAGAAAGTGTGATGAGGGACGAGTATAAATACTTCACAGCCCGAAATACACACGCCTGCTATAATTAGTGAGACACGAACAGGGTCGCCTATGTAGCACACTGAATATCACTGCAACTAACCACCTCTTTGTATCTTTTTATTGAACAGATGTGAGGCTCAGTTCATTATCACACACTCGCCCCTGTGCCAACTGTTGCTTGTCTGTGTCTACTCCTCCATATTGTCAGTATAATCATCAGATGAAGGGGGAACAACTGGCATGATCAGGGATAACAAGAACTTAACTCCTGCATAAAACAAACTCTACAAGCCTACAATAACACAGCTCTGATGTGAGCTAAGTGGTGAAGATAAGCTGATAATGTTTTATTTGTCATCCAGCCTGAGGACTAGATGAAATGATTACCCATCATTAATTACCCATATAGCTAAAAAGCTAATGCATCAAATAAAAGAGAAAAAAAATTTGCAATAATTATTATTTAATTTAATTATTAATTATTTTTAACATTTCCTTTGATTTTTCAAAATGAAAGGGATTAAATCTAACATTTCTGTGGTAGCGCCATGTGCTCCAGTCGATTTCAATGAGTCACCATGGTGGTTGGAGGGTGGGGGTTGAGGAGGGATAAATCAGTCCGGTGGTGCTGAAGCAAGCAGTGTCTGGATCAGTACGGTACAGCTGAGTGTTCGGGGATTTATATGGCTGCTGTGAAAAGTGCTCAGCCGAACATTACTGCTGGCATCCAGCTCATTAGTAAACAAGAGATCATATCATATATTTTACAGTCATTAAATGCACCTTCTGTTTGTGACTGATGTTGTTATATGTTCCAAGTTTCTTTACTTGACAAATAATAATAATATCTATCACAGACCATGTGTATATTCATTCACAATATGAACAACCACCATAATGAAATATAAAAAAAGAAAGGATGTGACAGAGGGAGAGCACATGCAGTACCACAGCTCTGCTTTCTGATAAAGTTCCCATTTTGAAGGGTGCACTGCGGGTCCTGACAGCCTACTGCACCAAGCGTGGTTTGGTTCAATGCGGGGGGAAGGGAGGTGCGGAAGGAGGGGTTGCAAAGAGGATCATTCAGCATGCGGTTCAACGTTATGGCGCAATACGTAACGGAGGAGATGCTGTCATAGTGTCTGTTTGCAAGAAAACGCATAGCCCAAAAATGTTGACAGTCAATTGTTGCTAACGCAGAGACTACCTGTGTGCAGTATTGTTATGTAAACGCAACTGTTGGCGATTACAACCTTGTTTTTTCTTCTTTTGTCGCTTGTTGCGCATGTCACACTACATTTAGAAACAGCTGCTGATGCGCCTGCATGATGTACTACCCATG
Source organism: Pampus argenteus (assembly GCA_036937835.1). Classification (NCBI taxonomy): domain Eukaryota; kingdom Metazoa; phylum Chordata; class Actinopteri; order Scombriformes; family Stromateidae; genus Pampus; species Pampus argenteus. The sequence goes on from CM072868.1 coordinate 10,307,733, forward strand.
TTGCAGCAGCTTGATATGAGGGGATGTCTACATGGTAGTTAGCAGGAACAGTTAGTTAAGTGTTTCATATCTGTCTTGTAAGATTAACCAGATGGTTTTCAGGATCACGTTAAGACTGGATGGTCTATTTTTACACAACACCTCTTGCACCACCACGCCCACTATCGACTCAAAGCTGGCGATAGAAAACGCCGCAAACAGAGGTATAGATGTTAAAAACCACAATACTTACAAACGCAAACAGGGAATCAGCTAAATGATTGATATCACATTACAACAGGAAACACACCAGTTTCCTCTCCGTCCATGCTGCGCAGTCGACGGTTATTACAAAAAAGGTTGTTTTTTTTTCATATCAACTGTTGGGTACAAAGAAACCCACCGACCACCAATATTATAATAACCTGATTACGGTACTGATAACGTTATTTGCAGGGTTATCTACCGTTAGCTGTTAACGGTAAACTCCCCTAGCAAGCTGTCGTATGGAGTTATGGCGTTAAATTAGATTATTAGATGAGTCGAAGAGGATTATGTCTTAATGCATGTTTACAAATGAATACAATAACGATTATATGGTGGCTGTTATTTCGATAACATCTGAAAAACGCTTCAGTCGATGTTGCTATTAACTCTCGACGAGTCCCCATTCACGTTAGTTAGCTAGCATGAAACGTTACTCACCATCGTCCCGTCGAGTTTTCAAGCTCCGTGTAGATGTCAAAACGCCCAACTGTTAGCTTTTGTATTCAGCGTAGTCAATAGATAGTTGATATACAGAAGTACATAAATTATATGGAGCTTTATTACACTATTTGTTTAGGAGTCTGTCGACACTGTATACCTGTGTTACAGTACAGTTGCTCGGACACCTCTATCTAGCGACACCAGCGTGCTATGCCCTACTTTGAGTACTGTATCCCTCCGCCAGTACATCTTTTGACCTCCACGCAGTCTCAATGCATTAACAAAATAATAAACACTACACATATGACAGTGTTTTAATTGCAATATACATTCAGAGTCCTGGATTACATTAACGAATATCAACTTGACAACTTAACAAAGAGCAAAGCCACAATCTTTACTGCACTATATAAATAAAGCGCGCAATGATACCTCCCCCACCACTCCGTCTCAAGCATTGACAATGTTTGAAAGATTAACAATGACAATGGGTTGAAGCTTGATATAAAGCCCTATACATACACACACACACACACACACACACACACACACACACACACACACACACACACACACACACACATTGTTGCCATTTAGGTTCTGTTGAGTATTTTTTGTGTTTGGGGGTTTTTGTTTCCTGTTTTCTGTGCTCCTGTTATGCTGATCTCACGCTGGAGGATTTGAGTTCCGATTCAAGGCTGGTCTGAACAGACCATCTGTTTGATATTTACAACTTGAAATCATGTAGTGTGAAAGAAACAAAACTGAACAAAAACCTGCAGCAGCCAATGACAGCAAGATGACAGGGAAGGGTCAGTATATGGGAGTTATAAAGCAGTCCAGCAGAGGGAGACATTTCTCTAGTATTACCGATAGACAAAGCAGGCCAATTAAGATGATTGACTGACAATGATGAAGATTTGGACATGAGCATATGTAGCTACAGAGCTACATAGCCACAGATAACAGTTAGCTTTTCATTTACTCACGTTGTAGCTGACGCCAGCAATATAGCTGTGTTATTAGGGCAACACCAGAAGTTAGGATGATATTGTCATATATGATTTTTGATTGTTTATTTATTATGGTTATACACATTTATGATGTAATGTCCTGCACTTTAATGTGTTATTCTGTGGTTATATTATTGAATTTTTAAGAAGCCATTATTGTGAAAGGTTACTTCCTCTCAGAGTACAGTAAATGAGCGTAAGACACAGAGTTAGAGAGAGACTGTCTACTACAGGTTAAGCAGACGTACACGGTAATAATTATTTTGAATGATACAAATTGTGTACCTTTTATTTAAGAAAATGATCTGACAGTGATATATGTAAAATATGTTTTATTTTGATACAGTTTTCACGGTGTTCCTTAATTTAACTTAACCAGGGGAGCACTTTCTCCCACAGACTGCTCCAGCTCCGCTGTCCTAGGGAAAGATACAGGAAATCTTTCCTGCCACAGGCCATCAACATGTACAACAATTGCTAAAATCCGGTCATATATTACTATATTATATTTTATTTTACTTATTCTTATAATTATAATTATTATCTTAATTTCTTATTCTTTTTTCTTTTTATGACTCTGTGGTGGCCTCAGCCATTTTTTAATGCTGTGGTCTGCTGGAGAGGGGGCAGCACGGACAGGGACAGGAGCAGACTCAACAGACTTATTAGAAGAGCGAGCTCTGTCCTGGACTGTCCTCTGGACTCCATTGAGGAAGTGGGGGAGAGGAGGATGTTAGCTAAGCTGACATCCATCATGGACAACACCTCTCACCCCCTACACGACACTGTGGGGTCTCTGAGCAGCTCCTTCAGCAGCAGACTGTTACACCCACGGTGTAGGAAGGAGAGGTTCCGCAGGTCCTTCATCCCTGCTGCTGTGAGACTTTACAACACCTGCACTTGATAATGTTGTAGTCTCTTGTACATACATGTTTTTATACTTTCTGTAAATCAGTAATTTTTTCTGTAAATTTTTTTGTAAATATGTACACTGTGTTTTCTTTTCCCTCCTTCCGCTGCTGAAACAAGTAAATTTCCCCGTTGTGGGATCAATAAAGTATATCTTATCTTATCTTATTTAATTATCTTATCCTTATTTAATTATTATATTATTATTATAGGGTCATAAACACACCCTATCCTGCTGCCTCAGGAGATCCAAAGTCATCATCGGCGACCCCTCACACCCTGCCCACCACCTGTTTGACCTGCTGCCCTCAGGAAGACGCTTCAGCCTTGAGCAAAAGTGTCATATACCAGCAACTCTTCCCATGGAAGCATTGGTCACCCTTCATGATGTTCAGCTGATTCATTTTGTTTTTTGTGCCAAGCTTTTCCCAAAGGTCCCGCATATCTAGATATCAAACAGACTTTCATGTCTAATTATTCTAAACTAGGCGTCATGAGGTCGTATGAGTCACTTCCTTGGGCTTCCCCACTGTAACACAGTGTCACATTTTGATGCACAGTCTGAAACATTAACAACATTATCATTAACAACAACATTAACAACATTTTAACCTTTTGGATAACAAAGGGAAAAAAAATTACTGAGTACTTTCACTGTGTTTGTTTTGTTGGCAGTAAGAAAATGTTTTCAAAATTACAGTCTTTAGTAAATGTAGATTTGCTGCAGCTGGAGCGGTGCGGAGGTGGTTAAGACAGGAAGGACCAGACACACGTCCACAAAAAGGAAGGAGACACCAGGATCCTGTCAGAGATAAAGGTTTCTCTTTCGCTTTCCCTACATGATGGAGCCTTTCTCCGTCCAAGTGCAAACCTCCACCAGATTCCCCCTCCTTCTCCACCAGCCACCAGCTCCTGAACAATTATTTCATTCAATCTATTTCTGTTTGTGGCACTCCCTGTCTCACTTGGCTCTACACCTGTGCCCTATCAAGTTAATCAAGTATATCTACCCTTGGCCTTCAATCACTCATCGCCAATATTGTTGTTGACACCTCCCAGGTAATTACATCAGGCCTACCTTGTGATTTTTTTTTTTGGCTAATCTTGTGCTCCAGGATCATTACCACCTACCTACCTGTCTGTCAGCCTTGCGGATCCTCGGTTTCACCAGTCACCCTGCCTTTGTCACCTGCCCGTGCCGACCATTCTCCCTCATCATTTTTTGCTGCGCCTTCAACAGATTCCCGAACAATTCCTGAATTGCTATCCCCTGGACAATTATTTCATTAATCCTGTTTCCCAAGGCTGGTAACCAATTTGAACCAGCATTCCACGCATTTGTGACCACTCGGCTGGATTACTGCAATGTACTATTAGTCAGAGGGGATCGAGCATTTGCTGTTGCTGCCCCCAAACTGTGGAATGAAATGCAGCTGCATGTCAGACAGGCCTCCTCTCTAGCTCGTTTTAAAACCCATCTCTTCCCCATGACTTTCAACTCCTTGTAGAGTGTTGACTTTATTTGACTTTATTCTTAATGTGTTTTTATTCTTACTCTGATTTTATTTTTTCTATGTGTATATTTCCATATTTTATCTTGTGCAGACAGTGCTTCTTATTTTATTTGGTCTTACTGTTTTATGGTTTTGTCTGTCTTTGTAAAAAGTGTTCCATACAAATAAAAGGGATTGGACTGGATTGGACTGGATTGGATTTTAAATTGATGACTTCATGGTGACACACTTCCCCAGTGATACTTCAGCATTGTTTATACGTAAGTGAATCGTTCCTCACCCAAACACCCACACTGCTCTCTATAAATACATATCCCAGATGTAAGTAAACACCTTTCCTGTGATAGATATATGTACATTAGATAAAAAACAGAATAGTCCAACTTTATCCCTGACAATCAAGTCACAGAGACAGATCGCTGTTAAAATTTTCCTTCTACATATCACACTGTCTTTTGTTTGAATATATATTTTTGTGATTGAGTTTTCAGCGAAATAATATTTGAAGATTAAGCGAAATAAATGGGAGAACAAATGAGTAATGTCTCAAGCACCAATTTATTGATCAGAGCAAAATCCAGAAAATAGAAACAGAAAATAAAAATATAGTAGTCATCCACGCATTGTCCCATCCAAAGCATCATTGCAGTGTGACATTTTGACATTTTATCAATAGTTTTCTGGACAAAAACAGACACACAAATCCAAAGCCCCCCATCTGTGCAAGAATACAAGTAAGCTATTCTATATCTTTATGGTCAGTAAGGAGACGAGGAATGATAAATAACCAATAACTTTTTCACAGATATATTCTCTCTCTCTCTCTCTCTCTCTCTCTCTCTCTCTGTGTGTCTCTCTCTCTCTTTGGTTAAATGAAAATTGCTTTCCTATCTTAAAATTAGGTCTTGCATATATCGGTATATATTTGTATGAATGAGTTATGTACAGTACAACAAATGCAAAACAGAAATTGCATTTACTTGACAGAAAACTGTAGCATGAAAAGACAAAAGAAGAAGAACAACCAAAACAGTCACTACAGTGAAACCACTGGGAGATTGGGACATCCTTATAGCATATTTGTATCTGATACCTGATATTTTTGAAGAAATGCTAATTAATTAAATGCAAACACTAACACATACTATCTGTTTATCTTATGTGTAATATTACCAGCCACGATGACATCTAGGAGCTCAGCTACGTTTCACTCCTAACTAAAACAATTTTTTAATAGCTTAGACTGCAGAGAAAGCTTTTAATAGTGTAGCTTCTGTCAAACTTTGAAAAGTAATCAGAGTAGAATAGTAGTAATACTTAACATTGTATTTGTCACTAATGCCTTGCTACTTAATATAGGAAATATAAGATTGTTCACTTGCATGATGTCTTACCAGACATATATATAAAAATACTCTTTCCATTAACTCCAAAGTTTTGATAATCAAGCACTGTGTCCACTGTTGACTACATTAAGGAAATACCTAGGTCATGTTCAAGAATGAAAAGACATTAGAACACTTCGAAAAAATGAAATGCAGTGACTGAGTGCCGGAGTAGTGTTTGAAATCAGCAAAGAAATTAACATTATGAAATAAATAGGTCTTGCCAGGGATCAGTTTAGGGGAGTTGCAGCGATCAGATATTTTCAGGATATGAGGTGAAGGCAGAGGTTTTATAGTAGCATCCCTTCCATGGATTTCCAGCACATTTCTGAATACGATGCTGTCCAAAGATACGCTTTCCATAATCCCGATGTGCACTAAACAGGGACAAAAGCACAAATATATATATATATATATATGTGTGTGTGTGTGTATATATATAGTTCTCCATGTTTACAAAGTTTTTAAAACTTACTTGTTTTGCAAAGAACATTTCTATTCAGATTGTTCAGTGACAGAAGTCTGGATTCTGAAAAAGAAGATAAAGACAATTTAACACACATATTATTTCTGGGACACATATTGGTGAAGTCAAAATGACAAAATGAAAATGAAAAAATAAAATACTCTTCTGTACGTTCTGTATGTTCAAGCTGCTCTCAACTGACCGTTAATGATGTTGTTCGGATGCTGGCTTGGACAATGTACTGGGCTCAGCTTCCCTGCACAGCACGACCACAGGGAGGTATTATAGTAGAAGTGACCACAGCATTTGAATCTTGGCTTGACGGAGTAGAGCAACTCCATGTCCTCACTTGAGCAGCATACACTCTGGACCCAATTTGAATGATCACATTAATTGTCAGCACCAATATTCTTGTTTGCTATTCTATCCAGTCAAATAACACATGAAGGTTTTTTTTTTTCAATTCTAAACAAAAGTTTAATCATGGATGCATTGACAATTTACAAAATGTGAAACTTTGGAGTTGTTGAAGGCACATTTTTGTTAGATTTGTAAAAAGAAAAATGAGCAGTTTTCCCCAAAACATTCTTTCAATGTACATTTTAGGTCATAGATATAATATTTAAATTGTCTCAGTGTAGTATTGAACTGTTATTATCATTATTATCAATAAAACCTACCGATGAGTTATGCAGAATGGATCCACAGCACTGATCGCCATGATTGCCTATGGAACTCAAGTTATACAATGTCCCTGCACAGCACTTAATGTCTCGGTCTTTAATGTTGTAGGCTTTAATCCCACAGCATGTTAAATGAATATTCTTTATCCTGAGATGCCTGTGTGAAGAAATACAGATCTTTATTAATATCAAATCAGGTGGGACAGATATATATATATATATATATATATATATATATATATATATAGATAGATAGATAGATAGATAGATAGATAGTTTGTTTTCACAGCCAAGCATACATACTTGTGCCCATTGCAACAGATCTCAGCAGCAGGCTGGTAGATTTCTGTCCCACAGCAGTGCTGTCTATGTGATCCATGAAAGTGTGAACAGCATATAGTCCCTGTAGCTGGGTTGTAAACATCACCAGCCTCTGCACCTCCGTCTTCTCCCTTGAATAAAAAATAGGCATGTGCAGTAAAATACAGGCACATTCAAAAGCGCATATGTGAACATAAACATTCATGAATTCTGACAAAAATATTATAACTAATATTTATCAAGAATATGATATGATAAATATCTAAACCAAAAGCTTAAGAATATTACTACATTCTACACATAATACATGGAGAGTTAAAAATGATGAAAATCTCTCTATGGCACTGCACCAACACGGGTTGGTGGGTTTTTGTTTTTTTGCTAGTAATAACCGCGATGCACGGGTGTCACTTGATAAATAAGATTTAGTGTAGATTATATTGAAAATGTAATAAACTACTTTAGCTAGTTTAAGTTTCCCACAGAACAAAAAAAAAATCTACAGTGTGATCAGAAACAAAAAAAAAAGTCTTTAGAACATTACTTGATCAATCCAAGGATCCCCATCGGATATAGAGCCTTCATAGAAGACATGTGTAGATGAGTCATACAGTGGAGAGACAGCATCGCCTTCACATAGTCAGACAAATATGTGCAGAATAAAGGAAAATGTTAACTCCCTTTTTTATTGATTTTTTTATTTTTATTTTAATGTGAATCTTAAACAGATGTGCATGAGATAGGTAAAGGAAGACATTTAGACACATCTAACTCACTTGAACAACAACTGGACTGGGAGCCCGACTTTATACTCTTTGAAACTCCTGTTTTTGTCTGACAGCAGCAATGCGTCTTGGTGTTGTACGGTTCATATCCGCAGCATTGCTCGTCATGGGATTGTCTGGTCAATATCGTGTTGTTCTGACCACAACACAGAAACTTGTCCTCATCAATAGCCACTGTGGGAAAGATCACGATTGCAGACCATCCAAGTGTTTGGATAGAAAAGAACAGAATATGCATTACATAGACAATTAAGAGTTAAACAGTTTCAACATGAGCAGGACAAAGATTTCCTTTATAGTCTACTTATATATTTTGTATTAGAAAATCATCTTATTTATATGTACTATAGTGAACAATACTCTAAGTTGTAGATATCTGTAATGGCCTCTCTTTAACAACATCTCTATTTTGGGCACATTTTCACTCGCCTTTTCCCTGCAGCTTATATAGCCAACATTATTTCCATTCATCCATAATGTGTGTCCATGCTCTGCTCACCTGCACCACAACATCGGGACTTTGGCGCAGGCTTTTCTTTGATAGTTGACTCGCAGCATATTTCATTGAGTTCGTTGTAGGCATTCAGCCCACAGCAAGAGGACACATTTTTGCCGAGACCCAGCGTGATACTAGCTGTAAAACAGAGATCAAGTCACGATACAAACACTGTAACAGAAGCATATCATACTTACATTTATGTGCTTCAAGTCACACTGAAAGAGTTACATGTATCAACTGAAACTATACATATAATCAACCCAAATTTACTTGACACAAACATGGATCATTACCTATTGTGGTGTTTCCATGTTTCACTTTACAACAAGTAGCTGCTGCAGGGTTGTAAGCTTTCTGCCCACAACATGACAACCCGCCCTGTGGATGAAGTTTGTTGCCACAACACACAGCCTCGTGGATGTCATACGTGATTGACATACAGGTTTCTCTGGAAGGGATCAATAACATAACCCATTTATTATTATCATTCATAATTTATCAGCATGCCATGATATACTGCATGTGATGTATGCTCTAGGGCTGAATCTAACAATTATTTTCAATAAGTAATTAATAAATTTGGTAAAAAAAAGAAAACAAGAAAAAAGAAAAGAAAGGGAAAAAAAAATTTGTTGATCACTGTTTCCCAGAGCCCAAAGTGACATCCTCAGGAGTCTTGTTTTATCCTGACCAACAATCCACAACCCAAAAATATTCATTTTACTGTCAAGACTAAATAAACCAGTAGTGTTTTGAATGCCATAAATTCCATAAATGAATAATGATGATGAGTAAACCCATAATTATCCGTTAATCAATCATCTTGGCGTCATGAAAACATTTTCTTGCAGGCTGCTATCAGTGCTGCCTCAGATAGAAAATACCAGACTTTAGTAAAAACATCCAAACAGCATATCAGTGCATGCGAGGTGTAGCATCTCTTCCTCCATCCTACACGTATGTTTGCGTACCACTACACCCTTGGCCTAAACTCAGTCACACACGTACGGCGAAATCTATAGGCACGCTTACCTGTAGCAGTCCTTTACTGAGCCGGCCTCTGTCAAAAAAACACAAGTTCACTTTTAGTTAAGCGTGATGATGCTTGTTATCACTTTAACAAACTGTAAACCTGGTAAAAAAGGATGTTAAGTGACGGCCATCAAGAAGCCCCGCCGTTACATCCCTACATCTGTTCTAACATCCTTTTTCACACATTTTTTTTTCTTAAATAAGATAAATAGAAACTGAATAATCCACATTGAATGTTATGCCCTAAAACAAACAAACAACCCCCCATCACCATCACCACAACCACCATCTTTTTACAGCAGAAATTATGAACTCTACACCTTGAGTTGTTTCAATAAAGAAAAAAATTAACTTACCACAGACAGAGGGGAAACCGCAACTCAGCAAAATTGTAAGTAATATCATCGGAGCCCCAAACCAGCACATCTTCTCCGTTTGGCTAATTACCCAGTCTGCTGCGTTACTAGACGGGCCTAAATACCATCATCTCGCCACTCCTCCATCACATCACTTCAGAAGTCAAGGTGTTACCATTAGACGCATCAGAAGTAAAAGCACGTCATATCACAAACCCTCCTATTGTTTATTGTTAAGAATGATACTTTCAGCGACCCGTCTTCCTCTACATCTTACTTTGGTCTTTTTTTAGTCTGTTAACCCTCCTGTCACCCTCTTATACACGGATGTGGTCAGCATCCATTTGCTTAAATAATTCCCAATAGAATGAAACAAGAATAAAACATCCGGTCGATTATGACCCATTCATAAATAATTTCCTTTAAGTTATGATCGACTTCCACAAAGTCGGATATTCTCTTTGGGAACTTTCCGCTCATGCTTTCACTGTCAACATTTGCGCAATTAATTAACAACATTGTTACATCATGTCTACAACTGTAGTGATGATTGTTATGAACATGTCTTAAATGGTTACCTTGGTTTTTTTTGTTTTTTGTTTTGTAGATAGACACACACACACACACACACACACACACACATGTATACATATATACATATACATATATATATCTCTAACAGAACAAGTAAAGATGGTAATTTTCTGCCTTATTTGAAATCTCGCGTAGGCCACAGATGATGAGGAGACGTTCACATGGGGGATGAAAGTTGGGCAAGGTGAAGGATGGAGAAGACACCACTGACACAACCAGCATGACGTCCCATGTGTCATTGCCTTGCTATTGGGTCTCGGCAGAATGAGTGCAGTGTGTGTGTGTGGTGTGAAAATGTTATGCCTATAGTTAGAAATATGCCATGACAAAGCGTCTAAGCATTTTGACTTGCAGTACTTACACAATACCAAAGGGACAATGCATTTTGGAGGCACTGACTAGTTATATGAGAAGGGATTGTAGTTTTGACTGAAGGGTAAACTGTTTTGGGAGCTGTACAAACATTGCCAGGTGATCCATGTAGTTGTGCAGTACCATCCAAGTTATTTTGACAGAAGTACTGAATGAATCAAAATGTGCCAAAGCAATTGAGAAGGATCCATGCCATTTTTATGGTACTGACTATTTACATGGGAAAGAGATTTCATTTTGAAGCATGGATGAGTAGTTTTGGGAGACAAATTACATTTTGCTGAAGTGTTGTGCAGAACTGCAAGTCTGTTTGGCCAAATTGCTTTATAGTTATGAGAATGTCATCTCAGTTTCAAGAAATTAGCCAAACCAATGGAGAAAAACTGTAACATAGACTATCCAAAAGAACTAAGGTACACATTTGAAGTGATTTAAAAGGTCCTGATGAACATAGGCGGGGAACAGTGTTCCTCACTTGTACATGGGTTATTGTTACGTCCACTAGGACTAACCTAGTCAGACACCAGCAATGCGTCTTGGTGTTGTGTAGAAAGAAAAAAAGGTTTATTTATAACAAACACAAAGATACTCATGTGGGGGTAGGCTGGGACAAAGTGATTGTGCCAAAGAAAATTAAATTAATATAACAAAAGTAGGACTGTCTTCCCTAGAGCTACAGAAAAGAAACACAAACAAAATGCCTAACTGACTAACTAACAAAAGACTTTTCAAAACAGTACAAAGGCGGCACAACCAATAATCCTAGCGAATTAACAAAGACAATTCCTACGTGTGTGGGCATGTACAGGGTACCTCAATTTACCTAGTCCCAAGCAAAAACAACATCCCACCACCTCTAACAACTGTATAAAGTTAACAAGATCAAACAAGATCAGCACAAGCACAAATGGAAAAAAGAGCAAAGAGCAAAAGGCAAAGAGAAAGAAGGCTGGTGACATCCTCCATTGTAAGAAGCCTTCTCCTTCACCATAGGCCAGCTGAAAATGTGGGGAGCCAAAAAATAAAAAATAAAAAATAAAAAGCGTTTCTGCTGCAATCACCTAGTAAAAAAAAAAACACAGGGAAGGGGGGGGGGGGAGAAACACAAAGCACACCTTGTGTGGCAAGGCACGTAACAAGTATGTAACAGGCTGCTGCGAAAAACCATCTGAGATGGTTCTCAGAACTCATATCATGCCTGAGAGTTAAAACTTTATTTTTCATGTCAAGTTCTTATTTTGTCTATCATAGGTTTTGCTAATGCAATTTTTTCAGTTTTTCACTTTAAATCAAAATCAAATCAAATCAAATTTTATTCATATAGCCCAAAATCACAAAATACATTTGTCTCAGAGGGCTTTACAATCTGTACAGGGAGTGACACCCTCTGTCCTTAGACCCTCGATTCGACTGAGGAAAAACTTGCCCACCAAAAAACCTTTTAACAGGGAAAAAGGTGGAAGAAACCTCAGGAAGAACCACAGAGGAGGGATCCCTCTCCCAGGACGGACAGACGTGCAATGATGTCACATGTAGATAGATAGATAGATAGATAGATACATAGATACATAGATAGATCGATCAATCCCCCAGCAGTCTAGTCCTATGGCAGCATAACTAAGGGATGACCTGAGCCAGCCCTTAGTTTCCCGTGTCTGGTACTATGAGCTCTTTTAGATATGATGGTGCCTGACCATGAAGAGCTTTGTAAGTTAGTAAAAGAATTTTAAATTCTATTCTAGATTTAACGGGTAGCCAGTGCAAGGAAGCCAAAATGGGAGAGATGTGACCTCTGACCTTGGTTCCTGTCAGAACACGTGCAGCAGCGTTCTGAATCAGCTGCAAACAATGTCTGTCAGTTTAGTGGGTGTGGACGGGGTTGTAGTGCATCAGCTCCAGGAGAGAGGTGTGGGGAGGGCTCAGGAGAGCGGCGCCAGGTGAGAGTAATTGACACACCGGTTCCCAACTGGCTAATCACTCTCGCTTATTTCCCAACACAGTAGAGTGCTGGAGGGGAAGAGAGCGGAAAGCACGACCAGAGAAGCACGGCCAAAGACACACGGAGGAAAAAACACACGGCAGACGACAGCAACAAGCCTGTGATCGGCTGCCGTGTGTATAATTTATGTGTAAAAATAAAGATCAGTTGTGAACAAGCTGTGGTTCCGTCTACTCTGTGCTGAAAGTACCCACGGAGACAGTGAAACTGTCACAGTGGGGCGTGTCATTTTTCACTAACATACATATTAGACATGTAAATTAGATATACATTTACATTTTCAGACAACTACCTTAAGTAGTTGAACCAACTAACAAATCGAATTCAACTTAACTGAAACAAAGGGTTTACACAACTGACCATTTTAAGTGAAGTGAAGATAAAGTTGCAGGTTTAAACAACTACCTGGAGGAGGTAAGTCAATTCTAAAAATCTAAATCAACAAAACTAACGCAGATGTTTACACAACAAGGAATATTTAATGAAGATGACAAATAATTCTTTTTCACTTAACTTAGATTTTTAAGGCAGCCCTTTCACTCATATTTTTAAGTTGAAACGACATGTTACAATTTACAGTGTGTGTTTAGATCACAGAGGGTGGAGATGTAGACCACATCCTCATTCCATAACAATGGAACACATGAGTCATCCTTCATGACAGACATAGTTTCTATCATCAGACTGGGAGAAGAATCCTTTTGGATGAAAAAGTCAAAGTCAAAGTCAAGGTCAAATGTCTTTAAGTACCAAGACTATTAGCAGAAAGAAAACACATTCCTAAGAAAACATTACATATACGCCTAAAACAAAGACAAATATACCTAAAGTAACAGTGGCGTGTCATTTTTCACTAACATAAATACTGTTAAGAAGTGAAAGATTTGATAGCTGAAAGCTCTGGCTCCCAATCTACTTTTAGACACTATAGGAACCACAAGGAACCCAGCATCCTGGGAGCGCAATGTTCTAGTGGGGTAGTACGGTACTATGAGCTCTTTTAGATATGATGGTGCCTGACCATGAAGAGCTTTGTTAGTAAAATAATTTTAAAGTCTATTCTAGATTTAACGGGTAGCCAGTGCAAGGAAGCCAAAATGGGAGAGATGTGATCTCTGATCTTGGTTCCTGTCAGAACACGTGCAGCAGCGTTCTGAATCAGCTGCAAACTTTGTCTGTGGGAAATTTACTGGTGAATGAATGTTAGTAGGTGTGGGTGGAGATGAAGACATAGCTACTGGTTTCCATCATCAGACTGAAGAAGCCTTTTGGATGAAATGTGAAATGTCTTTAAGCACCAAGACTATTAGCAGAAAGAAAACACATTCCTAAGAAAACATTACATATACACCTAAAAATGGAATGTGTCTCCCAAAACTCCCTGAAATCCCTTTACCATGTAAATAGTCAGTACCATAAAAATGCCATGGATCCTTCTCAATTGCTTTGGCACATTTTGATTCATTCAGAACTTCTGTCAAAATAACTTGGATGGTACTGCACAACTACATGGATCACCTGGCAATGTTTGTACAGCTCCCAAAACAGTTTACCCTTCAGTCAAAACTACAATCCCTTCTCATATAACTAGTCAGTGCCTCCAAAATGCATGTAATGCGTGTAAGTACTGCAAGTCAAAATGCTTAGACGCTTTGTCATGGCATATTTCTAACTATAGGCATAACATTTTCACACCACACACACACACACACTGCACTCATTCTGCCGAGGAATTTTCATTTTTATTCTCAACTAACGTAGATTGTACACATTATAGTAGGTAGGGAACCGTAAAAAAGGAAAATATACTGTATACACAAAATACAAAAACCCACAAAAAAGAAAAAAAATCAACAAATCAGCACTGTAAATACAAAGAGTCACAAATGAAGACATTTTGTTTAGTCACGGTCACTCCCCTCTCTCTCCTGGTCACCATCCTCATCTTCCTGGCCATCCATTCTCTGTGCTCTCTGTTCGGCCACAGATTCTCATCCACATCGCATCTGATGTTGTCTCTTGAGATACAGCGCGGGAAGAAGCGTTGTGCACGCCTGAGCCATCCTCTACACTGATCCCCTGTTATGTCCTCACAGGCAGCGTCCATTGCAGTCATGAGAGCCTTCTGGTTTTCCGCATGGTGTTCATACACTCTCCATCTCCAAGCAGAGAAAAACTCCTCGATAGGATTGAGGAATGGAGAGTATGGTGGCAAGAACACATTGTGCATTCTTGGATGCATGTTGAACCATCCCCGGATGCGTGGACCCCGGTGGAAACTAACGTTGTCCCATATAATTACAAACTGGGGTAGGTTGGGGCCCTTCGAGACTTGATTATCCTAAATTTACTATAACATCTTCCAAAATATGTACTGTATTCTATTCCAGTTTCCTAACACTATTTTGACAATTGAGCAGATTATTCTGCATATGATGACTTATACGATGAAAATGTGCTGACATGTTTTGAGGACAATAACCATGACACTGAAAACCAACCAATTGGGATAGATCAGCAAGATACATTCATTTGAAAAAAATGTACTAAATGTTGGCTGATTGTGTTAACTGTAGGATACTTGTACATAGCTATGTGCAAGGATGTACTAAAGGCTTGACACGTGTACAAAGCATTTGGAAATGTGATGAAAGCAATGATAAATGCCATTCTGTTGTGAGAAACTGCAAGGTAGTTTGGGTATTTGTCCATGTTGTTATGAGAATGTCATCTCAGTTTCAAGAAATGAGCCAAACCAATGGAGAAAAACTGTAAGGTGATAGATGGCGCTGGTTCACACTCCAACACTAGGTGGCCGTAAACAGCCATAAAACAGAAACCGTAGAAGAAGAACGTCACCGTCGCGCTGCTGTGGTGATGCTGCTAGCAAGAGGACAGACTTGGTATGTGTTTAATAAAAAAGGAAGAGATGGTTTAGTGATGTATTAGTGTACATTTTATTAAAATAGGGATGAACAGCGTGTCTTTCGGGTCATTATTTTGAAACTATACTAGCTTATATCAGGATTATCTGGGCTGTAAGTTAGCAACACGATCGCACCAAGATGCTAACTTTGAAACAAAGTTTGATTTCAGTTTAACCTGTAAACGGATGATACAGTATTATATTATTACAGTATGCTGTTAGACGTGTGTCGTGGAGCTTCTAAAACATACACATATATGTTTTATATATATTACAAATTAATCTGAAGGGTCGTGAGAGGAAAGAAGAACAACAAACGCCTGATGCACAAATCTGTTTAAAGTTAAAAAGTAAAAGTAGCATAAAATGGAAGTACAAGTACCTCACAAGTGTACTTAACTTATGTACGTACTTTCCACCACTGCCTGAATCTAATGTGACATTTTCAGATTTGTTATGTCTGACCAATAATCAAAAAATCAATATATTTAATTTATAGTAATGTAAAACAGAAAAAAAAAGCAGCAAATGTGCATATCTGCATATTTTGCTTGAGTTTAACAATCACTTATCAGAATTGTAGCCCATTACATTTCTGTTGGTGGCTTCACAAACACAAAATGTTGATTTAATATATATATATATATTTTTTTTTTTTTTTTTTTCTTTCATAGTTGGCAGAAAGAATCAACATGGCAACACCAGTGTCTGTGCTACGACTGCCCAAGGGACCCGACTCCAACAGCCGTGGATTTGACCCCAAGTCACCCCGCTTCATAGCTCTTTGTCGCACCTCCATTTCCACTTTGGCTGCATCAGAGATGGACCCTGAGCAACTGCAGAAGGAGCAGCACGCACGATCTGTGCTGAGAGAGAGTTTCCTCAGGTGTCTCCTCTCCATGACCAACAAGAAAGTTCAATTTCACATGCATGAGAAAGTGAAGGTGGAGGCCACGTTTGGAGCATCTGACATCGATGTGCTGAACTTTCAGGTGTCAGATCTGCAAACTCCCATCGGGGTGCAGAAAGAGGCACTGATCAGATGCCAGGATGTGATTTCATACACATTCGATGTATAAACGCTTGTGGGTTTGGTTTTCTGTTTTTTTGCAGTCACCAACTATTGTGCTAGTCATTTTTGGCAGTGTGTTGTCAGTATTTTCTCAGTGGTTGCCTTCAAAGACCTGGCACTCACAAGCAGTTCCCCTTTTCCAACATAAGAGGGTGTTGTATACCTGCGTTTCAAGAGTCATGTCAAATCCTAATGCGAAAACTTATTTAGATCAGCAGTTGTTTTTCTGAGAAAGATGTGAAATGAAGTTATTATTCATGTTTGCCTTACATCTTGTTTCATGTAAAACTGAAGCAAATGAAACATTGCACTTTTGAGTTTTTGTATTCGGTTTAGAAAGCTTATTAAAACAAAGCACTATATACACAGTATTGGGATTTCCTGAGTAATGACACTCAAGCTACATGCATAACTTACTGAATGTATCAGAAACTTGGAAGAGCTTGAAAATGTTCAGGGGCACTGACCTGACCACCCTGCTGAAGGGTCCCTGAGCAAGACATTGAATACTTACCAGCTCCAGGTTTGCAGCTCACCTGCCTTTTTTTAATGAATCAATCAAATTTCTGTCATTTCACGTCAACATCAGAAGGTTCAACCTCACTGTATGTCAGTGCTACATTAACTGGGATTACCAGATACTGTACCACTGTATATCAACCATCAAAAATACAGCAAGACTTCATTTTAAGATGCAAAATAAAAAGAACCAACATTTCTGACATTTTAATAGTAATACATATAGATATTTTTATTTTTGTACAATTTTTTAAACTAATTGTGTAAAGTTTTTTCCCCCAATCTAACCGGTTTTCTCCAAATAACTGGCAAACTAAAATGTTTGATATGTGAATATCTGACTCCAATAGAAAGCCAATAGATGCAAGTATTTTTTTGTTTTTGTTTTTATGGGTAATATTTGAGCTGTAATCTATAAATAAACTATAAATGTGTCACATCTCCAAAACATTTATAGACAGAAATATTAACCTAAATTAAGGTAATAGGCTCTTAAAAATACTTAAATCTGAGATGGATCAGGTGCATATCAGATCATTTTTCCTGTAATGTAACCAACACCAAACTCATGTCTGATGGCAGCGTAGATATTAGTTATACAAATGCTTGACTATAAGTATAATACAGAGGAGCAGAATTCATCATTGTTTAGCACCAGCCTAATGTTGAAGGGGAGGAATTTAATTTAATTTATTTAATCTTCCTAAAAGGTGTATTTGCGAGTTCCCAATAAGTCATTTTATTTGAGTGCCATTAGGCGGCTGTGCTGTGCCTGTGTCTCTTTTTGTATCTGAATTATCTGACCACTCAGTGGAGACAGTCATCAATGAGGCAGTGACTCATCCTCCCTCCCTCTCTTCTCTGCTGCCCTCCCTAATCCGAAATATGACTTAAACCTCACATGACGTCATCAAGCCTGTGTGATTCAATCAGGAAGCCCCTCAAGGACAAGCAATGTTAATTTCATATACACTGGCATGAATGCTGTTCTATGAGCAACAGACTACAAAGTGTCCACTGCATGAAACAGAATACAGCACATAAACATACTTCATTACTGCTCTACACAGTACAATTGTGAGATAGTTAAGTATTTTAATTTTCTGCCTCTACATTTATCTGACAGCTGTGGTTACTTATTTTTTTCCTGTGCAGACAAAGATTTGGACCATCAAAACTTATGATGAGCTCAAGAAATATGATGTATTTTAACATACTGCTGAACAGTATATACTGTATGTATCTATTGTCTAAAATAATTTATAGTTGAACCTGTCATTATAACATTACATAATACAGTTATCAAGAAAATAGTAGAGATGGGCAGGAAGCAAGATAGTAGTTATGTAGGTAGTTTGTGACAGAGGTATGAAGAAGGTCTGCATTCAAACTTCTACCAGCATCTGTCAGGAATAATAATAACTTTATTTGTGTAACACCAAACATGCAGACATTCAGGTTTCCATACCATATGACCATGTTTAAAAATAAACTACTTCCCACCAGATTTACTTCATAAGTAGATGTATTTGTATTAGCTTCTTTTCTAAGAAAGTTTTCAGTCCACACATTAAAAGCATAGTTTTCACTGTCCATTAACCACAGACAAACAAATAATATTTTCTAAATGTACACAGTGTAGTGCTGTTTTTTAAAAAAAAGTTTTTACTATTCATATAAATTTGGAAATATTATTCAAAAGTGCAGCTCAAATCTGGCCATAAATGTGTCCCAAAGCTCTAATTTAATTATGTGCTCCTAATACAAATACTTCCTATTTGGTTTACTCTCATTAGTATCAACTGTTTTCTGCAAAAATAGGTCTAAAAATGTAACTATATGCTACCTGTCCAGCACTGAACTGCAGCAGAAAGCCAAAGTAATGAACATAGTGGAGCATTTAGCAGCTAGCGATCCAAATATTTCCCTCAGGAGTTGGTGGAGGCAAAAAAATAAAAAAAATAAAGGTGGCCATAAACCCAAGTGAATGCTAATGTTACCATGTATTTGCTAGATGTCTAAATAACCAACAAGTTTGCCATCAATGGTGGCAATATGTCAGTGTTATGTTTACAGCTTGCTGTCCCCTAGTGGTCATAAAATGTAATGTAATTGCCAGATTTGGATTTTCTGTAAAATTCATTCACACGAAAATTTAAGTTTATTAGTTTTAAAATAGTAATAATTGAGTTTTAAGTGAAAGTGAAGAAGAACTGGAGTTGGCTTCATGCTCTTTAATGTGTAGCAGCACATGGGGACACACTGTCTCAATGTTATCTACTCATACTGTTTGTCTTTCCTGGCAGTCTGCTTCTCCCTGATTTCACTGTAAAAACATGCCTGCCTTTTATTATGGATGTGTATCTGTGTGTTCAGTGTACAGTGCATCAGTCATGATGGTACAAGGAATCTGCCCTGTGTAACACCGCTGGCCAACAGGAAGTACATTCCGCTCCTTCCTGTTTGTGGCCCTCTCTCACTTCCTGGCAAGTGTCTGATAACTTACAATACCACTTAATCACCCTTTGCCCAAAGCTCCTGCCAGCCAAACTTAAATAATTGGACAGTGACCTCACCATGATATTTCAGAGGAGATGATGATGATTCACACGATAAAGTTCATTTCCATTGTATAAGACAGATCTGTATCTGTTGATACAGAAGTTGACACCGATTAACAAATACTTACCTGTGTGTTGTCACATAGGTAAGTAGCACGAGCTGCTGGCATGAAGTCATGAACATGAGTCAAGTGGGCAGAGGAGGAATTCACACAGCCAGATAACAAATAGCTCATTCCTCTTTGCTGACACATTACAAAACAAAAGTAAAACAAAATGGCTCTGTATGTTTGGCTACTGAAACTGTTGCTCGTTTTAATTTTTCTTTTAAATTATATTCTTGAAGATTTTTTTTTTTTGTTCATTTACAATTTAAATTTATCGTATTTTGTTCATTTCAGTTTGATTTTACCTGGAATGAAATACAATTTTATTGTCCACCAAGAGGGAAATACACACATTATAACATCCTGGTGTGAAATACAGTAGACAAAAGTACATTTTGAAAAAAAACATTGCTTTTTAAAATTTTTTTGTTGTTGCTGTGCATTTTATTTTTAGCCAGGCTAGCAGCTGCCAACATTTGGTGGTCAGTCGGTCCACCACTTTGGACCAGACTAAAGTATCTTGATAACTACTGGATGGATTTCCATGAACTTTAGCAGCGAGACTTTCTGTATATTCCCCACAGGATGAATCTGGATGAAAGTCCATTGTGCAATTTTGGTTAATTATGGAATTCCTGCAGAACTAATGACATCAGTCTCAGCCCCTTCTTTGTGTTCAGGGCTAATTAGCAAATGTTAATATACATGATAAACAGCACCAGCTAAACATTAGACATGAAGCATTAGAAATCATGTTGCTTTTCTCCAAGCACGACTACATGGTGATATTTACTGTTAAGTGCTCATTGGAGCTGTTTTTGTTCTAGGCAGCCAGACGGGCAGACACAAGAGGAATGGCTGAGTCACCGTCAGTCCCCAGGTTTGTTTGAATTGCCACTGGGGGGGAATGTTGGAGGAGCTCCAGTGATTGTGAGGGCCAGGCGCTTTGTGGCAGCCTCACTTCCCCGACTCAAGTGGTCAGAGAGATAAAGAAGCTGCCAGGGGAGCATGCCAGCTGGATCCCAATGAGCACCCCAAACATAAACAATCCCTCAAGATTAGACTATAAAATATCAAATTAACAGCGTATTCAGTTAATTTGATATTGCATGAGGCTACAAATTGTTTAGGTTGACAACTGGTTTTACATGTGTGTCCTTTTGTAGCATCTTAGAGCAATCAAACACAGATTTGATGTTCTCTGTCAAACACCAGATTAGTCATTCACATTATGACCCTGTGAAGGCTAATATGAAGAGACGTGGAAGCGGAGTCTGTGATCAAGACGACGGTCACATATGTACAACTCATGTCTAGACAGGAAGACATACGAGGAGGAGGGAGGAGAGGGGAACAGCTAATTAGAGTGAGATTAAAGTTATCTTCATTTATCTATATACGTCTGTAGACTCCATCATAGTTCACTCCCTTTCCCACAGGAGTAAACACAGGAAGATGCTACTAATTAGTGTCTGTGAAGCTGAAGACCCACTGATGTCGGTGCTGATTGGACAGATTCATCACCATCTGTGACTAATAATTATGTGGCAGTGCTGCCATTTTGCTGACAGTTACTGTGTTTTGCACGTGTAAATGCCAAACTAGTAAATAATGTATAGTTTATTTGAAGCCAGCGTGAGTGTACGAGTGGAAATGTCTGTCGATCCAACACATTTGTCCAGACAGAAATCTAAACAATAACTTATCAACATCCAGATACTAGTAGATTCAACCATTTCTGAAGGTCTGATTTAATATTGGGCTAAAAAAAAAAAATTGTTAAATCAGGCAAAAAAGCCAAGGTAATTAAAACCATTATAAGCCACCTTAAAAGGGAAATAATCAAACATTTTTTCAATATTCTCGATTAGTGCTGGTATAGATTTGTATGGATTATGCATAAAAAACAAATCCTGTTTGATCAGTGGCAACTAGCTTTGCAACACTGGATTAATACGTGTTGCCATTATATTGGCTAATATTTTTGTATCTGTATTTTGAATTGATAAAGGTTTATATGTTGAAGGGATCTCAGGGTCTTTCTGGTCTATAGGTGTTACCTTTATATTGGCCAACTTCATTGTTTTACGTAGTTTCTTATCCTCAAAAGAATGGTGGATCATTTTTGTTAATACACATGAAAAAAACTGATTAAAAGGTCAACGGTAAACCATCTGGGCCACAAGCCTTGCCACTTTTGAAAGAAGCGCAACAATCCTTTAATTAGACGAAAATAGGAAGTAGTCATGCAGTATTTGAGAAGTGGTTTCCTGTTGGAACTGGCAAAGACCCAAGTCTGACCTCTGCTGTGTGTGCCCGCTCTCAAAAAGGATCATATTATTATTATCAGCAACTTATGTGGGAAAACACATGGTAGTGCAGAAATTCCTTTAGAAATTTTTCCGTGACCTTAAATGACTACATTGCTTTTTAGGTATGATTATGTTTTTTTTGTTTTTTTAAGGGGAAACGGCCCTGGCAGAGAGGATGGTTTGTCCGCTACAGAGCTATTTAATCAGGAGGAAGATCACATACTTGTGAACATTTATCTTCCTGTGGTCATTAACTGAGTCCGTGGGACAGAGTAACTGCAACAAGCTTTAGCTGCCTTCCTCTCAGCCCACTCACCCATACACAGCTTAAACCACTTAAACTGAGTCACTTCACCTTCTCTGGGTTTCTTACTTATTGTTTTCTGTCTTTTACATCATCAAAACAGCATTGGTACGGCGGGCTCAGAGGCTGAACTAATTGCGTATAATTTCACTTAGACACACAACCCAGCACTCCGCTCCTCCAGACAGCAATCTCCATCTCTGCCTCACTTGTTTCATCCCTTCCTCTCCTTTCTTTCTTTTATTCTTTCTTTCTTTAGAGAGACATGATTTACTTGTGTCAGGGACAAGGACATCTGAAGTTCCACTGACGTAGACATTGCCATCCTCTCCTCCTAATTACCCCCCTTCCTCATCTGCCTTCTTCTCCTGCTCCTCCTCCTCCTGACTTACTTAAATTGGGGTCACCAACCTTCATTGTGCAGGCCGGTGAATCATCAGTGGGACTTGTGCCGCACTGGGAGGAGGAAAACGCTCCCCGCCCACGATGCTTCGGTCCTCCTTCCCAAATTACCAGGGTAACCCGACATTGTCTGCTCTCTACTGTCACATCACTGTGTCGCACATAGAGAGGAATAAAGAAATAGAGAGAACGAGAGGTGGCATGTGAATCTGCTTTATCAAACAGCCATTGTAGCGTTATAATATAGTCGCCCAGGCTGAAGTTAGGTGAGGCTATCAGACACATCAGAGTGAGGGAGATAACAGTACATGCACGCACAGCCCTGGGACGTCTGTATTCGTCGGTGTCAGAGTTGCTACATGCCCATTCTCCACCGTGACCTCCACACCCTGACTTTCCTTCTACCTACTGCATTGGCACCGAACATTACTGGATGTAAAGTAATATCTTTTGATTTACTGGGCATGAAAAATCATCAAATTTAACAAGACTAAGAGTCTGCAGCCATGCTAGCTCCTCTGCAAAGCAGGAGGCTATACAGTAGGCACAGTGGTGCTTTGGAGCTTAATGCTACTGTTCACTGTTAACTGTTTAGTATGCTAACTGTTGTTAAAATGCGGATGTTCAGCAGGCATAAGGTTATGCAATAAGCAATAGGCTAAACACAAAGTACACCTGAGGTTGATGGGAGGTTTTGCTTTGTAAGTAAGCACTAGATGAAAAGTTAAGCCTTTTCACTAAAAGCCACTCATGTCAACCAGCTAGTGGCACTAAAGGAAATGTTCCAGTCAGACTTTCAGGAAACTGACATGCGTAGAAATTCAACAGCAACATCACTTTTGAAAGAAAGTTAAAAAAAAAAAAAAAGAAAGAAAAAGGGGAAAAAAAACCCCCAACCAGAACCAAGCCTATCTGCATGGCTAGATACTTCTAGAAATACGTGTGTTTTGTTAACTTACCCTTTAATTTAAACACTGACACTACACACTGTACATATATACTGTATATGAGGATCACTATTTGCATTTAATGACAACATAATCTTTCATAGAACCAAATGTAGACTTCATGTTTTCCTAAACCTACTGAGAACCAAGCTTTTCTTTTTCTTTGGCCCCATTAATGCTCAGTGTTTATAACTGAGCAGAATGTAGAGAGCATGATTGTGTGTGTGTGTGTGTATATATACTGTATATGTCTGCGTGAGCGTGTATGTGTTTGCAAAGGGTCAACAGCACATCAACTTGGCCCCAGCTTATTTGCTGATGTTATCTGTGAGTAGGAATCTGAGTAAACACATCTTGCTTCTTTTCTCTTCCCATCTAAAGACTTTGATTCCCCCCCAAAGTTGAATGCTTACAGTGGATAAGCACTAAACTCACTCACATCCACCTTTAATATTTATTTACATTAGATCAACGCATAGCACCCACTTTAGCTGTTTCTGACTTATTCTTTCTCTCACGTTGTTCCTTGTGCCCGAGAATGTAGGACTTGAGTGCCCTTTTCCTGTTGTAAAGCTGCCAGATCTCTGTCCTTAAGTTAAGCATACTCCTGTTCCTGATATCAACATACACAGCTGTCCAGATTGGATAGACAGCCACATCCTGCCAAAGATAGTAACAGAGAGATGAATCACTTGATTACTTTATTCAAACCAGGGATGTTCATTCACTTAAAGCACAAAGTACCACAGAACAGATTGAAGACCGAGATTCATGCAGTTTCACACCAAAAAAAACAATGTTTTCTTGTGCGCGCTCAAACTATGTGGATTTAAATCAGAGGTTAGGAGCATCTTTCACATTCTGTTCTTCTTGTCAGACAGACAGGAAAATTTGGAAATGTGTCTGAATCTACAACCTGCTTCGGAGTCTAAGGAGAGTCTGGGCTGCATGGCGTGACACCGTAGGCCACACCTGGACACATCTGGACCGGGGAGAGCAGCCTTGCTCTGACCCCAACACATCTGGAGCTGACACACTGAGACAGCAAGGAGATGCATCAATAAGACCGGCACATATGTACATTATGCTCTTCATGGGAAATACACAAAGGCAGACAGGCATGCACTTCTACACCGGAGAACAAACATCGTGTGCATATGTGCATTTGAAAGACTAAATGTATGTTAAATCATGTAATCACACATACACACATCAGATGCAGCTGGCCTGTCCTGCCATTTCATGAGTTGTGAGCCTGTGTCTTTATTTTATGTATGAAAGGAGACTAGTGTTTTATCACACTCTGTCTCAGAGAGAAATATGAGCAGGTGTTGCAGCTGTTTGAGGGGCATGTTAACCTCCCAGAAGAGCCTACTAACATCGGCGGACAAGACACCCCAAGTTAAAGCTCCAAGCCTCCCTCAGGGTCGGCCCATAGATACAAACTCATCCACGTTGTGGAATATATGTGGAATGCATCATCTGCCAAACAATCAACATACAAAATCATGGTGACAGATGGGAAAAATTTGTGATTGGCTAAATTTACAGAACAGCATGTTTCAGATTTGCACTTATAAGTGCTCTTGTGTAAACTCGGGTAGTCCCCAAGGCTTTTAAGGTTCTTATTAAATCAATCAAAACAATATTTTTAATAAATAAGAGTTTCAGGTACCTAAATATCTATTCCGAATTCTGTATGTTTTGGTTTGTCTTACAGTAATATGCAGTGCTGAACTTCAACATTTATAATATTCTCTAATTATGATATAGGATTAGATATCATGCTATTAATTGCATTTTAACAAATTGACCTTTACATTTTATGTCATGGTATGTGATGTAATTTAAGGTGCTCAACTGATATTATGCATAGACAGATCAGATAAATAAGGGACCTCGTGTATAAACATATGTGCAGATTGGATATAACAGTATTAATTGATGTTTTGGTGAATCAAACAAAACATTTCTGATGGTTTTCTTGAACTATATCCTCTTCATTTAAATAGAACATATTATGTACATGTCCAGGTCTATATCTCTATTTTAATCTGGATCTCTACTGGAATATCTTTGTATGATGTACAGTTCAAAAACTCCTTCTTCATCTATATTATACTGGCCCTTTATGCAGCCATTCAGCCTCTGTCTGAAAAAAAGATGTTTTTAGCGTCTGTCTCTTTAAGGCCTGCCTCACAATGAGCCTACTCTGCTGTGATTGGTTAGCTGATGGAAGATGAGCCGCAGCTTCCACTGGCTACGTCAACAAACAATAATAGTAGGATTTCACTTCTTTTTCTTGTTCTTTACTCAAAAAGTCAATTTCTTAAAATACATCCATACACGTTTGGGCCTGAATATGATCTGAAATATGAGAGTTGGCAATGGAAACAACACATGGAAAAACCTTAGCAACAACCATAGCAACAAGAGGCTTGATGATTGATGGGGAAGTAGAGGTAACTTTGAAAATAAAGCAGCCTGAAACCTGGGCTTTTGACTTGTAGATGACATTTTTACAAATGTTTTGGAACATTTGGCCAAGTTTAAAATATTAATAGAAAATCACAAGAATTATGTTATGTACCCGTTAACTCTTTCTCTTATCATTTCTCAGCAGACAAGAGGGTGTGCCATCGTTTACCGCAGCGCTATTTATTTACATGCTCCGGGTTGTTGTTCATATATACTCTGCTTTTGTCAACTGGCAGGCCTTGGTGCTCTACAGCTACCTGCTGTCTCTGAAACCAGTACCAACTCCTACTCAAACCACATCCCAGACTGGTCTTTCTCTCTGGATCTGTTTTTAAATGTCTCATGTTTGGTCACCACACATTTCCTTTTTTCTTCTTTATCTCTGTGATTCTCCACATCCCACGCCTTCCTTGACTTTATTCCAACCTTTGCTGTCTTTCTAATTTTACCGTCCACTATCCTTACTTAAGCACTTTGGCATCTGCAAAATCTCTCCCACCCATCCTTATCCTACTATAAACTGTTTGCATGCAGCGCATCTGGTTGTCATGGCGACAGGCCAGGCGGAGGGGCACATGAGCTGCAGGTGTTCCTGTTTGGGTTTGAAGACGCAGAGGATTCAGCGTTCTTATTTTTAGTTTCTGCTGCTTGTGGGTTGTGTGGGTCACTCGCATGTTTGTTTATTTACTTCAAATAACAAATCATTGGAGAAGGGTTGTGTCAACATGGAGGGTCAGCTTCCTGTTATTACTGACCACACACACGTATGCATATACAAGTCTGTAGTATATGCACTGTAATTGTGTGTCGGCATGCAAACGTGCAGATCGTCACATGTAATGTCAGCTTGTCTGTTAAATTCACATTTTTTAAAACAGTTTGCCGCACTCTTGGTCTGGGTCAATGCTTAAGGTTAGTTAAATGTTAACTTTTTCAATATTTAACCAAAACTACAATCTTTCTGTAACCTTAAAGTCATACACCAGGTTTATATTTTTCTGCATGCTTTACATTTTACTTATTTATCTTTTACTGGCTCTTTATGCAGCTGCTCAGTGCAGTCTCTGTCTGAAACTGGACGCTATATCACCTGTCTCTTTAAGGCTCCCCTCCCAATTAGCCCACTCTGATTGGCCAGCTTCCGGACGCTGTCTCGACAGACTTTGCCAGCCCGGGAGACAACATAAACAAACAGTAGTAGTAGCTTTTTCCTGTCTTTCACTTGAAATATAAACTTCTCAAATACATTTGTACATGTTTATCTTGAATCCGATCCAAAATTTGACAGTGGACAACGTGAACAACCCACAGAACAACCTTAGCTACAAAGACTATGGAACATGTCACTGTAGGAAAAACACAGGTGTAAATATTAATTAAACCAGTGATGTTTATCTTAATCTTATCTTAATTACATTTAGCTGCTTTAGCCATCATTAATGTTATTAATAAAACGTTGTGATAAAGGTCTACCGTCACAATCCTGGACAATCACTGTGATATTCTTATTCAACCTTATTATTTATTATTCCTTATTTCCTATGTCCTTTATTCAAAGAGAGAAATACGTCTTTACCCATTTTGCTGGAAGCTCCAGGAAAAAGTGAACATTGCTAATCGAGTCTGTCTGTGTTGCACTGTATATGACCCTCACAGTGGAGTGTGTGCCAGCAGAGATCAAGTCTAGCAACTGTGTTTGCTGGCACCTAAAATATCTAAAATATACCCTAAATGTATTAATAGTGTATCAACGGGTATATTTAAACAGCTGCTCAACACATAAAGCCAAAGTACTTATAGCACCAGACAGATGAGATTTGTGTTTGTATGTGTGACAGTGAAATGTGTGTGCACTATTTCATAGTGCTGCTACATACTGCTACACTCAGGAGGATCATTCATTTTACTCATTAGATGTATTGTGCATCTCTGGTGCCATAAATAACTGCTTGTCAACAGAACATGCAAATGTATCCTGGTGGAGTCTTTGAATATTTTTGGGTAATATATTCATTTTTATATTTTTTATGTGATGTTTAATATAACGTCCGTTCACAGTGTTTTGTTATATATTTGAGTAGCTGTATGTCATTCTATAATCATTTCATTTTCATACAGTAACAATGAAAAAAATACCAAAACAGAATAAAAGCTATGTTATACTGATCACTCTGTGTTTTGGCAGCTGGGAAAATGACACACAGCTACAGGAACCAGAACCAGTGTGTGTGTGTGTGTGTGTGTGTGTGTGTGTCTGTGTGAGCACTAAATTACTGAATGAATCTGTGCAGAGGCAGTAGGAGTGTGGGGGACTTGAATGAAAGACGAGTCCTGTTTAAATGTCCTTGAGCAAGATAATGAATGCATACCAGCCTATTGGATGCTCTATCTCTTTATCTTTCTCTCTCTCTCTCTGTCTGTCTCTCTCTCTCTCTCTCTCTCTCTCTCTCTCTCTCTCACACACACACACACACACATAGAGACACACAAAGCATCCACTGCTGCCTCTTCAATGTCCTTGTCTTTATCCGCAAACATGATATCACTGAAATGTGCTGTGCAGAAGTGTGACCATTTCTGTTTAATTTAGTTTTTCATTTTTCATTTTTTGCATTTGTGCATATTTTTTATCTTTGGTATCATATTTATGTTTTTTGTTTGTTTGTTTGTTTGTTTGTTTGATGTGTCAGCTGATTATTCCTGTTTCAGTATTCAAGGAATTCCCCCCTTATCTCACATCTGCCTCAGTGTTTGTTACAACAAACGGAGAAAAATAAATAAATCTTTTTCTACCAAAGCATGTGTGATTTAATTTTTTCAAAAAAGAGATCTAATTTTTGTGTAATTTTATATGATCTCATGTTACAATTAACACATCATTAACAATAATCTGTAAAATATAAGGGGATGGAAAAATAAAGAAAACTGATATGGAAACAAAAACAAAAAGAAAACTGGAAAAAAGTAGCAGAGAAGAAAATTGATCAACTTAGACCTCTGGAGCTTTAAAGAGCATTTATAAGTCAATAGATGTTTGATAAATGACTTTTATTATTATTAAGTTTGTGAGTAGGTACATCCAAGACTTCCCCTTTAGTAATCTGACATGTTACAATAGTATTATTGGTGAAATGGGGGGAAAAGGAGATTGACTCAGTGGACAGGAGAAGAAGCATGAGGTGATGCCATGAGAAACAGACAAACATGACCCCCCCCTATATTATAGCAAAATGAATGAAAAAAACGTCAGACCCTGTTTGTGTGAGTGTGTCTGAGTAGTCTGTCGCTGTGTGTGTGTGTGTGTGTGTGTGTGTGTGTGTGTCTCTGCCCTTCTTTCTGTGTACAATTAGGCAGGATGTGTTGTGGCCTTTTCAGTGGAATGGATTCCTTCATGTGAACATCTAATGAAACTGTATCTTTGTCTCCCTCGCCTTTCCCTGCTCTCTCTGACATCCATTTCTCCTTCCCAGCACGCAACACTCACAAATCATCCTCTTCACTTTTTTTTTTTTTTTTTTTTTTTTTTGCAGTGTCATTCCCCTCTAAGGCCTGACTCAATGTCTAAAAACAGCAGAGTGTCTAAGTATTTACTGGAAGGGTCTACAGTATCAAGCAGTATAAACACTTTTCCTTACTTGTATCTCTTTCTTAACGTTTAATGCTTACTGACCGCTGCAGATGTATGGAAAATGTTAATATTTACTGTCACTAAAAACTACAGACAGTTGCAGACTTACAAACTCAAACCACAGTTTTTGTCTGGTTTAAAAGATATTTTTTTTTATTGTTGAGCCTAGTGTACCTATATTTACATGAGATTTTCTCAATCTGTTTTTATTTAGTTTTTTATTAAACTACTACTTGCACTGAGTATGCAGTAATCAGTACTTATATAAAAATATCGCCCTGTGTTGTATACAGACGACTTAGAATAATGATGCTAATCTGTTTGTTCATTTTGTTTTGATTAATCCCTCTTATACAAGTTTCGCTATTGCTAAAGATTATGTTGAGTATCATCAGCATACTGATAGATACTGAAGTTGTGGTTGTGTATATGTAAATATATGTTTACAGCCATAAGGATCCCTACATTTTGTATTAATAATGTAGACCTAGTTCATTATTAAAAACCTTTGTGTAGACTTTGTGGGTCAGCAATGGTAAAATGTGAAAATGCAAAAGACCAGAAAAAAACAGATATTGAAAACACATTTCAGGTACAGAACGTTTTCCTTTCTTTAAGTCGTGGTTTTACCTCTATCAGTAATTTATGTTGCACTTACAGTCATTTCTGCCAAGTGCCATTGTTTTGTCATCATTGTATTGTATATGTTGTTTGTACTGTGTGCCACATAACAGGGAGTCAATAAATCTGAATTTGAATCTGAAACGTTAAAAAACATCTAAATCATTATAGATAACTGTCGCTTTCAGTCTTGGTGTGTTGTTTGAAGCTCAGTTTAGCTGAGTTATGTGTATGTTAAGTGAAAAAAACATTCACCGTTGAAACCGCAACACATTGGGACTGAATCTAAACTTGATGTGGATAGTAAAAACAGTATAACTTATAAATTATTCACATTTTTTTTTCTGCTATGTTTGCAAAGATTCATACTTTGGTTACTTCTCCAAAGCAAAACAATGTAACTTCATTACATACACACAAATGAAGGTAGATGTAAGGTGAACACAGAAATGACAGCTCCGGCTCTTCATGTTTGTCAATAAGGTTGTTTTCCTGGTGAAGCATCGATCATGTTTAAGTGTTTCAACATCAATCTTTGCTTCTTTGGGGGTTGTGGAGCGTTTCTCTTATGACTCATTCTGCTCTCCTCAGGAAAATTCGATTTAAAAAAAAAAAAAAACTTAAGACAAGCCAGTCATTAATTACATTGTTTCTGTAAAATTTACAAACAACACTTATGTTGATGTTATGTTGATGAGCCACGTCATGTAACAGTGTGTCATTCATTGATGAACATTTGTTGTTTTCCATCTGATCTGTAAAACTAACTTTATCACAAATCACGAATTTGCCTCAGAGCGCTTTACAATTAGTACAGCAACACAACATCTTCGATCCTTAGACCCTCAATTCAAAAAAGGAAAAACTCAAAAGGGGAAAAAAAATGGAAGAAATCTCAGGAAAAGCAACAGAGGACAGATCCTACTCCCAGGACAGACAGACAATATATGCAATATATGTTGTGTTTAGATTAGATTAAGAAAGACACATACAGCATGGAAAAACAGGACAATAAAATGATAATAATCAAGAGGATGCTGAGCAACTTCCAGGTGCCACCAAACAGAATCTGAGCTACGTGGCCTCCATCACGTGAAGTAGTATATCTCTGAAGCCATCTGGCCTTTTTGTCTTGTTGTCTCGCCTCCTTATATTCGTCTGGAGTTGGTGGCCTGTTGCTGAACTTTTTTTTTCCCCTGTTTATTGCTCCTGTAAACTTTGCTTTTACTTCCTTAGTTTTTTTCTTGTGAGTTGTACATTCAAGTCCACGTTGTATTTTTGCCGTGGAAGTATTTACTACACATTCAATGAAAATGTGTGCATGTGTTTAAAGTTGTTATTGCTATTGCTATGAGGCCAAGTCACCCTTCTGTTTAAGTTTACTGCCCTCCCTCTCGCTACCACTGAATGACTGATGACCACGTTGATCAAGATAATTATCTGCAACAATTTACTGAAAGAGAAAAAGAAGCAAAGCGGTAGTTTAATGTTGAAGACATCCTGAAATCCAAACACCCTCCTCCTCTTCTGATGAGGCCTTGCTCTCTGTGTCCATGGAGGGATGGAGCGGTATAGTACAGAGGTGGGAACACTGGGATGAAGGACGGATGAATGGCTTGTTAAGAGGGCGGTGAGGTATTACTTTAAAAGTTTCTCTCCGCCCCCGTCGGAAGTAAGCGGGACAGGCAGCAGACGAATTTTCCAGAGGATGGGAAACCTGGAGGCTGGAATTGCTGCTCATTTGGAGAAGGCAGTTTAGTGAAGCCAAGGCTGTGGCTCAACTCTGAACCCTGAATGTGTATAGGCCTTTATTCTTTTTTTTTTTTTTTTTGCACATTTACACAACCTAAAGTCACCATACAGATGTTTTTCTTTCTCATTTTAGTCTTTTCACCCATTAACATCCAGTTTTGGCCCCTTTATTATTTTTACATTATGTAGCTTTGAGGTTGGATTCATTATGTTTACGCTATATAATGAAAAAACTGACATACATATTCAAACCCAAGACTATATGGCTGCTTCATATCGTAAGATGGAAATACTCTGGACTCTCTACCATTTTTAGGAAACCACCAAAATTCAAGTTCTGTTGGTTTAAACAAAGTTTTGACATTAACAGCTAATGGTGTATATTTTACTTTTTCTGTTGTTTTATTACATTTAAGGTGTTTATCAGAGTTAACATAAATGCATCAGTTTTGGATGAGTTTGTCTAGAGGTGTTCATGATATTAAGCATGTGTAATCTCTTGATTCAGTCCTCCATCTTCTTTTCAGGAAAAGCCAGCAACCATATAGACTGCTCCTCTTCTTCTTCTTTGGTTTTACTAACTACAGACCAATAGGGGGTTAAAGGTGTCAATCCGTTGTCATGTGTTCATAAGAGAGAGAGAGAGCAAGAGCATGTGTGTAGCTCAAAAGTTGGAAAAACAATATGTGGCAACGTTGTTATTAGGAAATGGAACATATCATGATTTTTGTGATTTTCTGTCAGATGTCAAACAATGGATGGTCAAAAGTTCAAAACCTGAGGCAAACGTATGTAAAAATGCTCCCTGAAAGTGAACAGACAGAGTTTCAGCCTGCTCTGAACGCTTCATTTGTTACCTCTACTTCCTTCTTGTGACAATGTCGGATTGGTTGTGCCAGATAAGAAGTTTTTTTTTTGAGCTGTAAATCATGCAAAGATATTCAAGATATTCCAGTAGAGATCCAGAATATTAATATAGACCTGGTAATGTACACGATACGTCCCCTTTAAGAGTCAGAGGCCGAACACACCTAAATTGATAGCAATAAGCTAAAATGAACCTGACTTGTATACAGTGGAGATTGACAGACCCCGAAAATGACAAAATTGTGTTTTCACTTAAGGCCCTCCTCAAAGAGGTCAAAGGTCATGGTCAGTTGGAGCTGGTTTGCCGATGTGGGGGGTTTTAATCTTCTCTGAAGGTCATGCTCTGTGCTCATGACATCTCCCAGCCAGTCGCTTCAGTGATGTACAGATTCACTGTTTCAGTTCACTTGGATTCAACTGTTGACAGAAGAGGACAAGGTCTGAAAATCATTGAATAAATGTACAAATGCAATAAAAGTAAATACTTTTCTCACATTATTTAATTTCATCTCTCACGTCTCATGAACTAATTTACAAATATCCTGAATCTGATAACATCCTATCTGTCAGGGAAAACAGTAACGAAAAATCCCCAAAGGAGAAAAAGTGTGTTGTGAATAGGGATAACAAGTTTGTGTTTGTGTGTAAAGACAATTACTCAGCCTCTGGATCAATGAGGTCTGTGGATGAGTTTTTTTGTGAGTTTGTTCGAGAGTGGATGGGAAGAGCAAGTGGAGGGGACAGAGAGGAGGAGCAGAGGGAGGTAGGCATGTGATTCACTAGATGAGATCTAATATGTGAGACGGTGCATCCTAAAGAGACGTTTTCTCATGGGCCCACCCCATGAATACAAATTCACGCGCCACCCGCTCTGCACTGGAAGGACGGATGCACCTTGCTTCAACCCGTAGTGGAGAAGTACAGCCTTTTTTTTTTTTTTTTTTTTTTTTACCTCAACATCTTTTCCATCCAATCACAAAACCCAACTGTGGTGACTTCATGGCAGCCTGTTATGAGTCATCCATTCATACCTTTGTGTTGTAACTGAATCTGTTTGCTCTTATTCAGTGTCATGGGGCCATGTATTTATAATGAAGGAGCAATTGTTTGTGAGCATGTTGGCCGAAAAGTAAAATGGTACCAATGAAAGGCCACAGGTGAGTTTGTTAAGAGGAGGAAATGTGGAAAATTATCAGTCTGCTTTTGTGTGTTTGTCCTCAGGGTTCATCTGGAACAGGTTGTATGTATGTGTCTATGCTAAAGTGTCTGTGCACATGTTTATAGATAGATAGATATACTTTATTAATCCCAAACTGGGAAATTGTGCTTGTGTGATGTGATTGTGTGTACATTTATAGTGTTTGTACTTATATTTGTATGTGTGTGTGTGTGTGTGTGTGACAGAGAGAGAGGGAGAGAGAGAGAGAGATAACAGCTTGTAAATGAAGTGGGGCCGGTCTTAGTGACATCACTATTTGGGAGGATATAAGTGGCCAGGAAAGTCAATTAGTTAAACTGAGTTTACCAGCTGGACACTTAGTACAGCACAGACAAAAAGGAAAAAAGAGTGTGTCTGGATGTGTGTGTGTGTGTGTGTGTGGGAGAGAGAGCGAGGAAGCGAGAGAGAGAGGAAAAGGGGAGGAGATACAAAAGGGAGTAACAGAGCGGAGAGGGAGGGAGAAAGACATAGTAAGGAGGTTTAGGAACAAGAGGGAGTTGTTGCTGGACAGACAGACTCAAAGACAGACAGATACAAGTCATTTTCCTCCTGCAGCTTCCATGCACGGTGGCACCAGTGGTACAAGTGTGTTTCAAACAACCAGGGGTGAAAGTGCAGGCGACAGAGAAAGGGAGTTGCTCATGAACAGAGGTCAGGCAGGCAAAGGGGGAAGCCGGTGGATGTTTTTAAGAGTATGCTTATCTGACACTGACAACAGGATGAGAAGCTGAGCGAGGGAGCAGATAGGGGAGAAAACACAGCAGAGCAAAAACATGGAGAGAGCAGCAATAGCCACAGTGCATTTATGTAGAAGATATAGGAAGCACTGGCTGTCCTGAAAGAGGTAAAACAGAGAAAGAGAGAGGGGACAATACCAGAGAATAAAAAAAAAGTCCACTTTGTCCATTCTGTCCAAAGGAACGAGAGCGAGAGCCGAGGGATCGTAACACTGGAGCTCAAGGATAAACCATGGACTCTGCATACATCCCACCACACCTGGACGTGAGTACCACATCCCTCTCATACATTCACAGGCACACACAAGTGTGTCTGTCAAGCCACAGGCCACAGGAACTGTACTGCTGAAACCATTAGTCACTCTAGGGGGAAAACGCACACACACTCACACTCACACACACACACACACGCACTCATGCTCATGCATACAGCACTGTACACACTGTTGCTCAATCAAAATCTCGTCCGGTAAGCAACTTCTCCAAGAATAATGTGCCCATTATGAGTTCAAAGAGCATAACGTAACGCGCCACCACTGCAGCGTACACAGTATGAATTGGCCCTCAGCGTTAATGCTCACCCGCTTTAATGTGAAAAGCAGAGGTGTGTTTTTGTTCTGTGTTTCACATTGGTTTAGCTGTCAGACACACGACGTGAACAGTCTCCAAGCATTCAGTAGTCACGGGTTAGATATGTCAGAATTTCCACTGATGCTTTTGCAAGCGTTTCGCCTCAGCAGGGCCTCCTGTTAACCACAATACACTTGTGACACTGAGACCTCCTGGCATCCGAGACTGAGACAACCTCGCTGACAGCAGAGGAGAGAAAATGGAGCGTGAATGAGAAAATGAGACATTTGAGACAAGTTGTAAATACTTAGCGACCTATTGATGCTCACAAATGAGACGTCTGAAGCCAAAACACTGTGTGTAGAACTAGCTGATAAGTCTGGAAGAGCAGGTTGCAGTTATGTTGTGGAAACAGGGAAGTCTAGTCCACTCCTGAATGTCTGCTAAAATAAGTGTGTGTGTGTGTGTGTGTGTGTGTGTTTGACATAGAGAGAGGCAGAGAGAGAGAGAGAGAGAGAGTCTAAATCTTTTTCCAAGTGCTCCAACATATTTACAACACAGCTCCTCCACTGTTATACATCTTGGCGTGTTAGCACTCACTCGGCCCGGCAGTTACCGTTCTTAGCATGCACGCTTATGTCTGTGTCTGTGTGTGTGTGTGTGTGTGTGTGTAACAGAAGTTTGACGTCTGGGTCATTAACCAGCTAATCAGACCAAGTGGGATGAATTAGAGCACTGTTCTAATAGAGTCCAATAAAACCACACATCAGCCTACCTGGAATATTGTTCTAATGATTTCATCTGTTACGCCTCAGAAAGTAGAACCATGACTTCACTCGCAACTGTTTTGGACATTTTTTCACTTTGCCTTCATTATATATCAGCTCCACAACTCAAAAGTCATGCATTAATGACTTGTTAAGTATGGGAAATATTGTGCGGTTCTAACCTCACAGTCAATTATACAGTATATGGTGTGCATGCTTGTTTTATATGAGTGTAAAGGCCGCTGTGGAAAAAGAGAGGTAGTGGATACAGATGTATCCTCAGAAGTGTTCTCAGGTGTGCGCATTGTACATCACATTTGGACTCATGAGGCTGTCTGACATGACATATTTTCGAGCATTTGAGTAAGATCAGAGCTAAAAAATGAACCCTGCGGCATGTGTGCTGCACATATCATGTTCTGAAAGAATGAGGCGACAGCAAAGAAAAAAGAGCTGGAAGCGAGGGGAGAGAAATCAGGGTGAGTGAGAGGAGGAATTTGGGAAAAGAAACACGGGAAGAACAACAGGAAGGGAAAGTTGAGGGACCAGGCGTAACATGAAGACAGCGGCGGTGGATAAATCAGCCGGCTGTGGTGACACTCCAGCCCTCAGTCTGCTGCACTTTTCCGCAAAAACACCATTCATTTAAGACCTAGGGAAAAAAAAAGACCAACATTAATGGAAGAGAAGGAAACCGAGAGAGGGAACGAAAAGGTGATTCAAAGAGGCAAAAAAAAAAAGATATTTTTAACAAGAACAAGAGACTGACGAGAAAAACATGGTACAGAGGCGAAATCAGAGGTTGACAACAAAGAGGACAAAGCAAAAGGACAAAGTTCAAGCAACGCAAAAAGGAAGGAGGAAGGGGAAAGGCAAGCAGGGTTTGAAATAAACAGATAAAAAGAGACAGAGAAAGGAACGGATGTTGGCGCAAAGAGGTTTTAATCAGCGAGTTCGGAAAGACACAGGGTTGGCCGGCGACGACACTCGTCTGCCGCGCGCCAGGGTCACGCTACTGTCTGCTCAGGAGGTCAGGTTACATCTAATATGTCTTATGGACTACGTTGCATGCATACATGCGCATAGGGAGAAGATGCACAAATGCTGCTGCTGAACTCTGAACCTTAATCTCACCATATCTCTCACACATTTATCATATCCTTCTTCGTCCCCCTGAGAACATTTGATTAGCACAGAGACGAAGAATGGAAAGAGCACAGAGGATAATCAGGGATAAAAGGAGGAACTGCTCATAAAAATGTCAGATTTTCTGGCTAGCAGGAATGAGTCAACACCAGGGTGGGTGGCACCCTGATGCACATGACACATAAACATGCTAAATTAGGCCTGGATCCTCTTTGCCCAGTTTAAATTAGATGGAGCCAGTCATAACACAGACACCCAGGGAGAAGAGAGAGGTTGTATGTCAAAGTGACATAGGGCATGCTGGCATCCACTCACAGCCTTTTTTTCCTCTCTTTTTGTGTGTGTTTCTCTGCCTTACACAAGCCGTAACACACACCCTGAACCTTTGAACCTCAAAATCACCCAGGTGGTTTTTGTGTGTGAGGAAAGTACAGGAGAGAGGTGGTGTTGTTGTCCTTAATCTGTTTACCAAGCTTCCACAAAATATGGGAGAGGCTGTTCACCGGGTGTCTAATCTGTAATTGTCCTCTGCTGCGTTGCCTCAGGTAAAACAGCTCTGGGTGGGGCCGCGAGAGTTTAATGGATAGCAACAATCCCACGCTTATTTTCCCAGGCCTGCCCTTTGAACCGCAATCCACATGGACAACACACATACACACGCATAAAAGCATAATACGCACACCTTCACACCTGTGCCCTCCTTTAAACTCCTTTTTCTGACAGTGTTGTAAGATTAGCAGTCGTTACAGCGTCGTTAAGCATCTGCACAGCTATAAACACCTCTGTTATCTCGCTGTAGAAGGTCTAATCGATTATATGTCCTTTAGAGAGATGAGATAAAGAGATATAGAAGAGAAGGAGAGAGAGATGTGGACATCCTGGACGAGGAAATAGATGAATGAAAACTACTTTGAGCTTTGCAAGACGTGTATTAATGATGCTTGGAGTCCAGTCCAGATTGTCTCTGCTCAACTGGTTTTATTCCTTTTTCCTCTCTGACCTTTTTACACCTCACCTCAACCTTCGCAGGTCAAGAGGGCCATTAACTTGCTAGTGTCTAATTACTGGCTCAGTTATTAACACCTGCACTACAGAGGTGCAGGGTGTTAGCCAGATCGTAGGAGTAATTGTGGGACCCCTGTCTGTGGTCGTGT
Source organism: Pampus argenteus (assembly GCA_036937835.1). Taxonomy (NCBI): domain Eukaryota; kingdom Metazoa; phylum Chordata; class Actinopteri; order Scombriformes; family Stromateidae; genus Pampus; species Pampus argenteus. The sequence continues at coordinate 10,346,437 of CM072868.1, forward strand.
TCCCGCACTGAGCTGAAGCCAGATAAACAGCTCACTTGTTCTGAGTCTAAAACATTGAAACATTGTCGACTTTTTCTAAAGGAGCACTTTTGTGTCTTCAGTGGGGTTTTAGTCAGTAGTTATGTTGTAGGCTTGAGCAGCTTTAAAGAGGTATTTAGTGTTGCACATCCATATTATAGAGTGACTTCAACAAGACTTTGGAAACTTAAGAAACTCCCTCCTAAGCCACAGAAGACATAGTACTCTCCATGACAAGTCAACTTTGTTTGTAAAATCGTTGAAGTAACCTTTTAATATCACTTCACAGTATATTGACATAAATATAAATATATATGTTTATGTTTAGACCCCCAACCCCCAAAAGAGAAAGAAATCTCTCCAAAGCAACGCAGGCTGCCAGTTCCTTTGTCCACATTCCTACGAAAGGTATGTCCATATTCTTCCAGAAGAGTGCAATTATCCTCCTGGCCTGCAAAAGTCCAAAGTCAATGTGCAATAATAGGTACAAAGTAAGACTTTTGAAGATAGTTGATCCGAGAATAAACGAAAGGGTTGTCCTACCATAGGACCTCATAACAGACACAATTGCTGCGTGTTTCGATACAAGGGTTAACACCAGACAACAACTAACTCTGAGGTATTAATGTTTTAAAAACATTTTAAAGTGATATATCTGTAATTTAAATGTGAATTTACTGTAATTGGGTGCTAAATGAAACGTTTTCTGGTTTATTCGCTTACTCACACAAACAAAGTTATAGACACAAGTTAACAAGCCCACACCTCCGGAAACCTGCAGGATGGTGCTCCATTGCTGGATTTGGTGGGGAATGCAGCCTTACGTGTAACCTAACTGTTAGGTGTATGAACTGCAATAAAACAAAGTTTATTGTGTTTTACTATCATCATATTACAGTTATTGATCTTACATAGCCACAAATAGATACATTATCTCATCACTATGGATCCTGCAAACAGCTGTGTACTAAAGATAAGTAGTCTTTCTTTCATTCACTTCCAAAACAATGCACGTGCTTGCCAAGATTTTTATGAGACAAGGTGGTTGTGCTCATGGGAAATGCAGTCTTCATTCTGGGATGCACTGCCGCTAATGTCCACAGGGACCTCTAAAATTGACACAAAATGAAAGTTCCTTGTAGTAACTTTAAATTACCGATAGAGACGGTTTAATTAATCCTGCTCAGGTGCCTGAGTTGATATATGGGCTTTTGGGGTAAAAGGCTCACCATAAATTAACTAAGAAAAAACAAAGTAGCTCTGTTTCTGCAACCACAAGTAACAAGCAAACAACTTCATACGGATATGTAGGACGGTAAATTTCTTGAACATATGCCACATGAAGGCCAAAGACTAACGAGAAACTAGTGTGTCCAGGAAGGAGAGGACATGAGCATGATATACAGAGTCCAGGAGCATCTCATAGGAGCTATCTCTTTTGCAGATTTCTCAACCAATACTTTATATAGTGCCATTAAGTCATGTGATTTACATTGCTCCTGAATGAAAGGCATTTTGTGCGTGAACACGTAAATTCAAAGGACATAAATTGAAGAAGACACAGAAATCGCTGCACAACCTGCCTTCACGTGTTTTTATCGCGTCCCCTCTTCTTCTCTCCGCCACACCTGTTCTTCTTTCATCTCTCTTCTCCTCTCTATCGCCCTCCAGGTCCACCATGTTCCCTGCTAACCTCCTGCTCCTCATGGTCCTGCTGCTACCTCAAGCCTCGTCTGGTCGCCAGGGTGGAGACACCAGCGAGATTGACCATGACAGGGTTTCCTCCACACCTTCCTCTTTGTTGCCCCCACCATCAGGTTCCCTCCTGGAGCCCAGCCTGGCTCAGACCATCCAGACTCTCCTCCTAAGCCGACTAGGCCTGCAGTCGCAGCCTGACCCTCGGCGCAGAGTGCCGGTGCCCCAGTACCTTCTGGATCTTTACCGTTTTCACCAGCAGCAGTTCCATCTACTTGAGGACCCTTTCTTTAGCTTCCCCAGCCACCACATCCAGCAGGCCAACACTGTACGCAGCTTTCACCATGCTGGTAAGATCAGTGGCATCAACATTTTGAACTGAAATTAAATTATACTTGTTAGAGAGAAAAGACCTTTGGACTCCATCACTTTCATGAAAGGTAAATTCTGTTGAACTTCTTTATAAGTGACTGATGATGTATGAAGCTTCAGTTTAGCAGATGTGACTCACTATCTTATAATCTAAACAGTAAATAAGTACAGTATACGTATACAAGATGAGTTGTCACAAATTTACTATAACAATCTTTCTAAACATGCGTGAGAGCATGTTGGAGACTTTATCTTGCTAATGTAAAGTGTGTTTGTGTCTTGTCTCCTATAAAAACAGTGAGCTGAAACTACACTAAATTCCCATTCCCTCTTGTCTGTCTTCCTCTTTCCCTTAGAGCCCCTTGGAAATAGTGTTGCAGCAGATGATCATAAGACGGTGCACATCTCCTTCAATATCTCCTCCATCCCGCAGGATGAGAAGGTGCTCTCTGCTGAGCTTCGGCTCCTCCGCAGTGACAGAGCCTCGCTGGGCCCTGGGCCCCACAGACTAAATCTGTACCTCTCTGAGCACCATGAGGACCCTGAACCTGCCCTACTAGAGACAAGGTTACTCACCACTGGCCTCCACAGTCATAAAACAAGTGGCTTTTGGGAAGCTTTTAGCCTAAATTCAGAGCTCCTTCATAAGGCCCTTGCTGAAAGTGGCAGTCTAGGCTTCATCCTGGAGGTCAGACCGGAGAACAGCACCATCTCGCTCCATGACCTCTCTGCTGCAGGCGAAGAGGTAGGACAGAAACATAAAGAGGGACACCTGAGGGTATGCAGGTCTGTGGGGCAGGACGAACACAGCTGGGCCCAGGAGAGACCCCTCTTGGTGACTTATAGTCATGACGGGCGTGGAGAGCCTTTAGTCAAACATGGCAGAAGGAACCAGAGTGGTGGCCAAAGGATGAGAGGGAGAAAAGGGACAAAAGAGAGGACCAGGAGCAGCAGCAAGGGCCGCAATAGAGACCCATCCTGGGGGAGGGACAAAAAGATGGGGTATGCAGTGCCTGACTGGGGAGCTGATAAAAGAGGGGTCAGCTGGAGTGAAAGTGGAAGGGTGAAAAGAAATGGAGGTCGTGCTGCAAAACTGAAACGCCTTTCCCGTAACAGATGCCGCCGTCATCCTCTATATGTAGATTTCAACGATGTGGGCTGGCACAAGTGGATCATTGCACCCAGTGGCTACGACGCTTACTTCTGCCTGGGGGAGTGTCGCTTTCCTCTGGCCGACCACATGAACTCCTCTAGCCACGCTATGGTCCAAACTCTGGTAAACTCTGTGAATGGAGCAGTGCCCCGGGCCTGCTGTGTCCCCACCTCCCTCAGCCCCATTGCTCTGCTCTATCTGGACCCTCAAGACCGAGTGGTGCTGAAGAACTACCAGGACATGTCGGTGGAGGGCTGTGGCTGCCGGTAGTGGGCTGGAGGACTGGGAAAGCCAAGGAAAGCCAGACGCAGACAGGGGAGCATCGAGGGAATAGGAGAAAGACAGTCACATGAAGGACCGATAGTGGGAAGAAGCCAGCAAACTGCAAACAGACTGAGACAAATGTAGCAGAATAAGACGGATGAGTGGAGAGGAATATAGCAGCTAAATCATCATTATCAGAAGCAGGAAAAGGGGTCAGGCATAGAGAAAGAGTGCAAGAATAACAGCAGACATAATGTGCCACACAACAGAAGAAAGTGAAAGCAGGTATATAGTCAACACAGAGAAACTGCCTGGAATAACTTTTTCCCATTTAGCGATGATACAGCAGCCTATACATTCAACTCATTCTCAAATGAGAAAGCAACGCTTTAACATCAAAAGGTATCTGTATGTCTGTGTGTGTGCGATTCTATATTCAAATATTTGCCGCTCATCTCATTCTCACACATTTGTCTAACAGACATGTGCATGTGTTTAGCTGTTGTGGAGGGCAACAGAAACGGAAAAAAGGTTCAGAGTCATTATATAAGCTCTGCAGAACCTCTCTCCGAGGGACTCACTGACAATTAACAGCATTAGCAATATGACGATGGCACCAGCATGGCATCTAAACTGTGTGTGACAATGTTGTTTATGAAGTATTTGAACCAAGAGGTGGGGTGCACCTGTTTTTATGATTGCATATAATGCCAGGCTGTCCCATCACAAGCTATTTAAAACCACAACAATAATGCTGAGGAACTATTATGCTATTGTTTGAATGTACTACTATCACTATTATTTAAAAAAAAAAAAGAGAGACTTTTTTTTTGTACATTTCTTTTGCAGACGTGAAGAAAATTCGAGTGATGGTTGTCTTGTGATTATACATAATTCCACTGAATCGTGATTCTAACTTAAAAGACACGTTATGTATTTAAATAGCAGCAATATGGTGTATTTAATCTTGAAAATATTTAAGATACCTGCACTCAACAGGATATACAGCAAACTGAAGGCCTGCCTCTCACAAGGCGTAAGTTATAGCTTTACATCTGTACAAATGTTAAGTGTATTGAATTAACCGTGTGTGTTACTTCAGCTGCCCACTTAATCGTTGCAGACATTTTGGTGTAAAACACATGATAGCAGACGTAAGCGACGTTGCCTTCACAAGCTCAACTAACTAAGTCAATTGAAAGCTCTATGTAATGTAGCTACTGACGTGTGTAACAACAGGTGTCTTTGCTAGTTGTGTCTGCATGTGTTAAGAATAAAAAAAAAAAAAAGGATGACCGGGACTTTAGTGCCTTTCAAACAGGGACTTTAAAAGTGTTTTCTGCTGAGCTTAATAATTGTTTTTCAGTGTTGCATTTTTCTTTCTAAGTGGAAACATTTAAGCATCAGCTTGTAAAATGTTTGACAATATACCTCCAATAAACAGAGCAAACAGCACGTGTGACTTTTGTCTTTCATCAGCTGTTTTCTCCTTTTTGTGATGCTTGCATCTCGAGTATTTTCATTTTCACAGGCCAGAGGACTTATCGACATGTTTAGGAAGACAAATATGTATATAGTGTAGCTGAGGAAGTAGCTCCAACTTCTAATATCAAGAGGTTGAAATGCAGGGGTAAAGCTCTTCACTCCACTGCACATGCTTACTGTCAGTGTGAACCATGGTATCACTTCACACTATCCCACATGTTTCTAATACCAGATAGCACACAGAGGCAGAAGACAGATAGAAGACGATAAAAAGAGAAAGAAAATGAAGGAAAAGAGACAGAGCAACACATCAACAACAGAGCAACAAAGAAGATCTGTTCTCCACTCAGTCTACAATCTTTATGCATATGGGGTTCGTTTCATTGTGTTATTCATATATTACATATTCATTTGTGACTCCTACAGTCCTCTTGCATGCTCATGCAAGACATGCCAAGCTATTTCTATTGACAACAAACATGAAATTAACATTTAAAGAAGCATTTTATTTGTTATTGAATTTATTTTTACATAAAGTCATGTACAGCGAGGGTAGCTTTATGGTAATGCTATGATTTTCTATCTACTGATATACACTCTATAAGAAACGTATATAATGACGATGAAGATATGTGCTGTATATAGGAATCAAAACAACTGCAAAAATATTTGATACCACACCAGTCATAAATATGAATACAATATACTTGTAAATCACCCAAAAAAAGACTGCAGCCAGACTTCGTACAAACTTTTTGTTACTCGAGCGCTCTCAGTGGACAGAAACATGAAGCAACCACGATGTGAGACAACCTCACTCATGAGGGTTAACTGGGATGCTACATATTACACTGAAATGTAAAGAATCATACATCTTCTAACCTGGTATGCCCTACTTCTCTGGTATTTCATGCAGTGTTTCCCCAAATACCAGAAATACAGTTTATTTATACAGAAAATGTACTTTCTTAATTCTTTGATCCAAGTGGAAAATTAGGTCAGTGTGTACCACTATGGTCAGATAATGGCTTTATTCTGCTCATTTAGCGTGAAAACAGCGTAAGGGGGATACAAACACTGTTCCTCTCAGCACCTGTCAGAAGTAAACTGATAGCTGTTTTGTGTGTATGTGTACTTTGAACACCTACATGTGTATGAGAGAAATAACGGATGGGGCAGAGAGAGAAAAATATAGAGATGTGCACATGATGATGTGTCATATGATAAGTTTACAGATGGTATGTGCTCTGCAGCTCTTCGGAGGTTTTGTAGATAAGGCGCAGGGTTACTGCCAGTGCATTTCATCTCATGGGCTGTAACACATCGTGGTTCAATTAGTGGTTGAGTGATAACCTCTGGCCCTTTTCCTCTGTGACCTCCACTCACTCCTTTACCCACAACCCACCTCTTATTCTCTCTTTCCTGACTCATTTATCTCACTCATCCCTCAGCATCCCTTTTTTTCAAATCGCAGCTTCAACCTTGCTTTTATCTCAGCCTATTTATCAATCACCTGCCCATTCTTAGCCAGCTTTCATTTCCAAATCTTTTCCTCTTTCAACCTGACCCAACTCCTTTTTTTCTCCCAGGTGCTAGATCAGAAACAGGTGTTAAACAGTCCATTTGTCCGTCGTGATGAAGTGAGTGGTTACAATTGAATTGTAACTATATATTTTTCTGTTTCGGCATTTTACACTTACACAAAATTGCAGTCTACTACAAGTTTAGTTTGCATTGCGTTGTTTAGGCCTGTATGAGTCTGACTCCTGTTTATTCCTCATCGTCACTGTCCTGCTGACATAAAAGCAGTGCAAACTTATGTAGTTAAGCCAAACTTTGTTCAAACCTTCAGACTTTTATTTTAAATTCTAGAGGAGATCCTAACGATCTGACATGTATAAATGGACGCACAATACAGTCTGTGTTTGGATATTTAACTTTGTGTTAACATTATACAGCTTGAATGAAGAGCTGAATCAGGCTGATAAAACACATGTGATATTGTCAGACAGTGTGAAATATGGTGACTTTTACAACCTTAAAGCTACTTAAAAGAGAAAAGTAAAAGAAACGGATTGTTCAGAGGTCAAATGTTCCTCTATGGAGGTTGCTACTCATCACACCTTGACCTCGGCCCTCATCAGGGTTGTGCCTCTGTCTCCTATCTATCTTTCAAAACATGTTTTCGCCTTCTCTTCTTCCTCTCGCAGGTGCTCTGTTTATGGATTCATGAAGGTGAGCACAAAGACAGGCTTATCAGGTGTGGGGCCAGTTTGAGGCTAGGTAGCAGCCTAGACCCAGTCGACCCAGAGAAACACCTTCCCACACTTCCATAAATCATACAGAGGACTACCTGTGGAGGGTTACTCCCTGTGACAGACCTCACAGACACAGACACAAGCTCTGAACAGGTGTCTGAATTTATTTGGGATGTACGCCAGATAAGCACCGGGGAGAGCAGGCAGGAGTACAGGTGCCTCGCATTACAGACATTTCTTTGACAAAAGGGGTGGACATCGTTTATGAGGGATGTTTTTGATACAACCATGTGTTTTTTTTAAAGTTTTTCTCAAAACTTGCTGTAGCCAAGATTTTTAGAAACATGCAGGTCAAGCATCCAAAGTTTCCCCCATAAGAAATTTATGTCAAAGAATGTTTTAAAAAATATTTATCCACATTTTCAACTTTAACTCAACATTTTCTGCCAACTTTGCCCCTCCGATAATAATCAAATTCAGGCCTTCCCTGAAAATCCAGTGGAGAAACATAATCAAGTAATTTTATGTAGCTTGTAGCTATTTTGTCAACTTATCCTTATCCATAGTATTCACAAACAAAGTCAAATTTCTCTACATCATTAAGTCTTCTCTGTCCTAACGGCCCCCTCGTTTCACCTGGTGGTCTCAGGCTTATTGGAAAATGGGTTAAAAACCATTTAAACCATTAAAAAGCAATGTTTCAAGGCTGTATTTTAAGTTACTTGCATTACTACTTAATGCCAGTAGAATTTTAAATGAGATTTTCACTTTAGCTCTCAATAAAGAGCAGCACAGCCTGCACAATGCAGTTGAACATTAAGGGCACATCTCAGTTATTTAGTATCATACACCAGTACCAACTACTCAGCATGTCGTATATGTATGGCAGATGTGGAGAGTGCTTCCTGGTTCACTGCGGTGCAGACAGTATAGAAAGGACTGGCCTGCCACTCTTCCCACCCACGCTGACAGAGCGGAGGTGAGCCTCGTCCCTGGTGTCCTGTGTAGACAGACCTGCCTGGTCCATGGAAATTACTCCCGTCTTCCACCTTTGCCTGATGGACATTCTGCTGAGTCAGCTGTGCAGCCCGTCCACAGTAGGCCGACATACATAACATTTAATTTCACGGTCTGAAAACAGACACACACTGTAAGCACATTTTTAATTACTACCAGAAATACCATATACATTTTTAAGTTTCAATATGAAAATACTGGGAATCTGGGGTAGCACTCATAGTTTTTGGACTTGTGTTTTTTTGTTTTGTTTTTTTGTGGGGGTTTTTTGTGTTCATGGTGCAGGGTCATTTGCGTTTGTATTTGGTCTGTTGGTATTTAGGTTTCTTGAGCTTTTTGTGTTTGGTTTTGGTTGCACTGGTTTTCCTTTTCTGTTTTCTGTGCTCCTCCCACAGTCCTGCCCTGATCTCTGTGCTTCCCCAACTAATCATCTCCCTGCTTTTGTTCTGCCTCCCTCACCTGTCCTCCATTTATTGATTAGTGATTAGTTCAGTTTGTATTTAAGTCCTGTTGTTCTGTGTTTTTGGGTCCTTGGTTCAGTTCAGTCTTTCTTTTTGCAAGTCTGTTCTGTCTTGATCTGGGTCACTTAAAGCTGCCTCTGCTACCTTTGGGTCCTACTCTCTGCTGATATCTGTAACACTTTTCAAAAGCGATAATATACTGAGAAGGTAAAGCTCTTGGTTTTTCTGCTTTGTCACAAATAAAAAAAGTTTTCTCCTGCTCCAAAGCTGATATATGCTGGGGTCAGAGACCCTTAATAGCTGCAAAAATTCCCTCTTAGACATCAGAAATGGTTTTCAATTGTAGTAACCCCTTAAGTCCACTAAATTGCACTTTGATACATATAGTGTGTCACAGAATAAAATGATAGTGTCCCAAATCACTGTAGCAGATGTGAATGTATCTACCGGTTGTGTGCTGCTGCTGAGTTGGTGGTTTCACTCAGGAACACATAAAACAGATAGCAAGGGTTTGGGGTTTCGCCTCTGAGCTTCAAAGACAGACTCACGCTGAAATTGAACGAACAAAACTGGACCTCTGTGTCTTAGAGTGAGGCAGGTGCAGCACGTCAAACCCCCAAGCAGGCCACAAGCACTGACCCCTAAAGCTAGAGAGGGCTGTTTGTTTGATGTAGCCGTGCAGAGGTTGCATAAGGGCCAGCTGTTGTCCTAAATCCAGTCTTGTCAGACGTCTCTGCCTGAAAATGTATGTAGATAAATTACCAGATAAGTACCAGATAACACCTTAATCAAAAGTGAGTTTAAACACTGAATGAGCCCAAACTTCCTCTTCTTTGGTCTGTCCATCTCTTCAATTATGTCTTCATCCCATCTCCATCCTTCCCTCCTCCCATTCCCTCACAGCTCAGAGATGAAAAATTATGTTTTTACAGGTGTCTCACGATTACGATTCCTGTCCCTGCTTGAATGGAAATTGCATTCATTCCTTCCTTCTTTTCTGCTCTTCCTACCCTCTCTCACCGCCTGTGATTTGCTTTCGACACTCAAGGCATGCGTTCAGGGGAAAATATAGCTAATGTCAAGAAGAGGAAGAATATGTCCTTAAGTTTAATTTTTGTTAGACAGCTGCTGAGGGACGGCAGAGATTTGGACTCTGTGGGGTCTATGCCCAATTTCTATCGCTCATCACTTTTACCTTTTAACTCTCTAACCGAAGAGTTAAGATAAAAGGAGATTTATGGTTTCCTACAACTTGAGTCTTATGTTTGTCATTGTTTCCAGGCGTTCACATATTTTACCATTTGCCTTTGTTTCTGTATTATCTAACTGCTTGTATTTCATGTCCCACTGAACTCTTAAGCGATGCTGCCACATTTGCGGATTATTGTGATGAACTGTTGTAATGGGTTGAAATTATCCTTTTTGTCGCTCTGTCAGATTTCCAGGGCAGATTTCCAGCATTTCAATGAAACAATCACTCAATCTGTGTCCTCAATGTCCCCAATCACTCAGCCCAGCAGGGTAACAACAGCATAAACACATCCATCACTGATGGTTGACAAGACAACAGGCCAAAGACAGAATGACTGAAACAGAAACCGTCGCACAGCCTGTGAAAAAAAGGAGAGAGGAATATAAAGAGGAATCAAGTGTTGAAGGAAGAGAGGGATGGCGAGGGGAAAGAGAGGAGCTGGTGGACAGCTGTTGGTCTGTTTACTTCGAGGATATCGCTCTTCTCCAGATGTTTAGCAGCACACAGAGGAAAAGGGAGAGAGAGGAGGGCAGATGCGAAGGAGAGAGAGAGCAACAGAAGGATGTGAGTGATCGGCAGTGGTTGCCAGGTTGGACTCATCATGGTGTTTTTTATGACTTGTACATTCAAAGTGTTCTGTGGTCGCCAACCAGGAGTGAGCGGTAGGAATGCCCTGTCACGGGATAACACAGGAAACAAAGAGTCACCTTGAGTGATCCCCTTAAATCACCTTGAAAAGGAAAAAAATATGTTTTCATCATAATGCAGAAATACCATTCATGTTGATATATAACATGTTAACCTACAAAAAAAAACAAACAAACAAACTATGATTTGTGCTTTAATTCTTCTCACACTTCTACATCTACCTCTAATCTCCGGCTATATTTCCAGGCTTTGTGACCTCTGGGATATTTCTGGCAGCAGCCTCTTTGTTTCTGTCAGGAGGAAGAGGTTTAAACCACAGGATTTCAGGTTAGCTGTTAAATTCTGTAGAGTGAGATTAAGTCCTGTGCGAGCACATCCGCTAAATCTGAGGGAGCTGTCGATATATTTCATTGTAGCCACTGTCTGACACAAAGTCTCCTTGCTAACAGGCAAGAAAAAAGGGAGGAAGGTAGAAAAAGCGAAAGGAAGAGAGTGACGCGGGGAGGAAACAAGTTAAAAGTCAGAGTGGGCTGTACAATTTATTAGTTTCACTAACATGAAAGGTCAGTGTAATCCCTCTTGATCCTTCACAGCCATATAATACCAATGCAACACACTTCTGGCAGAGTTTAAATAAGACGCTGTACAAGACTGTAGACCAATAAGGTGTCAGTGTGTAAAATAGAGGGGTCATTGAACTTGATGAATGATCACCATGGGTGATATGAATAAAAAACGAAAAGACTATCTCTCCCTGCTTCCTCTTCACCTCCCTTTCATCCTTTCTTATAGGCAGCTTTGTGCAAGGTTATTTTTCATTACATCTTTTCTCAGTTCCAGACTCACTTCATTGCAATTGCACATGTGAGTCTGAAAACAGGGCTGATAACAGGCACATGAATAACTAGAGCCCAACTCCGAGCAGCAGCACATGATGCTCCTGAGATACATTAACACAGGCCACAGCCTCTCCAACTTCCCTCCAAAAAGCAAGAGGAGGAAAAGAGAAGAAAAAAAATGAGAGAGGGAGAGGGGAAAGAAGCCGAGAGAGGAGGGGGGAGGCCTGGCATAAAGATTAGATTAGCACTTTAAAACATCTGTGAACTCGTCCGGCCCAAGCTACCACTTCCCCACAGATTTGGGCCTGATCTCACATTTTCTTTACTCCACCTCCCCTCCCTTGCTCTTCACCTCTCCTACCCTCCTCTCTCGTTCCCTTTTTTTGTGGTTTGTCTGCTCTGTCTGTTTGCTATTTTAGTTAAAGGATAAGGCTGGTGTTAAATTATCATTTAATTTCACAACATCCCCTAAAAAGAAACCATCAATGAATTCATTTAAAACACACTGCCTTCGAATAGCCAGATCGACTCATCTCTCTGAGTTCCATTATCATCCAAAAACAATTAAAAACACATTATTGCAATAAGTGACACACTGTAGTGACTTTATTTTAGATCTCTGAATAGCTCTGTGTGAGGCAGATTTCACTTAAAGCAGCCAATCTTCATGTTTAGGGCTTCAGTATGCCCGCTAATAGGCTCTAAAACCTTGTTCCCCTCACACCTTTCATCCAGCATTGGGCATTATGAAAGTTTCTAAAACTGACTATCCAACAAACACACACTGTTTCACACTGTGATATATCATATATACTAAAGATTTAATTGCTTGATTACTTTTATCATTCTTTTAATTTACTAGAGAGTCAATCCTATTAACAAGTTGTTTAATTTGTCCTGGAGCTTTGCAATAGAAAGTAATGGAAACCTAAACATGAGGTAAAGTTTGATGATGAACTCATACTATGAAACACTCTTATGTCAGCTCATATGTGTTTCCTATAGAGTGGCTGCAGCATCAACACCTTCCCTGAGGGTTGTTTTCTTAAGGCTTGATAATGTGTGTGTTGCATTAAACACCTTATTACAGACCATCCATCCCTGCAAGTGAAGGTAAGGGATAGCATGTCTCCCAACATTCTTCACATTACCGTTATGTACCCATTGGGAAGAAAACGTTGGCCTAGTTTGGAGGAAAAGGGTTTCCTCCGTTCCTTCCCCCTTTTAGTCGTGAGCTTGTTTCCAGCACCACTGAGCTGTAACTCCAAAGGGAGGAAGGGTGGGAACAGTATGAAGACAAAGCGATGGAAAGACTGATATATTCCCTCTAATCTTTACTGGTGGGCTGGTGGAGACTCAATTATTCTGTCTGAGAATGAAGAGATGAGTTGAGACTCTCAAGGGACCACAAGAATGCCCATCTGAAACCACAAATTTGGACTGAATATAATCTTAATTGAAGTATGCTATCTCAAGACAACTTTGATGGTATGCTCCCAAAGACGGAAACACATTTGAGCTTAATCTCTGTATTTGTTACTTGTAAAAAAAGAAAACATGACAGTTTAACAGTTGTAAAACAATGTAGGAATTATTCACAACACACATTATAATGTGATTTTTAAAAACATGAATTGCTGAGCTGTTCTGCACTGTGTTCTGTAATTAGCTGTTGAAGTATTGGTGCAATTTTCCATTTAAAATATGCATACATAAAACATGTGTGATAAAAGTAAAAATGCAATGAGTTAACCTTTTATACAGTTGTTCAATAGTTTTCTGCATGTGGAAGTATCTGGAAGATTATATGGAAATTTAAATTTAGACTAGTGGACTTGTCTAGATGTCAGAAAACACTCAGAAAACAGTCAAGATTGAGCACAATTTAATCAATAACTTTAAACATTGTCTGAAAAAATATTTTGTGTATTTAAGAAGTATTTGAAAACTGTTAATCAAGTTCTCCAAATCACATTTAAATGCAACTGAAATGTTCATTTGTTTGTTATTGATTATCGGTTTGCAAAGTGTGGCTAACGTTAGCAGTGCTAGCTCCAGCAGCACGCTCTCCTTGCAGGTTAATGTCCACATCCTTGTTCTGAATGTGTCAGTTTGTTCTGACTGAGTGTTGTGTTGGGACTGAATATTCTTCATAAGCCCCTTCCCATTTCTTTAATAGTTGTATTTCCCCTCTCTGTTTTTAATGTCTGCCTTTCACTAGCTAAACACAAACTTCACTTTAATTCAAAATCCAGCTTTGACAGACTATTTCGCCATCAATCGGATGTCCAGCGGAGATCAGTGGTTTCTGGATGCATGTACCCTCTTTCAATAAAAACAAGCCGCCACATGGTCCAGCAGATTCCCAAAACCTGGAGTGAGTCTTCAGGTGTGTGTTTGCATGAGTGTGTGTGTGGGGGGGGGGATGCTATGTATCTCACATTTGGCAGATTGTGACTACAGCTAGTAGGAAGGAAGCACAGAGAAGCCAGCCAAGTGGCCATGGAGCATTTCCATCTAAGTGCTTACGGGACATCGACAAAGCCTGTTGTAATAACAATGAGCACTAAAGCAGGTGTCCATATTATACTTGTTTTGAAGATGCCTGGCAATAGAGATAGAGTGAAAATTGTTACAGAATTCCTATTTAATATGAGAAGGTATTATGTTTTATTAGAAAAGAGGGAGACATCCTGATTGCGGTTTGGTCACAGCGTGGGAACACCAAAAACAATCCGTTTGGATTCATGTATGTAGAAAGCAGGTCAGAGGGTTGAATCTATCAAATCACAGACAATGGTAACAGTAGCAGGAGGAAGTGTGAGTATGTTCATTATACAGACCTTTATAGTGTACACCAATAGGCAAACGTAACAAGAAATGTTAAAAATCACAGCATATTATATGTGAAAATCATTGTCTGGCCTGGTGTGCAGTTATAAAATGCTTCTGTTTGTATTATATTTAATGAAAATCAGTCTATTTGTACCAGCCCTATTTAAATGTTTGAGTTGGCCACATTCACCTCATTTCCACAACAGCTGCAAGGCAGAGTGATTCATTTCTGCTAATTAATGCTGGCACTCACATGTAATCCAACAACTGATGGTGGTATTAAGTATAATAAAAAATCAAACAATGATGTAAAAACTGATACTTACTGTTGTTAATTTGTTATATTTTATTTTCCTGTTCCCATTATTTTTTCTCTCTTCTTATAGGTGTGCAGGTGTAATTGATTTCCTGTTGATTGTTGCCCATTAAAGGAGACTATTCTCTGTATGTTATTGTGTTGTGTATGCAACACACTGCTCCAAACAATTTTCCCATAGTGGGATTAAAAAGTTGTTTATATTGTATTGGATTATACCGTTTGCTCTAGGTAAGGTTTCTCCCTGAAACTTTAGTTTCCGTTTGTTGTAAATAAGTCTTCCAACATAATCATAACATGAGCTGACTCTTTTACCCCCTTTTTCCCTTTTTTTGCAGAGAAACAAACAACAAACAGGACTCACTGTACAGAATACACTTTTCAGGGCATCATTCATTCCAGCACAAACATTGTTATAATGTCATATTTACATCAATAATGTGATTAAGCCCGGACCAACTGTCAACAAGTGAGCAATCGACACTTTTTCATGCCCAGCGGCCCTTCTGTGCATCTCTCTTCCAGTCACATTTTGGCCAAAGCAACGGCATAATAACCTAAATCTCTGTTTGCAGCCAGAATGAGAAAACCAAGCCTTAAGGTTCAAGAGCATCTGTTCTTCCATCTAGAACGCACAAACATACACAGACATGCACGCAAACAAACACATGCCTGACAACAGCCTTGAGCTGTCAGCACAGGGGCCTGAATCCTGCAATAGGTTATTTTTATATATATTGACAGGCAAAGGAGGGATAGACCTGAGGCGTCATGCTGTCCAGATGGGAGAGGGAGGAAATGATAGAACCGTGGAAGAATGGGAAAACGCAGATGGAGAAGAGCAAATAAAATATGACCAAGACTAGAAAAGGAAAGATGCAGAAAAGAAAAAAAAAGTGCCATGAAGACATAGGAGACCACCAGCGTTTATAACATCAAAAAATTAACAGTAAAATCTAGTTAGTGTGATTAAGTAGCACTAGTATGCTCCCAGCTTGCTTGCCTGTTAACTTACCACCTGCAGTAGATCATAAGACCTGGGAATGGTTGAAGTGTGACCAAGCCTCTCATGAAGATGAATTTGTGCCACTTTCTGGTGTGGCCAGGCCTTGAAGCCAAACGAGCAGTTAAATCGGTTACACGGAAATGTTCCCTCTTTGACCTCTCAGCAGCCACCGTCTGCTGCAGACCACCAGTGAGACTCTGGAGAGCTTCTTCAGCTAAGAGTTCACTGCTCCTCTGAACGTATAGGCTTCCTGACAGTTTTTTTAAAAATTCCCTGGTGTCAACGTGTGAATCCTGTAGCCGTATGAATCAAGTATTCTTCATCATGTCAGGTAAAAGAAATAATCTTTTCCA
Organism: Pampus argenteus; assembly: GCA_036937835.1. Classification (NCBI taxonomy): domain Eukaryota; kingdom Metazoa; phylum Chordata; class Actinopteri; order Scombriformes; family Stromateidae; genus Pampus; species Pampus argenteus. The sequence continues at coordinate 10,362,409 of CM072868.1, forward strand.
GTCAGAAATTAAATGCACGGATTCGACTCTGCATGTTTATGTTGGGGAAAACATGCCATAACTTCCTGAGTGACAACCCGGGAATTGTTTCTGTCAAAAGAATTAAAGAAATTCTAAGAAACCTCCAGCTGTGAAATAGAGTAATATGCTGAGTTTATTAGCGAGCAGGGTTGTGCAGGTTCTCCTGTAAAGAGGGCGATATTGTCTGGAAAAAAGGCTATTGCAACAACAATTTTTGTAACAGAATCCAGAAACAGTAATATTAAATGGACAGTAACCTCTATGGCAGAGGTCCATTTCTTTCTCTTCCTTTCTGCCTCCGTCGGTCTCTATAAGGTGGAAATGTGACAGTCGGAGTGGGGACAAGGAACAAGTGCCAGGCCTGCCACTTCCTACATGGCGGTTCTCAGGGAAGCGGGAGGGCTGGGAACAGGAAACTCCCCCAAAACACATCAGAGAGAGACGGAAATGAATATTTAAAGAAATGAAGTGTGTGAATGCCTCTGTGTGTGTATGTGTGTGTGTGTGCTGTGTGTGTGTTGGATGATGAGGTGCCAAGGGTGTAAGGAGGAGAGAGAGGACAGGAAGAGAATTACATCTTTAAAAAATGAGTTATACAGTAGAGAATAGTGTGAAGGAGTGCCAAAACAAGTTATGGCTGAAAAGAAAGAAAGAAAGACAGAAAGGAAAGAGAGAAAAACAGATGGAGGAATTAAAAGCAGGGAGGAATTGGAGTTTTGCACAGGTGGGATGGACTGATGGGTGGCTGGATGGATGCTGGAAAACCTCTTTGTCCTTCATTCTTCCCCCTTCTTCTAATGACGTGGCAGTGGATTTGCCGTGTCTGTCTTCTTCTGGTCAATCCCCACACACAGGTGCTTAGTGCCAGATCAAATCCTACCCTGATTTTATATATCCCAAGGTCCACCCTGTGCTTTCATAATGGTTAAAAAGGAAAATGTTTTTTTATTGGGATACCAGTGACATGTGGCGTGGACATATGGTAACCATCACAGCTGGCCTATACCTGACGAGGTTAAAATGTACGTAGTAGGGTGATGCAAAAGATGAGGAAGAGTTAGTAGGAGAGAAGAGAATGATGGTATGGGACAGGAGGGGAAATGATCATAAAGAAGTTTCTAAAATTCCAAGTACAGGAAGTACTACTTTTGGAAACAGAGCTAGTCTAAAGTTATTACTTTGCCGTAGCAGGATAAAGACTATATGATTGGGCAAGAAAGCAGCTGAGCATTTTTCAGAAGAGATAGGAGCAGTCAAATTGGTTTTAATTACTTTATTTCACGATGATAATTTTCTCAGTATCAATAGCCCCTTCAAAACTATCCTAAGGAACCTCAAAGTAATACAAGTGTACAAGTATTAAGAGAGAGAGAGAAATCTGCAGTACTGTAAAAAGAACCTCCTCTCATCATGTTCCTTAATACCAGGTGTTATATGGATCCTCCAGTTTTGTTCCATAGCCCAGTGGTGCATTGGTGGATCTGAAGTTTTATTAAAAGAGAGAATCGGTGTGCGCATCAAGGCTGAGGAACTGTAGGTCGTCCATTAATGCAAAATAATGCATGTGGTATATATTGTTGTGCATTGAAAACTAACAAATTAAATGCCACTTTTTTCTTTGATTATTATATTATCCTATACTATGGGCTAGTAAAACCCAGTCAGTTATGTAAAAACTGTGTGAAAGTTTATTCTTCATCTTGGAAATATTAGGCTGACAAAAACATCTTAACAAGATCCACTTACTAGCTTTTCCCAGAGCTTTCGATCTAATGTGACCAAAGTATACAATATGGTATGTATGAAGTATAAATATATAAAGAAATAATTAAGCTATTTAAAAAAGTAGTTTCAGTGAGAATAATGTTCTCATAAATGCTTTATAGAAATGCACCACATGTGTAAGATTTCAGTGAGCAAATAAACCTGTTTCTCCTTTATTTAACAGGAGTGAGCTAGATTTACAAGTCAGTCTCTAAATGCTTAAATGGGGAGATCTTATTATCTGGTGTCACAACACTAGGAGCAGCCATGGAAAAGCAATCACAGCCTCACTTTCTTCTAGGAGCTGACAGACTTTAAGCACATAAGGATCCTGGGACCTATATATATATGGTGTTCATGAGGTTTCATAATTAAAGTGGATCCTTCACTCTCCAGTTACCGTGGACACCTCCCATTAATTCTCTCTTTATTAACTTCAAATTACAAGAGGGCCAGACATATCCATCCCCCTTTTTTCCGCTGTCACAGCACCCTATGAGGCTAATATCACCAATGTCAACTGGGCATTTATGAATGAGGGAAAAGTGGTTAATGATTAATAGACTATTATCCTTTAAACAGTTACAATTTAAAAAAATCAAATCATTTTCAATGGATTTATTGTTTTTTGTTTTTTTTGAAAAAATGACTCTATACTCTATTGTATGCATGTCCATTATTGTATGTATGCGTGACTGTGCACACATATAAGAGCGGCCTTGAGCCTTGAGTTTGTTTCATTCGGATGATTAATTGCTTTCCTAAGATCAGGCTCAGTCTCCTCCTGTCTGCCTCTGACATCTCCATAAAGCTGAGGAAAGGGAAAAATCTAGACGTCAAAGTAACAACAAAATCCTCCGAAAAGCCACAGCTACAGATTTATAACTGTTCAGGGAAAAGGAGAAGCAGCTGAAGGGAGAGGAAGGCTGCCTTCACTGTTTACCTGTCCACCTGTCTGCCTCATACAGACTGTAAAAAAAGACTGACCTCTAAATTCAGCAATCAATTTTGGGGAAAATGGCATATGAGTGAGTGATGAATTATCTTGCTGAAACTATCATGCCTTAGCAGACACAAAAGAAATCTTGTTTTGGGCTTTTGTGTCTGGTTTTGCCTTCAATCTTGGAGTTTAATCGTATGTTTGGATCATTTTACAGATTCCTCCGCTCTCCCTTTCATCTCGTCTCTTCGCTCGGCAGCAGACTGCAAACTTCAGTGTTAGTAGCTACTGTTGCTAATAAATACAGAGGGCCTTCAGCCTTTATCCAGATGAAGACTCTCAGGAGGACTGCGCAAAACAAATGGCTTGTCTCAATGATGACAACTCACAAGATGCAAAACTACAACTTGCCGTCTTATGCACCGATCTGCTAAGTGCAAATAAACTGTGTTAGTAACCTGCTCAACATGTGCACTCACTTTATACTTTCTCACTTAAAAGTCAGCACATGATAAGTACTGGGAAAGGGTTTGTGACAGCTTGTGAGTCCCATCTTGTCTTCCTTGTGTTGGGAGGTTGAACAGAATCACATCCAATCTGTCCAAGTACGACCTGCTGGGAAGGTCCCTGCTTAATTTGTCTTCCCGCTGCGTTGCGATTGGACCTTTGCCATACTTTAAAGTAAATCTGAACAGCCAAAATGTTGCTCTCTTTCTCTCCTCCACCTCTCACTGTTGGCTGGGGGAGGAGGAGGAGGCAAATGGTGGAGAGGACAAAGCTATTTGCCTTCAAATTTGGCCATGACAGAGCCACACATTATGGGATTAATGCAAAAGAAAACTGAGAAAATATGTCACTGTGAGCACTTCCAGCGAAAAATATATTTATTACTCAACAGGGGAAGGTCTTCTTTGTTCTCTTTGATCATTTCATGTGTGCCATTTGAAAATAACACATTAGTGCGTGACATGTCAGATATCAGATGATAATGTATCTTAAAGGATAAGTTGACAATTGGCATCCTGTTCAGCTGCAGTGGTAACTATAGTAACAAAAAGAGGGAGACATTTTGAAAGATATTAACTTCATTCATTACCTTCAAATAAACTTCAATAAAGTTAATTTTTAGGGGATTATTATTACGGCAAGAAAAACATGTTGTTCATTTGACTATTGTTTTAGACACACTCATGCTGCATTAACCTTTATTCAATTACACTATTCAGCCTGCTGCTTTTCATCTGCTTTTCAACTACTGACATAAGTAGTTGTCTTTTTATGTCTGCTCTGAGACATGCATTGATCTACATTGATTTTTAACTTTGTAACGTCATCCGTCCCTTGAATGAAACAGTTTAATCAGCGACTTGACAATAGCAACTCGAGGTCAACTTCTTTTTTTCAGCGCTTTCGACCGTATCACACAGTCTTCAACAGCAGATGGAGTTTACTCAGTTGTCAAGGAGATGGATCTGTTGACATGTAAGCTCAGTAGCTGTAAAACAGCTATATAGTGCATATCGCTGTTTTACAGCTACTGAGCTTACAGTTTATAGTGACAACATATGCCAAAAATGCTATGGATTAAGTCATAACACAGTGAGCACCATGTGATGTGCTTGAAAACTGGGCCTTGAGTTGGGATTGTTTTTTCAAACTATAATTTCCAAGGTCAAAAATGAACTTGGATGCTTAATTTAATCAGTGTTTCAAGCAGAGCAGGTCGCCCATTAATCAAAGGTGTTGCCAGTTCAGTCCCTGCCTGCTTCTCTCCACATGTTGAAGTGTCCTCGAGCAAGAAAATGTACCCCAGCTGCTCCCAATGGTTGAGCCAGTTTTCAGTGTAGCTTACTGGCATTAGTATGTGAATGTGTGTGAGTGAGAGGTAGCTTTGTAAAGTGCTTCATAAACAAATGTTTGTATGACAGCATTACCAAGTTTGGGTTACTAGTCATATGTTGCCTTCAGACATTAATTGTCCTTGTTTGTCTTTGTCAGTTTCAACACTTGAGACTGTACACACTGGTAGGAGATGAATCATCAGTTAGTAAGCACATTAGGCACTGAGGGAGATATATATTAATAAAGTTAATGACATGACAACACTAAGTATGGTTTTATAAGTGCTCCATCATTAGGAATGTCTCATTTAAGTGAAGACAGACTACAGTGTGACAGGCTGCAGGTCCAGCCTGAAGTCTGTGCTGCCCTCTGCTGATGGTGTTCAGCATATTAAACTACATCACATTATCATGAGAGAAAAATATGTTTCTGTTTCCTAGCAAATTACTCACTTACATTATTTAAAAGAATATATGGTTTACAGGCAGCAGGATTGTCCTTACCTTTACCAAAATACAAGATCTTTTTGTCAGCCAGGTAAAACATAGAACACACACAGACCTATGAAATAGATGGCTGTTGTCACGGTCTGACATTGACCATCTTACCATGCGATCTATAGCTCTGATTGCTGCTGCGACCTACGTCTACTAATCAACCAATAGGAATACAGCATCAACTCAACACTGGCACCAACAAAATATTTGAGATTCAAACAAAGAACAAAATCTTGTCGAGTTGTGGCAGCAGAAGTCTTGTTTGCATGATGTCTCCTGGATGATGCACCTGATAATGTTTTCTTGCATATTGACTTGTGTTGTACCTTATGATTAAGTAGGTGTTGTAATCATACAGTTGACATACATCAAATTTGCACAAGTCACACAAGTGTTTGGTGTTTGCCTAACTAGACTTCTCCTCTGGGAATTGGGTTCTTGTACCTGAAAAGTACAAAAAGTACACCGTTGCAATTTTTCTTAACTTGCATCGTCATTAATTACAATAAATGTGAGAGGCAATTTGGGCACCTACAGATATCAAACAGCTATAATGTCGGAGCACTTCTGTGCAGCAGAGGAGCCATGTGTCATCAATCAACAAATACTGGCTAACGCATATGAAAGCAACATTGTGAATTTTAGCGTGTAGTTCCTGTCTCATCTTTAAGCAAACATAACTTTTTAAAAGGTCACGTTTTCTCATACTGTGCAATGTGGACTAAAGTATCTCTCTCATCTCAGACTGAAGATGTCTAGTCGAGGCAAGAAAGCTGTGCCAAAGTCAAAATCCTCAATTTCCCGGTCTTCCAGAGCAGGGATCACTTTTCCACATCCACAGGCTGCTCAGGAAAGGCCACTACGCTGAGCGAGTTGGAAATAATGCTGCAGTGCACCTCGCAGCCAACATGGAGTGGAAGTGTGTATATATTAAAAAACACAATATGACTGCCCTTAGTTATTTTGGCACTGATGTGAGCTGACTAGCAGTGGCAATACAACATCAGATGAAGTTGGCTCCTGACATTCAGTGTGCTGACATGTGCAAACACTGGAAGTAAAATGTCATCTTTGGGAAATGATTAACAGATCCAAGACCCACATGTCTTGTTGGCAACTGGAAAGAGTTGCCCGTGTTCAAAACTGTACAGATTGTACTATATTTAGCCTGATGCTCCTGTCTCAGATTGTGCTAAAATCCTAAATGTAGCCAAAAAATGATGCCTAGGACAGAAGAAATATCTCACAGAAGAAAACTTTAACAGCTGGAGGGTTGTGTTCTTTCAAACATTCAGTTGTACGTGATCTTTAAAGACAACAACACGACTGAAGAAGACCTTAATCACTGCTCATGATCTTGTAAGAGAGAAATCTGACAAACATTCAAGCTTGTTTTAAAGATAAAAATATTCAAAAAAAAAAAAAAAAAAAAAAAGCCAGTGCAGCCAAAAGCAGGAGATTTATGTGACTTTAATGAAGCAGAAAAATCACTTTAAACAGTTTATTAGTCAATTAATTCTGACAGTGTCTGAATTTGGTGTCATACTTTCTACAAAGCTCATGCTTGAACCTGAAGTACACTCACACAACAGGCTGCTTGCACATTGATGCTTCAGTATTAATAATCTAAGAGGGATGAAATGAGTACTTTAATTTTTTTATGCAGTACTTTTACTTGTGATGTATTTTACTTTGCTGTATAAGTATCTTTTTTTTTTTACTTATTCGACCACTGCCTAAAACACCCAAAGTTTTTCTCTAAAATATTGTTTTTCCTCGGTGTTTTGCAGCCATATGTAACATTGCGTCTCCTGAACGCACCCCTGTGGGTAACGACGTGCTGACGTAAGACGTGTGAACAACAAACAGTTGTTGGACTTCAACAAGCTAGCGAATGGCAACGCTAGACAAAAACAGGTCCCACGTACTTCTCCCGGACATTTAGATATCTACAAGACCTGCACGAGCGGACTATCGTGTAATATACTTTCATATTAATTATTACTGCTAGTACCGGTAGGCGTGTCTTCCGCTCAGATCCCCGGTGGTAACGTTAGTTACCGAAACATGCTTTAGTCCTCGGAGTGTGACGCCTGTTTTTCTTTTCCTTTTTTTTTTTGTTGTTTTTTTTGTTTTTTTCCTCGCCGCCGCTGGTCGAGGGTTGTGATGCGAGCAGAGTTGCAGCACGACAGAGGGTGAGACGAGAGCTACACAGCGGGATTTTTTTTTTCTTGACACAGAAGAATGGACTTTGTCGGGGCGAACCGTAAAGAAGCAGACATGCGACCGTACGCGGCCCTCGGTGTCATTGTCGGGCAACAACTTTAGCAAGCTAGCTAACGTTAGCTCGCTCAAATTCATGCAAATGAATTGGTTTGGTGTCGGGCTGTAAGCTCATTTGCTAGCGTAATGGAGGCACCCTGAGTGACTTGTTCATTTCAACTGACTGACCTGGTCCTCTTAGATACTGCTGGCAATGTGCTGACGGCCAGGGAGCCTTTCAACGGTTCCCAATAGGACAAGGTTGGCAGAAATATATTAAGTGGTAACTGTGGCTTCCTGGCTTGGTGATAGTTGAGCAAAGTTACCTGGTTTGACAGATAAATACATATTTTTTACAGGTATTTCACACAGGTATCACATATTTATTGGGTTGATATTTTTGTGAAATTGCACTTTATCTTACATGTTAAAGGTTGCAACAAAGTCACTTGTGATTTGGATTAGTGGAAACTATTCTTTAAATTGCTTTGTCCCCCAAAACTGGGCAAAACATAGGTATAATTTTCTCATTGCACTTAATATAATTTGATCAAAAAAGGACCAGAATAGGTGCACAAATACTTGTCTTGTAGTGAGACTAAGGCCAGAGACTGGCTTATCCATGTCGGTTGTTTCCTAGTTACTCTATAACCTAATACCCAGGCTGTCTGGTACAGTTAAAGACTGAGTTTCACTGGAAATGAAAACATGAATATCGAAGAGCAGTGTTTAGATTTGTGCAATGTAAAGACAAAAAGTAATGTGGACGATGACCACAACACTACCAACAACAGCGAAGAGGTCATGCCCCGGATCTCTGAACTGATGACGGACAGTAACGCAGAAAAACAAAACATTGTTCCCACAGAGGCCTCTGAAATGTATCTGATGCCTCAGCTCGCTGACAACCTTCAGGTGGCTGAGGAGGATAACCACCGGGCACAAGACACACTGGAAATTGATGAGGTCAATGGAAATAGAAAGAGCAGTGCCCAAGACACCCCTGCTTTAGCAAATCCCACCGACTTGATCTTTTCTAATGATAAGCAGCACAAGGACAACATTGGGGTGGAAAAAAGGAAGGACGATAAGGACGCTGACCCTGTAAAGTTTGTTTTGGGAGAAAGGGATGATGGCGGGGACATGGACATTGGTGTGGATCTGAGTCTCGATGAGAGTGGGGTGTTGGTGGCTGAATCGTCAAATGTCGGCTCATTGTCAAACAATACTTTAGAGTCAGAGTCCACAAGTGAAGATGCCTCAGCTGGCAGCTCGGCAGAGAGCCTGTCAGATGCAAACCAGACGAGTAGCACAGAAGCTTCTGCCACAGACCAGGCTGTGCTGTACCCCTCAGTGGACGACGGGGACGATAAACAGAAACCAAGTGGCAAACGAGTGACATTTCCCTCAGATGAGGATATTGTCTCGGGAGCAGTGGAGCCCAAGGACCCCTGGAGACATGGTAATACTGAGTGTTGCTGCATGAATTTCTATTTATTCTACATGTTTGTTGTGCCTGTGCAAACAAGCCAGAATTAAGTCTCATAGGACTTCTAACAGCTTACCATTTTTCTCTATCTTCATATGTAAAAAGCTGCTCATATTGGGAGTAAAATGTGCACTGTCATAGTGTGTAGTCCATGTGTAGCCTGTGAGAACGGGTATATGGATGTTGATGCTGATACATTAGAGGAGTGTTGATCAGCTGGTCGTTGAGGGGTATGTTATTCTGTGTCTTCCTTCACAGCTTTTCACCCCACACACACTGTTTAGTCTACAGGCAGCACCCACACTCCTGACCCTTTTCAAACAGACATTTATAGACAAATAAATAATAATAATAGCTTAGTCTGTTAGTTTTTTCCAACAGTTTAAGTACATTTGTATACTGAATCTAATCATAAACCCAGGGCTGTGCTGTATGCTTTATTGTGAGAGTATCCCACCACTCCTTGAGGTGTGCCATTTTACGACTGTCGGTTCCTGTTTGTCCAGTGAAAACATTTCATAAGGAAGCTCATGCAGGATACGACACTGCCTTTACTGTGTTGGCTTAATGAACCCAGTCTTTAAATTCATAAATAAAATGGAAAGTTACCCTTCTTCCATTAGATAATATGTATTTATGTAGATAAGAACACTAAAACATTGTTACCCTAAACTAGTGTATTCAAGTTATGTTTGTGTAAAAGCAGCAGTGCAGTTTTCTGATAACCCAGGTCAAAGTGACATATCAGATAAAGTATATTTGATATGCATTTGTATACATAGATTAGTGATTATTGACTATAATGACTATGTTTATAATTAAATATAATGTGAAAAAAATATATAAATATAAATGTAGTAACAGTGATTGTGTAGTCACATTTTCTTTTTTGTATAGATTAGATTCAACTGTATTTTCATTGAGCAGAGTAAGAACCATTATGTTTAATTCTTCCTTCATCGGGTGTGGACGATGGACGTGATTTAATAAACAGGCTTACAGTCATAGTGGGAATGCTGGTGATGACATAGTCTGAGAAGATGAGTTGGAGTATACTGACTTTACAGTCTCTGTGTGACCTGTGTAGCTTTTTAAGGGTAAGCAATTGCAAGTCCTGTTTTTATCCCCAGATGTATAAAATCAAAAATATAAGTCAGGCCAAAGCAAGGGGTCGATGATTCGTGATGTCCAGGTGGGGGAGGGGCGTCAGGAAGCGGCTAATATCTATGAACAGTACTGCTCCGTGTTCAGCTGAAAATAAATCGCTCCATTAACACCCATGCAATTGCCCAGACACCAGAAAGAAAGACACTTTCCCCTCATTCACTCTTTCACATTTAGCTCCACGTGACTTTTTTTTTTTCATCCATTTTACATAACGTGACATTTACTTATCTCTGTTGCTTTTTAACAAATAGTTTTCTGTATCAGTTTGCAGCACCTTTACATAGCACATGCCAGGCTTCCAGTCTGCCAGTAAATTGGACAAAAAATATCTTTAGCCAAACTCCACGGGGGCAAAGTCCAATGCAGTTAGCCGAGATTTCGGCGACCTTATGAAACACACGGGGACAACAGGGAACAGTAAAGGATCTACATGACTATAGCATGGGCTCAGTTATTTATCAAGTAGTTTATTTAAGTGCCAAAGGTCCAACCGATTTGATATAGAGGTAGACAGAAAGTTGATGGCGGTAAAAATGTCTCTTAATGCACATGATTATATAAGACACTTTCAAATTGTATCTGGATGTCTGTAAGTAAATGCTTTATTTATATATAATGCTTTACTTATTATTAACATCTTACAACTTTATACAGTATATGATATTTTGGAAAGATCTAAAGGTCTCTGGTGATCTTTAAGTGTGATTGTGTTGAAGACTCACTTTGGCACACTGGCTTTTGTTTTTTTCCCAACATTGCAACATGCTATTCTGATAAATTACAGCGAAGTAAACAAACAGTGTGATTGATCAATCATTGTCATCAGTTGAGCGGAGTAGACCTTTTTCACAGCACACATTTTGACTTGTCTTTGCAGGAAAAGCACAGGTGACAGTGAGCCAGCAGGCACAATACCACGATCCTGAAACCGAAGCCCAGTAATTTTGTTATTTACACCTGGGCTTTTTCCACTTTGACATGTCAAAAAGTTCTCTATGAAAAAGGCCTGTCGTAACAATTGTAGTATTAAGTCTAGTTTCTTTGATTCCAGTTTTTCAAATATGAATAGTTTCTGTTTTATTTAGTCTCCTGTGACAATAAACTAAATATCTAGGTTATGGACTGTCAGTTGGGACAAAATAAATAAATAACTAAATGAACATCATAAATTTGGGTACGAGTCAACTATGAAAATCTTTGCCTGAAGCAGTTCCTTTGTCAGGTTTGTGACATATCGGATTTGATTACATATGCGACTGTGTGTGTCTCTGTGTGTCTCTGTGTGTGTCTGCATCTGTCTGCGTGTGTCTGCGGCAAAGTCCAGGAAATGAAGTGTATCTATCTCCACCGCAAGGCTTTTCATGCTTAGCGAGGACTGAGCACTGTGCATCAATAGATCTATGATCCGTCTTGACACTGTATCTGCTGATCTGGTGTCAGGTTCTTCACTTTCCTTTGTGTCGTCTCCTGTCAGAAATGCAACAGTGAGGTGGTCCTGAGATCACAGAGCCCAGAGCTTCATCCATGCATGGAGTTATGCAGTAAAAGCAGAGGGAAGAATTCATTAGATGTGTGTTGAATCTGTTTTTATTGTTGTCATGCATTAAGCCTTTGCACAGTAGTTAACTTCATGGAGCTCAAAATAAACACCTGGGGTTCAAGAGGGAACAATAGTAGCCAGCTGGGGGTCATATTTCTGTTCATCTTTAGTGCTATAATTTTTCCAGAATTATCGTCCAGTTTTATGGTATCAGCTAATACCTGAGGCTAGTGTTTGCACAAACGTAGTGGTTCTTTAGACAACATACTCTCTACTCTCTAGAGTTTAATTTTGTCAGCATACTCTATAACATCGTAATGGAAATAGTGAAATATGTCAGTGTGATTTTGTTCAGGGTTAAATTATCGTCTAGTCTAGTGGTCTTTTTCTTCTCAGTCTCTCTGTTGAGACTTGAGCGCTTGTTCTTTCCCTCCAGGCCTGGGCAAATATTACATCATATCCTGAGATTCCTGAACTTCCCAACATGCTGCGTTGCTTCCCTTACTCCCTCCGTTTCTCCTTCCCGATTTCTCCTCCTCCCTGTCCCTCTGCGACTGGCCAATTCAGTGTAGGTGTATCGGGCTTAAATAAGCAAAGCATGTCTTTACAAAAGCAACAAATCGTACTGGAAGCATGTGCTTAGTCATTTGTTTTATCGGACTTATCAGTCACTGAAAGTACTCTTAAATCTCTAGAGGTTGTTTTTATTAAGTCATGCAAGATAGTTTTCCACAGCAGACACAATGAATAATGGTGTTCTCCCGCGTGTGCTATAAAGGTCAATACCTATAACTTAATTGTAATATGGCTTTGTGTGTAAATACCATTTGAAGTCTTCTGTTTGCGGCAATGTAACAGTGTTTTATCCTGCAAGCAACCAAACTCTCGGGCCTACGTGCAGCTCTGTCTCATGTCATCAGACCCAAGGCCCACTCGGCATCAGATTATTAGTGGCCCATGAACAGCTATGTGTTGTGGCTGTGGACCAAGTTACAAACTGATAAGCAAAGCTTTCAGTCTATAGCGGCCCTCATCCAAGCTTTGAAGACCTACAGGTTGGTTCAGTTTGTGCAACAGCTAAAACAGTACTGGATGTTTTAGGAGAAAAGGCCTTGGGAAAATATAGTATATCTGATAAATGGACCATAAGTGACTCTGTCTTATAATAATATTCAGCTACCAATATGAACACTGAAACTGTTTTTTTCTTGCTGTAATCATTTCTTCTGTTCATACTGATAGAAGAGGCCCTATCCTTATGAGTAGAAAAATGTGTTTAAACTTTACCTGAAAGTAATATGTTGTCTTGAGTTACTAAAGTAGTAAAGTGGATATCTTCCACAGTTAATCTTTTAGTAAAAACAATGATAACCATCTCTTAAACAGGAGGAGTGATTACAGCAAGACACGTGTCCGACTGTTGTTTCAGACAGACTTGAAATCTTGTGAACCTGTCCTTTTAACCTGTCTAGTTAACATTATCAGATGTCGGTTGTCATGTAGGTGTCATTAACAACCTATTTTCCATTAAAATAAACAACAAATTCACCTCACTGAGGCAAATAATGCACTAGGGGCAATAAGGCAAAAATCAGTAATAAAACATTTTATTACTCATTGTTATATTGTTATTACTCTGAGTGGTCTCTGGCCGGTGTTTTTGTCACATTTATGGTAGTTGAGCTGTTGTCTTAGTTTTTGTTTAAAAAAAGCTTTATAGGAAAGTTTATTATTTTAGTTTATTATGAATAGTATCTTATATTTGAATTCAGTTTGATTTACTGTCCTTGAATTGTGTACTCAACCATGCGTCTGTGTCATGTAGGACGATATGAACACTCGATCTGGACTTGATTGAAATGTCCCTTTACAGAGTCTGCTAGATAAACTAAGAAATGATGACTCTAAATTGGTATTTTCTTATGTTGAAATATTTTCTTTTAACCAACTGTACATGTTAATGCAGATCCTGTCTATCACAGGATATTACCAGCTAATACTGTCTAGCTCTAGTTTATATATTCATCTGTTATGCATTTTGGTTTGTGTACATTTGAGAAACATCTGCACTGTAGCCTCAAACCATGATTTTTAACCAACAAATGTGGGGAATCTTAGTAAATGGTAGACTAGGAACATGTTACACTCTGTAAAGTATTTGTCTGATTTCTCATCCTGTCCAGATGTCAGTGTTGGACTTTCAGTGTTGTCAAACAGGAATTCCTTACTGACAAACATTATCTACACATCTACCCTGTCATTTAAAAATAGAGCATACAACTGTTTCTCTATCCAGTTGGTCCGACTGTTTGGCCTTATACCATGTGGGCCATGGTTTGAAATGGCTACTCTGTTTTTTGTTATCTCAAGCATCATCGTAGTTTATAAAACAGAGAGGCAGACTGCTGTTGGTGCATAGCCATATTATCTTATGGCACTGAATGCATGAAGGCAACATAGATATGTCGTGATATTATTTGTCGAGATGTAATTGCTGTGTCTGCTGTAAAGTGCAAACAAATGTCTGAGTTGTCTGAATGCAGTGTAGGTAAATTTGAGGGCAGGTGTGTGTGTGTGTTTGTAGGATACCTGGGGTTGCAGGAGTGGTATTTTTTTTCTGATTCTGCCTCAGTCTGTGGTCTGTTACTTACTGATCTGCACGTAGCTGTTTGAAGTCCAAGGTTTTTGCTTAATCACAGTCTGAGCCAATCGGCTAATGCTATGGGCTAACGTCACATCAGCAGTGAAAGACGGACCGCGGTAAACGCTTAAAAGTGTGGCTTCACTTTAGAAAAGAAAAAGACGACAAAGGTAAATGCAATGCAATTATTTAATGAAAGTCAAAGTAAACGCTCAAAAGAATAAACATTTGACCTTTTTTTTTTTTTAACCATAGTGGAATCAAATCTGAATCGCTAAAATTCAAACGATACCCAACCTACTTTTGACCCTCTGTCTCTTAAAGACCGGTGCTGGAACATGATTCAGATTACGTAAATGTGTCTCTTTAGAGCAGCTTCCTTCAAAAACTTGGATTTCTTGTTCTCCTGTGCATTCTCCTGCTGTCACTGTCCTGTTATCTAGCCACGGACCCTCCCCGTCTCCTGCCCCACCTCTGAGCAGCCAGGCAGGCAGCTGTCTTGTGTGAATGACGCTGCCGTCACCATCCATAGCACAGCAGTGTGAAATTGCAGGGAGCAGGGATTTAGACCGAGAGAGAAATGGCTATTTTGAACACTGCCACTTGCATGCTAACTAAGAGCTGGCAACTCCTGTGTGTTGCAGCCCCAACGTATATCCACATCAAACTCTGGACATCTGCCCAAATGCCCGCCATGTTATAATCATACAGTATATTGCTGCTGTCATGTACCTTGTCACCCTTAAATGTAGGTGATATTCATGTTTTAATTTAAGCTTTTTTTCACACTAAGGTGGCTAAAATTAAAATATCCGTGTGCATTTAAAAACATGCATCCACATGCTGTTTGAGGCTGTTTTCCACAATGACCTGGTGAACAGATCTGCACCCATCACGTACAAGCATCTTGTAAGCAGTGGGACAGACAGAGTAAGTCTTCTGTGTTATTCCTGTGCTGCTGCTTTTCTGCTAGCAAATCTATCAAAATAAATGTTTATACGGCTTAATGTCAGCATCTGCACTATGTGATTAGCGGTATTGATGTTTGAAAGGAGTGCCCATGCAGTGGGTTAGAGGCGGCAAGAAAGATGGCTTCTTTCTTAACTGCTGCACACGCTGGCTGCGTCAGGGCTGCCTTGCATCATCGTTTTTTCATTGTACTTTTGAATCCTGGAAGCCTCTTCTGTGTACTTTGTGTGCAGGCAATCTCTTTATGAAATGTGGTCTGTTGTTTTTGGCCATACACACCTGAACACACTGAAATGCAAGATCTGTGTTGTCATATTTATTAACTCTGGAGTCTGTTGTGTTAAAACACAAACTCTGTATGGATATAAGACTGAAATGGAGGGAAGCTGACAGGATTTGAAATGGAGCTTTTAAAGAGTGGACGTAAAGAATTTTGAGCTCATAATGAATTGTCAAGCTAACACATAAGTGTACATTTTCTGTCAAGGTTTTCATCTGACAGCAACAACTTCCTGACAGTGCAAACCACTCTCAATGGTTTGATTCGGTGGGGCAGCAAATCGCTTAAAGATGTTGGCCATACATCTGAGTGTATCAAACTCTGAGCACTGCTAGCTTGACACCTGGCCTCCATGTGGCACTAACTGCTCTGTGTTCAGTCTTCTATATTGGGGCACCTTTTTTTTTTGCTGGCTGGAAATCATTTCCTCTTAGCATGTAACCTGTCAACACGGGTTTCCTGGCTGTTACCTTTCATTATAGACATTTGAACCTTACAAATGACGACACCAATGATCGATTCAGGGTGACCTCCTCTTTCCATCATGGAAGCGTTTAGATTTCCTCCTATCAGCATGCTAATCCTTCAATTTGGATGATTGGTGGTCTGTTGTTGTGTGTATTAGCTGCTACATAACAATTTGTCTGAGTATAAGCTAGGTCAGTGTCTTTTTCCTACTACAGTCCTCTCTCTAAGTGTGTTGTTATTCTCTTCTGGATCTCCAGCTGTGCATGCAGTTCACTTCCAGATGTATCAACTCTTAACTATTGAAACCAGAATGTGGAGACTAGTCAGGAAAAAAAAAATTAAGACATTATGCAAGCTGTGTATTTTCACAGTTCATTGGAATCCTCTGTTGTCAAGGTCTCTCAGTCGTCTTTCTGTCTCCTTACCAGTTTCTGCCATATGCAAACTTGTCTTTGCTTGTTTTTGCCTTGCCATTGTAGTGAAGGGAGAAAGCACAGCACCTGTAGACACTGTGTTTGCACTTTGTCTCCTGTGAGCAACTAGACAAAGAATAAAAGCACAAACACAGCGAAGCTGAGAACGATAACAGGCATGTGCAGAAATTGGATCAGACTTTACTTCAGATAATGTTACTCTGGACTTACCCTTGGTGGTGTTCAAGGAAACGGCATCTCTGAAATGATTATGAAATGCTTGTGCTAAATTGACGGTTGTCTACATTCATTCAGCACCTTCATATGACAGCAGCTTACAGGCAGGTGAGGTCCTTTTTCAGCTCCCTAGAAGAAACACACATGTTTACAGGCCCTAAAGGTTTGGCATCGACATCAAAGCTGGTTAAGAAAGCAGACTATTCAAAGTGTCTGAAAGCAGTGGAAAGTTTCGAGGGAGGTGTCCGTTGCCAATTTTTTTTTGTACCTTCCACAACCAGCAATCTGATGGACAAACAACTGGTCCACAAACTTTTCCACAATCTCATTTAAAATGGAGCAACAAATGAAAAATCCTGACAGCTTGTCTCACACAGCCTGTGATGGTAACATCTACTCATCTCTCCCAGTAGGACTAGCCCAACCTGAGTCTAGTCCTAAAGACACGACTACAACTGATGTTGCTACAAAGGAAAAGAGCTGCTGCCTTAAATATCAGTACATCATTTTGAGAGTTGTCATACTGGCATGGCAAGAGCTCGTTCGACAGCATTAATTGAAAATCACAAATAAATGATACTGTGTCACACTGGTTTGAAGAGTGGATAAAAGGAGCTAGCAACATCTAATTAGTAGCATTATTGAAAGCAATGGAACATAACTCACAGTTGATTATAGCTCTTCTTTTTACACTTCTTATCACCTGCTTTTCATCAAACAAAATTACACCAGTTGGGAAACAAAGAAGCATAGAAATGGATCGACAGCTCAGCTCAGATTACGCGTCACTGCAGGAATTAAGTGAATTTCAGGTGACTCTGTGATATTTCTTGCTATCTGAATCTGGATTAAAGCCTCAGGACACACATTGCCTAGAATGGTGAGATATTTGGTTGTTTATTTAAATATGTTAAGGAAAATACATTACTCTACAATATGCTGTACACTACTGGGTTTTTACAGCGCTTTTGAAACAGAAAGGCCAATCACAGTGATTTACATGAGGCATGAAATAAGAAGATTGGTCAGGTTGATCTGACTGGATGAATATATTACTTGTATACTGAGAACAGGCTAAAATGAGGAGCAGTTTTGTAGTGAAATAAATTAATATGACTACTGATTATTTTAGCACAACTGTAACTTGATTTCCCTATGCTGGTTTTCTTCTTGATTGAGATATATATATATATATATATATATATCTGCCTGATTGTGCTTGGTAAGGTGTGGGAGAAGTGAAGAAGCAGAATTTGCTGATTCAACATCGACTAACTGTAGAATAGTTTTGACGCCATCACTAAGGCTCCCTCCCCTCCACATATGTGCCTGTACTTGTTGCACCTCTCCAGGTTGTTCATCTTAAGTAATAGATTCATAATTTATGGCAGGTATATTACCTGCAATGCCTGCAGTTTTTCATCGCCCCAAGATACCAATCCAACAGACTGTTGCACAGATGCAACAGAGACACAACTTGTTAGTTTAGATTTGAAGGCCCACGTTCAGCTAAATATAGTTTCCTTTTCATACATTTTAAAAATTTTATAAATTCACTTTACTCTTTAACAAGCGACAAATTACATCATTATGAAATTATGTCAGGACCACAACAGATTTAATCGCATCGATTTCTCATTGAAGACTCCGTCTAAATGATATGAGAAGTAAGTGAGGGGTTGAAATGAAAGTGATTCAGAGGACAACAGTTGTCAGATGATATTGATCAGTTTACTTTGGTGACTTTGGCACAGTCTGTGGACAGTTGTTAGGGAAGACTATTGCATATGTGAAAAGTTGTGTATCCACAGGGAGCTCTCTATTGCTCTCCATTGAGGCAACGTCAGTCGGAAATGAAAAGTACAAAATCTTCGTTTGTAACTGTAAAGTCTAGTACTTAATTAACCTTTTTTCATCTGAGTTAGCAAACGGGGTGTTGCTGTAGCGGCATCCTGTTTTTCTGTTGTTGTTGTTTTTTTTTTTTTCCAACATGTACTTTGCTCACAAACCCAGTAATGGCAGCAGCAAGTGATTTAGTGTGTGTGTTTTGTTTTGTGACCAACAAGAATAACAAGGACTAAGAGGGTGTGTCTCTTGTTTGTGTCATTTAGCAGGAGTTCCTCTCCTGTCTTCTCCACTCCTAACATCTCAGTCCTGTGTGTTTTTAAATCAGCTGCCCTTCCCTCTGTGCTTTTTTTCTTCAGGGCATCCTCACGTTTTGGCTATATAAGGGATGGTGCAGTGCTACAAAAGAAATGTAGCGTTTGAAGGCTTAACTTGTATTGATGAAATAATATTTGACAAGTTGCTGAGCGTGACAAGTGGGAGGACTTGCAGCTGAACTCCGTTCATGCTGGGCTGACTACTCAGGTCATGGATGTATGTAAATGTAGGCAGCCACTACCTCGTAAACTGGCTTACAGTGTTAAACATAGTGATCAGGGCATTGTATGTGAAGCTAAAGGTGTTTGCTCTGAGACACTTAGACATGTCACTCAGTGTAAAATGACATTTTTGAACTGGGCAAATCATCACCTCTTTGCTTCCTCTTAACCTGGTTTTCAAAGATGTTGTTCGGAGCAGTCATTTTTCCTTCCCTCCCCCTTCTCCGTACCTCCTCACCGCCACTCCCTCCGTACATGTACCAGCAGCACTGGAGGGAGTGCAATAAAACAAAGACAGAGCAAGCAGAAACACAGACAACAGCTGTAGCTCCACTCTAAATGATCCTGCAGGGCTGAAGCGCACATCTATGACTTCTATTCACCACCAAGCATCTGACTCTTGAGAAGCCTTTTTTCTCTTGGCTGCACAGTTTAATTAATTTTTGTTACTGTGCTATTCTTTTATTCTTTCTCCATTTTTCACCTCTTCTCTTTCTCTAATTAATGAGGTATGTGTAAAGACTTACTGTATAGTAAGCATGGGACCACCTCTGTCTCCCACCCCCAAACCCCACATTCCCTCAGGACGTGTTTACTCATACACCCAATGCACACTAACACTTTTCCAAGGACATAGTGTTCACTGGGACACACTGTACTGTACACATTTACTAGACTGATTTACACACCTGCAACAAAAAGCATTCAGGTTAAATCTGCATGTCTGTATCTGGATATTTTTGGTAAATGAATTAGTTCAAATACAAACTTCATGTCAATTGGTGGAAATTGGATACAAATAAAAAAAAATACTCCTACTCCTTAGTGTTGACATCTACATCTACATACTAAGTTAAGTTTGGATTAATAAAACCGTATTAGACGTCCCTTCTTGGTGCTGCATATCTTGTCTTCGGTGCATGTGGTGTTATTGTAGTGAAGACGTCTAGAAGTAATGAAAGACTGTTGTACTACAAACATGGACTGTTCTCTTTTCAACTGTAGTGTTTTTTACTTCATGTGGTTGTACAGCAGTAATTACAATGCAGAAATTAGTTGAAGGCCTATAGGGAGGACAGCTGCACCACAGCGAAAACTAAGAGTTTGATTCCCGGTAGGGGTACCACCAGTTTGTTCGTGTTTGCAGGTTGAATGGTGTTGCTCCACACACACCCATCCTGCTGTTTCGTTGGGACATGTTCGTAGTGAAGTGTTGCACCTCCCAAGTGAAGCTCATTTCTGTCAGCTGAACAGAAGAGTAGCAGCATGCATCATGTAGGCGGCACAGAGTCGCTATTAGGAATAAAAAATTGGAAAAACACCCAGAATAGGTTGATTGGTTTCTCAACTACTACATTTTAATTTATCATGTGCTTGTAGTTCCTGCTTTTTTTTTTGTCTGAATATTTTTTTTTCTGTCCCTCCTGTGTGGCTGAAGAGTCAGTCACATGTGGGACAGCAGTATGGCTGTAAAACTAGTTCAGAAGTCGTTTTAAGCCTGCTTCCCTAACATTCAGCAAACTGCGCTGCATGCTGCTGCCCTCTGTTTGTAAAAGTTTATAGCCATCTTGCATCGCTCTGTGTACAATGATACAACTGGGGGGTAAAAAGTGTGGGGATTCAACTCGAGGGCTTCTCAAGCAATAAGTCAAATCATCAATGTTCAGGAGGCACATATGTATCATACCTGCAGCAGGATTAAAAAAACCCTGACCGGTTTTTCATTCTGCTTACTGTCTGGTCCGGGTCTGAAAACAAGCGAAAGATGTCTTGTGGCTGCTCTCATTGTATTCATGTGGCAATGGTTGGCTCTTTCCTTTTGCCTCCCCCGCACTCCATTACCTCAGACTTGCGGTCTCTAGTAGTAATTTTCAGCCGTGGTCTGACGTTGGTACGTTTCACCGAATAACACAGTTGCTTAAACATGCCCAGCTGCTCGTGCTGGTTTTCAGTTGTGAACCTGAACGTCGCCTCCTTTTCAGCTGGTCGTTTACTCTGACATGTGCTCGTACAAACACATATGCGCTGATTCAATCATACGAATATACACGGCCCAAGCCAGTGATGTTGCTTGTTATTAATAGCAGGTTATATTACTGAAAGTGTTTTTGTAAGAGGACAAAAACGGTCATTACATTATAATAACAGTTTTATTAAATTATAATAAGTTTCTCCTCAGTCCAGTTTGTTCTGTCAATGCATTGTACCGTTGGGGGGCCATGAACGTCAGAGTAAAAGAGATGGAGGCGACTGAAAAGTGAAGCTGACAATGTCTCACCTTGGTGAGAGAAATCAAAATACTGACTGCAGCATAAAGTCAGATATGCACACCCACACACACACAGCAGACACCTGTGTGTTAGTACGATAGATGCATCAGCACAGTCTGTAGCAGCATGCACTGGTTACTCTGCATTTATAATCAATAAGTACCAAATTTCAACTGCTACAATGCATATTATCTTATTTGTGTTAAAAGTAATCTCATCTCCTGACTTTTCTACATTCTTACACTCTTCTGTTTTTTCCTTCCTTGTTTTTCTCTGCTTGAGTGCCTCACTTCATCTCTCAGCAGAGTCTCTCAGCCAGAACAGAGCGTTTGAATGTTGCCCAGTCATCTGACTGGAGTTAGCCCCCGCAACAGTCTGGGATGGCAGCAGTGGCTGACCCACACAAAGAACAATACCTTCTTTTTGCTAACTTAAGTAGAGGAGCCCTTAAAGGGGTTACAGTTTCTGATCCTCTCTGTCAAGAGAGTGCTGCCCAAGGCACAGGTCACTTAAAAAGAGAACATTTTACAAGTGTGTCCCAGTCCTAGACATCATTATTTTCATCATTTTCAAGAGTCATGTAGGGATACAGTATCCAGAGCTGCTCTGCAGGGCTGATTCAGCCATGTTTCAATGAATTTGCCAATTCAAACTCCAGCTATCAGAATACAACTATTGCAGTGATGACAGTGACCCACAACTGCAGAGCACACAAAATAAACCAGTTAATTTAATGATATAACTGTGCGCCAGCAAGCAATGGGATTAAAATACACTTCGGATTAAAAACATATTAGTATGTATTTTAGGGCAACCTGAAACTGCACCACACCTCTGTCTAAATCCTGTTTAAATGTCGCTGCTTCAACAGATCCACACTGACACTCCTCTCCGTGGATGTTATGGAAAATATTAGGAAAGCTGTCAAACACTTGCAATGTGTTCACTATGTAGAAAATGACACTAAAAAAAAAACCACTCGGGAGATACTTGGTGTCATGTGTTTAGTCTTGTGTGTGTGTGTGTGTGTGTGTGTGTGTGTCAGTCAAATCATGTAATCTTTACCTTTTTTTTTGTTGTGTTTTCCAGCCCAGAATGTGACAGTGGATGAGATCATCTCCTCCTACAAACAGGCCTGTCAGAAGCTCAACTGTAAACCCATCCCTAAAGTGCTCAAACAGATACAGGTGAGGCTCAATTTAATACAGGTGTACAGACATATTCAGCCCAATCTCACACACACTCTTGTGTCGTAGCCAGATTAGTGCCCATTGACTCTTATAGATGTGTCTGTTTTTATAACTCAGTGTCTGTTTTAGGGACATGAAAGTATTCAGTTCATCCAGTGAGGAAATGCTGATATTTCAAAAGATTGCTAGGCGAATGGTGCTGAATGAGAAGGGATGTTTCAACCTCCCACCTCTTGTGGAACGTCATAATCCTATCCTAAATCCTTTGGCAGAGTGGAAAGCCACAACCCCAGCCTGCAGTGTTGAACGCCTGCTTTTTCACCATTTTTATCTACAATTTGATGTAGCTAATTTCTGTTTACTGCAGGCCTTGTTACTGCTAATACTGCTGTCGTGAAGTTGCCAACTGCTTCTATTTGATGGCAGGAGTGTCAGCAGCAGGATGTAATACATGTAGAGGGTCAAACTAACCATCCTAGACCTTGTTTCCCAAAAGCATCTTAAGGCTTATATTACAAGGTCATATAAAGTATAAAACAATTTAAACTGTTATGTTGTTGGAGTTAAGCTTTTCACTTTTGGCAGACGTGTGGTGGGAGAACACGTGTGACACGGTCATTCTCCTGTTGTCTGGTTCTCCGGTTCACACGTGAAAACAGCTTTGGAGAAGTTGCCACACATATTCTGTGGATTTAGCCGTCTCAGTTGCTGCAATTTAGGACCAATCAGATGTCTCCCAGATGGTATTAAATTATGGATAAGAGTCTAAACATCTAAAGTGCCTAACACTAAATCATTAGGAAGTCCTGGTTGCTCCACCCAAAAGTTGTTTGTAAGTTGTGAAGATTCCTGTTTGTGAAGTGGTACAAAATTTAGTTCCAAGATTTTTTTTTTTACCCTTAAGATTTTCTTCTTGTTATGACAACACTTGAAAAGCATGTTAATGTGGTTTGTGGGCGCAGTGTGATTCATCATGCTTAACTCTGGACAAGTGCTGCTGATGATAGTACCCAGTAAAAGCAGGGGTGGTTGCTACTCTGAACAGGCGGGTGTTTTTTTTTCTTTCTGCCTTGTGGGTTTCCAGCACACAGTCATGTGTCCTATAATCCCTCTGTATAAGCAGTTCTTCAAATCCAGTGGGGAAAGCCTCAGGGCTGTTTCTTTTTATATTTATGCCAACCTTGTGCATTTGTATGTGAACTTGTATGCGTGATTGATGCGTGTTGGGATTGATAATACATTAAGATGTTTTCATTATGTGCAAGTTCATTAAGCCAAATTGCCTCTGAATGTGAGATTGTTTTTGTCACAGATGGAAAGAGGAAATATGAATGAAGGCTTTTTTGGGTCTTCTTTTTTTGTTTTTGTTTTTTTACCCCTTTCTAAAGCAGACAGACTACTGTCCACTTACCACAGTAATGATGCTGGAAACATAATACCAGACAGCTGAAGAGGCCTTTATGCAGAGTTTTCACGAAGCAATGGGAGCAGGTTTTGAGTGTCCTGTTGTAAGTGGTGTTTGTGCTGCTTCTAGACAATGAAACTGACCCTCAAATTGTAAAATATTTTTAGTATAAATTGACAATGTTTCCACTGCAGATGATCCCCGGGATAACTTGAGGAGTTCAAGTTATCACAAGAAATCTAAAGAAAAAATATTTGTGGATGTGTCAAAAGAAATAATAGAATAAATAAAAGACCTGATACCTCATTTGTTTATGTTAATAAAGTCCCTGGCAGCTGTTACTGGAAATTTTATGTTGGATCTGATAACGCTTATACTTGACAGCTGTGCGTATGCAAATCAGTGTGTACCAGCTGGTCTCTCAGCTTGTATTTATGTGCGAACATCCCGTCACCAAACAGAATCCTATTTAGTGAGAATAACAGGACAGAGGAGTTGCCAGCGCTTGCCTTTACAGCAGGGACACATTAGTGGTTTCTCCTGTTTGGTCTTAACTGGGCCTCTCCAACGGGGCTTTGCACATTTGTACCTGCAGGTGTGTCCATATGTGAGTTGATGTAAGGTGAGCCCCAGGTGGAAACAGTGCAAAGAAATCCTCACATGCCTGGTCAGCTAAGAGAGAAGTTGGGTTAACATCACAGCTACTTGTGGAAACTCCCGTCAGTGTGCTAAGCTGCTGCCCATGGTTTCATATAGTCTTATGGTCTGGGTACATTTCCACTGGCCTGGTGCTGTTGGTCATCACACTGGTGTTCCTCCTCCTTCCCACCCTCATAGTCTGCTTTTTCCTTTCTGTAGTTATACATCTTTTTTTCTGTTTGTGATTACTCATGTCTGGCCTCTCTCCATCCCTCCCTATCACATTAGCCTGCTGGTCCACTACAGCTCATTTCTGCTTAGTCATCCCTGCAGTAACCAGCCATATAAACAAGCCAGTCAGACCAAATGGTCTGCCTGTGAGAGGCAAGGGGGGTTAGCAAGAGGAGTCAAACCATTAACTGTTTTTTTCCTCTTTCACTCTAAATGCTTTCTTTATTAAGTCCAACTGCACAGTACACGTGGCGTCTTGCCAGAGGCCCTACAGGTTATGTACATTTCAGGCCAGTTGTTTGTGTGTTTATAAGGGTGACTATTTAGCAGCTGCATGTTGAATGCCTGCTCTGCTGTTAACTCCCACGGAGTCTTAAGACCTGGACACTTGGAAGCCTTGTGTCACATTTCTGCTGCTGCGAATCCCAGAGGGACCAGTGGTTTTCTTATTATGCAATGTCTTGCATGCAGTCAGGGTGCACACTCGCTTTCTTCTAATATGCAGAAACGCATACTTTCCCTAAATGCTTTGCACAGTATATCTGGAATGTGGTAGTTTTAGTTTACAGGTGGCACTAATGCTGTTGTAGCTTTAGCATCATCAGTATCACATAATATATTGTGCGCGCGGTTATGTATTGGAGAAATTTAAGTCTAGAAATATCACCTGAAATCTTATCTGTGATAGTAAAATTAATATCTAATGGTTGTGGGCCTGTAGTGACAAAACAAGACCAAACTATTAATCAAGGAAACAATTGACGATAATGAAAATAGTTATTAGTTGCACTCTGAACTGCAAGGTATAAATAATTACACTCCAGTGTTGGTTCTCATTAGGATACGTTGTTAATCACAGAAAACTGAAGTTATATGCGTATGTTTATCATCCACCTGGTAACGTCCATAAAGTGATGAACATAAATCTCTCAACCATAAAGGGCAACACAAAATGGTGGCTGTAAGCCTGCTCACGTCGACACATCAGGGTACATGAGTGTCCTATTTTATTATGTCTCAGATCCACATATGCAAGCTACCATAGCTCTACTGCTTTTTGTCTGTGTTGCTTTTCACTGCATTCTGCTAAATGTCACTGAAGAACTACATTGCTTGACGGAGATTGATTGATTGAAATGATTATTTGCTATCAAATATATTGTTGCTGAGTGTTTATTTTGATGAAACCTTGCCAGTTTTTAAAAAAAGAAATAAGCCACTCAAGGCTTTGATTTACAGTGATTTTACAGCAGCTAAGAGGGTTTAAGATGGGTGTGGGTACGGCTCTGTGTCGTGCCTAACAAAGCCCCTTAGCTGTTGTAAAATCACTCTAAACTACGGCCTCCTGTGGCTATTTGCTTTAATATATAGCTTAAAGTCACAGTATAATACGAGTCAGTGCATCTGTAGCTCAGTCTGGTCCACCCACAACACACACACACCCATACCACCACTCATGCAGAGGCACACTGTGCGTCATGTGCTATTTTGGGGTCTGGCAGCTCTGTCAGAGAACTGTTTACACTGATAGTCATTCCTACTGACAGGTGCCCAAATTAATTGTAAGTGAAGATGGAGTTTCTGTTAAATTGGCCAAAATGTTTACAGCGTCGTCTTGATGCTAAACAACATCCAGACATCTTGAATTAGACCGTATTACACAAAACATATAGTGGGGAATAGAGTTGAATTGTCTTTTCATTTCCTTAATATTTCATTTTATCCTGCTTAGTCAGTCGTTCAGTTGGGTGTACACGATTCAGAACAAATTGGGACCTGTTGAGTCATGCAGGAGGCCACGAACTCCCAAGTACAACTAAACCAGCATCAGTATATTCAGTCACACACAGATAAGTACTGGCAGCATGGCACGAGGGCAGAGGTTATGGAGTTCGTGCTGAATGGGCCGGGCCGTCGACTAGAGAGGAGGATTTGCTGGTACATAGTTTCGAGGGCAGCTCTCTGAATGTTTGTGTGGGTGTTTTACCAGGACAGGAGGTCAAATACCTTTGCACTGTTTGATCTGTGATGCTCTGGTGTCAAACTACATCACAAGGTAAATGAAATGTTCATGTTGAACACAGTTGGCACACAAAAACAGTTTGAATGACCTTGGCACATTTAGGAGCAGTGAAGCCCTTCATAGTAGACTACACTGGTCTTATCAAAACTACCATCACTGGGAATCGCTCAGTATTCACACTCACCACGTTGCCTGTGGTACCAGGACAACCACACAGTGCATTTACATGCACATAAGTAAGCAGGTTACGTGTGTGATCTGGGAACATGTACAACACTGTAGTAAGCTGGCTTCTGTAAATCTATATGTACACATGTATACAGCAGATCAGTAATTGGATTTCTCTAGAATAATTGGTGACATTGATGA
This sequence comes from Pampus argenteus, assembly GCA_036937835.1. NCBI lineage: Eukaryota > Metazoa > Chordata > Actinopteri > Scombriformes > Stromateidae > Pampus > Pampus argenteus. The sequence goes on from CM072868.1 coordinate 10,389,450, forward strand.
CAATTGGCAGTACTGTAAACCTGTTTACTTGAGTGCCTGTAAATCACACATACAGTAGGAAACATGTCCTGCAGATCTGTGTTTTATCTCCAATTCTGATTAATTCAACTGCCTCCTGTGATATGAGAATGGTTCAACATGTGAAAAGCAAAATGTTCTTCCTCGGGGGAAACACAAGCTCAATCGTTTCTTACTGACACTGTTTGTTTTTGTTTCTGTAGGAACTGAAAGACCTGACACAACGAAATGAATGCTTAGATCTAAATGGTAAGCACCAAAAACACAGTCACACTTTTCATTTGTGGGAATCACACGTTCCTTTTTAATTTTTATTAGATTCATTTCACATATTTGATCAACTTTATTTGATCAACATTATTTTGTGCTGCAAAATGGTGCATTGACCAGACCTGTATGCATTACTTCAGGTGAGAAGTTGGACTACAAAGCATGCGAGTCTCTGGAAGAGATTTTGAAGAGAGTCCAGTTTAAAGTGATCGACCTGGAGCAGACCAATCTGGATGAAGATGTAAGAAGATCCAACTTTAAAAATCACTCTGTCTCTCTCCTTTACTCCATTTTTTGTGTCTATCACACCCATCTCTATGTCTCATATCATTCACTCTCTCTTCTCTTTCTGCCTTCAGTCACACGTTGATCGTCTTGTCTACCCTTATTACAATGACAGTATGTAGAGTGCATTTCTGATTACCCCAGATGTCCACTTGTGTAAACACCATTAGGGACGTTTGGACTATACACACACATAGATAGAGACAGTGCTGCAGTGTAGAGCAGAGAGACACTGGCTCTAATCACTTCCTGTCACGCAGAGCTCTGAATATACTGTCTCACACACAGACACAAACTCTGCATTTAGCTGTGCCAAAGTCACACAGGATAAGTCTCTTCAGGGTAGAAAGAGTCACCTTAATTACTGCTCATTATTTTATTCCTGTCGGCGAGGTCATGTCAATACTTTCACCTTTTAACTACAGAATTAATCAAGCCTCAAATCAGCTGCTGTTTTTCAGCAGACTTGTAGAAAGTCAGATACTGCAATTCTTTCTGTGAAAGTGAAAGCATCAGAGAAAGCTTTAAAACTGTTGCAGACCCACAAACATCAAATATGCTCCATCTTGGGAGCCAATAAAACTTAATTTTAACAACCCCCTGAGCCAGAATAATAATAAAAAGATCATATTTATTAGCAAGCATTTGCAGAGTCTCAATTAAAAGCTTGTTTTTTTGTGGCATCAAGGATTGATGTGTAGAGGTTGCATTCACTCCCTGTGTTTGTGAAGTTTTCCTCTCTTCACTCAGATTTTTTTTCCCCATGTTCTAAAGACATACAAGGGGGATTTGCCGCTAGGTAATGTATACCTACAGCTTGGGAAAACTAAAATTGGGACTGAAAGGCTCTGGACAGAGTGACAAAAGACAACTACACGATAGGAATGAGAAGCTCGGACAATTTTTGGTTCCCCCTATCAACAAATCAAGTTGATTGCTTATTGGGAGTTTAACTGCTAGTGACTGTTATTTTCTACCTGGGGTGTTTCTTAGGCTTCCCTGTTATGCGTGCCGGTATAGTTTCCATCCCAACAAGATAAAGCATCAACCCATAGATTGTATGCAGCTCCACCTGCAGCCAATCAAATACAATACTGAGCAGAGTGAAATGTCTCGTGACTTCATAGTACAGCAATGGATTAAGTTTCCGGTGGCCAACAAAAGGTAGTTAATATGTAGTAATTAGGGTAAATGAAAAGGCACCTTTAATCTCTCGCAAAAGATCCTGACTCATTAGAAATCATCATAAAACCACAAAATACTGGTACTCTTATTGACACACAAAGCAAAGTACTTTGATTCATGAACATTATTGCATTATTGCATTATCTATTTTTAATTACATCTGCGTTAGATGATGCACATGCACTTCAGGGACACACACTAGAGTTTCACATAATATAAAACAAATGCACAGTGGGTTTTTTTCCCCCATCATGGAACGCTGCCTCGGAAATATGAATGAAGCAGCTGAAGGAGACGGTGACTGATTCACCAGAGTGCTGCATCTCAGTCCAAGACAAATGTCTTACCCTGGGCTCAAATGAAATGAGAAGCTGAAAGGAGAAAAATATTGAGGAAGTGTTGCTGGTCGAGGCGAGAATGGAGGAAGGTGTGATAGAAAAGGAATCGAGTGAGGATGTGAGAGAACGGGTTCTTCTTTTAGATGGTTGTGGGAGATACTGTACAGATGGCGTGATTTGGCAACGCCTTGTATTTACTGCAGTGTTTGTTGGCTTGTTGGGAATGAGATGGTAAGATGAAAGGAGAAAAAATAGTTTTGGGAAGATGCTTTTAAGAAGCGTGGGGAGGAGCTCTTGTACAGGCTGGATTTTATTGGACTGGCTGTGACTCATTTCCCCCACTCTGTAGATAAACACACTCTTCTCCCAGTATACACACGCAAATGGGGAAAAGGTTATGAGACGCTGTGCCGCAGCCCGTCCAGTTTTGTTGCTGCTCATCAGCCTCAGTAAAAGTGCCAAGCAGCATTTTATCTGCTAGGCACTTCCTGCAATTGGCTAATGATTTTTTTTTTGGCTTTTAAATGTTGCAGAGTTAATGACCCATTAGCTAATTTCTCTGTAGAAATATGCAAATATTTGTTTCTAATTAGATATTTTATGTTATGAAAGCGAATGAAAGATTGCAGAGAAGCAAATTGCAATCTACGTCCGCTCCAGTGTCATCGACACGTCTTTATGAAAGATGAAAAAGATGCTTCCCCACAACATTACTAAAACTGAAATTAAAACACTGATCACATGAGTGCACTTTGCCCTCATACCAGCATCACCTGACACTTTCATAACAATCCTGCATCTGCATCAAACAAGGCGATTTTAATGCATTCATTTCTCCACTTGTAATAAATGACTTCATATGATCTCTAGAACATGAAACTACGTGATTAACTGAATACTTGTTGGACATAAAATTAATCTGTTAAACACCTTTTTTAGACACCCTACAAGTTATTTTCGAAAATGCCAAATATTTGATGGTTCCAGTTTCTCAAATGTGAGAATTTTCTGCTTTTCTTTGTCTGAATATTAATAATTATTTTCGAAATTTGGAAAAAGTCACCTTGGGCATTTCATAGATCAAATAACCATTAATGTATCAAGAAGGTAAATCATAATGAAGATAATCCTTGGTCACTGTAAAAATAAAGTTTAGCATTTTTGTGTATTTAGTATCTGCTGAATATGATTTTTGTTTTTGCAGCAGTAGATGGTATCACAGACAGACTGAACTTGTCCTTCCAGCTGTAGTCTCTTCAGCCCCACCTGACACCCTCATGGAAAACACTTCAGTGGGTCTCACCTGTCCCGAGGGACTGTTACCATAGCAACCACATAGCTGCTCCAGACTGTATCTTGTAGCATCTTTTTAAGGGATTTTGACACTGTTTCAAACTGTGAGAATTGTTTAAATCTTCAGGACTTTTACCTGAAATGGCGTAATAGCTAATCTCTCTCTCTCTCTCTGCCTCTCTCTCTCTCTCTCTGTCTGCTTTTCAGGGTGCATCGGCTCTGTTTGACATGATCGAGTACTACGAGTCAGCCACACATCTCAACATTTCCTTCAACAAGCACATTGGCACACGGGGATGGCAGGCCGCGGCTCACATGATGAGAAAGGTAAGAGATCACCCCCCACGTACGCACGCACACAGCGGTTAACGTCTTTAATAGAGGAAAAGGACTACAGAGAGGATGACAGTGAAATGTCGACACAAAGGTCATCTTCCTTCAGTCCGGTCTGTTTATTTTTGTTGTTGTCCAGCCTCAAGTAAAAACTGTGTGCACCATATGAAAATATGTTGTTTGGTCTCAAATTGTTCTTTTTCTTTATTGTTGGAGCTTTGAGCCTAGTTAAAAAGACTAGGTCATCTGACCAAGCTTGTGTTGTGCAGGGCTGCCATGTTTGATCAGCGCTCAGGCATTAAAGGGTCGATCTGTCCTCGCTTGCTCTTTCCCTGAGTCGAATCCTTCTTGTGCCCTTTACAGTGCACTTCGACGTCAATCATCACTTATTACTATTAAGAATACAAATGTGTTGCTAGGCACATTAATATATTACCGTTCAAGCAATATACGTATATGAGAAAAATATTGATGTAAACGGCTGCTAGCTTGTGTTTTTTTTCTGTATTGTTTATCTAGAGTTAAAGGTGTAAGAGGAAATGTGACATGATACATGCAAACACAGACTATCCGTCTATGTAGTAATTTTATCACCTATTTTGTATGTTAGGTAATTAGATTGTGGTTGATATGGATATGTTAACTTGGCTTGTGCTCTTTATTATTAATATTGTGGCCTATTTATGTGTCTAAGACTCAATTAAGACTCAAGACTCCAATATTTAATGTCCTACAGAGAAAAACAACATATTCTTAATCACTGTTACTGATGACATTAGAACATTTTATGAGCACTGCAATACTTCATACTTCATCTGTTCATTCACATTTGCTTTTTTGGTGGATAATGTTATATGTATGGAGTCTGATGAAGCTCAGACCCACATTTTAACCACATTTAACCTATTTCACAAATTGCCTTGGATTTGGATGCATACACATGTTGGCGTGTGAAGCATATAATATATGTATCTCTGTTGGTTTTCCCCCCTCAGACGAGCTCTCTGCAGTATCTCGATGCACGTAGCACTCCTCTGCTGGACCACTCGGCTCCCTTTGTGGCTCGAGCGCTCAGGATCAGCGGCAGCCTGGCAGTCCTCCACCTGGAGAACGCTGGCCTGTCTGGCAGACCGCTCATGTTGCTGGGTAAGACGGGCAGAGGATGTACAGCGGAGGGAAAGTCTTTCACCTGATTGAATATAGAATTTATTTTTTTTGTCTTTTCCTCCTTTCTTCCCTCTTTCCCACACTTTTCCTTGTAATGTTAATTTTCAGCTACGGCGCTGAAGATGAACATGAACCTGCGGGAGTTGTACCTGGCAGACAACAAGCTCAATGGCCTGCAGGATTCAGCCCAGCTTGGCAACTTACTCAAGTTCAACTACAACATCCAGATCCTGGACCTGCGCAATAACCACATCCTAGACTCTGGTACGCAGCAGTGATAGTGCACAGTTTATAGTCTTATATGTTTAATCAAGGTGGGATTCTTTCAGATGTATTTACTGTGCGCTCACCTCATCCTGGATAAGAACTTATTGAACCAAAAACGAACAACAAGAACAAGAAAACAGAAAAAGACAAGTAAGCTGTGTACGAGTAAATAAAAAACAATGCATCAAAATAGAATTGAATAGAAGCAATGTACATATTGTGCAAACAAGCTCATTAAACAGTCTGCCTATTGACATGTGTATGCACAGATTTTATAGAGGCAGAATGAATAGTAAAAAGTAAAGAAATTGGGCATTAGTCTCATATTTGAAGTAGTCATATTTGAAGTCTGTATTTAGCAGCTGAGGATGTTGTGTTTGATCATCATAGTTTACAGTAAACTCAGAACATGCTTTTAGTTATAGTAAATTAAGGAAAAATGCAGCAAAATGCAAATTAACTCTTGTGTCATATACAGTTTGTAACACTTTAGTCCACATTATGTACAGTATATTATAATATTTTTCGGGTAAATGTAGACATACTGTCTTCTGTTTGTCATCACAGGTTTGGCCTACGTGTGTGAAGGACTGAAAGAGCAGAGGAAAGGCCTCGTCACTTTGGTGCTATGGAATAACCAGCTCACACACAATGGCATGGGCTACCTCGCTGCTGCACTGGTACACACACACACACACACACACACACAAGGCACAACACTGCCACACATTCAAAGGAGGTTTCAAGGGGAAACTCCTGGCTCTGTGGCGTTAATGTATTTACGTATGTGTGTCTGTGTGTGAGTGTGACGCCCCAGGCAGAGAGAATTCAGTTTTCTCCTCATTGCTCCATCAGTGAAGTGATCAAATAGAGCTCTGTTGTTTGTTAAACCTCTTTTCTCCTCATATCTGTTCATGTCTGGCAGCTGTATATGTGCTGTAGCTCAGTCTCCTGTACACCTGGGTGCAGTTTACCTGTAAAAATGTAGTCTTTTCTTTATGAATTATATGATGAAGACAAGATTTTCACATATATTTTGCACAGGAAGCAAACACGATTAATAACTTTGCATTCATGTGAACGCTGTTAGACCGAGGACTATAAACTTGTGTGTGACAGGTGTGTTGGTGAGAGCTTAATGAGTGGTGTAAATGGGTGTTATAATGTGTGATTTAACCGGACATTTCCACATAGGCACCTCATTACTACACCTGACATTTCGTGCAATTGTATCTCGCTCAGTGAGCAGATGTTGGCTCGGGCTTAGACCTTAGTGCCGCACCATTTCCCATTTGATTTCACAGCTGTGTGCTATAGATAACCCATAACTAAATTCATTGGTCTCATTTCTGTTGCTGAGTGATAGCGTCATTATCGGTGCACTCATGTTTTCCTAACAGGAGATAAGTTTATTGTTTTAGTCCTACATTTAGACCCTGATGAGTCATGACAGTGTCAGCCTTTGCAGAGGAAGATGCAGTTTTTCCTGCAGTTTTTTTGTTTGTTTGTTTTGCCACAATTGTGCCGTATTCATTTTATTTTATTTGTATTAGTTTTCAGAAACACAGAGCTGTCATTAAAAAGGACAGTAATTGAGTGAAAATAGATAAACTATTGTATAAAATGGTTGTAATTACATTTTCCTCTGTATTAACTGTAAATGCTATTGTTTACTTCTTCAGTCCGTCCACATATCTGTCTGTCTGGTTCATGTGATGCGTCTCCGAGGCAGGAAGCAAGAAAAAATCTGCAAAACAAATCCTTATTGCAATGATAGTTAAGATAGTTGTAAATAGAATAGAATAGATAGTTACATAATAGAAGACACTTGGAGCTGCAAGGTAAACTAATTAAAAACTACATTCAGTTTTCTAGCAGTTAATAGATGTAAAATTATCAGGTGTTTGAGTGAAGAGACTGTTGGAGATGAGGAAGATTTCACTAAACAAAAAGTGTTAAATAAGAGACATAGCGGGTCACTAATTTTTAGAAACACAAGATCGTTTTGCTTGTGGAACATAAAATACAGCATTTGCTGTCTCATGGTGGTTTTGTCCCTGAGGCTTGTGAGATGGCACAGGACACAGAAATGGCCTAAAACCTCCGAACACACTGATAAAGAACATCCCATGACCGTTATGGCTGCTGATTCATAGGCCCTGGAGATAAACACAGCGTAGATAGTTGTCATACTGCAGTGAGGTGGTGGCGTTGGACGTTTAACTGTTGGCAATATTAGTAGAAAAGGCCTGTACACTGACAAAGTCTATATGAAAATGAAGAGGGTTTTTTTTATATAGAGAAAAAGATGTAGACATAAAAAGTGCATGTTTTTTGCAAGAAGGAAAAGAAAAAGAACTTTCATCACATATATCACAGTCCACAAAGTGTTTTACACTCGCTGTAATATTATCTAAATCTCACTCAGTTATAAACTTTTTGAAGTTCACCACCAACAAATGCCGGCTGTAAAATTGTCTTTGTCTGTTTATTCTAAACAATGTGATTTTACGTCTACGCTCTCCCATTTCTAACGAAACATTCTTTTCATTCTCGTCTGCTGCTTCTCTCAGCCTTGCACCCAGAGTCTGGAGACTCTGAACCTCGGCCATAACTCGGTGGGTAACGAAGGGGTACACAAGCTGAAAGATGGACTGATTGCCAACCGCTCTGTGCTCAGACTAGGCCTCGCCTCCACCAAGCTGTCCTGCGAAGGTGGGAACTGGCACCCTCTGCTTTAGTATTTATTAAGGATTTTAGGTATTGTGCTTTTTTTTTAACTTAAACATCTTTCAACTTTCCATCATGTGTGCTGTAGGAGCTGTGGCCGTGGCTGAATTCATTGCTGAGAGCCCCAGACTACTGCGACTGGACCTTCGAGAAAATGAAATCAAGACAGGTGGACTGATGGCTCTGTCGCTCGCCCTAAAAGTCAACACCTCTCTGCTGCGTCTCGACCTTGACCGGGAGCCCAAGAAAGAAACTGTGAGCATGGGAATAAAGCTTGGGGCAGGGCGATGGAGGAGAGGGGGTTCAAATAATTGTGTGCAGAATAGTACTAATCAGCGATTTTAAGAATTGCTTGATTTAGTTTTGTTAATTCTGATCGTCTTGTGGTTTTGGTTCCATCTTATGTTTTTGTCCTGCAGGTGAAGAGTTTCATTGAGACCCAGCGTGCACTGCTTTCTGAAATCCAGAATGGCTGTAAGAGGAACTTCATCCTGGCCAAAGAGAAGGAGGAAACTGAGCAGAAGATGAGACTCTCAGCATCTATGGCTGAAATCGCCACAGAGGATAGTACCATAGAAGAAGAGGAAAAACCAGCATCAGTAGAGCAAGGGGACAAAGAGAGCAAAGAAGAAGAAACAACAGGAAGCGAAGGACAGACAAGCAGCCAGTCAGGAGCGAGCTCTGAGACGAGCATTCCTCAGATTAACCTAGAGTCGGACTCGGACACGGAGGATGAGGAGGAAGAGGAGGTTGTCACAAAGTCCTCAAACTCCTCCCCTCGTTCAAACCAGACTGCTCCTCAAACCCAGACAGGGGTCACGCAGCCCCCCCTCAGTGCCTCACATACGCCCCCGTCCGCCTCACCTGCTGGTGCGCCAACTGTCATATCAGGCATCACTGTCACAGAATCCACAGTTCCACCTGGCACGCCTCCATCCCCGGGACGCTGCATATCCGTCTCAAGTCCAGGGAGGGGTCATAAGATCTTCATGGTAACTCGGGTGGAGAGCCCACCTGAGCAGCAGCAGCTACATCTCCAGATGAATATTCCCGCAGTTCCCAGCCAGGATAAAGAGGCCTCAAAGAAGCCTTTAAACACAAGCACACAGCAGACACATCCGCCGCCCACATCTCAAACACAACTGAGTTCACCTACTCCGTCACCAAACTGTCCACTCACGGAGCAGAGTCCTGTAGCACACGTAGAGCCCGCACTAAACACTAAACTAGAGCCACAGTCTAAGGACATCATAGCTAGCACTTTAGAAGTGACAGATCCAAGTCTCCAAGCACCAGCTCTGCCTTTATGCTCCTCACCGGTGCAGGCTGTAGCATTTCAACTCACTGAGGAAGTAACAGAGAGCTCTAAAAGCCCCCAGCCTGAGGCAACTTGTGTACAACGACAGTTCGCCGAAGAAGAGGAACAGAAAGAAGATTTACTAGAAGAGGAGAAACATGCGTCGGCACCAGAAAGCACAGAAGATGAGCATAAACAGCCGTTAGCATCTGCACTTGAACAGCTACAGAATGAGCTAGCATGTGCATCATTGAACCAAACAAAGGAAGACGACAAGGCGTTTCCACAACAGGAGACGCCAGCCAGCCTGTCTGAAAAACCTTTAACTGAGGAGCAGCCAAGCCAAGAAGAAACGAGTTTAAAGCCAAACGGAGAACAGCAGCAAACTAAAGCAGATGAACAGGAAGTAGTGCCGTCTGTTCTCTCTGCCCAGACTGACAAACAGGCACAAGAAAGAGCAAAGAGCCCAGACCCCGCCATATCCTTACCTGCCTCAACCGGGTCTGAGGCTGCTACGAGTTCTTTAGAGGGGGAGGAATCGACTGATGAGAGCTCTGCAGATGAGGGCGAGTGTTTCGCCGAGGCTCTAACCGGTGTGGAGGAGGAGGTCATGAATTCAGCTCTGCCCAACGGCCTGAAACCCGAGTTCTCCCTCCATCTTCTCGACCCTGAAAGCCCAAAACCAGGCAGCTGTGTGATGGAGCACGGTGAGTTGCTGTAATCACTGCTCTCAGCTGTTTGAAGAGGACAGATTCACAGGTGTTTGGGGTGGGACGAGCCTGAGAGTTTGATAATGTGAGTTATGTGTCATTTGTGCAGTGAGTGTGAGCTGCGGACAAGACCTGGAGGAGCTGCTGCTAGAAGCCAGTTTGGAGACGGGGAGAGACGCACCATGATGTGTGAGGTAAACATTGACTTAACATAAACACCATTTCACTATTATGTGTACATCTGTGAAGACTTTTAAAACCTTTCATAACAAAGAATGAACGGCATCTATTTAGTTACCGTTGTTTCGCTTTGACTAAAACATAGTGCTGCGTTATCTTTGGATGTTAGAGTTTTATAAATCCTAAAAAGCAGTGTGTAATCTATCAACTGAAGTTTGAAAAAAAAATCACCCAATCAAGCAAATGTGTATCTAAGTTGGGTTTAATAAATGTGCTCCGCTAATTTAATTGCTGTTTTCTTCTACCACAGGAACTGCGACGACAGGAGAAAACAGCACTCGGATAGTTTGTCTGGCTCTACAGTACAATGTTCTGTCATTTCTTTGACTTTATTACCAAACCAATCGTTCCACAAAGGACATGAGGACCTGGTGTTACAGCCGAAGCTCTAATACAAGAAAAAAAAAAACATAGCAAATGGACAGGAAAGGACAGAATGGACTTCTCGAGCTTGGCTGTGACAAATAAGGAATTCTCTGCATCCACACTACATCAACCACTGAAACAGATACATACATATGCACATTGAGTATGATGAAAATGGGGGAGGGAGATAAAATCACCCTGTTATCACTACATCTTGTTATTCTGCAGTCTTTACCTGTGAGTGAGAAAGAAGAGAGATAGGAGGACAAAAGGGGGAGAGGATAAACACTAACCAAAGACAGACCTACTCACACCCCTACTTGCTCTCTTGTGTAGATATTCACAGAAGTCAGGGGAAGTACAAGCAATTAAAGTTTTGTGGTTTTTTTTTTTTTTCGTTTTTGACACAAAGACATACAACGTAAAAGTTATCTTTAGAAAGTGAGGTTGATGGCACCACTCGAAAGACACGTGGACCCTGCTGAGCGGACCTGCTGGCTTTAAACGCTTGTTCTAGAGTTGGAAGTGGGTCAATGTCAAAAAGGCTTTTATATCCAAGGAAGCTGAACATTTCAACACGTCTGTTTAAATGTTTCTTCTGTGTCCCCACTCCCTACTATTATGCTGTCATACAATACAAAACAAAAAATAAACTCTAAGGGACCTCTGCCAAACAGACCTCCCTTGTCTGTTTGTCATCCTCTGCTCACTTTGGCCCCTCAGGAATCAGCGGCCCCCCATCCTCCCATCAGTTGGAGGCTGCAACTTTCTCCCGCCTGCCTCCACTACAACAAAAAGAAAAAACAACCTGCTTTTTTAAAGAAAACCCAGAGCTTATGCAGATGTTGGAAAGCAAGATGTCTGCCTTCTGGTTGAGTTATTTCCAGTAATAAGTCTTTCTCTGTAACTTGGGACACTATCATTGCGTCGTGGTGTGAAACCCGTCATAGTGTAAAGAAAAGCAGCTTGGTCTGTGTCGTCATCTCCCCTCTCCTCAGTCTGTCACTGTTACCTCTCTGCTCCAGCTCATCATTCATGTTGCCTTCAGCTCACCACTTCACTTCACTTCACTCATCTTTGTTTCTGTTTGCCTGCTTTGAGAAATCACTTATTTTGTATTTATTTTATAGCTATATGAGCCTTTTCTGATTTATTTCCCCCCTTCACCCCTCTACTCATTTTATCTTTCTTTTTTCATTTTGGGGGTTGCTTTTAAAGATCCTCCCCCTTTTTTTGATGTATATTTCAGATTCAAACTAGAGCAAATATTTAGGTTTTTTTTTGTTTTTGTTTTGTTTTTTTGAGTGGTGGGACGGGCGAAATCTGTGTTGGGCAGAAAAGGTCAATATGATCGATAGTTGACTACAGTAGCAGTCGGGGCGTAATTATGAGAGCAAGGAAGGAGCAAACAATGGTTCTCCTGTTTTTGTACTGTAACACTACTCTGCTGGGTGAAAATGTGGCCACAAGGAGGCGCTGGTGGTTATGGTGTTTTACTACAGGAGGCAACTGAAAGATATCGCATACAACACACTGCAGACACTGTTCAAATCCAGCTCCTGTTCTGAGTTTTCAAGAGTGCGGCAGCAAGACTTCACATGAAATGTCAACTTCATGTATGTTTGTGAAGAAAGCTGGTTTTCCATACGCTGATTTTTTTTTCTCCTGAAATAGATACAGGCAAGTGTGTGTGTGTGTGTTTGTTTTTTTCTTTTCTCCTGGAAAAGAGCGGCATTTGACCCTCCTGCTCTTCATTTGCTCCACCCAACAGATGGTTTGGACAACTGAAATCATTGTTGCTGTGCTGCCCCCACTGTTTGTAATGCTTTAATTTTTAGAAATTTTTAATAGTAATTTGTTAACTTAATTAAAATGTGCTGGTAATCACAAAGATATGTATGGCGAAATTTGTTCCTGTCAAATAAAAGCATGTAATGACTAATCATATGTCTGAATGTTGAAATTACTCACATTTGGGACTTTTGCAGATTGTGCACGAGAAACAGGAAGGTCTGTATTCATGTTGAGTTTGTTTGGGATATATCGATACAGCTGATGACTTTCAGATGTGTATTAAGAGAATTAAATCAGTATATCACTTATACAACAACAGTACTGGTTAATAAATAAACAGGGGAAAAAACTGACAAATTCCAACTATGTATGCAGTAAGTGTAATAAACATAACATGCTTGGGGACATTTTACATAATAAGAACTTTTAGTACTTTAAGTAAATTTAGCAACTACTTTCATACATTTACTTAAGTAATATTTTTACTGCAAGTATTTTTATGCTATTGGTTTTTCATTTAAGTAAAATATATTTTCCACCACTAGAGGAATAACGCATCTTACATTTCTAAAATGTGTCTTTGCTTTGTCGTAATGATTCATTATACATCATTTAAAAAACAAAAAACATTTTGAACCATTTTGATTGAAATCTACAACACAGTCAAGAGTCCAACAAGTAAAACTTTTGACCTGAGCTCATAAAACCCAAAATATCTGTATAGTCCGATACCATTAGTGAGATAATGTGTGTTTTTGTAATTTGAGTGAACTGAGCTTTAACAGAAACAATATGTAGTGTGACGTGGTGGTGAGGGGTGATGGGGTTCACATCACCTGGAGCGAGGGTGTGTAGCGGTGGCAGGGGGCCGGGTACAGGCCAGGGTGCGAGCTCTGCTCTGTATGTATTACTGTAAATCTCCACCTAAGGAATTCCACACTGCACTAATCCACTCCCACCCATTAATGCTGCAATAATACAGGGAGAGGAGGTTGTGAGAAAGTCAGAAGTTATTAAAATGGGATTTCGATAACTCTGACACTTACAGAGGGTCCCAATGAGAATATAGAAAACGGGGCTCCTTGTTATTTATCTATATCAGTATCTGAGGCTACTGAGGCAGTGTCTATTTTGGCAACCCAGAAATTTCATATATATACTTATGATTGATCTTTACAAATGCATCTTTTTAAAGAAAGTGGATTTTGGCTACTGAAAAGTTTTTTTGTTTTTTTTTCCAGTGCCGCACTTTTTAACTTTAACTTTCTTGAAACAATTCACCGTAGGATTTGGGTTTTATTGCATCTCTGTAGTTCTTGAAATAAAATTGGTTGGCCACATGTTTACTAATTTTTTGTGACTTACCATTAGACCAGAGAAACTCCAGAAGCACTATTTCTGTGTACATCAGTATAAAACATATGATTGTGTACCTCAGGGTCAGTGGTTAAAGATTATATCAATGTTAGGCTCTGTTTCTAGGAAAGTGTTTTCCTTAGATCCCCACACATTAAGCATAAAGCTGGTTCTACTGGATTACTTTTTTTTTAACTGATTAATGCTTGCAGGGAGGCAACCTGGATCAGGATCAAGTTGTATATTGGTCTTTGTTGAGCGTTTTAAAGGCTCAGAGTCAAGCAGTCAAACTGAGGGGTGGATTCTTTGGGACAAAACTACACCAGCAACAACAAACAGAGTAAGGAAGGAATTATACAGCATATATATATATATAGTTTTTCTTAATACAATTACACAACATGTGTTGACGTAACAATTACAGGACAGGCTGATGGCCTGGGGCTACAAACTGTCAGTTTCAGTCTGTGTGTAAACACACAAGGCAGCAAATGGAAAGCCTTTCTCTCTTCAAATAGTCTCGCTTTTGGGTAATAATGTGCTTGTATGTCTGTGTTGGCAGCAACAGAAGAGTGGATGGAGGTTCAAACTTGATCAGGTGAGGTCATGTAACACCTTAATTTTGCCTCTGTTAACTGTTAGATAACAACAGCCTCATATTTGAGAATACTATTGCTGTCAGAAAGGCTGTAAAATGCTCTTTCCTAGTTGCCTGTAAGGAATTTGGTGGCATTCCTACTAATGAATGTACAAAGTAGATGTCAAGTAACAATTAGTAACTGTTGATCATTCTTAATTGTGCCTAATTTGTTATTGGTGATGAGAGCTGCAACAATCAGTCAATTAATCGATTTGTTGGCAACTGTTAAATTAATTGACAACTATTGTGATAATCTACGGAAGCGTATTGCATTCACTTGAAAAAAAAAAAAAACTCCTGTTTTTCTGAGTAATTTTTTTTCTCCTGTTTTACTGAGTAATTTTTTTCCTGTTTTTCCGAGTTATTTTTTTCCACCTTGTTTTTCGTGCAAATTTTGTCCTAAATTATCGTGATACTTCGCAATCCCGCGAGAACACTAATCCTGTTTTTCGATGTAATTTTTTCCCCTGTTTTTCCGAGTTATTTTTTCCACCCTGTTTTTCGTGCAAATTTTTTTGTAAATTATCGCGATACTTTTTAAATCCCGCGAGAAAATCCAACCTGCAAGTGACTCCCGTCCATCCATGGTGACTCCTGTCCCGCACGTACATGCCCATGGATACATCATCTTGTATCCATGGAGCATGCCATATATATCCAGCTGATCCTGGAGAAACATTGCTATGTCTATGAGATCTGAATGGGCTTTCCTTCTGAACAACCGCAAAGTCTTCAGGTGCTTGCGTAAAGTCGACAAACTAATACCATATATGACTTAAAGACAGGACTATCTCCCAGTGTCTTAAACCCAGATCAAAGTAAAACCTAATTAAACTAAACAAGCCGGCCATGTTTGCTTCCGTTCTAAGTATCTCAATAGAAAACAAATTACCTCGAAAAACAGGTTAAAAAAATTACTCAGAAAAACAGGAGGAAAAAAAATTACTCAGAAAAACAAGAGGAAAAAAAATTACTCAGAAAAACAGGAGGAAAAAAAATTACTCAGAAAAACAAGAGGAAAAAAAATTACTCAGAAAAACAGGAGTTTTTTTTTAAATTTCAAGTGAATGCAATACGCTTCCGTAATAATCAATTAATTTTTTTTTTAAAGAAAAAAAATTTCAAATTTTTGACAGTGCGGCTATTTTTGGGTTTTTAATTTCTTGGAAAATCGGTTTACTTATCACACACTCACTCAGATTTGTTTAATGAATCACCTTTTCTACCATAAAGCATCCTCGTTATGACTGGACTGTATTAACTGTTAGGACGTGGTAGATTAGGAATTGACTCTTAACACATCCTGTATTGATCATTTCCTGGATCTTCACTGGATTGAATCGGTTAAAATTAGACACCAACTTAGAGAGTTTCTCAGATGTTAGTTCAGTTCTCTTCAGTTTAGGCCTTCATGAGGAAATGTTTTTATTTCTTTGAATTAATACTTTACCAGGGGTTTGTGTTACAGAGTTGGTGATTTCTTTTCAACTATTTGGGATTTATTTCCATCACTAGTCTTTGAACTCTTGCATCACAAAAGAGCGGCAATCAACTCAAGTTTTTTAACTTTGATGTTAAACATAGATATCTGATATTATACCATTATATGAATAACAGAAAATCACAAAAAGCATGACATGTCCCCTTAAAATGTAAAAGGAGTCACTTGTAGAGACGTACACAGAGACATTTCTTTGGTTTTCTGGCCTGAAAATGTATTGATTTGGTATAAATGAATATGGGTGAACATAGTGGAGCATTTAAAGAGCTAGATGATTCCTTCAGGAGTTGGTGGAGACCAAAACAGAGCTAAAACGGGAGTGACTATTGGACATAACTTTAGTAGTAGTGCTAAAGGTGCCTTTTTTCTGTTTGGGGACAGTGGCAAGTGGTCAAATGCTTCCTCGCTGGGTCTTTCCTTGGGCTTAGCCGTGCCTCAGGAATGTGCTGGCATGCTGGTAGAACAGTAGGGATTTATCCGTGGTGTCAGCCCCTATCTGGCCTGTTGATTTGCAGTCCACTCAACTGCAACAAACCCCTGCACACTGGCACACAAGAACAGGACCGCAGCATGATGGGACTGCAGCATCTTTGTGGGAACATGAATGCTGAAAGGGAAGTAGAGAGGAAGCACCACCAATTATAATTACAAAAACAGACTTTAAAGGAATAGTTTGACAATTTGGGAAAAACACTTATTTGCTTATTTGAGTTAGATGGAAGAATTGTTGCCTAAATCTCATCGAACATATGAGGTATAACAACCTTTCTCCAGAGGTAGCCAGGCTAACTGTTTCCAGGTTGGATGTTTGAGCTTCACCGTGCAAAGTTTGACAACAACTGATTTGTTAATGAAGACCATGATCGCGTCTATAATACAGCTATTATATTGCGCTGGATGTAAATGTCATTGTAAAAGTTTTGAGGCCTACCTGGCCTAAGAAGGTCTCTCCTTATGATCTGATTACGTAATCCTGACAACACAATGGGGATTTAATTAGTGCAAATTAGCTTCATTCGGCCAGCTCAGTGTCGTGTACGAAGGGTGGGTGAGCTGTGTGGTCGTCCACTGAAGGCATTTTCTCCCACCAACGAGCTGAGGAGGGGAATGCAAACAGGGATAACCGAGGAGAGGACGATACTACCCGCCCCCTCCCCCAACTCACATGACTGCGATTAGAGCAGAGGAGGAGTGGTGGGACAGACAAGGGGAGAGATGGTGAGCACGATGAATGACATTTTTCTGATTTCAGCACACAGATCACATCCAAGAGCCCAACCTGCCTTTGAATGCCAGCTGAAGATCATCCACTCTTCTGGGGTAATTAGGATTCAAACTTTGGACTGATGAGGTGTTGCATTTGTCTTAAATTTGAATGTGCAAAGTTTGTTATAAGTCATGTGCCTATTTTATTCATGAGTTGCGGTTTGTTACGTGTGTGCAGAAGTGAATACAGTTAGTTAACAGATATTTACATTTTTATTTAATATTAAAATCATGAGTTTACCATGAGTTAGAATATTTACTCAAATACATCACTTGGAAATGTCTGCTTTGCAGCTTTATACTTTATTATACTACTTCACTACATTTCAGAGGGAAAGATTGAGGGAAACATTTTACTGTTGTACATCTGACATTATCTGACATATATAGTTTGGAGTTTAATATTTTACATACGAAACGTATGATCGCTTTATGAAATACAAGCAGCAACTTTTCAATGAAACTTAAATGAACTACATTTTAATCAGCAGCTACAACACACTTACAATTAAAATGCTTACCCATTGTTGCATTATATCATAATAATATAATTTATCTAACACTCAGGGACGTTTAGGGTTTAATTACCCTCCCCCCCCCCCCCCCAGATATGACTATTATTGAGTTTTTTAGATTTCACCCATGTTTGCATGTATGAAGTATTTTATTGTCTCAGTTGCAGGTATGAAGGGGCTACACTGGTGCATTCTGGGAGCGACTACCCTGCTGCTGGTGTGTGAAGTCACCATCAGTCAGCTGTGCAACTCCATCATCACCCTGGTGGTCAGTTTCCACACGCTCTTCATCCTCATGTGCATGCTTTTTGATCCTCAAACTGCAAACATAAAAAGATCTCAGCCTCCGTCTCTGGACTTCCCCGAGTCTCCTCCACATGCCTCCTCTTCATCAGCAGCACTTCCTTCAACCGCCGACCCTTCACCTGTCCTGCAGACCGCCTCTGATGAGTCAAGCATTCCTTCTGAACCTGCCACTCCTCAGCCTAACCATGAAGCAGCATCAGTGATTAACTCTCATGAGCTCAGCACAAGTATCTCTCCTCCGGCTCCCCCCTGCGGCCTGTCCTACACCGACAGCAGGTCTGAGGCTTTTGGAGCTTTCTCTTCTGTTCTCATCATGGCCTCTCTATGTATGTCATACGTACTAGAAATCATTAGCGTTGCCACAGAGCCACAACTAGCGCGGCGCCCCCTGCTGCTTGTGATTATCAGCGCTATCAGCCTGCTGCATAAAATGTTGATGCTTGGACTGAACTGGGATCAGCTGAAGCGCAAAAGGGGCTGGGACGCCAGGGAGCCAGAGACCCAATGCCACATTGAAGTCAACTACAATGGTAACATCACCAACATATCACACTTTCTAATCAGGCCCCCGAGGATTTACGAAGTCTTTATTAATGATTAATAAAATAATTTATTAATGCTTTATAGTTACAGGCCATTAATTAAGGGTTGTGGCTGATGTTTATCTTGAACACTTGAATTATTATTATAAGAACCTGTTTTCCAACTGCAGAATTTATGCTCTGTGAGAAAGTAGAAAAACTTGTGACTTTTATTGTGAGATGTGAGATATTTTGGAAACATGGAAAACCCAATAATGACTTCTTATTAAAAAATATTAATGGATGAATTGATATTCATAAGTGATCTAAAACATTAGTAAATTATGTATTAACCATTAATAAAAGCATATAAAACCTTTATAATGGGTGACTTTTTAGAAAGTGGTAGCCTACCCAGGAACCCAGCATGAAAAGCAAAGCGTGAAAATGACACATTCTTAACTGTTTCTAGGCTAAGCTAAGCTAATGAGGTACTAGTTGTAGCTTCACAGCTACCGTGCAGACATAAAAGCAGACATGTGTTTTTTTCTGGAATATGGACACCTGAGATCTGATCTGTGAGAAGAGAAACCATATTTTACTCATCTTAAATAAGATAAACTGATTACAACTATGAATACTAAGTCACTATAGGGCCTTTTGGCATTATTGTTTGTGCATCAATCAGAGGGCAAAATTATTGTACAAATACGATAATTATCATACATCCGGCAATGCTTAAATCAGATGTCATTTCCTGGCTTTATACATGTTATTGCAATTCCAGTGAATTCATTTTGTAAAATGTATATTTAATAGCTCACAATGAAAATGCTTTAGCACATTTTCCACCATAATTACAGAATTAAGATGCTATTAATATCGACAAAGTTCAGTGTGAGTTTCAGTAAAGTGTAAATGCAGGTACTTAAACTGGCATTATTATATTTTTTTTTACAGAAGACTTAGTGTGCTTGTCCAGGTGATGATATTGTTCTCACAGATTTCACTTTGAAGTAGCTGCCAAGTGTATATTCAGCTGTAAGGAACATCAAGCAGAGTCCATGTTTGTTTTTTCATTCCTCTGTTCGACTCCCACAGCCATGGCTGAGGAAGGAGGCCAGACTGAGCCGAGGCAGGACCTGGGTGATATTAGCCAAGTCCGACCTGCTGTGGACAACTCGCTCCACAACGGGACACTTGTCCTCTGCAACCCGGAAGCCTGCAGTATCCCTGACTCCATCTCTCCAGCCCCAGAACAAAAGCGAGAGGAATTGGATTTGAAGACTTGCAAACCCGAGAGTCATTTAAATGACATCAGAGAGATTTCTAAAGACAGCACCTGCGCAGGACATCTTGGTAAGGCAGGTGTGTCTCACCTCAGTGACCCTTGGACAAAGAGTCATTTGAAATCAATGCACAAAAAAAAAAAAACAGTCTTTATAAGTGACAAAATGAAATAGTCTGTTTGCTGTGTGTGAGATGTGTGAAAATAATTTTTTACATGAAACTAAAATACCATACACCATAAAGTCCATTTATTTCTGCTCTGGAGCTTTCACTCTTGTCTCAGCAGGTTAGATTTAAGATCACGTGATTCGATTGAAAGCTACTAATGGGCCTTGTGTTGAGATAGTTTTGCCAACCGCTGTTTCCAATTAAAACATAATCAGTTTGATTATTTTGCACACATTTGCCATATTGTGGAAATATGAAAATATATTGTTATTATCAGTGTAAAAACACTGTTTGGACTTCACATGATATATCTTGTAAAGGCTCTGTACATATTTCTTTTATTCTCTAGTGCAAGATGTGATGTTTTAAAACTGTATTTCAGTTTTATTTCTAATCTTTACTCTTTATGGCTCAACTGCAGACACCTCTGATCTCAGTCAAAAAGCAGCCTGCCAGTCAACACATGACATTGAGAGCCCTGTACCGAGTAGACGGTGGCTGGTCTGTCTCCTTTCATTCGTCTTCGTCATTCAGGACCTATCAGTCTCTGTTCTGGGTCTGATCAACAGCCTGGTGATGCTACTTGTTCGCCCACACTGCCTCCATAGACAGGGGCCCTGCAACCTCCTGCTTTACCTGGATCCTTGCCTCTCCCTGCTGGGTGTGATGGTGCTGCTTACCATAGCAATGCCGCAGGTCAGGCTCTCTGCATTTATATCATTGCATTTAGTTTAAATGCTTTTAAGCACGTAGCTGATGCTCCGTGTTTCTCATATATGATGCAGCTGTATCCAATTCTACATTATTTCACTGGTAAATCTCCTCTCCAGATACGCAAATATGGACTGCTGCTGTTACAGGGTGCACCTCCGCACATTTGTGTGTCTGATGTTGAACAGAAGATTGTGAGTGTGCCTGGAGTGCAGGCTGTGCATGACCTCCACATCTGGCAGCTGAATGATTCATTGAACGTGGCCTCTGTGCACGTGCACTGCCATACTGGGTTTCCGGCACACAGGTGAAGTGGTTTAAAAAAAAAAGATTGTAAGAATGTCCATGATCATACAGTAAATTGTGTTTACAGTTTTTCTCTATATATGTAATTATCATTATCCTTTAGGTTTAAGATTGTAGTATAGAATAAAACATACCTGCTCTAAAGAAAGAAATGTTGAGGTTTATTGTTGCAACCTTAAACTTCAGTTGCTCTAAATGGCACTGAGAGATTTGACATCAATAACCTATATGCAGCAGGCTGGTGTTCACTGATTTATCACTTCCTCTGTGGTGAAGGGTCCATGCTCAATACAAGACCATTATTTGATATCATCTGGGGTGTTCTTCTTCTTTGTGTGGTACATCCAAAAAATATATATTGATATGTTTTCAAACTGAGCAGAACAAAGCACTTAACTAAGCCTTTCATTCGCTCAAGTGCACACAAACACTCTCTGGTTTGTAATCAGATTTAAACCTCCAGTAATCAAATATAATAAATCCTTAGGCCACTTGGTGGCATAGCAACAAGATGACATACAATCACACTGTAAGGTTTTTCTGGAATACTTACATATTCAGTAGATACAGAGCGACATAAGCATTTATTTCCTCATTTTATCTTTCTTCTTCTGAGGCAAACATCTGGCTCTTTTAGCTGTGAATTGCTCCACTGTGTTCTCTAGCTAGTCGCTAACTGTGTCTGTCCGCTGTTTGGTGCTGGGACAGAAACATACAGCAGGTTTATCACTGTGCTTGTTCTGAAAATAGAGCAGTGAGTGTAACCCAAAACAATAAAGTTCCAGACTGAAAAACAAAACAATGAAAGCATTGTATTAAAATATTGATTTTAAAAGTTGATTATTAAGTTATGACAAAAAATGTACCGTATTCAATTTGTAATTTTAACAAGATCCTTCAAGAGGTGGTTCGTGTCTGTTTTCATGTGTATTCTTTGTCCAGATTGAACCTTCATGTTTTATTAATGCAGAGTCGTTTTATGTATGTCCAGGTTTGCTGATCTGATATCAGGAGTCACTAAAGTGCTGCAGAGTGTAGGAGTGAGCTGTTGCACTGTACAGCCAGAGTTTGCTGTTTGCTCGGTAACTCCTGCAGGCAGTCTGGGAGACGCTGTCAACACAGAAGACATGTCCCTGCCTCCTGTCCTGGCCTGCAGCCTCGCCTGTGGAAAGGCCTGTGTTGGGAGTATGTGCTGCACGCCTCTCGAGACAAAAACAGAGGAAGAGCCTGATAAGACACTGGTGATCCAAAACACAATGACTGACAGTGTTAGCAAAATACACGAGGAAAATAAATGAATGATCTGATATCCAGAGATGGTGAATATGAAAGTGTCATTTCTGTCTGCGCATTTTTATTAAAATATGTTATGTATTATTACATTAACAGAGTGTTACACCAAAGATTGTTATGTATCTCTGCCAAAACTGTGTTTGTGTTGCTTCATTTGTACCTGAAAACTCTCTTATCATCTCATATAATACAACAAAAATAATATTGTTGTTAATATAGATAAACTTACTTGATGCAGGGGAATTGACAAAACACTTCCTTGAAATTGCATGAATTGTTAGTAGTTATGTTATTATTTTTTTACATTTCTGTTTTTGTTTATTGTATAAAAGATTCTCAAACATGAGTGAATACATGTCAGCATTACCTGTAATATATCCATATACATATATGTGTATCTGTGACACAGCAATACTTAAACAATGCAATAAATACTTCCCTCAAACTTTAACCTCTTACTTTAACTTATTTCAGTCAAATGGCATGAGACAATTTTCAGTAACTTTGTTTTTTTCAGCTGTTTTTTATAGTTTTGGTTAGTAGTGTTGGTGGGGCTTTCTGTATACTGTTGCCAGGTACTAGCAGCTAAGTAATTATATTACCCTATCAGTACTTTTAAAAGCAAAAATCTAGATGTTGTACGATGATGATAGCCTTATTCTAAAAGAGCTAAAAGATTTTATACCTCACCAGGTTTACCATGAAGTTGGCTGACAGGCAGTTTGTAAACTAACACAAAAACACTTTATTTTTCAGTAGACGTTCAGCAATCAAAAACTCAACCTGAAGTCACCCTACTTAAACTTTACTTGTTTAGTTAGTCTCTTTGTACAAAAGGTGGGTGTGTGGACATGTATCAGTAAATAAGGTTAGACAGGTTTGTCCATGACATGTTTTATTACAGGAATAGCCCTGGAGCAAGTGAAACAATTATGGCTTGTAGTGTATTTTAGGACATCTGTTAAAGGGGTACCACATCCTATTTACTAAAAATAAATACCCTAAGTAAACTAAGGTCAGAGAAATAACTGTTGCTAGAATAGAAATAGAAATAAGGCCATTATTGACATCTGTTTACTTTCTTATTTATGACTGGTCAGGGTGACCTTAGGGTTGACCAGTAAACCCTTAAATACTATACTAATACTAATACTAACTCAGATGTTTGAGTCAGAATCCGATTGGCTGAGATTCTCAACAGACATCCTGGAGGTCTGCAAGATGCTGTACTTGCTGCTGTACTCTCTGTAATAAACTTCTAAGAAAGCAATACAGTGTCGCCGAGATTCTTCAAACAACTATCATATCATGGACATCAAAATAAACGACAAGCTCAACATGCACAATAAACAACACACCTCTATAGAACCCAGACATTTTATTAACAGTTACACCTCTGCTTTTTCTGATAGAACATGTCAAAAAGTCATTAATATATATATATTTGTGTGCGATTGTAATCCTGAACGTTTAAACTTTGGTGACGTTGTCTCACTTTGACAGCCAATCACAATGGATCTGCTTTACATAATATGGCAGGATCAGACTTACGTGTCTGTTTTACTGTGTTTTTTTCAACAAAAGATGCGTTTGAAGGTCTCCAACACATTGCTGAACTTTCTGTATACGTCGTCTGTTTGATAAATACCAACTAACTACAAATCATTTCAGCACCATGACTGAGGTATCTGTCGCTACTATGAGGTATTTATACTTCCTGGTAGCCTCTCAGTTAGTGCCCGGATGACCCTCGGTGGTCCGGGGTGCAGGCTTCAAACCTGTAGCTGCTTAGCGGCAGAGTGGTTCAATTCCACCTTTCGGGCGTTGACGCAGACAGTAAACCATTGTTATGTTGGTATATATTAAAGAAATCACACGTATGATATCGAAGTTACTGGAACAATTAGTCATATTGTGTCTGTTGCTACGTACAGCGAAATATTCAACTTAAATAGTCAGAGACAAACATAATTGTGCGACTGTCAGTTTATTTTACAGCCGTTAAAAACAAACAATTCCTCCTCACGAGGCCACTTCCTGTCGAACTTTGTCCCTGCACTTCACAATAAAAGTCCAAATGATTTAAAGGCATAGTAACGCATTTTTTTCCCCTTCACTGTTATTCTTCAGTTGTGGAAGTATAGTCACTCAAATACAGTACAGTTGAGGTACTTGTATTTTACGTGAGTATTTCCATTTTATGACCCACTACAATTCAGTGGAAATTTTAAAGATCCACTCCAGACATGTATTTAGATAAATGTATTAATAAAAACATTTAACTTACTTTGTATAGGTGATTTTCATGCATCACAACACAAGACAAATTTTTTGTTTGTGTAAACTTACTTGGCAATAACTCTAAATTTCTGTGTTTTTGGCAATATATCAATAAAATAAACCAGGATCTATACCACTGTGGACGATCAATCTTCATTTTATTTTATTCAAGTGAAGCATAAGAAATTCAAAACTTTTGGACTCCAAGAAGACAAAATAGGAAGACATATATGTTTACTGCATTTGTTAAGTTCGTTAATTTTGCAAAAGAAAAAACATTTTAATAAAAAAGGTTGTTTATCAGAAACCACAACATAATTGATCAATATATTTTGAGTTTCCAGTCTTGTTTTTTGTGGTTTTACATCCTGTTTGCCCGGAAATAATATATTGATTGACAGGCTATGCGAGCCAATACAATCACATTCTTTGTCAGTGTAGGCGGGCCTATCAATGCGGAAACCGGTGTCCTTGTCTGCGTGATTTTGAGTTAGCGTGGATTTACCGGTGTCTTTGGTGGAGGTCACCGTTTTGTTGTTACGGGGTAAGACAGTTTGATGCTATCATAACGGTAAATCATGTACGGAGAGCTTCTGTTTTCATCAAATAAACCGATGTATAGTTGTTGGGCTGTTAACGGGTAACGTTATGAAAGCAAAGCAGTTGTGCTCGTCAATTTCAGTAAATGTATTTTACTTATTTATTTTATTAAAAGATTTCCAAATGTATTAATATGTAGCAAAAATAATTTAATATAACACATCCTTTAAGGGAAATTAAAATTAACCTGTTTCAATTGCATTCATTAAATAAGATGTGACACTTAATATTGGCTTCAGATACACTTTATACATTAAATATATCAATACATTTGACATAAGTATATATTTTTGCACAGGGGGACACACTTACAATGTAAGTACATTATGAAAGTATGAACATACCTATTTCAGTTTTCATTAGTGTATGAATACACGTATGAAACGGTCCATATCTCAAAAACGTTGGTACATAGTGACATAACACAACTTGTCATGTAGGACTCAACCACCTCAAAACGTCTTGGTAGTTATTCTAACATTTTATGTAAGTTGTAGAGAATTGATATTTATTTTCTGTGTTTCAAAAGCACCTGACTGAGTGCATGGGACTGATTTCCTTTTTGATTGCCTTAGTATTGATGTTTATTTCTGACCTTGTCCTTTTTTCTGTCTGTCTTCCAGATTTGGCAGTCCATTATGCCTCTTCACAAATACCCTGTCAAAATATGGGATGCCCTGAAAATGAAGCAGGGCATCTATGCTCGTCTTCCTAAACATTTCCTCAAGTCTCTTGAACCGAAAGAGCCCACAGCTGTCCACTGGAGGCCTCTGGGAGTTCAGTACAGAGCAAACCCAAAGACGGGGCAGAAGGAACGGGTGCAGGATGTCCCGATCCCCATCTACTACCCTCCACAATCCCAGGATGGCCTGTGGGGAGGAGAGGGATGGATATCAGGCTATAGATATGCCAACAATGACAAAGTGAGTCTTCAGGAGGATGATTCTCTTTCTTTAAAAGATTTATTGTTTACGTGTTGAATGAAGCGACCATTTACTAAACGTAACACCACAGTTCATCTGTCTGTTGTTTAAGCTCTGAATTGTCTCTTTGCTTAGTTGTCCAATCGTCTGAATAAGACCTGGAAACCACAGCTGTTCAAGAGAGAGCTGTACAGTGAGATCCTGGACCACAAGTTCACCATCACGGTCACAGCTCGCACTCTGGACCTTATCGACGCTGCCTATGGATTTGACTTTTACATCCTCAAAGTAAGAAAAAGCTGTAAGAGTACTTAAAAAATGCACAATTTGACAACAAAACAATGTTTCTAATTGTCCAACTTATATTAGACACCGAAGGAAGACCTGAGCTCGAAGCTGGGGATGGACCTGAAGAGGGCCATGTTACTTCGTCTGGCACGCAAAGACACCGAGCTTTACCCCAACGACTCAGTCAAGAGACAGAAGGTCTACCACAAATACAAGGTGGGTCGTCTTTGAGTGGTCTCAAAGGCGTTAGGAATTGAGAGATTTTGGTTTGGTTCATCCTGATTTATTTCCTGTAAATGTGGCCATTGTTGCTCTATGTGACATGCCATCTTTGCTCTCTCCAGCTCCGTTATAGAGATTCGGGGAAACACACAAAAAGATGTATATCGCACAAAACAATGAGTATCAGGGCAAGCAGCTGAGCCTCCTACAGCTTTGCAAATAAACAGGATTTTTACTTGAATCACTTCAAAGGTTTGTTTCTGAGTCTGAACAAAAGTGCATGCAGCTTGCATGTCAGTTTGTTTTACATCTGAGGGTGTGGATAGCTCAGTAACCGTTTCCTGCTGTAGAAGTAGTAATTAAGTAAATAAATAAAATGGTTCATGCCAGCAAGTTTCTAAATAGAATAAATGAAATGATAGGCGTTTTCATATTACAATTAGACCTCCCCTCCACTGCCCTGCTGCTCTGCTTTCACATTAGTATTGTTGTTCCATATTCACGTACAAATACTTCAATATAGTAGGTGGCTGTATGGACCTAGTTGGTTTGCAATCCACCAATAAACACAGATAACAAGACAGTCGACAGTCAACTTTGGAAAACCGAAGGAGTTTTAGAAGTGTTTAATTTCGTTCAGACTCTGAATCAAATGTTTGAAATGATTCAGTATAAAAATCATGTTGGTTTGGACAGCTGTAGGAGGCTCAGCAGCTTGCCCTGACACATAGAGCCACAATGACCATATTTATGGGGAAATACATCAGTTTGAAATAAACTGGAATTTCCCTTTAAGACTAATATATCATATATCAAATAACTTCTTGATTTCTACCAGGTATTGTGATTTTTAAAGGATAGGTTTACATTTACTCAAGTGTGTCTTAAAACAACAGTCAGGTGCCCATACGGTGAAAGAGGTTTTACTCCTGTTCATACTGGGTAAGCGATGAAGGCCAAAATCCACAGTGTGTCAACAATGCATTTTAAAGGTTTATCTGAAGCTTATATGAGGCTTCAGCAGTGGATGGTTGAAGCTTCATATTAGGTTCAAATATACTGAAATATTTATATTAAAATATATTATTACACAGAAACTGGGCCTGTGGATTTCACTGTTAAAAAGGGATCGTCTAATGTTAGTATGAACAGGAGGAATGATTATGGCAAGAAAAAAAACAATTTCAATGTTAATTTGGGAACCTAAATATTATTTTAAGCCATGCTTGAAAAACAAACCAAAAAAAACCCACAATGAAATGATGCATTTCTTTTTCTTGCTTCCTTCTGGATGAGCAGCAGTTTGAGATCCCAGAGGAGGAGGCAGAGTGGATTGGACTGAGTCTGGAGGAAGCAGTGGAGAAACAGAGGCTGCTGGAGCACAAGGTAACGGCCCGAAGCTCAGACCATTCACTACCTTTTCCTCACAACAGCTAATAACAAAGCAGTAGTGCTAATGCAGGCTTTTGATGATGCATACTAAAGGAAGCCTTGTTTTTGATGAGAAAGACTGGTTTGTCTGCTGTATTTATTGTAATTATAACACTATATACAGTCTCAGATCTGTTTGTTCTGGGTGCTCTGACAGTGTTTTGTTTGGAACTTTGTCTCGCAGGAGCCCGAGCCTTTGTTCATGGCCTGTGTGAAAAAGCTGGAGGAGGAGCTACACATACAAAAACTCACACAGCCTCATCTCACCGAGAAGAAGTGATGACCAGAAATGTTTGAGTGGGTGGTGGACAGAGACGTTTTCAGACTGGAAACTTGAGTAGGTTGAACTGTCAAGCTTGTCCAGATGGTGGTGGGAATTTGAGTCACCAGGTTTCTGTCTGAAACATTTCAACATCCGGGAAAAACTTCCTGCGGTCTTCCATCCAGGAGCAACACAAGGTGGAAGTGACTCAAATGAAGAGGTCACGTTGGACTAATGCATTTTCATTTCAGATCTGTTTCCCCTTCCATTTAAGACCTTTTCTTAAGATATTTTAGGAGTTAGGGGGAAGCCTCCATCAGTGTAAACTGTACACAACCAGCTGTGGTATAATGCCCTTGTGTAAAAATAAATAAAATATTCATGTTTTTTTTATTAAAAAACTTGTTTGTGTTCATCTGTTCTCCAGAAAAATGTTTTAATCAGTCCACTAATATATCATATCAGCTCATTCACTGACGATTAATACAAATGTTCTGTTTGTCTGTTAAATATGATATTACAACTTGTTAGCTTAGCATAAAGACTGGAAATGAGTGGAAGTGGAAGTGCTGTCTTGGCTCTGTCCAAAGGTTAAGACATCTGTCCACCAGCAACTCTAAGATCACAAATTAACACACTATATCTTGGATGTGTCATCTGTACAAAGAACAAACAGTAAAAATTGCCTAATAGTGGTTTCACAGGAGATTCTCTGACAGACTATTTCATACTCTGGGCACAGTGACTTACTGGAGTCCTGTCTGTCTCCAGTCTTTATGCTATGCTAAAATAACCCACGCTAATTCTTTTAATGACAAAGACATGGCTCAAGTTCACAGTTGTGTTTGATCACAGATATTAATGTCATAGAAAACTCAGTTGATTTTCATAGAGCTGGAATCACATGATGATTAGAAACTCTGCTTTAAAGTTATAGTTAAGACATTTTGTTTTTCTTGCTGAGAGTAGAAAGAAGATTAATATCACACTTACATTTGGCTATTATATATTTACAAGGACAATATGAAGCTGGAGTCATCAGACATTTAGCTTAGTTTAGCATAGAGACTGGAAAAGGTGCTAATAAAAATCCATCTACAGCACCTCTAAAACTCACTAACTAACGCAACCTTATACTGTTAACGAGCTTTGTATGTTTAACACAAATACTTTAAACCAATCAATCCACCTGCCGACATGTTTAAAGCTCACATATGAACATGTTTGTTTAATCTGTACAAAAACAATTGGCAAATTGTGGTTTTATTTTATTATCTGTGAAAGTACAACAATCAGCAATTCAGAAGAAAAATACAAGATTATCCAGAAATAATTTAAGTTTTAATTTTCTGTATTTTTTTTTTCCATTTCAAACCAGGTTATGTCTTTATTTGCCCACAAGATGGAGCTCAGATACTTTAGTCGCTTTGCCATTTATGAGAATTGGAGATGACATTTCATGTTGTACTTGTTTTAACTTGTTTTTAATTACGTCAAAGTTACAGCTATGGATGTATTAACTGAAGCAGTGATTCTTAATATTTTTTCACTTTAAGGATCCCTAAACTGACACAAATTACACCACGGACCCCCACCGGTAAGATTTTTGCCTTTAGATGTTTAATTACAGAAAGTGTATGAAACCCACCAGACCAGAAAAGTGATTGTGTTACTTATGGATGGATCTATAGTGAAATTATACAATATTCCCCTTTTTGCTGAGGAGCCCCAGGAAGCCCCCCAAGAACCCCATGGGGGTCCTTGGATCCCACTTTGAGAACCGTTGACCTGAAGAACCTGAAGAAAGGAGATTAGACCCGTCCATGGGACCATTAATCCACCTCCACACAGCAGTTACATCTCCACTAACTCACGTTACCTTGTGTATATTTCTGCATATAGTTGTTGTTGTTTTTTTGGTGAGGACAGCTAGTAATGACATCAACATTGTACGTAACAAACCAACCTGTAGAAAAACATCCCTATATGGAGTTTGAGGTGATCAACGGAAAACAAGTCGTTTCTCGCCTGGTTTCACTTTCAACACTGATCTGTGTCAGTTTCATTGGTGATTGATTGCATTGTGGTTGAGGCATCCTATTATGGTAAGATGGGGAGTCCCTACTTGTGCGGGGATGGGGACTCCCGTGGGTGTTACAGCAACAGGAAACAAAAGATACCTGGCACCTGTAAATAAAACTCCATATATAGATACAGGCTCAGCGTGGTATTACCCTCGCACATGCCGCATGATTACAACATGTGTCAATGTCACAAAGTGCTAAATTTGGTATTCTTTTGGCAGACAGCTCTCAGCAGATTGGCTGGCTGGTTCATCTGAACTAGATGAACTGAAAAGTTAAAAATGTTTGACCTCATTTTTTCCACTGTGTATTTAATCAGATTAGTTACTAGTCATGGCCATGTATGGCTTTTGAACTGATATTTCTTTTTACTCTAAGATCACTTGCCTCATTTATAATTGATGCCTTTGTGTTGTGATGAATCCTCTTACAGTCCACCTTTGAACAAAGTGATTATGTGTCATAGTGTATGTTTGTTTACAGCAAGGTGTAGAAAAACTAGTATCAGTAAGACCAGTAAAGCCTCATACTGTACACACAAAAAAAAAAAAAAGAAATTAAATTTTGCTAAGAACTTGACACCTTTCTGTCCTTCTGCACCATTTGTAAAGTATTTCGATTTTAAATCTTTATCTTTATCTGTAGCTGTCATTATGTTTTCCTACTCTGTAGATTAATTGTATTTTAGAGGGTGTTTAAAAGGCAGAAACAACCACTAATGGCTGTAATACATGTCTGTATTTAATGATACAGGACTGTAGAGTTGGGTGATATAGATTGGTTGAATAATTTGCCATGTGGTTTGTCATATGTCCTTTTATGTTCATCTCTGTCTTTAGTTGATCTCCTATCCTTGTTAAACAGCTGTGATCACCTGATAAAGCGGGTAAAGGTTTTTGATGGTGAGTCATCATGACTCTTCTAAGCAATGCGACTTTCATTACTTTCTCTTCCTGTGAGCGTAAAGTCGAGGTTAAAAACCATACAAACCTCCTGATTTAAATCACTCTCCTTCATCTTTTCTATATGTAATTATTTCCACCACAGAAGACTTCCCCAGACTCCCCATAAAACCGACAGACCAATCACAGTCTTTGAATTTGAACGTTTTAATCAGACTACAGCAGGTACATGTCTACACGCTGTAGTTTACTCTTTATTATGTAGAGAAAAAAATGACACGGATCAGTATATTAATGCCTCATAAGATTAATATCAGCAAATAATTAACAAATAATCCGTCAGTAGAGGGATTGGTGCCGCACAACAGACTGGAGCAGTGCCATTTATTGGTTGACACATTTGATTCATTTATTTCTCTAAGGTTTGGTTTTAAGGAGTGACTTGCTTCCTCAATTATTAAGTATAACTGCTGTATTTGATCATATTCAGGGTTGTTTATACATTTACTGCACTTTTTTTTACCAGTGATGCAGAGTCAAGTATTAAAGTGACTCTCTCCATGTGACCATTTTAATGTCCTTTTTCTCGCGTTCGTTCTCATGGTAATAATCTTTTTAATAACTAAAGCATGGCTCTGGCTCTGGCACGCTGGCAGCCTCGCCTTGTTTCCAGTTTTTAAGATAAGCTAACTAGCTGTAGCTTTATATATATTGTGCAAACATGAGAGTAGTATAAACCTCCTCGTCAGACTCTGAGAAAGATTATTTCCCCAACATGTCAAACAATTCCTTTAAGTATATGTGGATAGCACAGAGGAAAAAGCTCATCTTCTATACAAATGAAGCTGAAAGAAAACAGATGTATGCAAATACTTCCTGTAGCCGTTGAAGAAAGCCATCTGCAGCTGAATTCACTGAAAATAAACCTGCTTTGTAGAGAGGATGACCACTTAGTTAAAGCTAATAGTGTGGACATGTCCAAACATGTCTTTGCAGCAGGGTATCGTGGTACCATTTTACAGGAAATAGTGTGTTTATCAAAGCCCTTTGGAAATGATCCCGGTGTGGAGTTTCCCAATGGCCGTGAGCCATGTGTGTTTAGTGTTTAGCAAGTCAAGGATGACGGGCGGGGTCAGAAGAGGTAACACCTGCTCCATCCAGAAACTCTCCCATCAGTCATGAAGTAAGCAGGCACACAGGATGTTAAATAAAGGACTCATGTGTTGTCCTATTGTTCGATAGCTCTGCTACCAATTGTTTGTTTAAGCTCAGTAAAAACAGGTTTATTGGTGTGACTATGGATAAGATGCAAGTACATCTATTGACACAATACGTAATATAACAAGCTTTTAAAATACGACACGTTGTTAAAGATTAACCAGTCGTTTCAACCTTTTTGTCTTTTGATGTCTTACAAACAGCAGTGTGTAGTCAGCTCATGTTTAAGATGTCTATGTGTTGTTAACAGCTCCACCAGATGATGACTCTTCCCTCTCAACTTCTCACATAGTTTCATTTCAGTAAATGTTTAAATGAGCCAATATTTGATTTAAACTATTGGTCAGACAAAACTATTTGATAAGATCCTCTTAGCTCAGGAAACTTGTGATGGATTTTTCTTTTATTTCCTGAAATTTTATAAACTAAATAATTGATGGATTGACTAAAAAATTATAGTTTAATCAAAAATAATCATTAAAACAACTCTATTAGAAATATGGCAAAAGCTAATATTAAGAGACGCTGAGGTAAAATGAGAGTTTGTGTAATTTTCCCCATATGTAAAAATGCATATAGAAAACAATAAATACTAGGTACTGGATAGAAAAACATGGAAAAATAAGAGTCTGCACACTTAGTATACCACCATGTGACATTCAGTGTTAAACTCCTTTTCACAATTTCCCCATATGTCACAATATGTAAAATTTCTTAAGTGGCTTTATAAGTTTCCCAGACTGTGTGAATCAGCAGAGACCACACAAACTCCACGTATAGACGAAAGAAGAAATGGAGAACTTTTCATAGCCAGGATTACTGTAAAATGTGATATCAAGTTTCTGAGAGGAAAAAGGCATTGTTATCCATGCAAGGTCCAATAACCACAAATAACAAAGAACACTGCGAGTGTTTCTCTGTAATTTCTTGGACAAACAAGTCATTCAGGATTCTTTTGTGACATTGCTGACATTTAAAGCTCAGATGTGACATAAAGTAGACATGATGAACAAACAACAAACGAGAAAAATAACTCAGACATTTTTATTTCTTTTTTGACATATTTACACCACAGTGCTACAGTGAGAGGGCAGAGTGGGAAGAAATTTGATTGCTTAGCACGAGAGTGAAAAAGCAGAACCAAGAAAGCCAACACACACACACAAGCGCTATAGATGTGATCAGGAATGGTTTCTATTGCATTATGGATTAAATATTAACTGCACAAGCGAATGTGACTACTGTACTTGAGATATTTTATAATCGATTTTCTACAGCTCTTAAACGTCTAGAATCACACTGAAGCAAAAATAAACCTACAGTACGACTGGCGTTTCAGTTTTACCTCATACATGATTTATTACAATGCATAGCACTTTATAGGGGGTTGAAATTCATCAGTTCTTTTTTTTAAAGCTACATGCTGACCGTGAGAGTTAACTCGTGATGACCTGTAAGCCTTAAGATTAAAGCTAGCAGCATTTATGGGCAAATATTAAAGAATTTTAACCCTCTCCTGTTTGCTAAAGCCTTGACCAGCAAGGCTGGCAGACAAAGATAAAGGATTAATGAGGGGCCAACAGAGTAGACTTAGGAAACAAAATGACTTTACAAACATCAACTACTAAAGGTTATAAAAGAATAGTTTGACATGCGGGGAAATACACTTAATTACCTTTTTTTGCGAGTTAGATCTCCTTATCTAACTCTCAGCAAGGAAAAAAAAACACATTTCCCCAAATGTCCTTTCAAGTGGACAGACAGAGTGCTTAACTGTGGTACATGATCCTAACTATCACATCCTCATAGCTCCTCTTCTGTCTTCACCTGGACCGCGTTAGAGGAGCTGTCCTGTGGCTCTGACTGCATAGTCTGGTTCTCACTGACGAGCATGTTGAACTGCAAGTCGCTGTAATGAGTAAAGTCCTGCATGTAATCGCCAAAGTTCTGGTTCAAGTTCACATCCATGTTGTTAAAGGAGGTATTGATGTCGGCCGCCGGCTCAAAGCCAGCGGGTATCGACGAGGTGAAGCTCTGGTCATTAAGCATTTCCCATAATACAGGCGATTCTATCAACTGATTGATGAGGTTTATGTCATCCGTGCCGATGTCAGGGACCTGGGGCTCGTAACACACTTCCGAAGTGGAGACTGGACCCTGGGCAGCGCAGAGCCTCTCGTCTGGCATCATGGTTTGAGCCTGTGGGAAGGTGAAGGGCTGCTCAGCTGCAGGTGCGCTCTCTGCTGCAAGGAAAGAAACAGATTGTGTTACTGAGGAAAGAATTACATGTGACATGTGAGACGGTAGGTTTGCTATCTAGTAATGGACTTTATTTGTAATTCTTGAAAATGATAACTAACTCTTATGATTTTTTCGTAATCTAAATCTAAGATGATTTCAATACTTTTCTGCATCATAAAAGATGTTTTGCAATTTTGGTGTGAGAATAAAATTGTTTGAGACTCTACCTTTCTATACAGTTTACACTTTGCTTGTAACGTGGGTCATTATAACTGGTACTTACTGCATTTTTATTTACATTTCATGTAAATAAACCTGTTTCTAATTTTCTTTTTTACAACCCTTCACCTACTAATATCGTGTGTTTCCTGCTTACAATATGACAACTCAAAATGTCTGCTGTGACGACGTCTCACCTGTAACACAAGGTTTGTCCCTGAAGCTGATGTCCGACTTTATCTTTCTCTTCCGATTCACTTCATATGGATCTGAAACAGGAAAAGTTCAGAAATACTTGAATTAACTTCCTGTTATGGTTCATAGCCTAAAATGATCTGCTGTATCCGTTTTGTCATGCGTACACTTTCAGTCATTTAGCCGACACCGTCATCAAGACTGATGAGTCCTGACTCACCTGGGTTGTGTGGCAGGTACGTGAAGGTGACCGGCTCGCTTTTCATCTGGTCAGAAAGACGACGCAGGAAGACGCTGACATCAATCTCCTCTGTTATGTCTTGCTCCTGGTAGGGCGGAGTCTTGAACACGATGGCGATCTGCCGGTGCACATCTGTCTGGGAAAACTCCCCATTTGCTTTCCACGTCCCTCGGCGGAAGACTATCTCTATGTCATCTGTCGATCAGCAGCAAG
The DNA here is from genome assembly GCA_036937835.1 of Pampus argenteus. Lineage (NCBI taxonomy): Eukaryota > Metazoa > Chordata > Actinopteri > Scombriformes > Stromateidae > Pampus > Pampus argenteus. The sequence continues at coordinate 10,424,935 of CM072868.1, forward strand.
ACAGAAAGTCGCTTTAATCAAGACACAATCATACATCACCAAGTTCAAGTGTCCAATGTACCCGCCATTTATATCTTAAATTATTGTACTAAATAGTGTGTCAACCTTTGCAAAATGCAATAGTCAGGAAACATTTCAACATCTGAACTTAAGGATCACACAAGACTTGCTCTCTAAAAGGGGTGGACACAATAACAGAAACACCTTTTCTACAGAAAGCCTGCAGAAAATATCAATTCACTGAAGCTCATGTCTTTTGTTGCAGCAGAAATCACACAAATCACAATTGTTAGGCAGTGGTTGCATCATAGTTAGAGAAGTGAGCTTGTGACCAACGACCCACAGGATGAATCTGGGTGGGTAAAGTAAAAAAGCACTTGCCCTTTACGCATTACCACCTTAAGGAAGACCGTTAACCCCAAATATTTTATGTCGACTGTAAAGTAGTTAACTGATCTTCCTTAACTTAACTTGTTCCATCTGTTCTGGACATGTCAGATTTCTAAAACCAGTTAACAATACACAGTAAAAACAGCTTCTAAGTGCAACTGAAAGAAAAAGAGGTGAAAGAGGTGAAAGAGAGGCCATTAAAAGCAGAATTGTGTCTAATCTTATACGTACAATACCTAATTTTATTAATTCTTACAAAGATTTGGGAGTTGAGACATCCTGAACGATTCTGAGCTGGATGTTTCCTAGACTTACATCCTGTAGGATGTAATCTATCTGATCCATCTATTTTGCATTGTCCACCCTCTGTATATTTTCTACATGGGCAGCAGAACAGACACAAATAAAACTCCACTGACTAATATTTTTCTCCTCTCACCTTTCTGTACTTTGTCGCATAACATGTAGATCTCTGTCTTGCCGGTGCAGGAACCTCTGTACTGGTTCAAACAGTTGATCTTCAGCTGTGATGTAGTTGTGGCCTCTGTGAAAGAAATACAAGCAAAAGTGTGTGAGAATCAAGAAAAACATCAACATATCTATACTGTGGTCTACCGTCATTAATTGTGTGTGTCTGTGTGAGTGTGTGAGTCTTACTCTTGTCGTAGATTGGGTTGGATACTACTGGGTTGAGACAGTCCTTCCTGCCGTCCTGCCACTCCAGCTCACACTGGAAACACAGGCGCACTGCATTCATGTCCATATCTTCAATGCCCTTTGAGTGACCAGCTGAGGGACGAAAAAATTAATCATGATGTCTTGCGAAGGAGTCACAAATTGCATCATCCGTTGTAATTAAACAGAGTTCTGATCATGTGTGTATGTTGTCTTACTTCGAAAGGGGTCAATATTCTGGTTTCTTCTCTTCTGAAGTGAGAACTCCAGCTCTTTCCTCCTCACACACTGGATACCGAGGTTAGAGAAGCTGTTGACACACATTTTTGTCAGTACAATGATTTGACATGATCAGTAATACATGCTCAGTGCTGGGATAAAGATATAAGAGGAAATGTATTTTCTAAATAATAGCAGATGTATGTGCACCTGTGACGTCGGTTGCTGTGAGGGTTCAGTGTCACCATGCAGATTCCCGATCCATTTGGGCAGTCTTTACCCACGAGGCAGTGGGGGTGAGGCCGGTGTGGAAAATCCTTGGTTACCAAGGAAACAGTGATTGTGACCTTCTTTATGTGGTCGATGGGACCCTGAATCTGTAAGAGAGAGAAAACAAGACAGGAGGGTTAAAGAGAAGTTTTACAAGGCAACAGTGAACATATCGTCCACCCACAGCTGATGTGTTGCAACACACTCAGCATCTCATTTTTTGAGAGAAAAAAAAAAAGCAAAAGGTCAGAAGATTTAATATTCAAATAATTAAAATATGCATAAGATTCTGCCTGAGAAAGAGCATAAGCTTTAAACATATTGCAAGATACCGAGCCAAGCCTTTTTTGTGTTCTTCATATCATTGAGTGCTGTTATTTGTGCACATATTTAACATGATATTAATATTCCTCTTGTTCCCTTTTTTCTGTGTATTATCATTGACACGTTTAGGAAGCCTTTTTCCATCATTTCCCTGGAGGATAACAATGATTTCTGTGGGACCAATTTTATCAAGAGAAATAAAAAAACTGAGAAAAAGCAAACATGCAAATAATGAAACCAGAATATTAACTTGATCTTAAGCAAGAGTTTACTAAATAATTGAATTCAAATTACAAAAAAAATCTGCACCTCTTACGTATCTTTTTCATGTATGACAGGGTTTGCGTTAAGGTGAGATTGAGTGTGTAGGAGTGTTTGTTAGTGTGCAGGGTATAAACTGCATGTCGTTAACCACACTTGAGCTGGGATTTATTGGTACTTTCTAATTCACTCTGAACAACCGACAATCCTTTCAGCTCCACCCGTTTACACCATTCAACTAAGGTGTAGTCTTGTGTGCAAGCCACACAAGATTAAATGCGGTGCAAACCTCTTCAGATGTACCCAACTGTCAGTAAAACCCCTTAAGGTCCAAAATGAAAAACTGAGTAGAGTCTGACATGACTGTCTCTACCTCAATCGCAGGCTGAGTCTTGTTTGTTTCAGTGCTGGATGCTCCCAGGATGCTTCCGGCCGAACGTCCCTCACACTCATAGCGAAATCTCATGCCTCTTTCTTTAGGCTCCTCAGCGACCACCAGTTTGGGCTTCTCCAGAACCCGCTCCAGCATCTCTGTCTCACCCTGGCCATGAGAGGAGATGCTACCGGAGCTGCTAGAGGTCAGCAGACATGAGGGGCCACGACCACGGCGAGAAGAGCCGGGGTGAGAGGAGGCTCCCCGGGAAGGATGAGCCATTTCCCTGGGAGTGCACAATTGCTGCGGCAGCTGGGAGAAGGTGCAGGTTGGCTGTGGAGGAAAAAAAACAAAAAAACAAAAAAAATAATAGATTATTAACAACATTATTTAACCAGAAGGAAGGATACAAACCTGTTTCACAAAGGAGACGTGGCTTAAAGTCTACCAAAAATATTAGATTCCTCAATTTAAGCTGCAATAATTAGTTGGTTAATCAATCAGTCGATCGACAGGATATTAAGACTGACAAAGATATTCAAGATGTTTACTGTCATGGAGATAGAAAAGAAAAGCACAAAATCATCAACAATTATTTCATCATATTTGCTTAAAAATTACTAAAACGATGATTCAATTACCATAATAGTTGCTGATTAATTTTCTGTTGACTGATTAATCAATTAATCATTGCAGCCCTTGATGGCAGCGACCAGCCTTCAAAATGGAAAACATGACTTGTGTCTAAAATACAACAACAACAACAACAACAACAACAACAACAACAACAACGACAACAACAACAGCTTAAAGCAAAAAGACATTAATCAAACTCGACTCATTTGTAACTGATGACATAACCTGACCTGTAACAACGTCCACAATGTCAGGTTGTCCTCCTTACATTAGAAACAAACAACATCAACTTAGTTTCATCTGTGGTGAGCATAAGTTTGAGTTGATTGAGCCAAATATTATAAGTATGTTACAGAGAGCCAGATGTCTGTCTTCATGTGCTTTGTATCAGCAGCAGGAGTTAATAAATATGCATTCACTGACTCGTCTTGCGTCGGGTATTTTTTATTTCTGTTACACCGCAGACCACCAGCTTTTCCGCTCCCACTCAAACAGTTTTAATACTCTCTCTCTCTCTCTCTCTCTGTCTCTGTGCACTTCTTTTACTTTCTCTCTACGCTACGCTGCCTGTCATCAGTTTGTATACACTTAGGCCTCCGATGGTTTCAATGTGGTGTACAAGAAAGCAGAAGTATCACAAACTAAATGTAAACTTTACAAAACGCGCTGAAGTCGTATTGATCTATCTTTAGCATGCAGCTAACGTCACATGAACAACCAAACCTGCAGGAAACAAAGAAGTAGAGAAGTTGATCCTTTTGTCACTGGTGGAGCAGTGAAGCAGGCTGAGAGCTCAGTAAAGCGTAGAGATGTCTCTGAATGAGATCATGTTTCACAATATCCTGCCGACCCACAGATGTCTGTTGTCAACGGTGACGGTGTGTGTTAGTGTGTGTGCCAGCAAGCGTGTTTTCCAGGGCATACCTGATAGCCTTAAAACACTGAAGCTAAACAGCAGCTTGGCAGAGCCAGCATCAGCGAACAGGAAAAAGGAAGTCGGCTCAACCTGACATGGATCGACCAATCCGAGGAGAGGTGCAGAGTGAAGAATGTAACCTTTCAACCCCAGTGGGTTTGGCCAGTAAACAGAAAGGACGGCAAACTGAAAGTAGGAGTCAGATTACAGTTTTTCCAAGTCGTCCAGCCACTCCTCCTCCTCCTCGTCCCCTTTCTCTCTCAAGCAGGATGATGTAGTCATCCACTCTCACAAGTCGCAATGTCTCCTCATTTAAACCTCAAACTTTTTGATGTGTAAATACCCTTATTTTACACACCAAACGATCTAATTTAGACCTCATGCAGTTACACACATTTGCATATATCACTACGTGTTTGTGCAGGCCATAGAGCCACTGCAGCCTCTTATGATTACAACACTGATCTCCCTGCTGTCTGTAAACCATGTGGTTTCTTGTAAGAGTCTGACCTGCCTGACTGCTCTATGCTGCAACAAACACACACGCGCACACACGCACACACACACACACACTGTTATTTATTATAAGCATGAATGTTAGAGATGTGTACTGTTTATTACTGGAGGGTTGTAAACATATTTATACTACTGTTCCAATAAAATACAAGCAAACACATTGTAACATGTAAAATATACAGAATTTCATTAATATTCAAAATGTATTCTGCATTCAATCTTGAGATAAAAGCTGAAAAAGTGCAGCTTTTGTAACACTATATTTAAACAACTGTAACACATAACCATTAAAAGCAGAACTCAAGTCGTATACTTCCACACAGCCCATAGTATAATTTTCATCATCGATTAATCTGCAGAATATTATTTTGATTAATTGAGTTTTTATTAAAAAAAATGACTCAAGTGGTTATTTGATTAATCTGTTAATTTTCTCAGTCAACTAACTGTTGCAGCTCCACATACAAAAGACATTTTTTTAAAAGAATGGTCAAACTTGCAACTCCACCATCTCCAAAGCCAAGATTACCTCACAGATATCACACATGTTGTTTGACAACAGTCCTCCAGAGTCGAGGAAAAACTGTCTTTATATGAAAAATTCAAAGTACTTAAATTGTGTCCATATTTCCTGATCCTGTTTGTCCCTCCCCCCCAAAAAAACAGCCATTTGCATCGTTTTTTTCAACTGCTAAAACACAATCTCACTCACAGCCCACACCTGAAAGAAACACTAGCCTCTTGGGTGTTACCAGGAAACCGCTAACTGAGGTGGAAACCAGACGAGACCCAGACAGATAGAACAAAAAATATCAACACAAATGGCTACAGTGATACAAATACAGTACACACGAGCATGTTTTTGAAGGCACCCACCTGACATGCAGTGCCTCTTGGCACCAGCACGGGCTGGGACATCCCGTGGTTCTGGCAGAGGAGGTCTACAGGAGGAGGAGGAGGCCCCGGCAGGGAAGCACCTGACCGATCAGCCGCTTTGATGATTTCGTGGATGAGGTCTGTGAATAAAACATTTGACAGTGTGTCAGATGACAAACTGAACAGTAGAAAGAGTTAAAACTGGGCTGAAAAGTGAAGATGCAACTAATATGTAAATCATCTTAACAAAAAGATATAAAATTATAAAACTGCAGCTGCAAATAAGATAGCGAAGGTTTTGTATATGATGGTGGATATGTTGGATCTCTGAAGATCTCTAATCTATGTTGATTTTAAGGTTTCCAACAGTGTTTTAGAAACAAAAGGCCACATCCATAAACATCAGTAAAACACACATATTTATTGCATGGGACTAATGTAAAGGCAGCCATTCAATAACTATGTTGATCAAGTCATTGTCTTTTTGCTTGTATATACTGAATTTAAAATTGTAATTGCCTTCACAGTCTATTATTTTCTATATCAGCACACACACACATATATTGTTAATATAAGATAATTATCAAGGGAGATAAAACATATATTTTATTGTAAGGTTTGTTTGCAGTCAGCTGAATTTATGGTTACTGTCAGGAGTGACAGTTAACCTATTAGTGGTGCATTGGTGATTTTACTATGGTCACCATCAGTTCAAGATACAACGCACACATTTTAACACATGCTTGACGACTGCTACGACATCTGATGGGATTGTTTTCTGCAGCCATGAAGTATCCTGGTGGCAGCCTGTTGCAGCAGCTCCGTAGTTTTCTTGTTATTCTTTGTATTTTTTGTTTATTTTAGTTAATTTATATATTATATTATATTTTATTTTACTTATTCTTATGTAATTATTATCTTAATTTCTTATTCTTATTTAATTATCTTTTCCTATTTAATTATTAATTATTATCTTAATTGTTGGTTGTTCTTTTATTTCATTGTTGTTGTATTTGTGTTATGCTGCTGTTACACTTTAATTTCCCAGTTTTTGGGATTAATAAAGTATATCTATCTATCTATCTATCTATCTATCTATAAAATAACAACTCAATGAAACAATTTAGGTAATTAAGTAATTGTTTAACTTGGTCATTTTACATTTCTAGACTGAATTATATATATAGACTGTTAATAAAGTAAACAATCAGCAGATTAATTAATAATACCTTTTAGTTAGCTGTAGACCTAAACACAATATGCTGTGTTTTTGTTTTGCTGGTTTGTTTTTAAGATGACAAATTAGTTCTCAGGACCACTTTACTAACCCCGAGGCTGTTTGTGAAGCATCACAACAGAAGAAAAAAAAAAGAAGCAGCAGTACTAATGACACCACTTCTCCTTCTGCAAAAAAAAAAAAGTGTACACTAACCAAACTCTGATGACAGTGCCCCCTCTGCAGAAGACACATTGCCAGGGTCCAGACCTTTGAATCCGCAGGACAAACAGGAAGCAGACTGTTAGTGAACACAGGATACAAATACAGCTGTGGTGGTAAAAAAGTTGAACCTGCACACAGTGAAGCAGACACAGTGATATTCGGCTGGAAGTGATCTGGTCGAGGAGAGATGGGTGTTGGCTCCTCTGCTCTCTGACAGGTCACATGCTTCCAGTGATGTCAGCTCTCTCTAACACACTCACACTCTCTCTCTCTCTCACACTCGCACACATATATATATATATATATATACACACACACATATATACACAAGTCCCTAAAAATCTTACCAGAGGCACCGTTAAAGATGTCCATGTCTTTCATCGCATGCGAGGAGTCCTTCAAAACCATTAATTTCTCGGTCAGGCTCGTGGAAATCCTCTATTCTTCTTATGTTCCCGGTTAAAACACCGTCTTTCTTGAGCACAAACGTTAGAAACGCTTTAAACCGTTGAAGCCATGTGTTAAATGGTGTCTGAAGCGTACTAAGCGTCACTTTTTGTGATTGGTCAACAACCGTGTGGAAATACCCGTAAACGTCACGTCACCGCCCAGCGGAGAGGCGGTGACACCGAGCTTTGATTTGAATATTCATCAACTCATCCTAGAATGAAAAGCCTAACCTGCCCCCCCCTACAAAAAAATAAATAAATAAATATTTCCATTACATAATCTCACTTGACAGTTTTGTTTTTAACCCTCTTGGTATTTGCAATCATCCAAATGAGCCTCCATCCCCACATATATAAACATCATTTACTTTATATATATATGAATTAAACCGAGGTCATCCTTTCCTTTCCCGGCTGGACACATTAATGACGTCTTTAATATTTCTCCTGGTTGCATCATACATACACATCTGCTTCCAGCAGACTGAGGCACAAGTTTCTTATCATGAATACTTGAAGATGTCAAACTACCATCAACTCACTGTACGTTTAACTTTTAATTGTCAGCCAGAAAAAAGGTCACGTGTTTTACTTATTTCTACAGTCAACTTTTTTGGGGGGGAATTTACTCAGGTTATGAAGCGCAGCAGCGACACCTGCTGGTCAAACGGAGGAGACATGACTTTCAGGAAACGGAAAGTGAAACGTTCAGGCGTTTAGCGGAAGGATTACTCAGTTCAAAACAAGTAAATAAACTGATTTCACTTCCAACAGCTGAAGTGCTGCAGAGAGGTAAACCAGGGCTGGGAGGAGCTGACTTTCAACTCTCAACGCTTATTACAAAAGAGCGAAAGCAATTAGTAGATTATCTGAGTAAATCTCCAAATCCCTCAGTAACACACAGGGTTGTAACTGCTAGATGCATCATTAGAGGGTTTCTGTGGTGCTCACTGCTGTATTCTGGCCTCGTATCACACATCCTCCAGACAAAACTGCCATTAGCTGAATATCTGAAAGACGCTGGAGTCTATGTGTATATTTTGACTTCCAATGTGTTTTCATTGTGTTATTACATAAACATCTCCTGTATCCACAACTTGCTTTTCCCCTCCACCTGGAGAGGTATTACTCAAAAGTGATTTATGAACAAAGTAAAGCTGAAACATCAGTTGACCAACAGAAAAAAATAATCTGCAGCTAATCCACAACTATTTCACTCATAAAAAAAAAAAAAAGTCAAACATTTGCCGGCTCCAGCTTCTTGAATGCAAGTATTTTCTTTTTTTTTGTTGTAGTTTTCTATGACAGTAAAATGAATATATTTGTATTGTTTTGGACTGTTCAGTCAGACAAAACAAGCAACTCTGAGTCACTGTGGGCAGTTTTCGCAATTTCTGTCATTTACAAACAAAAAATATTTGGAAGAATAATCAATTGAAATAATTGCCTGATCAAGCATTCAGGGTTAAAACACAAAGGCCTGCGCACGTTATAATGTGCATGCTGCACAAGCACAAAACTGCATTTACTGCAATTAGCACCAAAGTGAAACATTTAACGTTTCATGCAAACTGTTTTTAAACTCAATACTTTGTAAAAGTTGAGGTTAAAATCAAAATTTTGAAAAAAAAAGCTTTGCATAGACATTTTAAAACACACTTAAGTTTTACTATAAACACGAATGCTCAAAATTTAATATGTACCAACATGGAACCTCTTAGTTTCAGGATTTACAGCACTCAAAATAAAAAAAAAAGAGACTGTAATTCTTCCAGCACACACCTGAATGTCTCCACTGTGTGTGTGTGTGTGTGTGTGTGTGTGTGCGTGTGTCGTGATGATGTGGTTTGGAGTGCGGACGTGAAACAATCAGGAATCCAGTTGAGGGGTGATAAAAATCAAACTTGCAAATTAGCTATCGCTAGATATTTTTGAACATCGGTATTATTAACATGACAAGCTTAGATTCTGTACAGTTTGAGGACATACAAAAGAATGATTCAGTGACCGAAAAACAAAAATTAAGTCATTGACAATATTAATATATTTATATTAATACCAACAAGGCTGTTATTTTTTTCCGTTCAACTTCAGAACCTTAACCATTTGTTAAAAATTGAGGGTAGTAGTCACTGTCTTTGTGGGTAGTGCCCTGCAGGGTTCATCCATCTCGTCTTCCCTTCTCAACCCTCCATCATGGCTCAGGACCTTTCCAGTTTCCTCCAGCACTACTCAACAGTTTACAGGCAATCTGAGACATGGTGCTCACATAGAATGAAAAGAAAAATTCACAAGTCTACACAATGAACTAAAGCTGCACTTGGCCTCTTTCTTCCCTGTGTGTGTGTGTAATTAATGTGTGTGTGTATATATATGTATGTATATATATATATATATATATATATATATACATATATACACACATATACATATACACACACACATAAAGTAGTACAACTGCAATCCCTTGCCATCCCGACCTCTACTACCCTCTGGAAATCATACAGAATACAGTACATCACGTTTTGTTTTACTTCACTTGAACTGCAAAACGAGAGGGCAGGGTAGGGCAGGGAACAGAAATAAAAAAATTACCAAGTCTACACTGAATATGACTCTCTGTGGATCCACAGAGAAATCAGAGGGAACAGTTGAACTGCATTTTTTTGTAGCTGCGTCCATGACGGCTAAACAACAACTACCCTCCCTGCCTAATTTCCACAAGTCCTCCAGGAAGGCAGACCAGGGCGTGGTCTTGCTTAATCGTTCTTCTTCTCCCCCTCTGCTTTGTCTGTGATGGCTGCGGGAGGAGCGGCGTCGGCTGCTTCTGTGTTGTCCGGTACCTGGTTTACTCCACTGGTGCCAAACTCGTTGACCCTGTTGGGGTCGACCCGATAGATCCAGCGCTGGTAAAGGTAGATGAAGAACACAACGTCTGCAGGAGAGGACAAAGACGTTACTTCAATGAGAAACAACATGAATTCAAATGCATTTTTTCCCAGTCATTAAATCCAAGTCAAAACAGACTTGCTGTGTGCTTCTATGAGTTACTGTCAATAACTATCCCATTTTTATTTATTATACAAAAGAAACCTGGTTTCTGTAATCAGGAAGAGACAGAGACCCAATATCTTCCACTAGATATCTTCTGGAGAAACACTATTACTTGTACACATACAACCAGATTTTTTTTGCCGTTTTATACGTGCAAAAACATGTGCCGAGTCAACAGAGCAGCAGGATGAAAGGAAAGAAGTAGTAGTGACGCAAGGAAAAAACTGTGGGTAGCGCAGCATCTTGTATCACTTCAAATGTCAAACAAGAAAAAAAAAACTGGACCTGAGAGCAGATTTTACAGTAGCCAGATAACACATTATCAACTTACCTGCATGACCTGATCTCTCCCAGCAAGCAGTTGTTTCTATGCATGTAAACATAGTGGCATACTACAATAATGACTATTCCCACAAATAAATGTAATTTACATGCTGTAAATAACTGACCAGACATTTATAACTGGCCTTATGTCTGTGTGAGCTTTAAACTGTACCTGTTGATACATAGACATAAAGAAGTAGTAACTATGTGACTACTGTAGCCTGATGTACATTATGACTCAATTATATTCAAACAGTAACTCATTAATAAACTGGTAACAGCAAGATGTAGTGAGCTGATGGGTGATCTGTCAGTGACTGACACTGAGTACATGTTTCCTCTAATGTCAGTGTTTTAAAGTGAACGAAATGACCGCCTTTTCGTGAAACAAACACTGCCCCTCTAATTTAGTTTAACTGTCCACCTACTTCAGTTGCCATTTGCTGGGCAAATATGAAACCATCTCCAGCAACTCAAAATGGCTACTCTCGAATGATAGCAGAGGAACTGAATAGATTTAACTTCCACTGACTAACACACTTTTAGGTGATTCATTTACTTCCCCTGATCCTGTTAAAGCCATTTTAAAGAGATCAGGGAAAAACGTACCATCTCTGAGGCATCCTATCCTGTACATCATGGGCATCTTGATGACAAAGGCAAAAAGGTCATCAATAAAGGTATTGAGAGCCTTATATGTGAGCATCCTCCATGGGAGGTGGGCCACAGACTTCATTTTGTAGTTGATAAATAGCTGTGGCGTCATTGTAATGAAACCTAAAACAGAGACAGAAAAGAAGGAACCAGTTAGATCATATAAAGAATTTCACAACACAGGCATTAAATTAAACAGCAGGCCACATGAGTGAGTGTCCCCTTATGAAAGGTTTATTTATACACCACACATTAGCAGAGTCTATTGGGAATCGGATATGCAACCATGATGCAAGTATGAAAACATTAGCTGTGTGTGCGTCCACTTAGAGACAGAATAATTAGGAGAGACTATAATATCTCTGGCCATTACAAAATATATTTGCATAAATGGGAAAAAAACTGCAAAAACTAAACACAATGTTACAACAGAGGTGGTAAATTAAAAGAAGTAGAATAACTGATTCTTAATGACACTGACAGCCATCAGTGGTAATCAGTGATAATCTTTATATCTTTATATTTACTGTACTTGCTGATATGATGCTACATCTCTCTGGATCCATGGAAAGTAACTTCAAAAGTGCTGATTTTAATTCCTGTTCAATACATCTGTTCTTTAATTATGTGGCCTATACAAAGATCAATCATTATAAATCATATTATAATGATTGATAATTAAGATTATTTCCAACAGGTTAACAACTCTCCTCTTCCACTGTATCATCTTTTCCTTTATTAAAAGAAGAAAATGTCACAAAACATCAAGTCCTGTTTGTTCGTTGTAACATCGGACCAAGTTATATTAAAATATTTTCCTGAACAGGACACATAAGTACTGGAATAAACACTTGAGACAAACTTACCAAAGGTTAACAAGAAGCCATAGAGCATGCTGAGTACCCATGAGTACCAGCCTTTGTGCTCTACATACAATAAACTGTAGACGGCATAGCAGCCAAACAGAGGGTAGAGCAGCCACGATAAGTACTTGAAGGCCATCTGTGCAGAAAGAGAGAGAGAAAATCAGTAACTCATTTTTAATATTCCTTTTTATTCATCTTTCATAAAACATGTTCATGATATTCTAATAAATGAAATGTGTTTTTTCTCTACAGAGAAACATATGGCCAGCTACAGCTGTGGTTTGACTTACATCGTCATAGATTTTGGTTGAAGACTGCACATATGTTGACTTGTCATTGAATACCAATCTTGGGATGACTCCTGCAATTTTGCGCTCTCTATCCAACTAGAGAAAGACAGAAGTTGACTGATGCTTAATTATGGTGGAAACAGGACAAAACATGATGTACAAGAGAAGGACATGGCCACCGGCTTAAAAAGGAACATTGTTGAGAAGCCATTCAAGTGCACTACAGAAAATGAAATAAATGTTTTATATTGTTATACATGAAAAAGGTTGTTTTGACTTACTCTGACGTCCATGACCTTGGTGATTTTCCACAGGTCAATAAGAAGGCCGATGAAGACGCTGACCTGCACCACAAAATTGGTCTCATTGTCGAGTATGTACAGCAGCACCACCAGTGACTGAAACACTCCAAAAATGATGGAGCGCACGGAGAGGCCTTCCAAAGACTGCCGGCTGTTCCAAAACTGGATATCTGAGGAAGAGAGGGAGGTTAGGTGTAGCTGAGGGCATTAAAGATACTGTTTTTGAACTACTTTTGTCTTGAACACAGACCAGCTGTTGTGACCTTACCGTTCTTGAAGGCAAGAAACTCAAAGATGCTGTGCACAATGGAAACGACAATGGTGAGTCCCAGGAGGTATGGGTTGGTTTCCAGAAGGGCCACCTAACAAAGAAGTTTTTAACGTCAGTACAGAGGTAACACCAAGAGGTTAGGTTTGACCAGATATTCCACAGGCGACCAGGGATGTTCCTGTCAATTAAACGGAAATGTAAACTTAAGACTAGTCGACTAATCTAAAAGTAAAAAACACTCCGAAAACGGCTCGTGGCAACATAACATCTTAACAGTTAACTGTCATTGAACATTGACATAATATCAATATTTAGTGTATCTGACTAGTGTGTCTGGTGCAAACTAGTGATGTTAGAAACATTGAAGTGACTAGTCAACTAATGTCACACATCCCTAGTTCACATCTGAGAAACTTTAACACGAGAATGTTTTTTTTAACTGTAGTTGGAAAATATTTTTCCGTTGATACTAGACTACTAGATCACATCAACTAATAGTTGCCACTAATATAAACATCTAAACAAGAACCGTTATTATTACAAATCAACTTGCAAATCAGTGCAGGGAGCGCAGGGAGCAAACATGGGTCTAAACCTGAATTTCACTGCATCTACTTAAATTGTCCTTTACCTTGACTGAATCTTGATCTTCATCAGACTGCTCGTACGTGTCCTCTGGCAGGAAGTTCCACGGCGAGCGGGCATTCTGCGCAGCATAAAGCTGCCAGCGCCACAGGGACAGCGGGCAGTAAATGAGGCGCAGCGGCAGCTTTGTCAGGGTCTCGTTGATGGGATAGTAGTCCTTCTGAAGGTTCCAGTAGTCATTGAAGTACACTATGGGGTAGTAGTCGCCACTTACCGCATCAAACTTCACATCTAGTGGTAGACAAGGTAAAAGAGTAGAAATGTAAAAGATAGTTTGACACATGAGAAATTTCTAAGAAACTTAACAGTTGTTGTAGTTTTAAAATGTATAGCATTACAACCCAACAGATACGAGGTGAGTGGAGGAACCTACGCTGGTCTAGTGGAGGAGGGACGGAGCCTTTGACCCAGGCTGTGTGGTCATCTACCATGTTGATGGTGAGGTTGGGGTGCCAATGAGAGATGATCTCTACTGGACCGTGACTCTCTGCCCGCTGTGAGGAGAGACATTTGATTATACATAGATGATGAGCTGCAACAACCCCTGCAAAGTCAGAATAAATGAAACTAAATGAAATTGTAGCTTATGTTTGTATTCAAGTCAAACTCAGCAGTTTTAAATATAATTTAATTTGTAAAATGATTTTTGATTCCTCGATCATGGCCCCTCTCCAGAATTACCATAAGTGGGTTTTGCCTTTAGATTTATTTGGGCATTGAGGCTAAGTGGAATATCCTCCTCCTGCAAATCATTGATCAACTTAGTGTCAAATCAAAAAATTAAATAAAAATATCAACCTTGATCATCTCAGGATCCGCTTCCGTCTCTCCTGTGAGCAGATTCTTGGTCTTCAGAAACTTTCTGCGCTTGAATTTATTGAGCACTGAAAAAACAATCAAGTTTACCACGTTAGAAAGATCATAGAAATGATCACTATTATTCTTCAGTTGTAATGATTCGGACCACATGTGCTTACTTCGTGTTGCATGAACTGTTGCTAATCTGCGATACTGCCCCTTGCGTTTGGGATCTGGGTGGAATCCACTTTTAGTGAAGTAGACGTGTATGTAAAGGGACCCATTCTGCTGCATGTGCTACAAACACACACCAAACAAGAATATATGTTTCAGATAAATATACATCTACATCAAGTTCATTATTTTAAGTTTATCCCCAATGTCTACCTCTGGGATGTCCATCTCCATATACTGCTCGTAGCAGCCATCACCGCTCTCCCCCATGTTCCAGTCTCCATAGACCAGGTCCCTCTGGAACCAGAACAGGGCTTCTGTGTTGTTGAAGTCGGAGAACAACTCATCCTGGGAGATGTACACGTGGAGATCCTGCAGGCATGGTGAGAAAATAAAGGTGTTTATGATACTATAGACTCAGGGGAGTGCGAGCGAGCTGGTGTGACAGAGAGAGAGAGAGAGAGATAACTCTGGCTTGCTGTTCAAATACTTCAGGGGCTTGGTGTATGAGAGGTGTGTAGAAAAAGGTCTGAGTGTTAATAAAGAGGGACAGGTGTAATACCATGAGGGTGTCCTTGGGGAAGAGGTTCCTGCTGGGTACTCTGGGTGCCCCGGCTGGCGTATTGGGGTCAGGAGTGGACGGCCCTCGACGGAACCAGCTACTGATCGCCCAGATTATGAAGATTCTGCAGGAACACGGGCAAGCAGATGAAAAGATTTAGTAAATAAGGAATTGAAGTCAAACATAAGCGTGGAAAAAGAAATAAAAAGAAAGAACAAGAAGAGAAGCAGCACAGGGGTTGGGGGTTGAATTAATATTTAAACGTGTTTGTAAATGAACGAACAAAGGTTGTCTCACAAAGTGCTTAGAATTTTCTCTTGAGATCTGAGGTTCAGCGACAACATGAGAAACCACAAGAAGGCTAATCTGATTAAACTCTATCCAGTCAGGCTGCATTTCATTCTGACTTTAAGGGAGGCGCCTTTCTTGCATCACAAATCAGTTGTAGGTCAAGGCAGACAAATGTTATGTGAAAGAACAATGTGAGTACTGTGTGGCAAGAAGTGAAAATTTTGTGCAGGGGAAAAATAAATCAAGAACTGATACTGACTTTTTTAATAACCAACTTGCATTTGCGTGTTTGCATTTTTAGCGCAATCCAAAAAATAAGGATGATCCATTTTACTACAAACTGCTTTTCTAAACCATGATACTAAAATGTGTTAAAATGCCAAAGACTTGTTAATGGAACATAATCGAAATAAATGTACCTGTCCTTTACTTAAACAGCTGCACCTTGGGCAGCTACATGCTGTGTTTTGCATGTAGTCCTACATTACAATACAATACATTTGATTATTCATTAACATACCGTGTTCTTCAACATTCACTACTTCTGAATCTGTTAAGCCAAGTCAAGACTAAATCTGCAAACACTTGAAAGCAAGACCTGACGTCTGCAAACATACATTGTTTAGTCTAATATAAAACAATACAGTGAATGACAGTGTAAATGCAGTGGACAATCCATCAATAACCATTTGTCTGGCTTGTTTAGGCAACGAGCACAGACTATCTCAGAGTCAGTCAAACGCACCTGAAGAGGACTCCTTTAATGACCTGCCATGCATTAGGTGCTTGTTGTTGCTGCTGCTGTTGCTGTTGCGGGTCTTGTGCATTTTCCGCTGTCTGCACTGCTTGGCCATCTGTTGTTGCAGCACTTCCATTACTGCTCACCTAAAACCAGAAATACACACGTTCAATGGAGCAACACAGTGATGACTTCTGCAGCGGAGGCAACATGTGATCAAATATGTAATCGAACAAATGCTTCACCATCAGTTAAAAAAACAAAAAAAAACAAACAGAAAGAGCCACTCGAAAACTCATGAGTCAGATGTAGCCACTGCAATTTATGGAAAGTGGTGACATAATGCTACCATCTGTATAGGACTAGCTCACCTTTATTCTACAGAGGAGACAGTGAGCACGTAGTTACTGTATGTATGACAGAGCTTCTGCTGCCTGGAATATGCTCCCCACAAATATAAGACGCATCAAAATATGATTTTCTTTCAAAATGTCTGGTGACTCCTGCATAAAAATTACTTTGCACTTTTTGATTTTTTTTCCTATGTTCTTTTTTGTGTCTATACTGACAATTTTGTTCTTGTTGTTATGGTAAGTCTGTATTTTCTAACTTAGTTTGTTATGTTACTCATTTTCTGATCTTTATATTTGGCTTATTTTGCTTTTTTAATTTAATTGATCAATGCGATTTAAATTGTTTTATTGTTGCTGTTGTTGTGTGGACCTCAGGAAGACCAATGAGCACTTTATGAAAGCTAATGATCCAAATAAACAGTAAAGAATAGTATAATGTAGATCAGGTTTCAAGCAGTTCATTTACACAAACTAATTTGCTGAAGTGAGTTTTTATTAATTTATAGTAAGATGACTGCAATGTAATATTTGCTTGGCAAAAAAAACAACAAAAACACATGGCATATTTTTAAATAATCAATTAATCATTCAAATCATACATAAAGCAAAACCTCCTCTTGTTCCAGTATTAGCCGTCTCTCTGTTTTAGAAAATTATCAAATGAATACATTTGAATAGAAAAGCACTTTACAGACGCCACATGGACTGAAGACAGGCACATTTTACTTTTATCTGACATTTCAATCAAAAAACTGAGAAATAGACAGGCAGCAAGTTCCATATAATTACTATAAAGTCATATATTACCTAAATGAATCAATCTGTCAAAAGTTTTATAGACAGGTTATTAGCTCATTTAACTACCATAATCTAACAGCTCAATAGAGTCTTTGTAGTGTTGGTATAGTTTAAATAACTCTTAAGGTCATATTCATGTGAGCATCAGCCTGCATATTTAAGATCTGTAATCTGTTGTTACTTTGCGCTTTACCATGATTTCACCCTTCTAAGCTCCAGCGTGTCCATGTAACCCCCAACCCCTCTAGCAAAGCCACATTTTATTCAAGTGACACAATAGACAAGCACACGCCAAGTCATGAGACTCATTCACTATCTAAACATCTGATCTCCCCCATTGTCACCAACACAAGGGAAACAGGAGGTTTGCCTTTACAAGCAGATACCACTTGAAGATAAAATATGTTTTCTGTTTAACAGGTTTTTATAATTCGACGATAAGCAGGCACAGAATGAGTGAGCAGTGACATTTTCAAGGTTTGGGGGGAAGTTACTGGCACTGTGGTGTCATAAACAGTTCATTTCAAGGCCATGAAGTGGCTCAAAATGAGGCTTTTCATCCTTGCTGCCATGTCCTGTTGTGTTAAAATAGAAGCCATTCTATTATCAGAGAAATGGATCTCCTGTCTCCTGGAGGGATCAACGTAATAACCATCACACAGACAGACCACCAATATGCCCAACAGCAGAACAACAGGTTTTCTGTTTGAGTTTAAGATCTGCATTTACACACCTTGACCAAGGATTAACAATTAACCACCTATCAGAGCCCGGGGTAAATGCTTTACACTGGATTGTCACAGAAAGAGGGCAATAGTTCAGGTAAGTCAGCCGTTCACAGAGAGGTGGAGACTGCTCTTGTAATGTTTATTACACACGGCGACAGTATCTGCTGTAGCTGGAAGAAAGCGTTGCCATATTTATCCTATAAATAAAGATATTAAAAGATATACCTGTGACTGTGTATCAATTAATTCACAAAAAACACTTTCAGCCGGTGCTAAAATAAAAGGTACATATTTGTTCACACTATAGTCTCTACACATTTAGAAGACATGTAAATCAAGAAGCTGCTACAATATTACACCTGAACTAACCACCTAGTGTTGACTTTAGATTAATACAGAAACGTCTCTCAAATGATTCACCACCAGTGGGCCTCGAGTGCAACATAACGTGAAATAATAGTGCATTTATCCTGACCGAGCAATTTTATATCATTAAAAAGATACACTAATACAAGTAGTAGTAGCCTTGCCCTAGTTTCTGACACTGTATTACCATTACATTTGAATCATGGAGCTAATCATCCATTTTACTGGAGGATAAAACCCCTAAAAAAAATCAAAATTATTCAACATTTAACTGCTGTCCTGAAGGTATTTTCAGAATCCATAAAGACCAACCGTGGTACTCTGAAAATATACCTCTAAAAACAGCAATAAATACAGTTTAATAAAAAAAGACCTTGTAGGTTTTTCAAAGATAGAGATTTATCTTTTACATAAGACCAAGAGGGCTCTGAACTCGAAACTGAGACTATAAAGCAGGTGTCTTAAACAATTCATTATTGCTGGTTAATCAGTTTAGTGATTAATTGATTAAATATCAAATATATGCCCTTTACAGCTTCATGATTCCCTTGTCTTTTTTTTTTCTCTAAAGACTGATGATTCATTTTGACCTCTGGTAAACTGTGACTGGCATGTCACTCAGAAAAAAGCAGAAATATCCCTTTAACAACAGATTATTTGAACGATTCAATAGATGATTCACGCTGATGGCTGAATTGGACGTTTACTAAATCTGCTTCATCTAACTTGACGCTTCACTCAACTGCCCGATTTTTCATTTCATCTGATACTTGTGCGTTAAAGGTGAAATTCCCCCTGAAAAAAAAAACGGTGAATTAAAAAGACAAGTGCAAAGATGGACAGAGAGGAAGACGTGTGAGAGCTGCTTCAGACCGGCCTGGTTAGACAAGGCTAAGCTGCGTTGTTCAGGCTCAGGCCTTGTGAAAAGCTACCGGCCACTGCAGCAGGCAGCCGGACACACTTTGACTCGATTAGTTATTTTATCACCGGTTATATTATCGTGTGTCTCCGGGTGAGATTTAACCGTAAATGTCGCTTTCACTCCCCTCATCTACTCGCTGGCAGGCAGGATTTCTCAACACGTCGTTAACGGCAGGAAGGGGGTAGTTTTAAAAAACCAACCGGCACTGACAACGTCACTCTGGCTCGTGGAACGAACGACAGCACGTTTCAACGTTAACGGTTACACACGGAACGCTCAGACAAAGATACGACTCTCCTAAACGCTATAAACGAAAATTAAATACGGTTATACAAGTGTCATTCATTTTACCTCGCCGTTGCTCATGGTAGCTTTAGTTGCTTCGCTCTCCTGCGTCGCCATCTTTCCTTGTCTCTGACGCGCACGCACACACACACAGCTGGGAAACTGCGCTTTGCCTCGCGAGAGGTCATCAGCAACGTCACCGGAGTGACGTGTGTCTGCAGGGTGCGTGATGATGAAACTGCAGCATCTATTTGATTAATTTGCTTACTAGTTCCACCTCATTTATATTCACAAATCCAAATTCTTACGAAAATATCAAACAACACATTAATTCTTTAAAAGCTTATAGCTTATAAAGAAGTATATATAGTTATAAAATAACCACTGTGAGCGTTGCAAAATATTTAGTTAACTATTAACTTATTTGTATTACACCCTTTAGTGTGTGTGCTGTAATCTTGATAATAAATAAAACAAATGATAAAAATGGTATTGATGTTAAGAAAGTATTAGGGGACGGGTAACAGGTAAAATGGGTAGGCTATTAATGTACAGACTGTACGGCACCTTCATTGAAGATGAGAAGGGCCAACAAGCTAAGAAGACTTTCAGTTTTTTCAAGAAAGTATATTTTATTTTAACTCCAAAAGGACTTACAATAAATAGAACCCACAAATCTCATGAAATATTGAAATGAATGTGAATCAATTAATTACCAACAATGACTCAAGGGGCTTAATGCTTTTTGATGTTTTTTATTTAATACATTTCATACCCTCACACAATTATCAGGTGCCCAGTTGTATTTTAAACTAATGTAATGGTGTTCTCAAGTAGATTAAATCGATCGCAACTGGACTTGGTTATTTGTCTTGAAGACGTTTCACCTCTCATCCAAGAGGCTTCATCAGTTCATGCCCGCTTGACTAGCGGATAACTATGACCTGGATGAATGAGAATATTCACAGACTTAATGTAATGGTGGCACTGCAGTAACAGTTATAAATATTTAAACATAATAAGAAGAAGAAATAAAAGTTTACAGCTATAGCTCCTCCCTGCCTTGGTACCTCCTTCACTGTTTCCCCTGTATTCTTGTTTACTTCACTTGTTCCTTCTTTACTTCTTAATTTCATTGTTTTCATTCTGTCCTACCTGGCATATCTATGACATCATGATGTAATTACATCTACATACATACAAGATTTTTTTTTAATCTAAAGATTTAACTAGGTAACCAGTTATATCATCATCTAAATCTGCCTCTAATAATAGTTTTATTGACTGTAACTGAAGTATCATGAAAAGAGAGATGATCAAGCAGTGGAATACATTGACTATTATTAACTCTATCTATTTTGAGTAAACAAACTCAAACTTACAGTTCAATCATTTAGAATAAAAACAATGGGGATCAGTGATTGGTCATTAGGTATTCACATTCACTCAGATTACTTATGTGAGAGTAATCAGATTACTGGTCTAATCTATCTATCTATCTATCTATCTATCTATCTATCTATCTATCTATCTATCTATCTATCTATCTATCTATCTATCTATCTATCTATCTAATGAGTCTCTGGGGTCTCCTTGATGATCTTGTGGAGAAAATTTTTTTTTTCTACGGTACGGTAGAAATTAATGAAATTAGGAATGATGATACCCTGTAATGTCTCACGTTTGTTTTTGTTCGTACAACGCATGCGCAGGTAGTTCAAAGGCGCGTGTGCCGCAATTCTGTTGCCTAGGCAACGGTTTGTTGTTAGGTGATGTGAGGCGACCTGAATACATTCAATATGAAACTCAAGCGGTTCCTTCTCAGATATTATCCACCAGGTAATACAGATACTTTAATACTTTAATTCGTCCCATCTGTAACGTTGATTTGTTTCTATGGAAGACGCTGTAAAGGAATATTTTCAACTTTGATATCAGCCTAACAGATTCATTTTAGCTTTAGCGCAAGCTCCAAATCCATAACGTGGGTTAGCTGACATAACGCAAGCGTTGTTTCCCACTCTTCTCTCCATGAATTTCCCAAGTTATAACAACAGGCTCAATTGTACCTCCAGTCCTTGTTTAATGCGTTTTTCTGCTTTCAGGTATAATTCTGGAATATGAGAAAGGAGGATATTTGAGGACCAAATCAATCGACCTTTTGGATTTGACACCAGAGTGCGTGAGTTGTAGCCTATTCGCTAACAACTGTTATTTTACCCACTGATTGGGTTAAAGGTCTTACAACATGAATCAAATGCTCATATATATACTGTGTATATAAACAGTAACATTATACTGTGGTAGTAAAGTCGTATGTGCAGACTATGTCTCTGATGTGCTTTTGCAGTTTTTATGTGTCTATGTTACTATTAGTTTTCCTTTAGAGATAACAAAAGGAACAATGTTTTTTTTCTGTGCATGTTCAATATATTTGTATAGAGGTAAATTGTAAATCTTTTATAATCACCACCAGGTCATTTGAAGTTTAAAAACTTGTCAAAAAATTTAAAAAAATGCACTTTCCCACCATGCAGAATAAACCCAGATGACTTGGTGGCAGAGATCAGGCAATCAGAGCCTCTGATCACAGAGTCCCGGGCTGATCAGGTCAAACAGCTCGTCATCCGACTTCAGCAGAAACAGGGTCAGCAGGACCACCACCGGTTCTGTTTCTTCAAGGTCAGATGCAGAAGACACACTTACACAACTGTCTCATAAAAATGAAATAATGTAAGATAGTTACATTGCATCTAGATTAAATAAAATATCTCCTATTGGTGTAGACATTCAATTTCTATCTCCATGAATTACTGTTCAGAGTCATGCATAGCCTAGTGTTACAAAAAACTGTCATTTGGTGTCAGTCCAAACTTTTTGGGGGACATGTATTTTGTATCAGATTGAAGCAATAAAAAAACATCAGCTAAATACAGCAGTCACTTTTATTCCTTGTTAAGAGATTCACATGTGTGCTCTTTGTTAGTATTATCTACATATGTGACAATTTGGGAGTTTGAGTAGTCATATTAACTGTCAGTGCTCCAAAGAGACACTAGAGAGCAGCAGTAGGTAGGGTAATAAGTCTCAGAATTAGACACCAAATAAGCATGGCAGCAGTCTAATAACAGAATACCAGTTTTTTGTGTCTTATTAGTGTATGAAGGATAACACAAGATAAAAGTGGTTCAGGTTAGGTTATGGTTGGTTAGACGGCTGATGGTGAGAGGATATAAATGCCTCCTGTCCATGTGTAAAACTAGGGAGAGACTCTGGTCTTCCCATCACATCAAAGTCAGATGAATTATATGTGGACATTTCATGTGCAATGTTAAAGCTGAATAAAGTCAATATCAACAGTATATTGCCTTGGAGGTTATATTTCCTAATCTTTCTTTCTTTGGTCTCTTTTACAGGAGCTCAAGGCGCACATCCTGCCACTGACAAATGTTGCCTTTGACAAATCAGGGTCAAGGTGAGTTTATCTTAACACACAAAAGTCTAGCACGTCAGAGTTCATGAAAAGCTATGATTATTTGTTTGTTGTGTTGTTGTTATACTCTTCTCTTTCACTCTGCAGGTTTATTACTGGCAGCTATGACAGAACCTGTAGGATCTGGGACACAGCCTCAGGCGCCGAGCTGCACATACTAGAGGGCCACAGAAACGTGGTGTATGCAATTGCATTCAACAACCCCTTTGGGTAATGAACTGAGCAAAATGTTCATTGCATCTGAGAGTTCCAAAGAGTTTTTCCATCTTAAAATGTTATTTTATCTTTCTGAAATTAAGAGACAAGATTGCCACTGGTTCTTTTGATAAGACCTGCAAACTGTGGTGTGCTGACACAGGAAAATGCTTTCATACATTTCGGGGACACATGGCAGAAATAGTAAGTATGACATCCTGTTTTAACTGGGAATTGTCAGTTTATTTGCTATTTGTGCAACTGTTGCTTCATATACTATAGAATATTGCACATACACACTTATGCTCACTTTCTGAAACAATTTTAAAAAATCACAAATTTTTTTCCTTTGGTGTTACTTTCAGTGCTTATATAATATTTAAAAAAAATAAAAAATAAAAAATAAATAATAATATATGCACCCTTGTCAAATGTTTGGCTTTGCAGCATAATTCAGCCCTAGTAACTTTAAAAGAGTGTCATGTTTGGTGTAGGTGTGCCTGGCATTCAACCCCCAGAGTACACTGCTGGCTACAGGCAGCATGGACGCCACTGCCAGGCTGTGGGATGTGGAGACTGGGGAGGGGGTGGCTACTCTGACTGTGAGTTTTCTTTTCTTTACTTACTACATTTCTCTGCCTCTTTTTTTATCAAAGCATCAATTCATTAGTAATGGATTGGTTAACTTTTTCATGTTCAAGTGTAATTACTCCTACATTGAGGGTCGTTGCCCCTGCAGATGACCAGCCACTTTTCCACCTTACATATCCACAGATGATCTGACAGGGAATGTGACTGTAACACTTTAATAAGGCACTGATAATAACCCACGCTGAGGGGTTATTATCAGTACATGCAGTCATGTACAGACTGCACGTGGGTCTGTGGTGTGACTGTCTCAGTGTGGAACAACTCTATGCAGCTTCTTTGAATGCTTCACACCATGACGAATCAATCATGCTGACAGCAGTCAACTGAGCACAAAAGTGCATGATAATTGTTTATTTTGTTTTATAGTTTATTTATTTCAAATAGAACAATCTACCTTTAAGACTACATTTTATTAATTTTTATTAATTCATCCATAATAAAAGACAGAGGGAGAGAAAGATATGGAGTATAAGAGAAAGGAGATGAGACAGTGAGGGATAATGGTCTCTTTCTTTGATTCCATTCAGGGTCACACTGCAGAAGTCCTCTCCCTATGCTTTAACACAGTGGGCAATCAACTCGTCACTGGCTCTTTTGACCACACTGTTGCTGTATGGGATGTTACTTCAGGAAGGTCAGATATCATCATTGTTACTGCACTGTATGCATCTAGTTTATATGTCTGTGACTTGTGCATTTGTGTCATCATTTACAGTATGTGCATTACACATGTAGCTGACTCATGGCTGCTTTATGTTTTTCTCAGGCGTGTTCACACTTTAATAGGTCACCGGGGGGAAATCAGTAATGTCCAGTTTAACTGGGATTGCTCCCTCATAGTCTCAGGCTCCATGGACAAAACCTGCAAGGTGAGCTGTCAACAGCCCAGTGATTTACTATACATGTAAAGGAGCTGCAAAACTGGGAAATCTTATTTAAAAATAATTTTACCTTGTACTTCTGTGGGTTGGAATTGTTTTAAACCATTGTACATATTTGGTGGATGACTCTTCTCACTCACATTCACTCTCTTCAATGTCTCCCCGCCTCCTGTCTCTAAGGTCTCCATCATTTAAAAGAGAAAAATTAAATCCTAATTCCTTAATTATGCAGTGGTGAGTCATGCTCACAAGTAAGAATTATTCGCATCGCCGCCTTTCTCTAAGGGAGATGGTTAAAATAAAGCCACTTAAGACAGCTAACAGCTACACGCAAACATATTTTATGAAGCTGTGTATGTGTTTGTTCACATGTATGTGTTTCCTGCCTGAAAGCATAGATAGTTATGTGACAGAGTATTTTGTTCTGTGCATATGTGTTTGCAGTTGTGGGAGGCTATCAGTGGGAAATGTGTGGCCACCCTAGTTGGACACAAAGAAGAGGTGCTAGATGTGTGTTTTGATTTAAGTGGTCAGCTCATTGCTACAGCCTCCGCTGATGGTGAGACAATTAATTTACCAAAACAGTATCGTACTAGTATAGTAGTATAGATATACTAGATATACTACTTTATTTTATTTCATATTCATGTTATTTAAATACATTCTAAGATTCCCAGATACATATTCTTACTAGTTGTGCATATTCTGGTTTCAACATTTTGTCCTGTAAAAAAACACAGTGCATGTACACTAACAACCAACTACCTGCCTGTCCTTGTCTCTGCCAGGTACAGCCCGAGTGTTCACTGCAAACACACACCAGTGTCTTGCAACACTAAAGGGTCATGAGGGGGAGATCTCAAAGGTGAGTCATAGTAGCTTTTTTTTTTTTTTTTTAATCTTTTTGAAAATAACTATTTTGTATATATTGTTTACTATATGTGTAATTGTACAATTTGATATCACAACTAGATATCCCATGCATTTGTGTTAGTGCACCTGTGCCTCTCATGAGGAACGTACAGTTTTTAATCATGTTTCACTGATCAAGAAAGATCAGTGATAGAAATATTCTATCCAATGCATTGTGTAAACAAAGCTATAGAGTACCACCACTGGTGGGTACTTTTACGTAAAAGTATAGGGCTGGCATTATTCTATAATTTTATTGTTGAAAATGCCATGAAAATACCAAAATGAACAATACATTAGTTGGTTTCAATATTTTCTGAAAACTGTCTGTGGCACTTGGCCCTAAACCTATTAATTCCTACTGAAGATTTTTCAAAATGTTTTATTGCCATCCTTAACCAAACACTGCAGGAAATAAAATGTGACACATTTATGATGACCCTATGTGTGCTTGAAATTTTAAAAATGGCCAGTTTACTTGGGAGTACAGGTGGGTGATATAAACAGAATGAATAATATATAACAATATTATAATAATAATTTACAGCATTATCTAAAAATTAATATGATACAGTTCCTCATAAAAAATTCAAAAGCACATATAAAATATTTATTAATCCTCCAGTCCGGTTTGGGAGTAAGTTTAAATGATTATAACTGGCATTACAACTAGCAGATGCATTTGTGTAACATTAAACTTTAATCTCTGGCTACAGCTGTTCTGGACAACGCTCTAAATAGGGCATTACTTCTACTTGCCTTGTTAACATAGGATAACGCATTATGCTGAAGTGGAAGGACAGGAGTCCAGATTTCAGGCTTTTTTGTGCTTACTGTGTCACATGATGAAACAACCATTTTATCAATTTTAGATTATGGAGATATCATTTACATGCATGCATCTCCATCCATTCTGAAAGTTCTTGACACAGTTTTCCATAGTGCTATACGTTTTATTACTGGTGACCTTTTTAGAACACATCACTGCAAACTGTATGAGAATGTAGGGTGGTCCTCTCTCCATGAGAGGAGGGAAAGACATTGCCTCCTTTTTATTTACAGAGCACTACAAGGCAAATTACCATCATACCTCACCTCTCTTTTACATTTTAGACACTGCACATACAGCACAAGGTCACAAGGTTTTATGACACTAGAAACACCCCAAATAAGATCAGAGGCTGGCAAATTAGCTTTTCAGTTCTATGCACCCACTAAATGGAACCATCTGCAAGAGACACTGAAATTAGACAATCTTGTGTCCGTAAACCGTTTTAAAGTGCTAATACATGGTATGGGAAATATACAGTGTTCTTGCTTTAACTGATCTTGTTTTAAATTGTTTTAAACTGTGTTTTTGATCTTGTTTAAACTTGTTTTAAGTGGTTTTACCTGTTTTAACTTGATCTTGTTTTAAACTGTTTTAAACTGTGTTTTTGATCTTGTTGATCTTGTTTTAACTGTTAACTGTCAACCGTCTTGGGCTATTTATTGTATTTGTTTGTATTTGTTGTGATCAGGGCATTGCTGTAAAAGAGCAATTTGCTCAGTCAAGGTTTCCCTGAATAAAGAACGGTTATATATATATATATATGATCTAGTTCAGCAAATCTGGATAGCAAGGCTTTATAGATTTTTTTTCACAGTACTGTAGTGACGCTTCTGTTGATCTGACTAATTGAGTCGTTTCGTTCCAAACTAGATTTACTAGGAAATACCCATGAGAGATGACAAATATGATCCATGTCATCCCTGACCATCAGTGGACATGGTCTGACCTTGTCTTATCAAGCTTTGAAGTGAAAGCATCCATGCAATCACATATAATCACACTTCCCCCAAAATAAACCTTTAATCCGGTATAACATGGCCTGCCATTACTTGTGTCAAACCAATATACACTTTGGCACTTAGATGCACGTTTGTTTGACCCTGTGTCGACCTTGTACTTTAATGGAAGTGATTTTACCCATTTGCCACTTTGCAGGTTTATTGCACTGCGTACATCTGTGTGTGTGTGTTCACAAGCCCTGTAATAATGTATTATGTAATAACACTGCATCATGTGATACATTTTCACTTCATTATGTA
Source organism: Pampus argenteus (assembly GCA_036937835.1). Taxonomy (NCBI): domain Eukaryota; kingdom Metazoa; phylum Chordata; class Actinopteri; order Scombriformes; family Stromateidae; genus Pampus; species Pampus argenteus. The sequence continues at coordinate 10,452,926 of CM072868.1, forward strand.
ATCACACCTGCATTTTGAAATATGCAGTTTGAACGCAATATGTAATACATTTCGATGCATTTTCTAATAAATTATTACATGTAGCGGCCATTTAAAAAAAACAAAAAACACTTGCACTTTTTTAAAGTAAATGTAATAATATGGTGCATGATGTAATAACCAACCAAAATCAATGTCTTCATTATAAAATTTGTTATAACAACAATAATAACAATATTAGTTGGGAAGTTACTCTACAGTGAACTCTAAATGAGAGAATCTCTAAATCTAAACCCAGCTTTGTAAATAACATTTTATTCACGCTCAATATTGCCTTTCAACATGTCGCTTTTCAACTAGTGACCAGTGTTAGACGCTACAACTTATTCTACCCCTCAATACTTGCAAGTCTATGCAACTTCATTTACAACATGTGCTTTAGAAAGATTAAACGATTTATAAGAACACTAAATAAATGAAGTTGGGACACAGTCATTTATACCTATTTCTTTTTTTTCCCCTTTTCCCTTTCTTGATGTTTTTTTTTCTCCTCTGTCCATTTGAATTTTGCCACACTGTTTTGTCTCCATTGCTGCATTTTGTCTTGGCTTCCAGTCTCATCTTCTCCCTCCGGTTTTCTGTCTTAGTCAGCTTCTTCTCTAGTCAGTTTCCATTTCCTGTCCTGTGGTCACTGCTTGGTGTTCAGTTTAGATTTTTACTAAAACATACTTTACTTTCATTACCATCTAGAGCCAATGCCATTTAATCATGTCTTCTTTTACCTCACTGCGTGGATATTAAACCAGTCAGGGCTCTATAACACAATAAGCTTCAGCCATGAATTTCATAATACTCTATAGGAAAAACTCTTCACTCATGTAGCACACACACTCCTGAATGAGACAAACTCTCCTGACTCTCTCTTAGATCAGTTTCAACCCTCAGGGCAGTAGGGTCCTGACTGCCAGCTCAGACAAAACAGCTCGTCTGTGGGATGTTCAGTCTGGAGTCTGCCTACAAGTCCTGGAGGGGCACACTGATGAGATCTTCTCCTGTGTCTTCAACTATGAGGGTGACACCATCATAACAGGTATACACTGTCCCACACACACATTCACCACTTCTGACAACCACGCAAATCTTAAGCAGCGTATAAACTGCTCATCGCTAGCCCAACAAATGCCTAATTGCACATTTTAGATGAAAAGTGTGCAGCTGTGTCCTTCTGTGCAGCCACCTGTTCATGTTTGTGCTCTCCTGCAGGCAGCAAGGATAACACATGCCGGATCTGGTATTGACCCTTCCCATGACCCATTAAGATGCTCAGGCAGACCAAGGCACGACACAAAAAGGATTTTGTGTTTTACTTGTATGTCACTGTGGAGCTTTCTAATTATGGGTTACCAACTGAAATGGTTTACAGCATCTGCATAAGATTAAAGTGTCTCTTGTTCCTCCTGATACTACTACTGTACTGACCTTCTGGCTTTTACTTTACTGTTGCATTAGCAAGATATTTGCTCATAAAATGTCATCACAAGTAGTTTCAATTTGCAGTTAGGTTTAAATGAATAGTTCAATATTATAATACACATATTCCTTTTTTTGCTCAGTGATAGATACAAAGATTAATATCACTCTGATGTCTGTGCATCAAGGAGGAGGCAATTAGCTTAGCTTATCTTAGCTTAATTAGTCTGGCTTTCTTAAAAAATTCAATAATACACCCACCAGTGTCTGTAACTAACATTCTACAGCTACAGCAAGGAATTTCCCACAAAATGACAATTTGTCACTTTTACATTTCTGTTTGTTTATTTTTATTTCTCAGAATGTTGAATTATCCTTTTATAGCTCATTGTTGAAATATCCCAGCATGATTTATAAAGTTTAGTGACTTTAAATTATAGCAGGCTTATCTAAGCACATTAAGCACATCCCAGATTAATTGCAGTTCTTACGATCAGTGCTGCTGCACTGCAAAAAAAAGTAATGAATCCATATCAGAGGTTATCCTCTGATATTTTGTTCCCACTGCCCTGCCTTCATGTTTCTGGGATGCGTAGGCTACTAAACAGTATTTTCTAAAAGTACAATGTGATTATGAATGTCTGTTTGGTAGCTTCCTAGCTTGTATTTAACTGATGTACTTCCACAAAGATAATGTGTCTGTTGTTATTCTTGCTGTTCCTCTGACATGCTTTTGGAACAACTATGCAAACCGTATACTGTGGATAAATGTGCTACAATGTAGTGTTGAAAGTTGAAAGAAAGTTTGTATTTCACATCACAGAAATTTATTGATGTCAAAAGATAAATACATTCAGTTCTACAGTGACAGAGTTTACAGCTGAATTGTGTGCTTCTTTTCCCAATGCTGATGTAACACTAGAATACCACTAAGTAGAGAAATAAACACATCAAATTCACATACAAATTCAACATTACAAACCTTACTCTGTCTTCCTGACAAAGAAAAAGCTAAAGAGAGCAGTCCACTACTCCAAGGTGCAGTAATTCCAAATCTACAGTATATACAGTACAGCTATCCAAAATAATCAGTTTTCAAGTAACATGAACAAGAGTTTCAAGGTCACAACAGAGGTGGTATGTTAGCCAATGAACACAACAAATATATGGACATTTTTGTTTACTTTTAGCGAATGTGCACTCCTAAGTGGCTATGAACAGAAAGTGAAAGAGCTTTTTCTGGGCTTACATTTTAACAGCCTCTTTTACAAAGTAGTTTTGATACAAAAGATTTGGGCATGTTGAGCTGCGGGAAGAATTGAACCTGATTTTCCTACCTTATATTGGTACTTTGCTTCATGTGTGTTCATTTGGAATATATATAAATAAATATATAAAATAAATAAACTGGAGCAGTCAAAACCTGCTGACTATAATCTCTTGAAGGTTAGTTCATTCCTATTAGGAATGTCCAACCTGTACAGTTTGCTCTGTATCTGTGTCTGACAACTTAGAGTGGTGAATCTGAAAACAAAAAACATGCTTTCATTAAAGGGAGACTGGTCCATTCATGACTACAGACATAAAACACAACTTCCTTGGACAGGATGAGAGGGCAGCGAGGGAGGGGGGATGAATTTCTGATGCTGATGGCTTTGTGCTGTCAGCTTGCAGCGGGAGACACTTGGTGTGATGAGGCATGATGGGGCAAACAGTTAGGAACACGTTAGAAGTGTGAGTGAGAGAGCATGTGTGTTTCTGTTAGCAGGATGAGGGAACTAATAAACCTTAGAGGGTTTCCAAAAGCCAATCAAACAGGCTGGACAGGGACCTGCCCTCTGCTTCCTCTTTCTCATGTACCTTACAGAACTGAACCACAGCGCCGAACAAGTCCGCAATCTGCCACGCCTTCTGAGCCATCAGATGAATCACCCTCTGGAACTGAAAGAACACACACACATAATGAATCCAGCAATAAATATATTCTCATTCATGTCACAGTGCTGGCTGAAAAATATACAGTATGCATAGTTCCAACTTTCAAGAAATTCCCAGTATATATGCCAGGATGCATATAAATGATTCATGAAGTATTAAAGTATAAAGTGCATTACTTAAAAAAAACAACAAACAAACAAACAAGACCCAACCCACCATTTGTGGTTACGATAACAGGCTGTAGCTATGTTTATTGTCATTGAAGTGTTATACATGGTGGCTATTTTATAGAAAGATATTGTAACTTTCAGGCCAGTAAACACATTGTACTCCTGGCAGTGCACAGAGGGGCTATACTAATATATATAATAATACAAGAAAACTACAGAATCAGTTCAGTCAGTCTCCTTGTATTTTTTTTTTGTTTTTGATTTGACTTGCTAACTATTGTGCCCACCTTTGCAACCCTCTTTTCTTTGGACTTCCTGAAGTAGAGAGCAGGAAGGCCCAGCTCGGAGGCAGCAATCCACTGCAGAGCCACTCTCAGCTCTGAGTCCACACACTCTGGTTCGAGGTCACAGTTTACTACCAGCAGCTCCCTGAGGTTGCTGCTGCTGCTCGCTGTCCTCGCTGAACCGCTCTCTGAAAGATCAAAGGTGTGTGTGTGTGTAGGGAGGGTGTATAAGTAATATTAAACTTACTATCATATTTTAGAGAAATAGAGATCAAATCAATTCTCTTTTTCAGAGCTTCTATACTTATTTCTATGAGTGTATCAAATGCCATGCCAAACCTTTGCACACAATCATACAATATGTTTAACTTCATGATCAAATGTAAGTCATTTAATAAAGACGATCTTTGTGTTGAGACATCCCATTAAGATGACTAAGTGAATTCATCACTGCACTTACGGAAGATATTCTCCTTGGTTCCTGCCAGGTGGCCTTTCTCTGTCTCCTCACTGCAAGGAAAAAATGCCAATTGAAAGTTAGAGTAACACACAGTATCACTTAAAAGGAATAGTTCAACATTTTGGGAAATACACTTACTCTTGTTGAGAGTTAGTTGAGAAGATTGATACCACTGTGATATTAATATGAAACTTCCACCAGTAGCTTAGCAACAAAGACAGGAAACAGGGAACCAGCTATCTTGGTGCTGCCAGACGGTAACAAACTCCATCACTTCCAAAGTTTACTAATTATTTAACAAATTATTTTCAAAAACTATTGTGCAAAAACGTATTTTGTTTTTCTCAGGGGACTATTTCATCTACTGGAGCTCTCAACAAAAAAGCAAATAGGTCCATTGCCCAAAAAGTCATTCCTTCAATATAATTGCAAATAAAAAAAGCAATATACTATTTGTAGACTTAAAAAAGAGTTACACCTTAAAGAAAATTTTTTTCAGCACTGGTCTGTGACAGATACCTGATTACTGTGCTCTGAGTGGGCACATCAGAAAAAGCATCCAGGTCTGCCAGGCCTAGGCTCGATGCACTGCTCGTCCCGTTCCTGTAAATCAATAAAAAAAACACTTGCATGTTGTTCAAGACATTCGACATGATCACTGACTTGTGAAGAGAACAATAACCAGATGCAACGATGCAGATTGTGTTGTTCATTAGCTGGTGATTAACATATAAATAGCAGCTGCAGGAGAATTGGACGCTCAATGTGAGAGAGCTGGTGATTTTAGTCTGGTAGCAAGCCTTTCTGAAGATGAGGATGAGGAGATTTGGAGGTAGTTTAGGTGGGTATGGTGGACAGGCAGGGCTAGCAGCTGTGCCCTTGTGTCACAACATGGTTCAGGGATGAGGTAGATGGAGAGTTTGCAAGGAGCAGTGAGTGTTATGGTGGTGCAGACAAACTACCCTTGCAGTTAATAAAGCAAAAAGCAGGTATCTTATATCATCTCCACACTTACCACACAGAGCCTTCCAACTTCTTCCATTTCCTCTCTAATCTACACGTCAACGCCTTAATGCATTCGAACATGCAGTTTATAATGCTCATTATTTAGTCTAATATCATGGCATATAACTTGTTTTTTAAGGTGTCTTCTAATTTTAGCTTATTTCAGATAGCGAGCACAAAGCGGTGACTCCAGGCTGTTTGGTAAAAGTTGAAAGAGTTGGTGTAGTTGGATGAAGCAGAAAATGGTGTAGCAAAATGTTCTTAACTAGAGGCTTTCGATGTGAGAGGTCACATCCCTGTAGCACTGCAGTCTACTACTGCAGCTAGATGTGCATGGGGTGCAAGCAGGGACTCGCCCTGTATGCAAGCTATGGAGAGGGCTTTGTGGAGTGAGCTCTCTGCCATACACTGCCTCAGCAGGTGTGGATATTGCAGCAGCAGGGAGTCAATTGGCATTGGCACAGAAGAGCACAAGAGTCAGTAGCAATGGGCCAATGAGAGTGGGGTGAGGGTGGGAGTAGCAGCATTTGGAGCAGTATCAAAGGAGCAATGGTTACTGACCCCTCGCTCAGCTGGATAAAACTACTGGTCTCCTCGTGGGGGTCATCCTCAGGGGTTATATGGGACCAGCTGCCCATGCTCTCTTCACTGCTAGCACTCATAGAACGCTTGTCCCTCTTCACTACTGCAGCCACCGCCACAGCTGGCCTGTCCCTCTCACTGCTGGGGAGAGCAAACCGCAAAGTGGTGGGAGTGACTATCGACTGGTTGTTCACAGTGTCTGCTGCAATATGGCTAGTTTTCTATTGCTGTTCACTATTCATGTACAGTAAACACTGAGTTATGTTAAAACTAAAATGCATATCAATAGGGAGTATGGGGAAAGTTTCTGCTCCAAAAATTATAACAGTGCTGATTGAAAGTATGAGAACCCCTTGTTTTACCATGATTGTCTTATTTTATCATCACCAGTTTTAAAGTATGACATGTCAGATATACTGTATGTTTTATCAATTGCATGTACTTGTTTAGTGGAACCTGTTTAAAACCACATGAAACATGGATTTAGTGTTATGTGCAAGAGTTAGTGAATCCCCACCTGCATTGGTTAAGTCAAGCAGGTAACAGACTCAGGTCAAACACATTTTAGTGCTTAATTAATCATTTAAGTGGACCAATGAAATGAGACATCCTTGGGAAAGGGATTGGCCTGCACTAATTAAAAGACAGATGAAACCAACCAAACCAACTTGGCCCTATACACATCAACAAATCAACAATGCAAAGAGGAAAGGAGATATAAGACGTCTGGTGAGGGATATAAGACCATCTCCAGAAGATTCCAGCAGGGTTGCTCGAAATAGAAGCCTCTGCTGTCAAAAAAGAACAATGCTGCCTGTTTCAACTTTGCCAGAGAGCACTTGGACAAACCAAAGGCCTTATGGAAGTCCTATTTGGTCACAATCAAAAAAAGAAAAGCCAATACTGCAAATGAAGAAAAGAACCTCCTCCCAGCAGTGAAGCATTGTAGTGGAAATGTGAAGGTCTGGGGCTGTTTTTCTGCTTCTGGAACTAGATGACTCTATATTGTCCGAGGAACCATGAATTTTCAAGTATATCAACAAATTCTTAACCAGATTCTCCTGCCATTAAGCTGGGACAAAAATGGATTATGCAACAAGACAATGATCCAAAGCATTCCAGCAAAACTATGAAGGAATGGCTTCAGAGAAAGAGGATTCGTACTCTGGATTGGCCCAGTCAAAGTCCAGATCCTAATCTTATTGAAATGTTGTGGCGAGACCTGAAGAAGCTCGTACTTGTCAGATACTCCTCCAACCTCTTTCAAATGAATTCTGCAAGGAAGAGTGGGCAAAAATCCCCATAAGCAGATGCGAGAGACTGGAAGACATTTGGTTGAAGTAATGGCTGCAAAAGAAAGGTTCACATACTTTTGCACATGTTAAATTTTCAGTTTTTGTGAAATAAACCACATTGAATTAAATAATGAAAAATATCGCTTTTTGTGTGTGTGTCCAGTATTTGGAAAGTGTGCTTTACAAATTAGGATTTGGATACTTTCAAGCAGTACTGTATATCTTTAGTAAGTTTAGACTAATGACAAGCATTGCATTTGTAATAACTACGTGCCACATTCAAAGAGAGAATTTATTTCAATATCTTTAATGCATCAACAAACTGCATTCCCCAGGGTCACTGTTGGATTTTCACTGTTTTTCAGGAAACTGATTGAATTAAGTCATAATCAGATGATTGAGGGCTGCCATCCTCAACAATTCCAGAGGGAAATCAGGTTTTATTGACTAGGCGAGTGATTGAGTTCCACTCTTACTTAGGGGATAAACAGATGCACTCCAATTGTTTTCTGGATTACATGTATTGTCAAGTGAAAAGTGTGTTTTGTGACTCTCCTGTAGCCCCAGGATCCTTTCAGCTTTCAGCCTCTCATTCACAATTAAACATGTCTTATTTTGAGGATCTGCATTTTAATCAAAACATTAATTAAAAGACCATATATTTTCAGCAGGTGTATTTGATTCCAGATTGGGACGCACTATGAGCTGCTCCAGTCTTCATTACCCTCAGAGAGCATCCCACTAAAATGTATTCTGGGAGAGTCGATACACTACTGCCTCCTCTGAAGGCCACTCAGACACAATTGGAGTGAATCCTGAGACCTTGCTGCGTCCTTGTCTTGCTAATATGTCTGATTTGAATAAGGCATGTAAGACTGACCATAGCCTCTTTTACACAGCCTGTTGAAGGTGGGTATTACTCTGTTATACTGCCTCACCGTTCTATATAAAAGGTACAAACAGGGCAGCATTGTTGTATTGTTGTTCCACCATTAAGCCAGCAGCGGAGTTAGTCACATTGCTGGATCATCTGTGTATAAGGGGCAGTTGGCATGGTGGGACAACACATACTAGATGCTGACACTGACATGTTACACTGACTCCAGAACACCAGCATTAATGATGGGTCTTTTGTATGAAAGGGGCTCATGTCTAATCAGAGCTTGTATTTACTTCATGTACACACACCATTTCTTAGCTAACCTGCTGCAAAACAACTTCCCTCAAGCAAGCTTTAATGCAACAACCAGATTATTTGTGTTAATATGCATGTCATGTCAGTATAATGTCTTATAGTATCTCATGGTTGCAGTGTGTTAACCAAGTGCAGCTTGTAGCTCAAGGTGAGCATGGTGGATAGACGTTTTCTGCACACACTACATCACCCAGGCACAGACAGTAGTGTCTCTAAATGGGTAAATTGGTCCTCTGTGTGCCTGCCACTCCTTGACCAAACTCTAAAAATAGCTTTGTTATGTTTCGGCAGATGTAGGGCCTGGATTTTATTTATTCAGTCCTGATTTAGTTAGACGTGTTCTTATTTTCTTTCTGTTGCTCTTTCAAACAAATGGATCTCTACTCTTCATATTTATGGTGACTGCTGCAGAGCTATGACAAACTTTCTGCCTGAAGAGTTGGTCTGACTCACATAAAAGTTTAGGGATCAGTGCAGTACCTGCTGCCACTGGCTGTGGTTCTCTCTGTACGTTTGGTAGCTGACATTTCTGGCGGTGTATCCTGAGGCCCTCCTGGTTTTTCAGGGTTTAGAGAAGTCTCCTCATACTTCTGATCTCCCTCAATGTGGATCAGCGGCACATCTCTGGGGCCCCTCATGCGGGGTGCACTGCTGTCACTAGCCCCGGACCCTAATCCAGTGACAGTTTGCTCCTGGCTGGACCTACTCCGACTACAACTTAGATGAGATTGTTTGAAGCCCCTCCTCCTTTCACCAACAGGCATGTGACGCTGTGTGTGCAGCCCAGGCATGCCCCCAGCTACTTCTTGCTGGCCCCCGAGTGTAGACTTGCCAATATCCACAATGTCAGCTGCCAGGCGATTGGCAAACTGCTGCACATGGGGCTGGGAGTCTCCTGCAGCCTCCAGCTCAATACTGTCCTCTTGATCAGCAATAATCTTGTTCTTTCTCATCAAGGATTCAATGGAACTTGACCAGGTCTCATGAATCAGCATATCAGTGATTTGGTCAGTCTTACCCCTTTGATAGAGGCAGGAGTCTGACTTGCACAGTCCCGTGGCTGACACTGGGTTGGTGGGGTAGATATTCAGTGTGTCTCCATGCACATTGCGGGCAAATCCATCAAATGAGTTGGCTTTAATGGGCGAGTTGACAGTCAGTCTTGAGTCTGAGGAGCGCCGGTCTGGGACAGAGGACTGACGTATACAGAAGGGTGTTCTTGGAGAGGGTGGGAACAAGCTGTTGCTCCAATCTTTAGTCTTGGCAATGCCATACTCTTTGTTTTCCTTGTCCATATCTCGAAGCATAAACCTGTAGAACTCTTCTGTGATGCTCTCGGTGCTAGACTGTTTGGACAGGCATGATGTGGCCCTGACATTAAGGTGACCATTTTTCTTGGATGCTGCCTGCTGCACAGCTGCAGCCAGAATGCTGCTGGCATTTTTCCCTGCGTAGTAATCCAGGAGAAGGTCAAAGCCCCTGCCCTCAGTCTCCATCTGGTTTACCATGAACCGCGAGAACTCATCTGTGATGCTCTCACAACTTGACTGCTTAGAGATTGAGCTACCACGGCTCAGGTTCTGACCTAAGCGACTGCCAGGGCCCAGGGTGTTTGGTGTGCCTGAAGGGTCTGTGTCTTCTTCTGGAATGCTCTCATAACTAGACGCCTTCCCACGGCTCCACCTCTCACACTGCAACCTGCTGCGTGTCTGACCCGCCTTGGAGGTGTCCACCACATTAAGTTCAGGGCAGTTCATGATCCTGGCTGTGACTTCAGACGCAAAGAGGGCAAACGGGTCCTGTGGTTCGTCCGGGTTTACCGACTCATCTACTACCCGGTTCACCAGCCGCTCCATCAGCTCTGGTTGCTCCTCTGTTTTCCTCTTGATCTCACTGAGACGTGGTGCCCGATGTTTCTTGGAGGCTGCATTGCTGCTCTGACCCTCTTTTCTCCTGAGAACTGTGCGGCAAGCAGGAATCAAGTATGCCTCTGGTCCCTCTGTAGATGTCCCTTTTAGGGCACAGAACCAGGGTTGCTTCCCAGTAGAGTTCTCCAAACATATAGCAGCTAGTTCTGTGGCCATAGACACCACTGTAGCAGCCAAATCATCAGCATAGCAAGTAATGGGTGTCCTGGACTCTGAGTCCGTTCTCCAAGAGAGCAGAGAACTGCAAGAGTTGAGGGAGGACTGAGGGGTGAGGGAAGCCTGTCTGCTGTCACTTCCCATAACTAGTCGCCCCCTCTTCTCTGTGCTGTGAATTTGGATTTCACTCAAAGGTTCTCTGATGGCATTACTGCCCTGCTGGTTCTGCTGGTGGTCAGACCAGTCTTTAGCAGGAAAGGAGGTGGATTTAGACTGACTTTGTTTGCATGATGGCTGCTGCTGTTGCTCTTTGCTGTGTGCTATTGGAGAAGATGCAGTGAGATCATTTTCCTCAAGCACACATTTCTCCTTCAGCCCAGGAACCATTGTAAGCTTATCTGTGCAGTGTAGCATGCCACTCTGGTTATCACTATTAGTGGACTGGCTGTAGCCAACTAAGCACTGCAATTGTGTTAATGGATCCTTGCTCTCCTTGGTGGTAATAGGGTCTTTAGCACAAGTATCACCCTGGTGTGTCTCAAATGACGCTTGGTCATATCTACAGACATGACTGATTTTCCTCTGTGTCAGGCAAAGGATATCAAAGAGCAAATTGTTTACACTATCCTGCAAGAAAACCTGGATGCTTGGTTCATTTTTTCCAGTACCCTCCAGCTCTTTTTTCTTTTTTGCTTTCTCTAAAGCATGCTTAAAGAGACTGTCTGCCACCTCATTGATTAAGTCATCCACCTCTCTTTCATCCATGTAGGATTTTTTTGGACAAGTGATGCCATCTACTATCTTGTTATGGGTGGACTCCAGCAGGTGAGCTACACTCTTGTAGCCTTGTGGCTGAGTAAGTACCTCAGCTGCTTCCCTGTGTAGGACCTCCGCAATGTTGGCACGAAACGCTTCAACACTGGTACCCTCTGCCACACTGCAGTGCAGTGTGAAGACTGCAGAGGCCTCTGCAGCAGACATCAAACCCCGGGATGCTGTGTAGATATCACTGGAATCTGCATCAGAATCGCCACCTTCTCCTGACTCCTCTGTTAGATCCACAGCTGCTACAGCACCTGCTACCTGAGCCATGCCACACATGGCTGAGGAGAAGGAGTAATCACCTCTCTCCTCTGGTTCCTGTAGCTCCTCCTCTGTGTCCCCATCTGAAGCCGATTCCATGGCGAGCTGTTCTGTCAGCTGTGGGGTAGTTATGGTGCCAATAATATTGGCAGCACAGGCCAAAGCCACCTCTACATGTTTGGATGGGTGTCCTCCAGTGTGGTGGGGAGTGTGAGCCTGTTTCCCATTTTCTGGCATCTCTTTGGCTTTGACAGTGATATCCTGGTTAGGTACATCAGACACTTGGGTCTCTGGCCATTCTGCAGCCACATCAGAACTGTCTGGGCTTTGAACTATCACAATCTTGGGGAGTTCAAAAGAGCAGGTGCGCTGTTGTGAAGGCTGTTTGGTCTGTGAAGGACCAATAAAGTTGGAAGATTGTCTAGGGAGGGATACACTGACAGCAGCCTCAGAGACAAAAGATGTTTCATCTTGAGAGAGGCGTATAAAGGCATCTTGCAGTACTGATTCTGCCAGATTGGTGGCGTAGTGACCAGCTGATTCCTTAGTGTGGTGGCTGGCTCGCTGATGCATTTCCCTTTTTGCTTCTATGTCTTCCCTGTTATGATGATGGGCCAGCTGTCCCCTCTGACATGTAAGTCTGACACAGTGTTTCTGTGCAACCTCTACCAAGCTCTCTGCCAGGTCACCACTCTCCGGCTCTATGAGGAGACAGGTAAAAAAAAAAAGGGAAAGAGAAAGAACAGGGAATGAAAAATGTCCACACTGATTAGAAAGCAGCTCCATCAGTTTACAAAGTACCACAGTAGGAGCAGAATATAATCCTGTTTTACCCTTCACTGACTACCAGAGCTGGGATGCTTCTTTTTTGTCCCATTCAACCGCCACCTAACAGATATCATTCATCTCCTGGGCAACCCTGCGGCAATAAATGAATACTTCCTTCTCGTTTTATATATTCTCAGTCATAACCGAAATCTTTCAGTGCTTGCTGCACCACTGTCTTTGTTGTGGTGTTACTGCAATCTCAGGAAGAAATACAGTCCTTCATTTCAACCTTGTGTGCTGTGTCCAAAGTCTGCTCAATAAAACCAAACCTGACTAGAATAACAATCACAATATTAAACAGTGAGTTCCACTTTGATATCAGTAATAATGGCAGAAAAGCTGTCATTTTTCTGAACACTGTCAATTTTGCTTTTTTACTGCATCTTATTTTGCAATGAACTATTTTTAGCCTTCTCTACAGCTTTTTATAGGTAACGATCTGAATATCTAAATGTGTAACAGCTAAACAAGTACTATCTGTATGGATGTCAAAAATGCTGTTTACATTTGATGGACTTAGTAATGTGTTTCTTAAGCCTTTAAATATTACATTAAAATCATGATTAAACTTATTTCAGTTTTTTTTATATCTGTCTGTTTTCTTAGTTGTTCAAGGAACATCTGCTTTGGAACAGCCACTTCATGCATCTTGCACAGTAAGTTTTAAATAAAGAGCATGCTGACTCATGCTGAGCAAACTGTAAATGCAAATGTTTTCAGGAACACTGTGAAGCTGTTCAGGCAGATGTGAGATGACATTTTTTAACTGTGAGGGTGATACACAGGGCTGAAAGTGGGCCTCAAATCAACTATAACATACTCTTGTATCAACATGAATATGAATGTTCAACATGTGTCAATGCGAACAAGAGCCCAGTGCATAAATGTCAACATTTTGACTATTCATGACATGAGTAGAAATTTTCTTTTCATTTAAGTGCAGTAATTCATGAGAAACAAGCGATATGACTCAACAGTACAGTATGTCATAATACAGAGAAATCCATTAAAAAAATTACTGGTCCAACACCAAAAATGAGTAACTTGTTTATTGACCTTATTGTCTACCAGCTTCCATACACAGTAAAAGAAAAAAAATATATTTTTAAAGACATCCTGCCAATACACAAACACACAACACTCAGCTGATAAACAAAACCTCTTTGGCGAAGGTCACAAGTCTCACCATTTCTGAAGCCATCATCCTCGCTGTCATCTCCAAGGTGTTCCGAAGCAGTCAGGAAATCTTCCTCTATGGATGAGATGGAGCGATTGCTGTCGTCATCGACCCGCTGCCCGGCTGCCCAGCCCTGCTGAAGCTGTCGTTCCTTTCCCCACTGCAAACCAATCAGGAACTTGTTGATCTCAAATATGATGCTGCCTGGTTGGGTGGAGCGTCTCTGCCCTGAACACTGAACCAGACACACACCTGTAGTTCTCTGCTGTGACTGCTGGCCCTGAATGGAACATGAATAAATACCCATTATGCACACATAGACACACACACACACACATAATGCTTGTACAAAGTAATACATGTATACACACCTACTCATTAATGTATACAGTGGCACACACCAAGTATGCAGAAACAAATAATTGAGAACACATTCCCACTAACAACACTAACCCATTAAGAGTCACAAAGAGATATGATGAGATGAGATATAATATTATAAACATCTTACTGTTTCTGTAGCTCTTATGTCTGTTTTTATTATTTTTATTCAATATGAGTATAAACCCATTGGATATGCTTATGCTAGTTTAAATATCTGTGCAGGCTCCTCAGGCTGTGAACTGATTTCAAGCGTTTTTATACAATCAAGTATTTGGTGCATTTCAGTCTATGAGATGGTCAATGCCTGTGAATTAAAAAGGTAAATACAAATAAAAGTGCTGTTAGTTAGTTGCTACCACTACTACTAGCTACAGTATCCCGTCTTTGAAGTTATAATATTCTGAAATAGAAAAAAATATTCCAGTGTTTTGTACCTGCAAGTGTATTTCCTGTACATGCTAATATTGGTTTGCTGTCTAACACTTACTGTAGTTCTACACTACAAAAGATTAGATGTTTTTTTTTTTTATTGAAGTGAATGGGGGAGAATTACTAGATAAAATGGATGCACTTCTGCAAAATGTTCAATGCACAAAAGGTTCAAATGTAATCACAGAAAATTGTTGTACAAAAGAACCGCTTGTACTCCTCGCCTCTCTCTCCATGCCAGTTAATTCAAAGGCTGAAAGTACTCGCAAAGGATTTGAAGACATCAGCGCAAACTCACCTGAGAGGGGAAGTGTGGGTGTGTTTGGCAAGTATTTGAGGCTTCGAGGCCACTGAGCAGTAGGATCTCATTTTCTTTCGGCTGGTGGACAGTCAGTAATTCAACAAGCTTTGGCAGGTCTGGAGACACCGAAGCCAGTTTCTGTAGGAGAGACATGCCGAGCACAGAGGCAATGCTACATGAGAAGTCTTGAACCATGGAATGATTATTGATCGCCCACTGCTCCCACTGCCAGCTACAAAAGGCTGCAAAATCTGCATATTATCCAAACATATCAACCCTCTAATTCTGGGTAATGAACTTGAATCCATGGCAACTGAGCCCATGTTTATATATGAAACACAATGAAGTTCCCGGGGAGATGAAAAGTGGGTGGGAAAGAAAAGGGGTGAGAGGAGGGAAAGAATGAGCTCACCTTGACACTTTTGTCATCGTGACAGTCCGTTTTCTGAGGGTCCAGATTCACAAAACAGACCTGAGAGAAAGAGATACAGACACAGACGGACCATTAAAGTGAAGGTATGAATGGGAAGATTATACTATGAAAGCTGAGCATGAGTAGAGTAAAAATGAGAGGACTGAACAGGTAATGTTACTGCATTGCCTTTCCCAGTTCCACTTCTTTGTCATAAAACCTACAAACCAGACAGACTGATAGCTGTCCTCTATGTGATTCACCACTTGCTGTTTTTCATATCTAAATAACAACTGTCCCATTGGTCCCCCAGTGAAGACTTTTTTTTGTCTCTCAGGAGATGCAAGCACCAGGTGTAAACAAGCAATGATTTTCTATCTGTTTCACTTTTCCCGTTTCCTCTTCCGCTCACCCTCTGTTACACTCTCTGCCTCCTTCTGTTCTCATCTCACCTGCCTTTGAATCTGGCTGCAGGTTTAATGGTCTGTGATGCAGTCCTCATGTCACTGCTGGGAGTCTGAGACCGTTTCCACGGCTGCTATTTGATTCTACAGCCCACAGCCTGTGATCTAAGTTGGCATGGCCAAGTTAGTCCTGTGTGGCTAAATGGATAAAGCATGGCTCCCAACAGCAGCGAAGGGGCAGCAGTTCCCACTTGAGCACTCATACTCAGTGTATGTGTGCGGGGTGCTGTCAAGTGCTTTGGAAGAAGTGACATTTTTGTGCCTCAGTCAGAAACACATACATTTCTATATATGTTGAATACCTAAATGCTGCCATGCTTGTCATTATTCATCAAACCTAGTTGTAATGTGAGTCACTGAGACATTTGCCATCTTTTCTATGCAAAACACGCACAGGTGGGATCTTGCTCTCTCTCTCTCTCTCTGTTACCTCTACCTGCTGCTTTCTTCTCCCTTTTCTCTCCTCTCTATACCTGCGAAAAATATACACCGTTTCAAAAAAAGACATCTTGACACACATCACTGTTTGAAATCATTCCCCTTGAACTACTTGAGGTGCACTTGATTCATTATACTCTGTTTTTAAATAGCCTCAGAGCTTGTGAGATAGACTTTCATCTTTTTTTAAATTATCTGTGTTGTATTTAACAAGATCTTGAAGATCTGTTACCGGGAAGCCATGTCGAGATATAGTAACCGCAACAGATCCAGCATCAAGGTCTATTTCTTAAAATTATGTCTAGCTGTAGGCAGATTTGAAACACTGCTACCATAAATGGGTCAAGTTTATATTTCAAAATCAGGCTGCAATTTTGCTCCGCTTTACAGAATTTTGTGGATTTGCTTCATCAAAGTAAAAGCTAAGATTAAGACAGAACAATGCCACAAAACAACAAAAACTGTACCGCAAAGCCGGACCGGATGAGCCGAAATGTCCTTCAGCTGAAGTGGTAATGTGGCACATTCAGAACAAGCCAGTTTCCTCCTCACCTCCACTCGCTATCCTCCAGCCAAACATTTTCAAAACTATCAAGTCTAATGTGATGAAAAGTGTAGCTTGAACATGTATTAAAAAAAAGTGAAGTCAATGACAGATGACAATGAAAAGGCATTCCTGTCTCACCCTGATCAAATCAAGTGTGTGTGTGTGTGTGTGTGTGTGTGTGTGTTTCTCCTCTGCCCCTTCATGGACTGTATGTGTAACATTAACATTTATTTGAATACCAGGAGACTTGCTCCTTTGTTACCTTTTCCTCAAAATAACAGCAATCAAGGACAAACTGTTTGCTCATTTGCTTGTCTGTTGTTCCGATCAGTTTAATGAGTGTGATGAGAACCTTTCTGTCTGAATAGCTGTTAAATGTCATCAAGATACACAAATGGCCTGCGGTTATTCTACAATGTTTACTGAAACCAAAGACAATGGCCTGATGCTCCTTTCTGACCCTCGTTGGATAGTAAATAGGGCCTTTAAAATCTGTTTTTCCTGTATCTGAATGCAGATACATGCCCATGTGAGTTCTGATTTAGCATTTAATACAGTTTTCAGTCCCTGTCCTAACAACAACACATGAATGAGTGGTTTGGCACCGTTGCTCAAAAGCACTTCGGCACCATTCATTTGAATTATTATTGGAAATCATCCCAGAAAAGCAGCGACAACACCTTTCCCTGCCTGCCAACACAAACACACTGTCTGCAGGTAACACACAGTTAGAGGAAAAAAAGGGGGGCGAGAGATCCGCGACTTTGACCTTGAGAAGGGTGAAACAATTTAACCCCATCAGACGGTGAGAGCCAAGAGGCAGTTGTTCTAAATTTGGGAAGCAGAGGACCATCTAATCATCTCTGTGTCCATGTGCGAGACGAGCCCAGGGACACGCTCTGATTCTATCAGTTTTTCACAGACACACTGGACAACACACTTGCATCAGCCGGCGTCTGGCTGACCACATAAACACCAGCTGAGGTATATAAAGAGCCGAGTGATATACTCGAGGACATAATAGGTCTCCAGATGACAGACGAAGCCAGTTTTAACAGCCTGTGGTGGTTTTTCCGGAGAGGAAGAGAATAATCTGGATTCAACCCGCTTGACATGAACATCTGTATTTTCCCCAGCTTGTGTCAAACATCTGGCTGCAGCAGAGGTTTGGGTGTCTCTTCAATATTTCTCGCGCCACTAGTTGCTCAGCTCATGTGAATCTACAGCTGTGCCCAACATCCGCCCAACCAACCAAAGTGAAACTCAGGGTGACTCTGACCACCTGTGCTGATGATGGACCACTAAGACCAACTAGTGTAGATTATTAAATCAATGTTTCTGCAAGGTAACATGAAGGACTTAAGAGAATCTTTCTACTGGAAAAAAAAAAACATGTAGGTCAGTCTTGTTTGCATTTTGTTAGTTACATTTCTTGCATTGCATCCTTAATAAAAAAAAACAAAAAAAACAAAAAACCAACTAATATAGTATAAAATAAGTTGAAAGTCAATATCCAGGCATGTACTGTAACTTCAGGAAATTTTACATCACTTTTATGTTCAACGTTGCAACGTATCTATGCACAGAATCCCATTTATCCTTGGACATGCAAAACTGTCAGCCAGGCAGATTTCTTTCTCTCTACTATGCCTACAAATACACACATACTTAGCCACAGTTTCAGTACAATATTAAGTGCACAGACAAGGTCAATATAATAAACCATTACAAACATTTCAGTCTCTTTTGTCCATCCTAACCTCATTCCTCTTTAGCAGCCCTCCCTCTCTGCTCACTACTCTCTCCTCCCACACACAGCTGCTGCTCTTGATCCTTCCCTCCTTTTTTTTTTTCTTTAACTGCGGCTCTTTTTTTTGTTGCTGCTCTTTTTCATGACTTGAAACACACAAATATTTTAGTTATGCTAAACATTTAGTCCTTCATACTGGCTTTGTGTGCGCTCCCTTTGGTCACATTACTGAAATAATTACTGTTGTTGAGAACAGGACATGGGTGACTCTTTGTTTTCATCAGACTTATTTATGGGCTCCTACAATTGTAGCTACGGTCCTTTTTTTTTTTATCCTGCATCAGTACTATCATTGCCTTCTGAGTGTCCTAGATTTGCAAATTTGTGGTGAACTGCCATTCCCCATCCATGTACAGCTTTACTGTTGCATGGAAAATAACCTTACTGCCGCCACAGAGGAGAGCTCACACTGAGGTCACTATACTAAACACATCGCTCTGTATATGAGAGTTTTGATTTATCTCAATAGCAGGCAACTTTAATTTTAATTCATTGTAAGTTTAATTTTATTTTAAGTGACGTTTGGGGGGGAAACAACATAAAGGCTCAGTGACTCTGCCATATTAATTTTATGCTTCATTTTATGATGTTGGTGAAGTGAGCAGAAGGGCATGCTGATCTCACATACTGGTGACTATAAACAGCCTTTTTTCTGTTCATAAATTTCAGTGTGCAGATATAAAATGCCCAACATCAGCTGTTCATGAAGCATTACATGAAAATTCCACATGCTGCACATGTTGTCCATGTCTAGTACTGCTTCAAGTATGTTACCACTCATGATGGAAGAAACTGTGCTTTAATAAAAATGTGAAAACAGTGTTTACTTAATCAGCAACTGTGCCTTTCAACTGCTGGAAGAAATAGGACATATGCAGCATTATGAGTAGTGAATATCTAGCGCACACGCACACACACACACACACACACACACACACACGTTTGGCTGTGAGTTGCTGAGTTTGGAGCCCTGGGCTAAGCAGAACATCAAGAAGCTGTCGCTGTATTCACAACATGAATACTATAGAAACGTTATGGAGAATGTGAGAAAATGGGGGGTGTATACCGAGGTGTCTCTGCAGAATGTGTTCATCCCCCTGTGTATCAGCAAATGCATACATTGCAAATGCATTGGATCATATATCTATCAGTTGAAGAGGAAACGTATTTTCTGAAGCTTTTTGTGGTAATGTTGTGGTCGGAAACATGTCAATAGGTTCATACAAGAGAATAAACATCTGAAAAGAACAACAACAAAAAATAAATAAATAAATAACCACCTGTGAAATGTCTAACAGCAGGTTATGGGCAGACCCAGAGTGGTAAATGTTGAGCAGCTTCTGTCTTCCGTCTTTGAAATGCATAAATTGTAATGTGTTGTTTTCACATTTGGAGAAGTGCTAAGATATGTTTTCACAGTGTTTTTAATACTAAGTGTAACAATGATCTTCACAGAAAGCTCCCTGTGACGGTTTCTCCGTCTCGTGGGTTCTTTCAGCACAGAGTAGACGGACCACAGCTTTGTTCACAGTTTTAGACGCTTTATTTAATACATACAAATAATTCACACGGCAGCCGATCGCAGGCTTCTTGCTGCCGTCTGCCGTGTGTCTTTCCGTGCGTCTTTTCCCGTGCGTCCGTGGCCGTGCTTCACTCGGTCATGCTCTTCTCTCCCTCTGTCCAGCACGCCACTATATCGGGAGGTGAGAGTGATTAACCACCTGGGAACCGGTGTGGCAATCACTCTCACCTGGCGCTGCTCTCCCGCGCCCTCTCCACACCTCTCTCCCGCAGCTGATGCACCACGCCCCCTCCACATATCCCCACCGCCCGATTTAGGCCGGGGAGCCATCCGGCCTAACCTACTCCCCCCCGCCTCCCCCCAGGGAGCGGGCGCGGAAGTCGTCCACAGGCATCTGCTCCCCCGGCCTGCGGTGGAATCTCTGGAGGGGTACAGCAGACAGGGAAGAGGAAGAGTCACGTCTGGTCCTCGAGCGCCTCCCTTCCTCCAGGTCTCTGCTCCTCGAGCACCTCCCTTCCTCCACGTCTCTGCTCCTCTCTTCCTCCCTGTCTCTCTGAAGTCTCTTGACAGCCGGGGAACGAGAGGCGGGGGACATGGAAGCTCGGGACAGGTGCGCGTCCCTCCCTCTGCCGTTTTCTTGTTGAGGCGGCGACGCCGGCCTCTTCTCCGTCTCCGTCCTTTAGTCTTTAATGGACTGGCGAAGGGCGCCGAAGGGCCGGCAACCCGGATCACCTGCCCGACCTCCCTCACTGGACACTCCCGGCGGAAGTGTCCGGGCCGCCTGCACCTCCAGCACTCCTGTCCTGCCGCCCGAGGGACCTTCCGTGGGCTAGGAGCAGCGCCCCCAGCGGCAGGACCCTGTGTCGGGAAAGAAGGAGAAGGGATGTTAGTGCGTGGCGGGGCGTGGGTCGAGCCGGTGCTTGTCGCTGGGGAACGGGAGCAGGTCTTCTCCGGGGCGCCGGCACGGGACAGGCGGGAGCGGATGGCTGACCCTCCTGCGCCCGGGCTCTGGAGACGACGGCTAGGTGGTCCTCCGCCAGGGTGATGGCCGCGGCCAGGTCCGCCGGGCGGTGGCCGCGCACCCAGTCCGATGTCGCCGCCGGGAGCCCCTCCAAGAACTGCTCCGCCACGATCTGCCCCATCAGCCGTTCCTCGCCGGCGGAGTCCCCCGGTTGCAGCCATCGCGTCGCCGCGTCTTTTAGCTGCCGGGCGAAGATGAACGGCCGATCCGCGGGCCCCAGCCTGGCTCCCCGAAACCGGCGGCGGTGGTCCTCCGCCGCGGAGCTCATCCGACCCAGGATGGCTCTTTTGACGTCCCCGTACCGATCCCGGGAGAGTCCCGGCAGGCCGAGCGCCGCCGTCTGGGCATCCCCCGACAGCAGGGGGAGCAGCCGCACGGCCCACTCCGCCTCCGGCCAGCCGCACGCCGACGCCGTTGCCTCGAACGCCTCCAGGTATGACTGGGCATCATCGCTCCCAGTCATCCTGTGCAGGGCCATGCCGGAGAGCGAGGGACCCGGCGACGTTGTCCCCGCCCGGCCCAACATCGCCTCCAGCAGCTGCGTCTGCCTCTCCCTCTGCTCCTGTAGCGCCGCGAGCTGTTCCCTGGTGAGCACGGCCTCGTCCCGCCTCACCGCGGTGACCTCCGCCACCATCTGGGCCAGCGCCGTCGCTTGCTGCGGCTCCGCCATCACCTCTGTGCTGAGCCACATTGGGTGCCAAAATGTGACGGTTTCTCCGTCTCGTGGGTTCTTTCAGCACAGAGTAGACGGACCACAGCTTTGTTCACAGTTTTAGACGCTTTATTTAATACATACAAATAATTCACACGGCAGCCGATCGCAGGCTTCTTGCTGCCGTCTGCCGTGTGTCTTTCCGTGCGTCTTTTCCCGTGCGTCCGTGGCCGTGCTTCACTCGGTCATGCTCTTCTCTCCCTCTGTCCAGCACGCCACTATATCGGGAGGTGAGAGTGATTAACCACCTGGGAACCGGTGTGGCAATCACTCTCACCTGGCGCTGCTCTCCCGCGCCCTCTCCACACCTCTCTCCCGCAGCTGATGCACCACGCCCCCTCCACACTCCCGTTGAAATAAAGTTCTCTGATGCACTGTGTGATCCATAAACGCACACATGAGACTGTGTGGAAGGCTAAATCCTTATATAACATAAAACAACATACATTTCTTCCTATCTCTTCACCCGACCTGTACTGTATCCAGGCTATAATTATCTTATTTTGCTTTATTAGTAGTTACCTGGGTCTACAGGGCATTGGCAGCTAACCTGCACTCAAGGCTGAAATACCAACTCGACAAAAAGCTGCCCTGAGGCCCCAGACCTTCAGGCCCTCAAAGGCCTCACTGTGCGGCAATTACTTTGAAGAAATTTGATTAATCGTAAATTTCTGAAGCACAACAAGGTAGCAAAGCTCTGAACTGAATTGTGTTCCCGCACATGCATAGCTACGTCTGCCTTATGGCGTCTTGCTGTTATTCGTCTTTGAAATCGTTCTACACAAACTGTAACCATAATCCTTTAGGCCAAGAAACATGTCACCCAGTTTCTGGACAAAGGAATATGATATATCAGACTGCAGATACAAACACTCGTAAGCAGGATCAATTCATTAACAGTTTGTCTCTGCACATGGGATTTGTTGACAGTAAGAATAATATAGAAAACTGATATATATATATATATATCTCGAAAACTATAAAAACTGTTTTTATGATGGCAATCTGAGGTAAAAAGGCGAAAAGAAAAAGGTTTCAAAGGAAAAAGAAGGTTTGTTATCCTGCTCTGATCTTGCTGTGGCTGATGGTATATTTATTCAGCTCTCTCTCTCTATTTATGGACCCAGAAAGGGACAGGTCAGGACACAACACAAGTGTGTGAAGTATTTGAATCCTGTGATTCAACGGATCAGTCTTCTTTTGGGGGGAAAAGGTTCAAAGCAAGAAGACAGCTGAGAGGAGAGATGTTGGGAAGTACTTGGTTGAACAGCTTGGGTAAAAAAACAAACAAAAAACAACAATATAACCAACTACAGGCATTACATTTAATTAGTCCTTTTGCTTTCTATTGTATATGCAGGTTTTCCCTCTTGGTCACAATGACTTCTTTTTGTTCTTTTATTGCTAGATTATTATTATTATTATTGTTGTTGTTGTTTTTGTAAACCAGGATGTTCTTTTTTTTTTCAATAAACGAAATTGCAACATGGAAATCAGATGCACGGAGATTAGATAACTAGTTTCCTTGTAAAGAATAAAACACAAGGTGCCATCTTCCTGTTCAAAATGCTCTTCCCTGTCAAATCTCTCAGTGGTGTGATGAAATTCAGTGTGACTATCGCAGCAACATGACGCTTCTCTGTGACTTCATGCATTAAAACATGAGTGAGTGATCATAGGTGACAACATGATACAGACAGAGGTGTGTGATTGCAGCGAAAAAGCGGAAAATCCAGAGCTTTTATCTTTTATTCAGCTCATAGTTTTTAACCTTCTGCACTCGTTATTTTTGGATTATTTCTGTTCCTGAAAATGTCAACACTGATTTTTCTTTCGCTTTTAAAACAACCAATTTGTGGAAAACTCACTCTAACGGCATAATCTGGGTTATTCTGGATGTTAAGGATTGTCAAAAAATGGTCTAAACTGAAGTTGAGATATCGTTTAGTAAAATCTGAATATGCTCTATACAACCTTATAATTATAATGCTGCCCATTACAGTTAAACAAGGCAAAGTCAACAAAAGGAAAAACAATAAGATCCCCCTCTATATTACCCTGTGGTCTGTTCTGCACCGCTCTCCACCGGCAGAGTTTCTGATGTTTTATTTTTGTTTGGATTAGCATCTGTCATTTCACCTTCTGTGTTTCACTCTTCCTCTCCGTTTTCCACACTCGGCTTTCTGTCTGCCTCCCTGTACAGTTCAGGCTAGGACAGAAGAATTTATTTCTAACGTGGTGTCATCAATCTTGAACCCTCCCCACTTGATTGATCGGCTGTGAGAACTGCGGAAAGCCGAACAGAGAATTGAGAATCAGAGGAGAGCAATCTGTCACGTCAAAGTCCGAGAGCAATGCTGCGAGAGGACGGGCCGCATCTGTTTGCTGTTCGCATTAAACTTCCCTCTGATTCATAGAAAAACAGACACAAAGTAAAGAAAACAAATGATTATTGTCTCATTTAAACAAACACTGTGAAGATAAAGTTGTGTTGGATTTTTACATCTTACAAAGGAACAACAAAGATAAAACTGCCTGCGTAATCCCAAACTCAGGTAGGATCTTGAGGCGTCTGTTCTGCAGAGACAAGGACTGAACGAGTGATGGATGAGCTATGGTGCAATGCAGAAATCTATGACTATAGGACTCAATCTAATGGTCACTTGATGAAATTTTCCCTTCAAAAAAATTACTAAACCTGCCAAAAAGGCTTCATACGTCGTCGACACCTAACCCTGAGTGATGGCAGAAGAGCATTCAGTGATTCAGTCAGACGTCCGTTTCAACTTACACACAGTTGTTTGAGTCCTGTGTGTGTGTCCTGTTTTAGAGAATACACTTCATGTCTGGGGGTTTCAGGAACAATCAACCGTCTTTGTTTAATTACTGCTATTTCTGTTACCTTGGTAATGATACTTGAAACATGGGGGAAAAATGTCACAACACTTTGTGGAGCACAAATACACTTTGTGTATTTATTATGCATAACATGGACTGGCTCCAGTTTATGAGAGATGAATTACAAAGAAAAGTGCCATACAGTTTTAATGGCTCTAGAGAAACAGATTCATTCAGTAGTTGTTTCAGCATCTCTCCATGAGAAGATTAAAAATAAAAATAAAAAACCAGACAGAGCCCACTGCTCTTGCAGTTAAACCTGGATCACTAAGTTGAGACTCTGATCAGTATAGTGTGAGTCATGGCAAAGAGATAGTGCTGCTATACCAGTCCAGAGGCATAGACTTAGATTTAAAAAAAAGGGAGGGTAGCATATGAGATATTTTGCAGCTAAAGGTGAGAAAATTGATTTCACTCCTGAGGAGATGAAATTCAGACTCATTATTAGGCTACCACTAAAGTGATTGCTGGATATATTATTCTTATTGAGAAACTACATTTTATTTGATGTTATTAGAGTGAACAGATGATTTCAGCAGCTTTCTTTAACAAGGACCACCCACAGTACAGTAGGGACCTTGAACCGTCGTTCAAAGCATTTCTCCTTTTTGCTTTCTGTTTTGTTTGTGTTTTTGTTTCCTACATCCTTGACCAAACAACCAACAATGTCCTTAGTAATACAAACACATACTGTGTGTCCAGAGCAGTAATTGTTCTGACAGATATCACCCTTCTTTAAATTTCTAACTTAATTGCTTATATTTTTAAACACCAGTTACAGTATTGTGTCATTCGCTGGTTTCTGGTGCATGTAAAACATGCAAATGTAAAATGATGCAGCAGGTGTAAATCTGTCTTCATAAAGGCTGAAAATACCATTTTAAAAAAAGCAATATTTAGGAGCTTAATTGTTACAGAAATAAGCAAACCAAAAACCAAAAGCTCAGTATTTAGAATCATAAAATCTGATGCAGAATATAAGAGTCTGCCTCCCTGTGTCACCTCATGTCATCATGACATTTCAAGATTTGTATTTGTGCTAAATTTATTCTAGCATGCATTGGACAGAAGAGAGACACAAGAAGAGCCTGTAAATGGCTCTTTAACAACACAACACATTACGGTATGTACCAGGACAGATTCTTAGAAGCTTTTAAACTTTGCTTTTCATTGCAATATAAGATTTCTAGTAATTTCAGCAGGAGAATATAGAAGTTTGGTTCAGTAAATGCACATAGATCACAGTCATGTGGTTGTTTGTCATATTGTCCAGGTGTGCTGCTGATGACTGATACTTATCCAAGAGTTTGTAATCAGATTTATTAATTGAATAGAGATAAGACTGATCATTACAGTGATTAAAACACTGTAAAATACAGTATAACAGTCAGAGTAGGAAATTAAAATGAGTTCACTATAGTGACTCTGTGTAGCTGTGCACATTTCTATGTGAAGTCGCGCTGACATGTCTAGACTGATAACATCATGCTGAGTGCTCAGAAAGTAGAAAGTAAAGGGCTTTAGTCCAGCAAGAGTGCAGCTCTAATCCAAGTAGCGCTGTTGATCATTTTCTCACTCAATCAATTAGTTGTTCAGTCTATTTTAGAAAATTGTGACAAATGTTAACAACCCAAAGATATTCAGTTTACTATCATAGAAGACCAAAGAAACCAGAAAATGTTCACATTTATGAAGCTAGAACAAGAGAATTGATGCATTTTCTTCTTGACTCGATTATCAAATTAGCTGGCACTTGATTTTCTCATATAATTGACTAAACACTGGAGAGTGAAGTCCAAGGTGAGAGTCAGTCGACTGAGATCCTTGTGTTTGTGTTGCAGCAGAGATGACTGCTCTCTGATAGCTCGATTCGCTCACTGTGATCAAATAAACACAACAGATACACATTTATTCTACAAAAGCCTCTTCCTTCAATAATTGGATTACTAAGGACCTGCTGAGACTAAACTGAGCTTTTAACAATCTTACAGCAGAATGCAATTACATAGTTTACACATCTATTAAAAGACACTCCTCTGGTATATTTCAAGCAGTGAAATTATGCTGCATTCATTGATGCAAAAAATTGTTCCAACTCATTTGTGAGAAAACACAAGCACGGTCCTCCTTTTTTTCCGTAGCATCATTTCACTCAGTGGATCTTAAAATGATACAGAATTCAGCATCATCACTGGCTGACAACATCAGAAACATTATTTATGGATTTTAGTGATTTGTATCAGCCATTGCATCAAAATGACATCCCTCTTCTCAACACAGGAAGTGACACATCAAACCTTATGAGCAAAAGCCCTCAAAAAGACAGCAGCATGAGGGCACCTACAACATTCTGCAAAAACATGTTTCACCATGTCCATGCCCACAAGACACCTAGAGGGGCATACAAGAGGGCAGTTTATAGACGTCATATCACGTCGTTTCTTCCTTTAAATTCAGACTAACAGACAGTTACCTCTCTGTCGTTTGAGGCAACAAACACCCCTCCTGCAGCTTTAGGATTCTACATTAGAAATGACTTGACTCGTCTTTGTTGCCAAAAAGGGTCCGTGTTTCATCGTCTGCAGTATGCTACTCACCATGGTGCAGCTGCCCTCCACATCGTCGTCCAGCAGGCCCAGTCTGCACAGAGCCTTCTCATTCCTCAGCCAGTACTCCGATGAGTCCAACACACTGTTACTGCACAGCACCTGTAAACACACAGATAAACCTTGCTCAGGTACATGGAGCATCATATGACTACACACATGCATTCACAACGTCTGAGTCACCCATTCACGTTCATCTGCCACTCTCTGTGCACCCCCCTACCCCCCAGTTGATGGAATCAATTGACCTTTCTGCAGGACCTTTTTTTTTCACAATAAGTGTCCGCGCCACAGAATCAATAATCTGTCAGCTAACCAGACATTGCACATAATATATACAACATTTATTGTCTTCTCACAGGAGGGCCATTTTAATGAAGTCTTTAGGATGAAAGCTGCAGCTGTGCAGCTGCCTTTGACAGGACTATTGACTTTCCTGTTTAATAACCACACAATTACAATTATTTATTTAAAGACGGAAATAATGTTTCTATTGTTGCTAATCACAGTCCTGAGTTTGACTGTATGGTTTATTTTGCTTTAATTATTTGTCAAATAAGAAGGAAGGAGACTGTTTGCTATGTTAAAAAAACAAAAAAAACAACCACTAATATACAGCAGATAAAATATTAAAAACACATGCCATATATACACCATTCTGACACATTTAGCTTGACATATGACGGATATTACGTACATGTTGTTCACTCTCACTGTGTATTTATAGTGACATCATGCCCTCAGGAATAGGCCATCTGTGCAGGCCCTCAGCCAGGTAAACGTGACGTAGACTCAACTGATCTCACGGAGAGCGATCATATCAAAGACTGCTGGCACAGGTCAGCGGAACCAAAGGCCCAATTACAAGAAAGACATCACTGTGTCTCTACAGGACACTTGAGTGGAAGTGAGTTAAGATCATGAGCGGTGGGCTAATTAGGAACACACACATTCAAACACATACAGTAAGACACACACACACACACAGATAGATCCACACACACACACTTTGAAAGGAAATTCAATCTAGTCTTCACCTCAGCCCACTGATCTGTGCTATTTCCCCTCCTGTCTTCTTGGCTCTGGGAGATGATAAATCTACTGGGCTGACCCGAGGGCCTGACTGTTCCTCTTATTACACAACCCCTGGGTGTCACAGGCACCCCAGAGGAGGAAATGAAAATCTCTTGCATTGCTGGAAACACACAGATAAACTGACAGGAGGAGGCACATATGATTGACAGGTGTACATGCAAATGAAAGAGAAAAGACAAAGTGTCCATGCAGCAGATGGAGGGACACACAGTGGAGTATTTCCCTCCTATTCTGACACAAACACATAGACACAACACACAATTTGTTTTTTTTTACCTTCTTACAGGCGCTGATGGACAAGGCCACAGTGCTCTCTGTGCTGCCTCCCTCCACCTCGGCCGACTCTGAGCCTTCAAACATGGCAGACGACTGGAAGTTACTGCAAGGCAAAAGGGCACGAAGTTGACTTTGTCAGAGCAGGTTCTCGTCAAGAGCTCCACACCTCACTTCTAAAAAGTGTGGGATCAGTGCAGACGGGGTTATCTCCGCTCTGACGGGGGCAGCCTATTGCCTGTCACATTTGTTCCTACTATACAGCAGTGGCACTCCTTCAATGAATTCACCAGACAGATATAGTCACGTAGGTGAATCATTTCAATAGTCTGAGCTGAACTTTTAATTCAGAAAATGTACCGGTTTATAGCCGACCAATGTGATTGTATTTAGTGATGTTTTCTTTCTGCATGAACTGCATAATGTTTTGTCTGGAATGAAGGCAAAGCCAGTTTTCTGCAGTCTGTTCAAGAGAAGATGTAGCTACTATCCAATGTAGCCATTCCTGTTCATAATCTCACTGTACTTGCATCAAAGCATCATGATCACTTTGCCAATCTTGCAATCTGACAACTTTCAAAGCACAAAGCAGCAGAAACAGGGAGACACAACATTCGGTACATTAGACATAATTATTCGATAACATGATGGGGGTGTCTATCAGAGTATGGTGAGCCCAAAACCACATTTAAAACTAAAATAAATAAATAAACCCAAGAAGGCGTCATTATCCTCTGTGCATGCTTTCACTGAGATAAGTCAAGGGAGAGCTTATCTGGAAGAGCATTAATGAGGATCAATTTGGAAAATAAAGAGGCTGGGGATGCATATTCAAATAGGAACAGCTGTTTATTTCTATAATCCACATATTTCAAAACAAATTAAAAGCATTCCTTTTAGAAAGCCCACAGGGATCACACAACTGTGTCTTTTTGCAGTAACCGAACATGCCTAAAGTGCTGTGAATGGCCGGACACACTGAAGAGAGAGAGAGAGAGGGAAAAAAAAACACGTACTGGAGATAAGTGGTTATGATGTGCTTTAAATAGGCTGCCGTATCTGCAAGGCACACACCAAAACATCCAACACACACACACACACACACACGAGAGAGAGAGAGAGAGAGAGAGAGAGAGAGAGAGAGAGAGAGAGAGAGAGAGAGAGATTCTGCGGTGAATTATGTTGGATGCAGTAAATTGGACGCGGGCGACACTGTTAAAAAATGTACATGAATACAATCTAACCCACCCAATCAAAACAGACATGTATGTGGTCGGTGGTCGTCATGCAAATGTTGAGCAATCCTCATAGGAAATAGAGGAAGGCCAGCGGGGTGCATTCGTCGTGCTCGACCTCCTTTTTAATCTTTGCGCTTAACGACCTTCCCATCACGACACGGCGGTGATTGACAGGTTGGTACCCAGCGGGCATCCACCTGACGTGAGGACACAGTTAACCCCCTGAAATGTCTGTCTTTCAAGGACAGCCCTGGCTGTGGTTGAGGACAGATGCCAGACTTCAGAAGCCAGCAGGCAACTTTAGGTGATTCCGGTTTAACGCTTTGGAAAACATTCAAACAGACAGAGATAATCACTGTGGCAAGTTGAGCGTCTCAAGACTGCAGGAGCCTTTAGTTTTGGCTTTAATGTGTAATAATTATATAAATAGGACTAAGGCTTATTAAAAAAAAAAGCAGACTGAAGAGTGAAAACTGTACATTTCTGTTTGAAACGTTGCCATGCATTTATCAGTCAGGCCACGCAGGCTCAAACATCTTGTTTACCACAAACACTGATGGTCTCCCGTGGACCTACACACAAACTGACACACTTTGCACAGCCGAAGGAAAAAAACAACAACAACCACACTTACACACACTTCATTCAATATTTTAAAACGGTGCCTCAAACATTACACACACGTGGAAGAAATGTGGGGAAATATAATGGAACCACATAGATGCAACAAAACACATATAAAGTAAATTGACTGAGAATTTAAGTGCCTACAGGCAGAATAATTATATTGATTTGGTTTGAGAGTTTGCGACTAAAATCCCGGGATAATAAGCTGTCTCTTACCTCGGTGTTTTCAGGAGACACTTTGCACCTGCCATTCTGTCAGAAAAGCCAAACTGTCCTCAACCGGTGTGATTATTCCCTCTGTGGGGGCAGGGTGAAAGTGCCTCGACGCGTAATAGTCTCCAGGACACTCTCCGGTCCAAATGCGCATCCCAGGCTGAGCACTGAAGGAATCCCAGACTGCTTCACCGTGACTGGGGGAGGACTGGAGGAACTGAACCCGGAGGTATCCGAAGCAGCAGCAGCAGCAGCAGCAGCAGCAGCAGATCACTGGCTGCGCGTCTGTCCGCCAAGTGCAGAGTGCAGGTGCAGCGCAGGAGCCCCGCGTGGATCAAACGTAATGAGCTGCACGACACAGGCGAGGGCATTGATATGGTGCACGCGCACAGTGACGCACACGTTTGTGTACTATCGGAGGCAAGTGCACACATACGATGACAGTAACATCCCAGTTCACATGGGACTGAATGGAGAAAGACTGGTTTTAAGTAGTCTATAATAACAGCAGCAGTAGTGAATCTCCATCACAACTGAAACAAATGATTGTTTCATTACTGTCATTCCCTGCAAATCTCAGCCCTTTGCCAACTTTCACACTGCATATGAATTCCCCCTTCATTGTTCCCTCAGTGGTTCAGGCACCTTGTTGTTACAACACAGGGTCATTGCCACAGATTTTATAGTTTACCTGCCTTTTGCTCCTTTGACCTCAACACACAAACAAATGTCTATGGACATATTTGAAGTGCTTTTTATTTTCAGACATGAACAAAAAAGATGACCTGCCCACTGTCACTGTAGGGGATAAACTTAGACTCCATCAGTGAGCAGTCTCCATGGAAATATCAAAGTCTCCTGTGCATCGTCTCTGGGATAATTACAGTTAGTGGATATGAATATTCATTCCTTTTATCATGTGATAACGGTCTCTGCAGGTCATATATTCAATATGATGTATGACAGACTTATTTTCTTGTTTTTTTTTACTATTCCTTGGCATTAACAGACATAAGGAGTTGTTCTTCATGAGGTCACCATCTTATTTTATAGTGTGCATTTTGGGAACATGTCTACGTACAGTATAGTCAAAGTGTGTGAGCCTTTACATTACATTACCACTCTCATATTTGTATGTCAAATATGAAGCTACAGCATAAAGGAAGTAAGCTTAGCAAAAAGCCTGCAATTAGCCTTGCTCTGCTCAAAGGTAAAGCAGTTTTGCATGCAGACAGCGTGTACTGTATGTTGAGAGCAGGTATGGCTCACAGACAGAACAGGGACTTCCAGTCACATGTATGTGTACGTACTTGAAGAACGAATATTACCACATCTTAAAAAATGTTTTGATATATAAAGAAACAGTTTTCATCTGACTGGCACCACTCTGAGCTTTGATGACCTGTGTAAATATATGAAAAAAACAAACAAAAATAAAATCCCAACAAAATAGACATACACATCATAGATCCCAGACTCCCGATTGCCATTTGAGATAGTCCTCATCTCCATCACCTAAAGCAGTAAGTGAGCCTATAGAGAGTAATATCTACGCTCTCTGTCTCTGATGGTTAAGGTACAATTTCCATCCTTGGTCCATTAGGGAGGCCACTGAAAAATCAGAAGGGGGTAAAAGAAGCCGTGACCTTCAATTCCCTATTATCCCACTGAGACGGCGTCAAAAAAAAAAAAAAAAAGTGTCAGATGGAGAACGGAGAAAATGGTAGATGTTCAAGGGGAGAGAGCAGTGAGAAAGCAGGAGTCCTGGTGAGATCTCTATGTGTGTGCGTGTGTGTGTGTGTGTGTGTTGGAGTGAGAGGATGCTTTTGTGGATGAGTACAGGGTGAAAGTATACATCTCTGCTGAAGGGATCATTTCTATCAAAAGGAATGCTTATGTTCAGCGTGCTCTCCACCTCAAAGAAGATTGTTACACACTGTTATCAGCTACCGTTTGATTTCTCTCCCTCTAGATGAGATGCCGTTTACTTTTATTCAACTGCTAACAATACCCAAAACCCAATTTCTGCGAAGGCAACCTGCAGGGAATGTGTATGTTTACAATATAGTCGCTAGGCCTCATCTACACATTTAAATGAAATGGCTGTACTTATAGAAACATATAGATTGGAGAATTCTGAGAACAGCTACAGTAGTCTGTCAGTAATCATATTACATGACAAATCAGCCAATTTCACCAAAATCTTTCATTACAATTTGTTCATAAACAGATTCAGATATAAATAGGAGAAGTCGTGCCTTAGCCAGCACTTCTCACCAACTGTTAATGCCCTTCGTGGTGATGTGCTGTACCACCTAATTTCATGCCTCTCAAGTGAGGAAAATAGTTTTTCCAGCAGAATATTTCCTATAAAATGATTACATTGAGTTGCTAAGAAATCAAAATGTGTCCTTTAACATGAATCTAATGGACCTAATAATAAAACAATATACCTGCTTTAGATTTTCTTTAAACATGAGAAAAAAAAAAGAAGAAAAAGACCTTTGAATTCATCAGATTTCTTGTATAAAGTGCAATAGATGCAGTTTGTAACACAATGACGGGTGTTATATCTCAGAGACACGGAGTGTATGTATGCATGTATGTATGTATCTACCTATGTTTTCAGAGCTAGTTGTTTATAATGCATTGAACCATGAAATAATGTAAAATGTCTGTATGGAAAAGTAAAAAAAGTGTTTTGATTACTACAGGCAATACTATGTAGTGTTTGTATATACTATACTATAAAGGCAAATCACTGTCATTGTATTTCAGATACAAGAAAGGTCATTCGAAAAGTAACCGAGTCAAACATTAAGACATGTGAAGTATGCAGCTGAAGAAGATTTTGATTTTGCCAAGACAAAAACTCCCACATGTTCTCTCAGATTTTGCTGTTTGGTGGTGTGCATGAATGACCTTAAAAAGGTGACCCAAATAGAATATCACCACAATCCCCTCTGTAACCTGCACTGTCTAAATATAGAAGTAGGATCAGAGTTAAGAGCGTGTGTATAAGCAGCATCAATACAAAGCCAGAGGTTTTTATGAGCAGTTGTGTTGGATGCATTACACTGTCGCACAGATAGAATAATATGGAAAACAAAGAGGTATTTCTGGGTGTAAAAGCATTATACGAGGTTTTGGCTCATTCTTTGGGACAACACGTCATACAAACCAGTTCATTTGAGTCTTGCAGAGATCTTTATCTTGACCACCTAAATCACACACACAGTTTAAATCACTGTGACACGAGAGATCTGTATCTGGATACAGGATCGCAAAACTTACATCTGATCCACATTCATTTACTCCTATTCATCCATTCAGGTGTTAGTGTTGAAATTTAAAGGATGGTTGGTGGATTTGTCAACATACATGGGCCTTCCCAGGTCAAAGCAAGCAATGCTATGGACATTATTTAGCTTTTGCCAGGCTTGCTTAAGCAGTAAGAGAGTTTGGTGACTTTTCAACTTGCTGGGCAGATTTTTCCTTCCCAATTACAATTTAAAGCCACATCGCCTCCAGATGTGGTCCAGCGGATACGATCACAGTTCGATCACAATGTTTTTCTTAATTTAATGCAGATGTAAATAGGGTGACTACGTGATGTCACCACTAATAAACAGACCAACAAATGGCGCACAAAAGAGTTCTCCCCATTTATGCGACTTGTATGAATGTATTTTGTATTTGTATTTGTTTTACAAAAAGTTTAAGTCTCTGTGTGATATTCATGCATTGAGCCATCAGGATCTGCATGCAGGATGTCGTTGGTTCTGAATATTTCAGCATTACTTCACTGCAGCAAAAGATCGCAGGGTCTCAAACTGGTTTTGAAACAGTTTTTAATAGTTGCATAGCAACAGCCAGTTGAGTCAGTTTTTGTGTTTTGTTTTTTTTCCAAAGCAGTCAACAGACTGATAATAAACAACAGTAACAGTGAACTATGCAACACAAACTGTTGCATGGTTGATTACATGAAGCTGCACATATGTTATAGAAAACCAAACAGCACTCGGAGTCTGACTGACACACACTGAATATGATGCTCTTTTATCCTCCCTCCACTCCCACAGCGTCTTCCCCCTTTTCACCACTTCCTCTTACTTTCTTCTTCTTCTTCTTTCTATTCTATTTCCTCTTCTCTTCCTCCTATTTGTTCTTCTTTTTTTTTTTATCCAAAGGCTTTTCAGAGGAGGGAACTAATCCATTGCACACTTTCTTAAAATAAAAGATGGAGGGACAACTACAGAGGAGATGAAAGCACATACTGTGTTCATCAGAGGAGAGGAGACATCTGGGGGAGCTGGGAGTAAAAACCAAATGAAGAGAGAATCAGCTGGAGTACAGACTGATTGTCAAAACCTTGTCACATTGGAGCTATTTTTAATTTAGTTACCGAGTACAAAATAGAAACACATCACGTGAGAAGAGAAAAGTGAGGGAGAGGAGACGATATGGTGATGAATCTGTGTCGTAAAAGGATATTTATAGAAAGTTCAACCTTGCACTTGGTGGGGCCCGTGAGGTCAGTGAAGGTTCGGTCAATAAATAAGTAATCAGGTGTTGTGAATATGAAAATGAGTCTGAAACCTGGGAATACAGCATGTAATATTACCTGTGTTGAGTTCTACCTCTGTTATTAATGTCTGGATTACCACAGTTCAGATACAGTAGTCATTACAGAAAAGATATGATTATATACACTGTCGAACTCAGATATTATCTACAACATTTATTTCGTAAATGTCATTAGTACAGTGATGTGAACTGTTAAGCCCGTTGTACAAACTATAAATTTAAAATTATATTAGAGCATGGTGGAGACAATCATGTCTTCTGGCTGGTATTAAGTGAAGGCTTCAACAGGCTTGATATTAAGATACAATTTGCTTCAGTCAGAAATTGTGGAGAGAGAAAGGCCTGAGATCAACTCAGATTTATATATTGTAACAACTCTAAACGTTTTAATCTGTGCGTCTGGCAATCCATGTCAGTTTGGCAGAGGATGTGTTGGCAATGTTGTTGCAAGCTATCACTCCAAGAGACATCTGGATTATAAATTACAGAATTAGCCCTAAAATCTATGATTATATTTTGTTGGCTGGAAAAATGTCAAAAACACTGGAGAGAAGGCAATAGGCAATATTTCAAGGCTCTTTTTCACAAAGCTTCTGTCTCTATATACCCGATGCAATGATCTCAGGGATGTAAATGATATTTATGTTGGATGTTGGATCTCTGTCACAACGCTCTCTGTTGTGTCAAACATGTGGGGGTGCGTCGACAAACCAAATCAAACCAAGTCGGGCGTCTTTATATTACATCTCAGTGTTTTCGATATGTAGACCAAACTGCTCTGAACCATCAACAGCAATATAAAATCAGTCAGTCGTTTTTTTTGTTGTTTTTTTTTAATAATAAGGCGGTCACAGCTGCCCTGACTGGCAACTGTCACCGGTCTATATTACCAAGGACAGAGGGGTCATGACCCTATGGCGGATGACAGCATTAGATTGCGTACTCAGAACTACGGGTCATGGATCAGGAAACTGGCCGTGGATCCATTCTAGCTATCCAAACCAGGTCAAGATATCATGCCAGACATCATTTTAGCAACACTACTCTTGTGTATAAACAAACTGAAAGCAAACAAATGAGCATTTTCACACAAAGCTCAAGTACTTCATTCATTCATACACAGACGCAACTACTGGACAGTGCAAGTGAGTTTACTAGCTGACAGTCAGTTCTTGGAAGCCATTACAGGTAATGGCCTTGTTAATCAGTATAATCACAGCCCCTGCTTACCTCAGTTATTCTAGATTTATTTTTGTTTAACCTTTCCATCCATCTTCCGTTCCACCTGTGCTCTACTCCTAATGGAAACTTATGATTACGGGACCTGATTATTATAATCATATGAAAAGGTTAATGATGGACGGAGTCATCAGTGTTGCCTCGTTAACAGTTGTCGTGACATCACTGATTATTAGAGCACTGACTATCTTTTCTATATACATATATATAACAATAACAAAATAAAAGGGAAGCACAGTATGCAAAAGGTTTTTTGGTAATATCTTTTTCATTATGTATAATTCAAATCTAATTCTGGGCTTCTTATCAAAAACACATATTACTGCTGTCAGTTTCACCACAAAGGGTTTAACATTTGCATAATTCATGGCATTTTTTTGCTGATTAAATCTCCGACTTTCCATCAATCAAGCTATAGAGACAACTTCTGCAAACCTGCTGTCTTTATACTGAGCAAGAAACAGACTCGATCATCATAATAAATGTCTCTGAGATATTTCATGTTTCTGCTGGCTGTTTTGCTGTGTTCAGGTGTTTGTATATTAATACTGACAACAAACCTTTTTCGCCTCTGTAGGATTTCGGAGTTTAGTTAATGTCTCTACTCCCATTCTCAGTATAAGGGAATATGTGACCGTTCTTGGCTTCTTCCTTTTTCTTGTTGACTGTTTTTATACCGGTGTGTGGGACCTGAATCAATTTTGCAGACAAAAACATCTTCTAACCCTTATTGCAGTTGATGGTTTAGCTCTTTCATCCCGACCTTGTGACTAAAAATGTATGTATCAATGTGTTACACGCAACCCTGAGTTTGTTTATTTTCTCCTGCTGCGGAGGGATTTCAGAAAGGACATGACACATTATTGCACCGTCACCAACCGAAATCTACTCTAATTCCTTGATGATTGCTTGTGTGATTATTTCAAAGACATTCACGTTAAATACACTAGAGCTAGAGCTGCAAAAATAAGTTGATTCATCAACCAATCGATAAACAGAAAATTAATCAGCAACTATTTTGATAATTGAAGCATTGTTTTGGTCCTTTAAGCAAAAATGCTTAAAGATCCAGACTGAATGTATCTGCACTGTGCTAGCCACTTCTTCTCTATCCATTACTAAGGCCAGCTGGGGAGTGTTACAATCACAAACCAATACTTCTCAGAGCCTTTAGTGTTGAAATATGTTAGCAATGCCTATCTTGAAACCTTTTCTATCTGCTGTGGAACTTAAATGAGATATTGGAATATTATGGCACAAAAAGGAGGTGGATGATGTTAAAATATGTCACATCTACACTCATCCCTCCTTTTATTTCTGACAGTACATCATGATAGCAGTATAGCAACACAAGCAGCCAACAGCTGCCTGTATTTTCTGGACTATGTAGGAAATGTTACATGAGGACGTTGGAGCCGCTGCAGTAGACGTTGTAGGAGGGATTAATGAAGGCTGATGAGAGACGGAGGATAGCAGAGAGGCATTGATAGCGCCACAGATCTGAACTGTACTACAGTAGGAGTTGGTGGTGATGACAGATTGCAGTTCTGGTCTACTGCTGGGAGGACTCCTGCAGGTTTGGGCCAGACGCAGCCAGTGGCTTTGTTTAAGCCAAGTTAGTGACAAGCCTGCCCAGTAATATTATAATAATTGCATTTAACATTGTGACATGAATATCTCAGAGTGTCAAGACTTTTTGGACCCTATTGTATGTACAAACTCCTTCAGATGACTTTGATTTATCCTGAGAAGTAGCCTGAGCGGAGGCGATATCTGAACACAATGTACAGAAGCTGGACACGATATCTCCATGTGGTTTGATATTGAGTATTTGACTGCTACATGTAGTCTGAGTCAAGCCTTCACTGTCAGATCACTAAGCTGCAAATCTCATTGAAAACCTCAGCAGCAGGTTGAATTGATTTCCTGACGGTTCTGTATAATCTCTCCCTCTTTCTCTCCTTCTCTTTAGTCATCTTTTTTTTTCCCCCTTCGTCTCTGAATGTGAACCTTTCTTTCACTCTTTCTATTTTCACCATTTTGGTTCCTCTTGGCAGTTGATTAGCGTCTGTCCACCCTAATCTCCCCCCAGAGAAATAGCCTTCTGCCTTTTTAAAGACTTTAATCGTACAGAGAGAAAAAAAAAGATGCAGGCAAAGATGAACACACATACAACGCATACACACTGATGTTAGAGAGACCTATCAGTTGATCTGCCAATACATTGGTCTGCCATTCAAGTTAAGTCATAATGAAATGTGTTTTCTCCATATGGAAGTGAATAGTAACAACAGTACACAACAGTGTAACAATGTTATTTCTAGACTTAGAGTAGAAATAATATCATATATTATGCAACACAGTGGAATTAAAACAATAAACTGCCTTTGCGTTTGTTATTTTGTTCAACTAAATGACCCTTAGATGCAGTCCAACACTACACTGCACTGACTACAGCCTCAAAAACTGCCAAGGGGAAAAAAACAAAAACAAAAAAAAAACAAGCAAAAGGTGGCTGCTGATTTCTTAGTTAATTTTTAATCAGTCAGCGTGAGGCGACCACTGAGGGTTCAAACCTGTTCGGTCATTATGGACCTGGCTTCAGTAGCCAGCGGCTGGACAGATACGGAGGAAACACTGCCAACATCAAGAGAGACCTTAATTAACATTTACAAATAACATGGAGAACAAATGGACTACCAGGTGCTTTTGACTCCACAATTCAATTATTGCTTCTTACTGGCAACAGACTCAGTGAAGGTTAACGCCGTGTCGTAATTATGGAGCACTATATGCAGTATAACAGCACTGAGGATTACTGAGAGACAAAGGGCTCTTTTTTTAAAAGGTTAACTATGCCTTAATAAGCACAGTAAAAGAAGACAGCATTTGCCTAATTAAGGGACGTCAGCTGCTTAACATGATGGATATGTAGCACTGATAGAGATAATTACTGTGGAGTAGTGGATCTCTCTGAGTGACCCCGTCTGCATGATACTGCGGCTTATGTTAAGAAATACATTTTTAAAGATAATAAACATACAGTATATATTCTTTGTGTTTTACTCTTGCAGCCTCTCAATATTCATATTGAATATTCACTGTGTAGTAGACGTCTATTAATATCTGTAAGCAAGTAAATTGTGCATAAAAGATTATGCAGCAGAAAAAGAAATCCAAATCTAAAACACCTGCAACTTGGGCAAAAGGCAGTCTATCTGTCACTGCAAGTATATCCTTCACATTTAAGCCAAATCCATTTTGTAACAGTTTCACGTACCTTGTTAGAAAGAGGTAGTTAGAGGAAATGTAAAAGAAACCCTGCGGTGAAAACAGAAACGTCAGTAAGGTAGAATACAAATTTGTGGGGCAGATGGCACAGACAGAACAAAGGATTTGCAGGTGAAGTCGAGTCAGGGTGAAGATGAGAGCAAGAACTGGGTCTGGATGAACAAGATAATTATCAGACGCAAGGTAATCCATTCATGTCTGAGGATTTCATGGTCCAGTCTCAATAGACAATGGATGGCTACGGAATAAAGAGCGCTCCGTCTTACTTTCCCAAGTGTACACACACACACACACTTATACTGCAGACGTACACAGGCATGTATAAAATTTGATCACCATTCCCAGACTGTAGGAAATGACCTCTGGCAGATCTTTAACATGGAGCTCATACCTTATTTCTAAAGCACACTCAATTACCTGAAGACCGAGAGAAAAAAAAAACCTGCACAGTCCTCCACATTCAGACATTGGTGGAAACGGCGATTCATAATTTATAACCACCTATTAATGTTAGTTAAGACCACAGTGAATGGGGGCAGGTGTAATGACTGGGCTGGAACAACAGGCAGGACTCAAGTTGCAGCTGCCTGTAGCAACAAAGCAACGTAATGGCAGCCGGCTACAGTACAAATGAGTTACGACTGGTCTAGAAGAGGCGTTAGTGGTAAAGATTTCTACAGTTTAAAAATTCATGAAATAATGGAAAAGCCATGAATGGCGCGGGCCACAGTCATAAACAGCGTGATCAATGCTTGCTTTTGTGATAGGCTAAATTTAGCTGTGCCTTACACTACCTCCCACAAGCCTGGTTTATCAGTATCATTTATTAAAATCTGCGACAGGCCGGACATAACGGCTGCAGGGAAAAGGGCCTTTCTGGCTGCTCAGGAGGCATGAAATCACCTGGTGAGGGTGGGGATAATACAGATGAATAAACTCTGAGTGGGAATATTAATCTTAGGGAAACATCTGTCCTTAGAGAGGGAGAGAGCTGCCGCTGCTGCTGACTCATTCTCTCCTGTCTCCCTCCTCACTGCTTCATCACACATAAAACCCCTTTCCTCAGCTCCATTTGTTTTTGCCCCTTTGCTTGTTTTTCTTGTTGTTGTTGTTTTCTTGTTTCCATTTGATACAGCCTGGTAATGTGCTTTCATGTTTCAGTAAACACTTACTTGGTGTACAATATTCTTCATCCCTGCCAGGGAAGCAAGATGAGGGTGAACCTCGGAGACCTTTTTTTCAAAAGTATTATGATACAGTCTTTCTGCTGTAGCTTATACAGTCATAACTTGGGAAAGAGAGCAGTCATCCACTAACATTTAAAACATATTGTATGTATAGTCTGGTAAAACCGTCCTGATCGCGTGAGCACAGCAACATTTCAGTTTTGCTCTACACATCAGTGTGGACTTCACTCTGCCCCATCCAATTTTCAAGAAATTAAAATGTAACCAGCCAATCAGGGCTGCCACTTGCAAACCAGTAATGTGCGGCTCCCAAAGCAACGAGTGCTCCCATTAACGTTGGTAAATAAACCTTGTGAGTAAACACAATCATAAGTGCAGCTATTACAGAAATAGACTCGAGAATAAACAAGCTTTTGCTCAAACGTTCTCTTTATAAAGACGGCAAAACTTGTTCTTCTTTAACTATCGAAGTCAATGCCAAATCACATACAGCCATAGATCACTGGGATTTTTTATATCACTTTCAACAGTAATTTTTTTCCCTTTTTTAACAATAATTTTATCTGTAAAAAACGAGGCATTGAACACCGCTATTCTTTTTAAAAACAGTAACCACAATGACGAAGGTCTCCTAACTTCAAGGAAGTAGTAGTAAAGAAGTAGAGAAGGGTCTAAGTGCAGACTTACCCTAACTCTAACTATCTCCTTCCTAATAGCTACCTAAACCTACCTGGTTGGTGTGTCATGTAGTAAAGTGGGTGTGTCGTGTAGATACACCCATCATTTTAACCCAAACCATGATCTTTCCCTAAACCTAACCAAGTGGTTGTTGTGCCTAAACTTGACTAGACCTTAACCACAGTGTTTTTTGATTTGTAAGTGTTTTGGAAAGCAACAGACAAATTATGTCTGATTACTGCCAACAGGAGCGCCAGATTAGAAAATGCTTATATGTGTGTCAACCAATCCTTCATCATTTACCTTGTCCAAACTCAAGACCAGAGCTAACTGAGATGTTCATTTTTTATCATATAGTAAGTGTGAACACCCTGACAGTATAACAGTCAGTATTTGCTGAAGAAACACTTTAACTGAGTGACTGATGCTTTCTTAGAGTGTGTTCAGCCCAGTGGAAAGACTGTCACAGCATGCACTGTTGTCTGGATAGGATGGCCTTCCTCTACCTATCCTTTGTTCTTCCTGCTTCCCCGTTTCTCCTGTGGAGGTGACTGAGTGCTCTTAATCAGCAATCATTTGAAAGGTCATGAATGAGACGCCTGTGGGAAAAGCTGCAGGCTGAAAGCTAACAGTTTGTCTCAGTCAACTGGTGCACTGAGCTGGCAGCTCCTGACATGTAGTTTACCAGAAATGGCTCAAGACCTGCTTCACTACCAGCTACTGTTCTGTTTTCCCACAGGTGACTTTGTCATGCTCATTTTGAGGCTTTTATTATGAATACAAATAGTTATCCATATATCAATTATTATTGAAAGGAACATAATAGGTCATTAGAGACATTTGGGGGGAAGAATGACATCAATCAGCTGATATCAATGATCAGCCTAATTTAGTGTACAGACCGGAAACGACTAGCCTAGCAGCTTCAAACATTACTAATTAACACATTACATCTTGACCATTGTAGGTTAAAGGAGGGTTACATGCAGGATCCATTTGTGGTTGGGAGCAGTGACTTCCTGGAGTCTCAGCTGGTGACCTGACACGGTGACAACTCAACGACGACAAGATTAAACAAATTAGATATAAAGTGTTAATTAGTGAACTTTAGGGCCGATGGTTTGCAGGTTTTGTTACATTTGGATGGAGCCAGGCTATCTGTTTCTCATATTTACTATACAGAGTAGGAGAGTGGCAGCAAGTGTCCAATCTAACTCTTGTGAAGAAAGTAAATGAGAGTAAAGTCTAACCTGTGCAACTCGACTGTAAGACAGCATAAGCTTTTAAAGTAAAAGATGGGCAGTTTTGTGTTATAACACCACCAGCCAGACTGGAGTCAGTTGGACACATGAGAGAGAAATTAGAACTATAAGACTTTTGTTTCACAAACCCACAAATATGCTATAAAAAGATATGATGCCACTGCAGAAAGAACCAAGTTTATTTACTAATAAAAAACTAGGAAGTGCATAAACATCGGGAGATCATGGTGATTTTCACAGGTGATTTATCATTTGGAACATTTTAAGGTTATTAACCTGCTCGTAGCTACAGTCAGCTGTTGTGAGGCTGTGTTGTTTGTTTCATCAAACTAAACTCTCACACTGCATTTTTCAACATGCTTTAAACCTGTAAAATCAAAATGACCACATAATCATGAGCAGAATGCCTCAGAGCCAATCTGTGTGCAGGGACAGATGGCTGAAACCAGATTTACTCAGGCGTCCTACTGTCTACAACAACAACGTTGTCTCCCTCAATACAGATACAACAGTGTCCATCTGATCCCTACAACCACACAGCATCTGCTGATGCATTCTGGTGTGTGTGTGTGTGTTTGTGTGTCTGAGTGTCTCTCTCTCTCTCTCTCTCAAAGGTACAGACAGAAACAGACAGACAAGTGTAAGAGGGACAGGAGATAAGAGTAGATGATGTGGAACAAAAGAAAGGGAGTTAACAAGCAGTGAATGAATGCAATTTATATTATATTTTGGAAAAAACTAAAACCACTTAATGAACTTCCTACACCATAAAAAACAATGATCCCAACAGAACAATAAACCTGGGGGTCACACACACACACACACACACACACACACACACGTATAAGCAAACCACTGGCACGCTATCAGCCACCAGTGGGAAAAATACCCTCTCTGCCTCTAATGACCCTCAGTCCTGCTTCTCATTATTTCTGCTCCTCAATGTGGCAAGACGGTGCGCCCTGCAGCTCATGACACCTTGACATGGATCCTTCCACGCCTGACACCGTGCAAATGTTATTAAATCCACTTGTGCTTTTCCCGCTCTGACAAGTCACAATGTCTGTAATGAAACGGGTCAATTAGCAAATGTTTTATTAAACTAAACAAAGATGGTGAACATGATAAACATTAGACCTGCTTAACATCAGCACGGCACCATTTAGTTTAAAGCATCCCTGAGAGCTGCTATAGTGTGGATAACCACACTAGTGGTGTATACACCCTTTTATACTATGACACGAATAGACGCAAATACATTGTGTGACTCGAATACGTGAATGTTTGTGTTTGTATAACTATATTTGATTGTACAACTATATAAATGACAGTATGAAATTGTCCTATACTATAACGATAACCTATTATGAAGAATATGACTGGATTAAAAGATTAAAAGTTCCATTTTGATTGATGCAGAAATTTACAGAAATGCAAGATGAGACCATGATCATGGATCCCCCCTTTTGCCAATCAGTGAAACTGTTCTTCTGTCCTGGTCCTCCTCCATCAGACCAGATGTTTTCCAGCCTCTTGTATCTTCATAATTTCAACCTGGTGAGCCTCAATTTCACTCTCACAGGCAGTTTGTTACAATGTGATAGGTGAGAGAGGTCTGTGAAATAAGCGCATTGCATCAGCCACTCCACTGGCCTGACAGGACCCTTTGTGATGGTAAATGTATTATAGTCTCGTCATTTCTATCTTCAGCTGCCACTCCTGTCTATTTTGTCCTGCAAGAAAATCTATTGTATGCGCGTACGCTTCCACGTACACAAAAATCTCACTCACGCTGTATCTGATCTGCTGCTACAGTTTCCAAACAGTTTTCTTGATCCTGGTGGCAAACTGAGAGGTGTGATGTTGGCACAACGTTTATAAGTGAGCCTTTCTCACCTCCCACCATCAGCTTAAAAAGTCAAAGTCACTCTTTTTGTCCCTTTTTGCTGAAAAT
The DNA here is from genome assembly GCA_036937835.1 of Pampus argenteus. Taxonomy (NCBI): domain Eukaryota; kingdom Metazoa; phylum Chordata; class Actinopteri; order Scombriformes; family Stromateidae; genus Pampus; species Pampus argenteus. The sequence goes on from CM072868.1 coordinate 10,497,664, forward strand.
CAATGTTTTCTTTTCTTTACAGAAGGAAAAGGGTTTGCAGTAGATTGTTGGAATGAGTGCAGCAATACAGTCTGTAAAACAAAGCACTTAACAAAGAAAACTGCTTACTACCAACAGAAAAAATAAATGTCTGTCTAACCTGATCACTCCAACAGCACTATACTGCTTCAAGTTCTTAACCATTTATGTACCTATTAGATCTAGCTGTCTGAAATCTGATAGACAGGTAATAGATGTGAAATAAAGGGAGACAGGATTGAAGATGGAGGAAGGACATAGAAGCTAGAGAAAGAGATGACGGTATGGCTCGCGGGGCTATTAGCATTGTGCTATATAATGGTGAGCTCATTCATGAATAGATAAAGACAGAGAGGGAGAGGAAAAAGAGACAGAGAAAATCATTGCTGATTTACAGCGGCTGTTAGAAGCCCCATCTTCCCTCTGATTAGTCTACTTCAGACATAGCCCCCTGAGCACTGATTACATGCTTACAGCATCAGACACCTGCACACCAAGCAGCAGCTACAGCTCTGCCTAGCATACGTCCATGAAGAGCTCTTGATTTGAGACGGTTTCAGACTTCTGGCAAGACAAAGAAGCCACACTGCTTTTAACGCCAGTGGCCATTACCCTAAACAGTTTGTCAGCTCCTAGAACATCAAGCTGGACTGTCAAGCCATGTAATGTGAGATCACTGTCGAGTATGACTTTGTGTTCAACTTGGCATTTAAACTGAATGTATTAACAATGCTGCGCTGATGCCAGTCTAGTTGATGGTGTTATAACACTCGTTTTGGATATTTAAGTTTATGCCGTCTTGTAGACAGTATAGGAGTTTGTGGTAGATAGACAATGAGCACATGGCAAATGCAATATAAAGGTTGTAATATACTGCATGCCTGTGCATGTCCGACACTAAGTCATTAGCAGTAAAATTAAATGCACTTCCATTCTCTGTCTAATTTATTGCTGCTGAACCTGTTTCCTCAAATTCTAAAATAAGCTGTCAAGTATACTATGATCTAAAATGTTTGTACCTCATCAGTGTTCAAATTGATTTTTTTCCCTTTTCTGTTTTGATAATTACTTAATCCTTTAGGTCATTATCAAGCAACATCAAACATTCTTATGTTGCAGCTTCTTTCTATTGAATAGTTTATAATTGTTGTCCTACATTAAGTTTAATTCAGATACAGCACCAGTGATGACAGGCAGCCATAACACTGTGTGTGTGCTCTACACTTGTCCACACACATAAAGACAAGTGAGGATGAATATACCCCCGTTAAGCACCTGTGCACACATACACATCCAACTTGTTGTTCTCCCAAAGTACAGTTTGACTTACAATTATCTTCTGTCCTACTTCACTCGGTCCCAGGTGACACAGCCAGAATAATCTCAGTGCACCTGAAGCAGGTGTTCTGATTGCCCTTCACCATTTTTCACCTCTGTCCCTGAAGGCTTTTCTGAATCTGCATAATGCAGCTGTTCATGCTGATGTTTGCTGATGGAGTGGTGTTCATATTTTTACAAGGAAAGGTCAAAGTTATTATAGATCAAGTGTTGTTTCTGCTTAATATTTGCTTCAATCTCAAGCTACATTTGAATCAACAGGGATAATACATTGAGGGATTTCCATATCTTGTCATATCCATGGTTGGATTAAACACTGCATGATGTCCCTCCATGGCAGCCGTAGCATTCAGCTGGATTCTTCTGTTGCCACTCTCTGATATGCCTGGTTGACAGCTGGCCCACATGGATGACAAAACTGAAATGAACATTTCCCCAGAAAGTAGAAACAAATGACCCACAGCAGCACATTATTCCAACACCAGCTGCGCCAACGCTAAGTTACCAACATACAAAACATTCCTGCTCTTCCACCTCCCCTCTAATGTTAGATAACAACACACACTATTTCACCATCTGTCTCATTTATTTGTCTGGCTGACTCTGGGGTCGTGGCACCTGTTATCCAGGCTGCGCTGCTGAGACATTGGTGCAGTTGCAGATGATGAGGTGTCTCTCCGAGGCCTGTGCTCTCTCAGCAGCCTGGCATCCATTAGTGCTTTACTGTATGACCAGCTCTCTGCCTCAGCAGTCCCAGTGCATGCAGAAGTGCTTGCCTTTTCATTTTCCTCTCTCTCTCCCTATCCTGAGTCCCTGAGGGACACTGACTCAGGCCCTGATGATAAATTGTGGCAATTAAGTGTTGTAATCACCCCCAGACCAGAGACAGATGTTAATGGGGTGGAGCAACAAAGTGTGCCTCCGTGTGGTGGGGAGGAAAATACTTTAGTGGTGCCAGGGATGGCTATTTCTATTAGTACACGTTCAGACAATGTGAGCTGAAACTTAAAGTATCCCTAAGGAGATGCATGCAGCAACAGTAGAAACATAGAACGAAGAAGACTTTGTTCTTCAACTAAAAAACACATTTCTCTATACATTTTTCAATACTTGTCACACCATCAGCACAACAGCGGTGGAGATCCACTTAACTGTGGATCAGTTTTTATTGCTTTGACGCATTAATGCACTCAATTATCACAAACTGCATTCAAACATAACACAAAATTACTGTAAATTAGATTACAGTTTGTCACATTTTTCTTACATCTGCCAACCCACAGAGGAAGTATTTCCTTATGGAGATATGGAGTATCTCTTCTGACTCCTTGCATGTTTTAAACAAGGAATACCAACTTCTGCCCTCAAATCAGCAATTTAGAGACTGAAGAACTGTTTTATACATCAGTTGCGTGTTGCTTAACCAACATTAATGTGCTGCTATATGAGATCTGAATCCACGGGATATGTGTCATGTATGATTGTTATGATTGTTGTAACTCCATGTTTAATTTGAGTGCTAACCTCTTAAACTAAACTGCCTAAGGATGACAGTGTCAGTGGACAATACAGTTGTATTGTATCTGCAGAGGATTGTCAGGTCTACTGCAAGCGTACACAGAAAACGTGATTTGGATGAGAACTGTATTTCTATATCAGTAGTTACAGTACATAACTACAGTGAGTATATACATATTTGTTTTGTATTGCATATAAAACCTGCTGAAGAATATTGCAGCATCTCTGATTCATGTATGTGATGTATAATGCACATACAGTATGCGTAAGTGTTGCAGGCCCCTGACTGCTTGTTCCTATAGGCTTTCGTTTTAATCAACTTACTGTAGCTCTTTCAAAACCATTTCATATCAATCAAAAGCGTTGCACGTTTTAGCTTCAAATATGATATAGCCAACTGTAGTGATATAACTGCACATGGTTGTGTTCAATCAATATATTGCACATGTACAACATAACATGAACGAAAGAAAGTGTTGCTCTTACAGCTCGGTAAAGGTCCGCAGCACGGTGAACAGTGATGACAGCATCTTCGATCTGGTTCTCCGCCTACGTTCCTAATTTATTGGTCCGGGTTCTTTACCTGAAACACACAAAGATTGAATAAAAGTGTTTATCCACACACATACACTATCAGTATCAGAAGGCAGGAACAGATGGCTGCCTTTCTTTTCAACTTTCTCTGTCCAGCAGTTTTTTCCTCTGTGCCATCTGGCAGGTGTTTCGCTGTGGCATTGTGGATGTAAGCAATTTAAAGCACAGCAGTATGTCTCCACCTCTCACCAGAAGAAATCATGTGCATTCGCCCGTACACACTACACACACACACACACACACACACAAACACACACACACACACACACACACACCAAACAACTAGTCCACACAGCTGAACAACAAAAATGAAGAAGAAAGTAAAATATTTATAGTAAGAACGTAAAGCTGGAAGCCAACTGACATGTCTCATATTAGACAAATAGAATATATATACACAGACATACATATATACACACACACACACACACACACACACACACAAACACACACCATATGGTCATCCCATACTGTGCTAGCAGGCATCATGCCCCCATCACTGTTTTTTTTTTCCTGTATGTTATTTCCTGCTATAAAGCCCCCAAAAATGTGGTTCCAAGACTGAAATATTACCCTATAACATAACATATTTATGGCTAAATAAGCAACAAGCAAAGTATGTAAATATAATGCAAAATGTAACGTTATAAATTATGCAAATTATGCTAATCTGCTTCATCAGTACTGGGTGATGTGGTTTGATTAGAATTGATGGACAACATAAGCAAACAACACATTGGCATCCTGACTCAGATGTTGGTATATCCTAACTGGTGCACAAACAAACAAACAAACAAACATCAGCAACGGCCCACTTCCAGCCGGTGAGGACAGCAAGGGTGAGTAATAAAACAATGATTGTGGCAAGTGTCAATTTAATTTAAAACGACATGGGACAGAGTAGATACAGATGGATTTCTAACATTTTAGAGAGGTGTCGGTTAAATCAGAGCCAAAATCATCTGTACATTGTAAATGACAGTTTCATCTACTAATGTGTGTTTCGTGCAAGAGGCCCTATACAGTTTGCACTCTGGCATGGGGTCGGTGCTGTAAAGAGCCTTTGGCGGCAATGAGTGCAAAGTACAAACACAGACTCCAGGGCAATATAGTTAGTGATCAATAATTAACATCAGTGAACGCATTTAAAACACTAGATACACATGAGCTTGCATGCAGAATACCTTCCAGCAGCTGCAAGGGTATCAAAGCAAACCCTCTTCATAGTTGGTTTTGTACAGCTACGGTGGACATTTCTATGCTTGCTGTGTTTACTTTTTAAACCTCTTCCTCTAATATTTGCAGTTAACATTCTGAAACTACAGCAAACTGCAGGTAAATAAATACAGTAACTTCTGTTTGTCAGTGTGATTGCAGACTATATGGTTGTCACAGTGCTGTGATGAGGTCATGGCAAGTTGTAATGAGGTTACTGCACACATTAACGAAGTTATTGGGCATTTTAATGAGGTCAGAGCACACAATGATGAAGTCATTAGACATTGTATATATGAGATTAACTGAAGCATCAGCACACACACACACACAGACATTAATTGCTTCCTGTAACACAATAAGGCCACATCCTCTTGATGATTGCCAAAGAAGGATGCAAACTTGATTCATTCTCATTAATGCATTTTATCCAACAGCAAAGTGTATCAGCACACACAGGGATTTGAATTGAGACCTTTTGTTTAGTGTCAGCAGGTGAAAAATCTGCAATTTAAATAGAGGTTAAGATAAGCAATCAGCAATTACAATAGTTTTTATGTTTACTTGTTAGGACAAGTATGGTGCAGTGTGTTGGTTTCAATATGTTGGAGATGAGTGAAATTTAGTGTGAACATTAAAACAATTATTGAAAGTGAAAAAAAGAACTCCAGACAAGAGTGAGAAAGACGTGGACATGAAATGTGCCCGAGTGCAAAACACAAGCAACATGTGACACAGTCATTGACCAGTTATAAATGTGTATAAATGCTGTTTACTTTGGAACAAGTGACATTGTCCCAACACGTTCTCCTGTATGTGGTCCAACATGACTCAGGTGGTAAACCAAAGCCTGGATTGCCAATTGCACAAATTTGGCAACTGCCTCAAAAGCTCCAGACTTACTTTGTGTTCACTGGTTTGTGCTAATCTAATGTTTGTATGTAAACGTTTGTTTGGTGAATATGCTCCACTAAGGCACAATATACATTCCCCTTTGGTACATAAATAATTGTTATCAGTACCATAAGAGAGATCGCACAGTGCCTGTATGATGCTGAACTTTGCTTTGTACTCTTTAAAAGAGCAAGACAGTGTTGGCGGAGAGTTCTTCAGTCATCTTCACATCATCGCTAATCAAATAAACAACACACACACACACACACACTTCAGACTATCTTCTAAGAAGTGTATAAGGTCCCAAAGCAGAGGGGTTGTGGGTAACGCTTCTTGTGAGGGTGGAGATAAACATCAAGAGAAGCCATCTTGCTTTGATGGCTACTCTTTGATCTTATCTTGTCCACAAGCACTTAAAAAGGTTTGAAGAGGAAGATGGAGAAAGATAAAAAAAAAAAAAGAAGCCAATTTCAAGACTATTTTATTCTCTATCACGTTCCCTCCTTCCCCATCAGTCTATCCAGTCAATCCAGATCAATGCTAGAAGGGCATTTCATGTCAGCAAAGACTAAACATACAAGACCGACATGTGCTGCGTAAGAACAGTATATCCCTTCTTTCTGAACACGTCTAATATGCACAGAACAACAAGGAGTGTCAGATTATGGCTGAGAATGTGAGAATTAAGCTGCTGATTTCAGCTGAGACATCAATTATAGATCTGTCTAATATGGATTATAACGGTAGAATAGATGTGTTTAGTGTGTTTTTGCACTAATCCCTGCCGCTTTAAATTTCTCTTTCAGATGACCAGTCTAGCCCAAAAGCACACTCTCTCTCTCTCTCTCTCTCACACACACACACTGTTTTTTCTTCTTACATCCCCGCAGAGATAAAACACCTGATTCCTCAAGACAAGACTACACAAACTAAAAAAGAAGAGACAGAAGAACAGAAACATCATCTAAGATTTAAGTTTCCACTCGTCCCGCTGTATAATATTCGCTTTACATTGCATATTGTTTTTCACAGGAAGGCAAATGTCAATGTCAAACAAGGCTAATGAGCCGATTAACTGTTTGAAGCAGTCTCTGCATTGACACATGCTCTCATTCACACATCACAGCTGCGGCTGCCTTTCTGTCTCAGGTGTTACATTACAGTGACGCGACAGGACACGATGAAGCATTTGCTTTAATATTTGCAACATGGGACGTCTAGAGTTAATGCAAAGTGTACAGTTAATGCTCATTTCACAGTCACTATATTTTACTTTGTTGTTATTTCTAAGTAATATCATGACGTACAAAGAACCTACTTCGTACTGACTCTAAACTAAGATTTACGTCTGATCTTTCAGCAGGTCTGAAAAAGATGGCGGAGAGGTCTTGAGGTAAGTGGGGACACTGTGATTATCGGTGAGCATCACTTGTTCTGCTTGCTCATCAGGTGCAGGGAAATCAGGAAATCAGTTTTTATGCTAGCTGCTCTACACTGTGGCACCAGGTCTCGCTACAATACCTGTCATAAAGAGTCACTTCTCTTTTCTCTCTTCCCTTCTCAAAGCAACTCTAATTTTCCTTTCTTGATGTTTGAATTGATGGAACCAAAGAAACGGAAGAGCTCATGAGAACAGCATTAAGCTTATGTTAAAGTGCGATTCAGTGACATCAATCAGCAGCAGTGACAAAGCTCCCCTCTCCATGTAACCACCGCCGACTCAACTACTGCATCTTGATTAAGTTTGATAACTTTCATCCCCCTCCCCGTCCCTCCCGTCTCCCCCCTGCGCTGCCATCTGTGTGCTGTCTCACTTGTGAATTTCTCACTCTACTTGTGTGCTGCGTAGTTGTTCTTTTTTTATGGCATACTTAAAAAAATAAAAACAATATCTCTACACAAAGAGAGCAGCTACTTGAATATATTTCACAGGACTTCACACTACCATCAGCAGGACCAGCACTCTAATATTTGTATTAATTACTGCACTATTTGACCATTTGCTGATAAACTAATGATTGAACGAGTCCATTTTAGCGTCTGTCTCTTTAAGGCTCCCCTCCCCCTTGAACCTGCTGTGTTCTGATTGGCCATCTCTTGGAAGCTACGTTAACAAATCATAAACAACTACAGTAGTAGGATACGTGTGTCATGAGCTGACATCAGTTGGCAAGGTAGAAAAAAAAAATGCTGCAAGTCAAGTCCTGGATTTTGACTTGTAGGGAGCATTTCTACAGTAACATGTTAAAGTACAGTAACATACTAATCTAACCCGTTTTTTTACTTGCTGGGAATCACATGCTAAAATTAGTTTCAGGTTCTCAGTGTAGAGAGGTGGGAAGACGGTGACAAGCCAATTAAGTCATCAAGAGGGATGACCTCTACTAGAGATCATGTCACAGCCTGTCAGTGTGTGTCTGTGTGTTTTGCTTTCACATGTTGTTGTGCAAATATGTGAGTAACAGAGTCTATTATTTGTTCTGTAAAAAGCTCATTATGAGTAACTATGAAAGTCTTTTCAGAGAGAGACACTAAACCAAAGTGACAACACTTATTTTCATTACTGCTGTGTGAGGACACAATGAACAGTACAGTGACCACTAGTTTCCTACTACTAGAAATTATTATAGTAGACACTGCAAAACAAAAAGGAGAAATTATTCTTCAGCTCCATAGATTGAAAACATACGTATGTAAATATTAAATCCAACTATGACCGGAAAAAGCAAAGGAACGTGAGGAGGGGTCAAGGGACGGTGAGTTCTGAGTTGGAGGACACGGTCTGTGATTTCACCTTGGTGTGAGTGAACAGCTCCAACACTCACTAAAAGCCCTGTGGAAAAGCAAAAAAAAGGAGAAGAGGAGGATGAAGGATAACACTGGAGGGAAGGGTAGGTGGAGGGCACAGACAGATGCACTGACATTTCCAGAGGGTGCGCTCACTCTGCCCACAGACACTGCTGCTCCTGGCTGCCGTGTGCATTGGCGTGGAATATGGACAGGCTGCAAACGGGCACATATTTACAGAGTAACTTAAGGTAACTAGACACAGGCAAAACTGTAAAGAAATGGAAGCACTGCCCAAAGCCAGTTTTAGATCTCGTAACTGGCACCACATCATGGATGCAGGCAGCTTTATCCACGTCCATGTGCCATCCTCTGCTGGGAGTGAGGATCAAAAATGTCCTACATAAGTACAAAAGAAGAGATCAGTATTGGTCCTTGTCCAGGTGTATTTATTTTATTGGTTCTTCACTGTACTGGTCTGGTCACACTGGTACTAGTTAATAGGAACAATGACTTTGTGCCATTTATCCGTGTACGTCTGACAATCACAGATTTGTCATCAATAAAACTGGTGGACATATCAGGTGTTTCCTACATTTTGATTATGTACTTCAAACCACATGCTGTAGCCAGTGTTTATGGGGTTTTTTTTTTCGTCTTAAACCACACTTTGCTCTTTTTGCTGTATGCCATTTTTTTTCTCTCTCTTCTGCCATACCCCCCTCCCCCAACCCCCCCGGCCTTCGTTGTATATATACTGCATATTTGATGACCTAATATGTGTGTTTGATTCCATGTGCCCAGCCTGTCTGGCGCAGTGAAAATACTGTATGAAGATAGATTTTTAAATTGGACGTGTTTTTTTTTTTCCAGCTTTGTGGAGTGATGAAATATTACCCAGAATGTTTGCTTTTCTCTGTGGTGTGTCTCTGTGTCTCTCTGTGTGTGTATTCTTTTATTGCCAACAGCAGGATTTAACGTGGTGATGTATGAATATGCGAGTAGTGCAGTGTTGGAGTACAGAGAGGAAGCCTTTGATGAGAAAATGGTGAAAAAAGATGCACTGTAATGGAACAAAGTGTAAGAAGCTGTTCAATCAATCAATGGTTATGTATAAGTACTAAACATATACAGACAAATTATCTTTGAACTAAAAGATGTTTTGGAAATTAAGACATCTATTATGTTATTATGTTCTTTCTGCATGTCTGACACATAGAAACATATTTTAACATCTATGTTTGATATTTCATAAGTCATGAGCAGCGACTCATTTGTTTTTGCAAAATTATATCTTGCAGTCTTGCAGCAGCCAAGAATGCAAAACACACAGATGAATCATCCATGAAGTACGCTGGTCTTTCAGAACCGGGAACAATACTAGCTGAGTGTAATGACAACTCATTGCTTTACCACTCTGACTCACACAAGCGTTTGTTTCTTTGCCTGTTTTTTTTTGGGTTTTTTTGTGGCGCTGTGCTTTTTTATCTCCTCTCTCACTTTCGCTCCCAGCCCACTCTCTCAGTGGGGAGAAGAGACAGACACTTAGCTAATGCTCCTGCTGGCTCGGTGTTAGTTTTAGTGTCAACTTTTATCTGAGGCTAGTCAACTAACAAATGGCCATTATTAAAGATGTAACCAAATTTCACTACATCTCTGGCTCAGGGTGGGATGTCTGGAGAACTTGACACATTGTAACAGTTGGTGTGAGAAGGAGGCCACGTGTTCGTCATCATTTAACGCTGTCACGTTTCACTTGAACGGAGCTTTGCACTACTTTACTTTTATGTAAGGAAGCGGCTTATAACAAAAAACCCTTTCCTTTAAGATTTTGAGACATTTGCAAGTGTTGCTAGTGAAAGGAGAAGTTCTTGAAAACGAGAGGCAATGTATGTCTTTCCTCTTGTCCCACCAGTTTCTCCAACATGAGCCAGATGTGTCCTACACAAGCTTATGAAAGACTGATCCCTCTAACTTTGCTTAAATTCTGCAGAGGACGATGGAGACAATAAACAAAACTATTTTCACTGAAGTAAGAGGAAGAAGAAAGTCTGGAACAGTTTTGTTTACCTACAACATTTTGCACCATAATGCAACAGAAACATGTACATCTGTTCTCATAGCATACATGTGCACATTTTGTCTCTTTCGCACAATGTGTGAATTATATATATATATATATATATATATATATATATATATATATTCTCCAAACTACCTTGTTTAAGTAGTTTATAGTGCTATTTCTGTTACAGTCTGCACGGAAAAAGGGTGGAAATTATACTTACACAATACCGATCATGAGCTAGAGGTTAAAGAGCATATGACTACATAAACCTGAAAATGACTGATTAAATTAGTAATATTTACTGTATGTAGAAATACTGTGTGTGTGTGTGTATTGGTAGTTGAGTGTGTCTGTCAGGTGCAACCGTGCAGTGGCGAGTGGCAGAGGACTGAGGTGACTCAGAGAGACATAACAGTGGTGTTTCTATCGCTGGACAAGGCCGTGGTGTGGACGAAAGAGCATGACAGACAGATGATCGAGATGGTGTGTGTGTGTGTGTGTGTGTGTGTGTGTGTAACCCAAGGGTGTCCATCGTCACACTCACTCAAATAATTCCTCTGGCCATTGGGCTGCTGCGTTCACACTAATGCACTCGGCTGGACTATTTGCTGTGTCTGCTGGCAGGGTGAAAAGAAATTTAACTCTGCCATGTGGCCTTTGGAGGTGTAACTGTAATTAATGTGTTTATGTGTTTGTTCTATACTTGGGTACAAAAAGTGAGCCAGTTTTGTGCACACACGTGTGTTGTAAGACAGCAGTGGGTCTATTTTTTTAGCACAGCCTGATGATGTGTTTAGCTGCAGCACAGGTCCGTGAGGCACTCCGGGTTGTTTGTTTGTTTGTTAGGAGTAAACAAGGCCTCAGCACAATGATGGAGGAGCATTTCTCTACCCGTCACTTCCACCTCTGAATATACCCTGTCTATGCAGGACATGTTTCAGCTGCATTTTTCAGTTATTATTAAAACTAAAGTAGTACTTTTGTTGTTGGCTTCCCACTGAGGCAGTGTGATGGTGGTCAAGAGTTCTAATACACAAATAAACAATCATTAAACACTGATGATTTAATGTTCTTTTCAATCATTTTCATTCATTCATTTTTCCACCACAGGATGTCCCGTGTACCAAAAGAAACAGGTACGAACCGTCGAGTCGAGTTGAGCCGGTACCATGAGGTGGAAAAGCAACTTTATTCTTATTTTCATCCACTTGGTTTTACAGTACTGTACAGACAAACTGAAAACCACACTAACCTTTACACTTAATTTTCATTCATCCATCTGCGCCTGTCACCATCCATCCTGCCTGCCTCCATGTGTTTGTTTTAGCAGTATTTAATGGCCTTCTGCATTATTTACATCTCAGAGCTATTTTCAGACACCTTGAATTATATACATAGAGTCTCTAAATGAGGCCAGCAAACAACCAGGAATTGTTTGATAGCTTTTCTTTTTCTTGTGCGTGTGTGTTCAATCGCTTTTGTTCTTTCTCTGGACAGATGCGTGAGGATGGATGCATGAATAGATAGTGTGTGTGTATAGTGTGAATGAATAGTATGTAAATCTGTACATCTGTGTGTGAGCATGTGCCTGGCAGCCTGATGCCGTGCGTTCCAGTAACACTGGAGAGATCAATTCTCTCTGCATCCATTAGTGAAACGGTCTGACCCTTTGGGATAAGCATGGAACCGGATGCCAGCACTATATAGCTGCCTGGTGCACCGTGTGCTCTCATCCATTTAATCCCCTGTCTGTCCTTTGTCTCCTGCTCATTTTCTCCTTCTCTTTCACCCTTTCCCCACCTTCTTGCATTCATATAACAGAGCGTTTATTCTTTTCCAAGCTTTGCGTCCATTTTTAGATAGATACAGTACACGTGTGATGCATCTTGCATTTAGCATACACAAGGTTTAGTATTTCCAAAGCACAAATAATCGTTTTCTGGGAACTACTGCATTTCAAACAAGTGGCAACTGTCACGACTTGAGGCTGAAGTCAATGCAGAAGTACCTTACAGTGCAACAATACCACTGACAGCCACTAGATGCTGGCTCCAATGACAACCATTCAACAAGAGTCAGTGGCAGATGACTTCCTGCGATGGTTGTCCTCTTTGTCTACTTTGATAGCTTGTATAGAGCTGAACATCACCCATCTACCACCTTTCTCTCACTGAAATTGTTGTAATTTGCTTGCAATAACCAAAATGTCAGTGAGCCACCACAGAAGCGGAAACAACATAGTTTCTTATTTGCTGGTTTTCTGTGGCTGATTTGCTCACCTCTCTTTCACACATGCCCTGTAGAACGAGGATTAGCTACTCATTTTGGCATTTTAAAAATTTTAAAAATGTTGTCCTTGTCTATAATCTTTATTTCTTTATTTCCTTTACCTTAATGTAGTAGCAGAGGACTTTTAAATTGATGCATAAATAGCACAAATTGCTGCATAAAAAATTACCAGATTGCATGAAATAATTGTATGTAATTTTCTTAGTAATAAACATCCCTCACAAACATTCACAACTTTCATCTGTGTCTTTTAATTGTTTATACTGGAAGGCAAAAAAGAAAGAAAGATTGACTTCATAATGTGACTGGAGCTAAATGAATTGAACCTCCGTTATCCTGCGGTGCATCTGCCAACTTCCTGCACATTCCAAGTCTCTTGAGCTTACATGAGATGAATATGACCACCACCATTTCACATAAAATCATGATGCATTAAATTGGCTGAGTGATGAAAAGGTGAAGTGTCCTGTGAGAATGTGTTTTGATAATGAGCGATACAAGGTGAGAAAGAGAGACGGGAAACTGTGCACGGCATTCATTACTTGCGTGATGAAAAATCAGCTCGATGAATACGTACTGATGTCTAATATCACTTAGAAGCCTGTTGAGGAAAGGAGGAAAGGGACAGAGCGATAGTGATAGTGTAGGGGAGAGAATGGAGAAATTAGAAACTGGCAGAAAAGGTGAGTGGCTCGAGTCCAAAGCTAACTGTCATTTTTTGAGCATCAGTTCAGCACCAGTTTAACCAAGAAAAATGGACACTGAAGTTGCCCTGCTCCTGACTTGCTCTCATTTGACTTCAGGCGATGATATAATAATAATAAGATAAGTGATGCGGTAAAACTGACACATGCTACTAAACATGTGACTGCTTACTCATTATGTAAAATCATCGCTGTGAATGCAGCCAAAATGTTTTTGAGTTCTGTGTCCTTGCTCTCATTTCTCATTTCCAACTCTGTCAAAAGCACTCCCTCCATTTCTCTGTTCCCTTGTCAAAGAGATTAATTGATTACATACTGTAGATTTAGCTCATTAGCAGACTACTTGCCCACATGTGAGGTTTTAACAAGCTCTCCAGCATGGGAGGATGCAGCCAAGGGCTTGTTAAGGTTTGTCAAGGCCTGTCTTAATTGCTCCATTACGCTGTTTGTCCGGTTTCTGTGGTGACGTGCTCCTTCATTAACTCATCCAGTTATCAGATTGGATGCTGCCTTCATGCTTTACATGCTTCTCTCTCACTCTCTGGCCACGCTCACTATCTACAAACACACACACGCACGCACACATACTCATTCACTCACACTCACATAAACATAAACACAGACTTCTGCAGTTAAAACATAGAGCAACAAGTTAAAATTATTGCCATCAGGTTACAAAATTACCAGCTCATCAATAACCCAGTAAAAAATTATTAAAGCCAGAACACAAGGAACACAATACATACAACATGCAAATATTTATTAACGCTGAACAATTTAACATGTAATTTATGGTATGTTTATTTGTGTCTTATAGGTTTATTTACCTGGATAACAACATGTGAATACAGTGCTCTACAGCTGCCTGCCTGGAAGTCCTGAATGTCGGAATAAATGCAACAAAACAGGTCTGACGTAAAAAAAAACATCCCACAATAGCCCAGTGGCAGGAAGCCCAGACCTGGATCATTATCATCATCTAATATAGTGATTTTTGGGCCAATAGCTATCTGTCCACTAAATTACAGCCAAGATTGGTTGAAGGCCTAACTTTTTAAGACAGACAATTAGACAGGAATTAAACCTTTTCTATTTTGGGTAACAGCTTTAAAGCCAGAATATGCAACCTTTACTGAACAACTTTAATCGTAACAAACATGAAATATATGAAAATATAATATACATTAAATATAAACATGAATATAATATGAATTTTAAAAGTCAGGAGTCATTCTTTCAGGTTGTTTAAAACCCTGTGAAATATGTTTGTGTGTCAGCACAGCTCCTCCCTGTTTCAGGGTGGTAAGAGGCATCTCCAGGGCTTCAGCCACTGGAGGCCGAGACACAAACAAAGCCAACACATTATAACCCGTATAAGACAGATGTATAACTGATGTCTGAGCTGATTACAAACATAAACAAAAACATTTTGAAAGTGGGAGGGTGAGGGTGAATTCCACATTTAAAAGATCTATTACACTCACTCACAACTAACAATACGTATATGCTATACACACATACTTAGAATGAGTTATTTGTAAAGCTGTTTGCGTATGTTGCCTCTGTTGGAGAGCTGATGAGTTAAAGGGCAGCCTGCTGATCTGTAGCATCAACAACATTAACAGTGCAGTGCAGTGTGGCTAATAAAAGGTTGCTCTGTGCTTACTGTAGTTAGTACCAATTCTATGTCTAACATACTAAATCAGTACATTATTTTCCTGCCATTCATGTATTCGTGGAGTCAGCTGCCTCAACCAGAGATGGAGATTAATGTGCATATGAGTCCCATGACAGAAAGGTTTACATGTCAGGAGCAACTTTTCATTGGAATTGGCATTTTAGAGATATACTTGCCTTTTAATCCTGTATGTGTGTGTGTGTGTGTGTGTGTGTGTGTGTGTGTGTGTGTGTGTGTGTGTGTGTGTGTGTGTGTGTGTGTGTGTGTGTTGGTATTTGCACTGTGGAAAACTCAGAGAAAACACTGGGGAGGAAGAGACTTGAATTATAAAGTGAAGGAATTAAGACATATTGCTTCTTACATAATGAGCAGTAAGAAACACAGGAAAGTACATGCTCTCTCTCTCTCACACACACACTCACTCACACACACTCTCACACACACTCTCTCTCACACACACACACACACAGAGTGTACAGTGACAAACTCTCACTCCCAGAGTAGATATCCTGCTCTAAGCCTTGAGGCTTAAGTTGATCCCTAAAATCGTTGGGTAATATGTCTGATCTGTATGTAACAAACCGGCGAGGCAGGTCGACATACACACGACAGCTACACAGAGCAAAGACAGTGAGCATCAAAATGTGATCTTGAGATCAATTAGTGGAGTGTATGATGAAATCATACACACTACCCTAACTGATGGTGTCCTGCTTAAGAATGTTAAAATGCATTTTCATAGTTAATCTTTAATGTGATGATGTGTTAAATGGATCAACTTGGGAATTTTAGCCAAATACATTATTTTTTAGAACATATGGAAGAAATCCTGGCTTTAATACCCTGGTTATCCAGCACTGACTTCACAAAACTTTCTACCCAGGCAAGACTCTCCATTAAAACCACTTGGTTAATCTTAAAATATTTACCCAAAACTATTGCTATCATCCCGACAAAGGTGTTTTTTACTTGGCTTGTACCTCTCCATGAGGGGGTCAGAGCATATGGTCAGCTGCCTCTGGAAACCGGTATGATAGTCTTAAATCCAGGTTCTCCCTGCTCACAACACAAGCCTGCTCTCTGTTCTGTTGTATCACACTGAAAGCTTTTGGTTCAAGTTGGATGTTTTAAGCTCTGGGACGAAGATTTGATGGGACAGGAGTCATTATTTTGGGATTGGGAAGGGTCAGGAATATTTTTGTGGGAGTGGGATGGGACAGGAGTGAAAACCTACTCCTGTGTCACATCTAGTGTGAGCCTCGGTGTTGGTACAAAAGCACAGTGGTAGAGCTCTAATTTGATATAGCACTCTCACTGCTCACTCAAAATTGTCACTTAACAGCCGTCTAGCGCCGAGCTTTTGATCTGCCACTTGATCAATTTTCTGCCCTGTCAAAACCCATTAGCCAGTCACAGCCTCCTACATGGGCATCAGGAAACAGAGAGGGACACTGACAGTATCACTGAACACAGATCCAACACTGGTGTAAACATATGGACAAGACAGACATGGCATGACCAGCATACAGTCACCACAAACAGCACGCTGATAAGAGAAGCAGCAGAGGAGATACAAAACTCTAACTTATAACTTATATAATATTTTTTCTTCATTTTCTTCATAAGAATTGACAATATATTTAACTACAGGGTCTGATGTGCATCAACTGTCCTGTTTCAAAACTTCTGAATACATTATTGTGTTATTGCCAAGTGTAAATGTGCATCAACTCTCCAGAAAAGCAGCAAATGCCCAAAGGAGCAAATCAGATCATCATCAAATATGCAGCATGCAAGCTGCGACTTGCAACATGAGATCATTTCTTCTCACATTCAATTTGACAGGTTCAACTAATCAAAAGAAACGCCATACTTGCATCCCATTCGTGGGAACAAACCATTAATATGACATTTGAGAGTGACAATCATTAGTGAAACAGGCCCCAGAAGATCCTGGCTGCTGTACTTTGACTTCTTTGTCAACTCTCCACAACATGGTGGATGTTTTGTGCACTTAAGACTTAAGTTGTCACTGTTGGTTTGATTCTAGCCACAGACAGAAATACCTAAAAGAGACTTTAAGCTTTGTTATGGTTAATTTAATGTTTAACCAGGACTATTTTGAGTACTTGTTTTCCACAACATTATCATATCATAGAAGGAAAAGTGTTTAAATGATCCAAAAATGCTAATTCTTAGGATAGTGTCTGATGGCACCAATATTAAAATTGTTGTATAAGTGGCATTTTGAATAAACATCACAACCATCACAAAATCAATACTAGTAAACAAATCTTCCTTTAATGCTGAGCCTTTGTGCCACATGAGCTGAAATTCTTTCCAGCGGGAGAAATCTAATGTCAACGTGTAACCTAATGAGGTACTTTTTCAGAGTAATGAGTAGAAGTTGCTTGAGTTTTAATCAGATGGCAATTTAATTGTCCTGCAAACCTGATGAGACGCATGGATTAACATAATGACTGATGAAGACTTATTGAAGCATTAAGTATTAAAACCAGCAACAAGGTTAGATCTATAGTGAAAAGACCGCTTCTTTCTTTTTTGGAAGTTACCTGATTTGGTGTCGTCCTTTACTTCATTACACCAACATGAACATTGTGTTGCACATTAACACTGCAGTCAATCTAATCAAATCAAGTTTGTCTGCTTCACACTTATTAGTTATAGTTATTCAGAAACTTTTTTAGCCCATACAAATGTTGAAGCACTTCCTCCATGATGAGCCTTTATGTACTAGATGAACGATTAGGGCCTATTGAACACACACTAATTTTCATATATATTAAATAATTTCTCACAACAAAACCTGCACACGTTAGTTCCAGCGTTAAATGTTTCATATTTTGCTTTACAATGTAAATTACACCAATTTTACATGTCAATCAGTTATTGCATTAGTTATTTAAGTTGTGAATTTATAATAATAATACTAAAAAAAAACACAAAGTTGTGTGTTTGCTACAGATTTTCTTTTACTTATTATACAGGAATCTGTTGTGGGGCTGAGTGGAGCGTCACTGCTGGACTCCTCTGTTGTGGCATCATGTTCAGACAATCTCATATCTTGTTTCATGAGAAAGAAAAGAAACACGGCACCAACACCGCTTCAATAAATACCTCATTTGCTGTATGGTGTGTGTGTGTGTGTGTGTGTGTGTGAATGAGAGAAATCAGAAGGGAGGCAGTCATAGCTATACATTAACATTACCCTCATATTAATAGGCCTCTGCCTCCTACTGCGAGGTGCCGTAGACCGCTATGGCACACACCTGTGATGGTGCAAGATGACTACGCACACACACAGAAATACTCTTATGGGGGTTCATTGTATATATTCTGTACACAGAGACAAATGGAGCTTCTCTGCCTAGTTTTTGGCTGACTGCATCTGTATCGATGTTCCAGCCTCACGCGATTCTGTTTGCATGTAGATAGCAGTAAATCATGTCAGTCTGCATTACGCGCGGCTGCGAGTGAATATGGCAAATAGCTATGGCTATATTTGTACTCCGACTGCATTATGTATGCATCTGTAAGTGTCTGTTCACGGTGCTGTGCGTTATGTCACGTTTATAAGTCTGAACGCACAAGAAAAAAAAAGAGGAATCTTTGAGGCAGAAAACTGCAGCGCAGCATAGCAGCAAAACTGATTTCCCCGTGTATTTCGATGGAAATAATGCAAGGTCAATACAGATCAAATCCATTTGGTCTCTGGAAATACTGTGTAATTAACTGCCGTAATTAGGGATGGCACAGATGACAGGCTGTAAGATGAAAAGTAAGAAGGGCAGTCTGGGCGTGTGAGGATAAAGAGACACGGAGAGTGAGAGAAACAGCATGTAGAAAGAGCGCAAAAGAGTGAGAGACATGAGGACAAAGAGACATCTGAATAGTAGTAACATCAGCTGATTATAGGAATCATGTCTGCTCGTTTTGGCTAAATGCTGTAGATCAGTTTAATGTAAACCTGCATCTATATGTCACAGGAAATGTATAATAAATGCTTTTTTAAACTTGGAAAAACAGACACAGGCAAAATAGACATATTTAGGCGTCTTCCCCTCGGGACCCTCTCGCTCGTTCTCTCTCCCTCTCAGCTGTTATTTGATGCCAGACTCCCATCAATATATGTGGCGTGATGTTGGAAAGGTGACCCTAATGGAAAATCAAAATGCTGCCACTCTCTGTGCAAAAAGTACAGCTCACACCTTAATTGAATTAGTTATATCTAGACTTAATGACTGGTAGCTGGACTGGTTTGTGTGTATATTTTTTCCCCTCTGGTAATTTTGTTAGAAGGAGTGAGTTGAAAAAGAAAGACACTATAAACTGAAAAAAGAAATTATCGTCATCATTATCGTCGCTCGTGATATTGTGCACCTGTTTTTATATTAAACTCAACTCAGATTTTTGTTTCATTTCATTACATTTGCATGTTGTTATATCACACTAATGCAAGAAAAGCAAAGCTATATAACACAAAGCTTTTTTTAGCTCATCATAGTGAGCGAAGAAAAATGAAAATGACTGCATACAAAGTTGTTTAATTTATGTATACAAACTATTTAGTTTACAAATATTATTAATATACATTTCAAATATTAAGAAAGGAGCAGAATTTTGACATTTAAAAAGACAAAATAAGATTATACGGCTCTAACTCCACTGTTTAATGTGTTTATTACACTGAGGAGTTATATTCAGAAGAGTCATGCATGTTCTCTTCATTTGTTTGTTAGTAGAGGCTACGATTAGGCAACAGAAGAATATCTCTTTGATCCGATATGTGTGGTAGATATGGTCATATCAGGCCATATGACCTCCTCAAATATGTGTTCTCAATTCTGAGGAATAACAACTAGTAGTTAAGGGGAAAAACTGCAAATACAACAAACAACAAAATGGGCAAGCTGTGAGCTTCCATGTCAAAATTCATATCTACTTCATTTTTATAATATCGAGCAAACTATAGGCAGCCAGACATCACAAAGTTGCAGCAGAGGATTGCAGAGGCCTGATTACAAATACCAATGAAGGTATAAAACAAGGTTGTTCTAATCATTAGAAGCATCTACACAGTGAAATGTGCATTAGGGTTAATAAAGCCTCTCCATTCTCTTAATTGAGATGACAGTAGCTCAGTTTGTGTCTCGCTTGCAACATGCAGAGCGTGTATCAAAGATGTGTGACAAGGAGAGAAAAAAGCCCTATTTCTGTATCACGGCTGACTCATCAATTACGTGAGCATTTAGCCGGGGGACAAAAACTCTGAGTGAGATCTCGAGAGAGTTGGTGCTCCACGAGAGAGAGGCTGGGCTTTGTTCTATTATTTCTAGAAACAGTGTGATCACGCTCATTGTCTGATCTGCAAACAATACTCTCAGTGTCAGTGTTCAACTCTATCTGTTGCATACACACACACACACACGACTGCATGGAAACGTGACATGTTTGTGTACATATATGTATGTGTGTAAAATAATAAGGGTTCTGCTGCTGTTTTCTTAGCATCCGACATTGTTATCCGACAAGTCAGAAAATGTTGATAGTGAACGTATCAATAAAAATGTTCACAGATTTCATTTATTTTCCCAAAAATATCAACTAAAGCATGATTGACATTTTTATTTTTATTCTTAAGCTACTGAAACACTTAAAGTGGAGGGAAAGTCATCTTCCCCTGCTCGTAACCAATGATGGACCACTCCAGTGGTCCGTCTACTAAATGCTACACTCTTACACCATACATTTCCTAATTACCGGTAATGCAAGTGGCACTGAAATTTTTGTATACCATCAAATCAAGCAGAGACTTGATTGTGATGACAGAACTCTATTAAGCTGCCGTATTGTATTGAATTCATCAGCTATGATGTTTGGAAACTCAACAGGAAATACGAATAATTAGCAGAAATTAATGTCATAAGTTTTAGTGTTTGGTATATCAAAGTTATTTTTCTGATCTCGGAGTGGAAGGCAGTTTCAGCTTCACGACAGCATATAACACACCACTCATCTGCATCTAACTCAGATATGCACTCATGGCTGGACAGCATGCATAGTAGTAAATGAACAAACGGTAATAAGCGAAGCAGTAACTCTAAGTAGTGATGCTTTTACAACAAAATGTCAGGCAGCAAATTATGATGATGACGAGGAGCCGCGCTTTCTTTGGAACAACTGTTGTCGTTTGAGCCAGAGTTTACTGAGGAGGAAATGATGCTGAGGCGAGCAGAGTGAGACAGGGTAACAGCAAGAAGAGGGGACACTAGGACATGTGGGACACAGGATGCAAACACCAGGCTCCAGTGTCATTGCACGCCATCTCCTTCACCCTTCTCTACAACCTGGTGAGGCACATACATGTAGTGCTTCCTACACTAGAAAATACTTAGTCAAGGATTACACTCGAGGCCCCAATTACGCTTCCTGTCTAAACATAATCGGCAAATTATATTATATAATTTACAAACAAATTTTGACAAGATGAGCTGGAGAGAAAAATATTGCCTGGAAAACAAATGAAATACATCAGTGGTGAATGTTGTGCAGCTACATTTAGTTTGAGCATTTTGTATGAATAATTTACAGGTCAATACACAGAAATGCCTCCATGTTATATACTTGACTGGGCTGAGAAATATTGTATAAGAGGAGTGTTGTAAACTAACAGCAAGACATGCTGGCTTCTCACATATAACTATTTATATTGATAGAGCGTCAATATTCATGCGTTAGACAAGCAGTACTGAGCTGCTGATGAGATAGCTCCACAATCTGACACACAAAAAAAAAGCAATGCCAAGTTCAAATTCAAATCTCACAGTCTGAAAAATGTTTCGCAGCACAGACTCGATTATTATCACTGGTCTGTGATCTGCTCCATTCAGAAGAATGATTAGATTAGCAAGCGAGACAGAAGACAGAAAGAGATCGCAGACAGCGGAGATCAGCAGATGCAGAGGGAGAACGAGACGAAGAGCATCTGTCTCTTTTTCTCCCGGTGGAAGAATGTTTGTCACCTCAAGCTGCTCAATATGAACTTGGAGCCAATTACAGTTGATGGAAAAATGAAGCATATGCTTGGATAGCATTTCTGTTTGACCGCCCCAACACCCCCACCAGAGGCAGAAGCAGGGGCGGAAATGAATTAATTTACGGTCCGTCTGACCCATCCACACATGGTTACCTGTTCTGTACGGGTCACTCAGTTCACTTTCCATTTCTGGCACAAAAAGCACACAGTAGATTGAGCAATTACATTGACTGGATTTATTTAACTCTTCCACAGCTTTCAGGGCCTCACGTTTATTAATCAGGAACAAGGCAGAGCACTATTACAGTATGTGGTTTACTGAATGCTGAGTGTCTATTGTTTGTTTCTAGTATGAGACAATTAGTGTAATTAATACATTGTTGGGCCGCATATAAACACAGCAACTGTTGATTAACTAATTCACAAAGCACTAATTCCTCATCAGATACAGCCATCACAAACTGAGCATGAGAAAGCAGTATGACAAGATGTACAACAAGGAGACAACACGGGTAAGAGATACAGGAAATCACTGAAAATGTCGAGACCTCTGGTTAATACACATGCAGACATACGAGTTACAGTTGTTTCATATTTGCATCTATGAAATGAAAGTTTTGAAACTTTGAAAATGTCTTAAGAGTTAAGATGACAGACAGCGGATACACTACATTTAGTTTGTAAAGGCATGTGTTAGACGAGCAGTGATTATTATTTACAGTATCCTACAGTGTGTATTACTAATGGTATCAAAGAAAGATTGTCCAATTATGTGCCGTTATCTCCATATTTAAACAATGATCATGTCTTGCTCCTTTCCATGATGCCTAGCTGTTGTTGGTGGATATGTATTGTACTGTACTATTGTGCATTTTGCATATATGTTTGTGTATTTTATTATTTGTCTTGAAATAGAGAAGAAAAAAAACCATTTCAATCTCTGTGAGACTGATCTGATCTGATTCAATTAAAAAAAACATGCCAACACTAAACTCACCACTACAAAATGTCACATAAGTTGTTATTTTTAATTTTGTTTTTTTTATCTGAAAATGATTTTAAATAGTGCAGCCTGCATGTCATTTCATGGACCACTGACCTTGTTTCATAATGCCATACTGACATTTCCTGACAGATTCTCAACAGCTCACACTGCAATTTGTCAGGGTGAGCTGTCAGATTAAGAGTCTGAATGAGGTTAAAAGAGCATAAAGAACAATTAAAATCAAGAGAGTCATTTTTGTTTTGAAATGGTGGCCGACAGTGTGAAACAGCTGATCTTTATATGTTAAAAAAAAAAAGTCTTAATTATAATATAATTAAAATGTACATAACCAGAGACATGAAAACATATTTTAAAATGAAAATAGACAAATCCAATATTCCAATATGTTTGATAAATTGAAATGTTTACAATAACTCCGTATTCAATAAACATCCTTTACATAAACCAAAGGTTGACATAAACTGTTGGTACATAATTATGGCTACAGTCGTCTCTTTGAGCCTCATGCGGCATACTAATCTTTTTTTTTTTTTTTTTTTTTTTTTTTAATGTGAGCAGACAAATATAGGCTAGAAATAACTTCAGAGATACTTTTATTTTTTTACCATTTTCTTTTCCCAACTCCTCAAAAAATGCATACACTCAATATGTATGAGCAATTGAGAACTTTCCTCTGATGCTTGTTTTTACCATTGATCTGACACTTTTGATTCTCGTGCTGCAACAGCTATTAATAGCATATGTCTCTGGGTGGCATTAAGGAAAGGAATAGCCCATTAGACCCTTCACTCCTGAGGGCCTCAGTGAAATCATACACATGGGCCGTGAAATAAGCAATCTGCTGGGGATCTTTGGAGGCTTTTAAAGATGCCCGGTCTTTGAGCTGAGATGATCAATTCTGAACCTGGATGACATGTTACCAGTCACTCAGTGTATCTGCTGTCGCCACACTTAGATTCTCCATATGGGTCCCTCTTAGAGGTAATGAAGATATGTTTCTGTTTTTACAGCAACACAATCCTGTCTCCCTTTTAAGAATATATTTTAGAAAAGACATGAAGGTATACCGCAACAGTTCCTCTTAGTGGTTAAATATGGCCTGTATACTGTATCTATAACTCCCTCCACCCACGATAGACGACGGTCTCACCACAGGACATTCAAGTCAACGTCCCTGATCTGCAGGGAGATAGCGCCATTACATGCCTACTGAGGGGAGTGAGGAGAGGAAGGACATGGAAACAGGAATTAAATCTCCTTTTAAAACATAGTGAGTCACTCCAGCAAGAGTGTTTGTTGTTGTCTTTATTCCTGAGTGGGATCCACTGGGAGCAAGAAAAGCACATTCTGACCTTTTACTAAAAAGGCATCTGTTTCGGTTTGCTTTTTTCCTGATCGCTCACTCTAACACACTCACACATAGAATAGACACATACAACACCAACACCTTCCCTGAACTCCCTCCTCTTGCTCAGGAAAAAAAATCAGAATAAAGAAATGACATTTCCTTAGCTGACTGTTGTGACAGTTGGTAATTTTTCTTTCCTGCCGCATACTAATATTAGACAGAATGGGGAAACATAAATGCTGAAACCTTGATGTTTAAAATGTAGCTGACAAATTTTATAGTCCAGGAAATCTCAAGGTACGAGGAAACAGACAAATGACAACATACTCAGGACTGAAATTAAGTCATTTGTTGCTCTCAAGTGACTGAACAATGTGCTATCACAGAGCACTGATTAAGCAACAAATCAGAGCATAGAGATGGCAGAAGATGTAATTACCAAAACTCTTTCTTTCCTGTTTAAAACATTCCTCACGTCTCTTGAATGTGTATGTGCCTGAAAATCCATGTGTTAAGTCTATTTACTGCTCCATGCTGTAAAACTGCTCAAAGAAAGACACAGGGCTTGAGTTTGTGTGTGCGTGTGTGCACATGATGGATTAAGACAACAGAAGTCAACCTCTGCTCTTGACCTGTGCTGCAGGCAAGGTGGCTTATCTACAGCAGGAAGAGCAGCTCCAGTGATCTATTGCATTGTTCTCTCACCATATCAATTTAATTAAATGCTATTGATTCCACAGGCTCACTCGCTCCAGGTCCTCTTTGTGTTGTGCTCCCATCTGAGCCTGCTAAATCCTTTTCAAACTGCACCTAGCTCAGTGCACAACATAGACTAGAAACATGTTTGCATTGGAACAAACAATTGAACATGCTGATGGAAAGTACAACGTACTAGGATTAATTTTTGAGTGTCAGGATATCTATCACTTTATCTCACTAACCAACATATCTCAATAACAAACGGTTGACATAGTGCTACTGTCTGCTTACACTTACATAACTGCTGCATCCTCTAACTGGTGTAATACTGCCTATGTAAGCAAAGACTGCCTGGTGAATATAATAAGCAATGGATCAGGTCAGCTCTTTGTTGTCGTGTTGATAATGAAGACCAAGAAGGCCAATTCTGGGAAATAATTTTTGTTGTCTTACTGCGAGCAAGCAGCCATTTGCCACTGAGTTGATAATGATTCAACTTCACCTTGTAACCAAACCACAGAAACCATGGAAAGTATTTCTCAACATTACTAACCTCCTGAAATTACTTTTTGCTAAATGTGAATTATTTGGTCCAAAAGCATTTGGAAAGTCTGAAAGAGCCGTATGGTTGAATTAGTTTATCCCATTTATGTGGGCTCGGAGCAAACAGGGACTCACCGGCTTGGCTGTAGAAAAAAAAAAAAAAAAAAAAAAAAACAGAACCGCAGAAGCACGAGGACACCTGGAAAAACATGGCAGACATTTTTTGGCTGACCAACTTCCATAGAAATAACTGGGGAGCCTGCTCTAACAGTAAGTATTAGACAGCGGCAGTCTGTAATGTATGACACAGGATGTATGGTGGATTGGATGCAGTCAAAATCAACATTAATAAACAAATGCAGATAAAGAACCTTAGATGTCTCACTCAGATAAAGTTTTAATCCATTTTTACACAGAAGGATGGCTGTGGATTTTGGCCCCATCACTTATATTGTAAGTGCATTATGAAAGGATCTTCTAATGGTCAGCAATCTTGCCATAATAATCTAAAATTTCGATATAAATACTCCAACAGTTGTGAAGTCACTTTAAATTTGCCCCAGACATCTGTGACTCCCTGAGTTCAAACTGCAGCGTTCCTGCTTAGTGCAAATACACAGAGTGAAGCTGTAATGTTGGAGCCATTGTTCTATTGCCTATGATCGATGCCAGAGGCAGGATGATCTCCTCCATCGAAGGGAAAGATTGAGCCATGACAGAGATTGAGTACACACTGAAGGGGAAATCATGTATTCATGACATTTTATATTTTCCATGTTGCTGTGTCATTTTGCCTTTTAAGTGGTGGCAAGTCAGAAATGTTTTCTCTCTCTCTCTCTCTCTCTCTCTCAATCACGCCGCTTTCTCCCTCCAAATGCAATTCAGACTGCGTCTTGGTTGGAGGGCATTTGAAATGAACTCCTCAGAGGCCCTGCTTAGGAAATGAAATTGCCTCGGCTCTGGCCTTTTTGTCATGTAGTTCCACAGTGCATAATAATGATCAGTGGCACGTGGTGCAGCGCTGAGCTGCAGGGTTCACACAGCAACACAAGTTCAACCAGGCCCTCTGCACATTCACAATCAGAGTCTGTTATTTGTCTCCTCTGTGTCTTTCCTGCTTGTTTTCTTATTAGCCCTAATTCTCTTCTATTGTGAGAGCAATGCGTTTACTAAAATTTCCCTCCCAAAGGATGCTTTACTGAGAAAATAATGACTCATTAAAACTTGCACAACTTACAAAATTGTTTAAAACTATGAATGAGCTTTGCCAAACATCTCAGGTAGTAAGTAGTGATTAAAACAGTGAATAGAAATTATGGCATGAACTGTGGATGTTAATTCAAACAATGACATGGTCTAAACTCAGTCCACTTTCCAGCAGCGATCAATACAAGAGACAGTATTGACTTATTGCTCATATTTCATCACGTCACGACTGAGCACACCACTAACGAAAGCAATCTGTCAGAGTTGGAAGTGCACGGCAGGCAGTTAATGCAAAGCAAGCTACCTAATGTGTAAAATTAAATTACCTGTCACATGGTCACAAATGGTGTGAGATGACTCTCAGTTTCTGAAGAGCATTTTAGGAAGGACTACCGCTGTGTCTGAGCTTTCTAAATCGTGCTGAGACAGAAGTGATTTTGAGCACTACTGAAACTGAGACTTTACTCACTATTTTATCCAACATGTAAAACAGTTGGATCTGTTCTACCGATCCTGCAAACCACAGCATGCTGCTGGACACGTTTGACCATCAGACTGCTTGGAGACAACAACTAGTAGACAAATTGTTATTCTGATCAGTGGGCAGAGTCTGTTGTTCTTCCTTTGTGTTGTCTCTGTCTTTATTTCTGTTCTAGTCTTTCTTTCCTTCTGTTGTTTTCTTCATTTCTTTCTTTCTGATGTGTTTTTGGCTTTCCGTGTGCATATCATCAATTATTTTTTGTTATTTGCTTTGATGTCCCACGTGGATCTGCTAGAAGTTGCATTTCAGCTAAGAAACAACCTCTAAATGGCCGTAAAATAAGAAGATAATCCTTACATTTCTCCCAACAGGCCACAAGTGACTGAAGAGAATCTTGTTTTTAAGTGTGTTAACATTTGCATTTCTCTTCAGCTTTAGTGCTGCTGTCCCTGCACAGAGGGAATGAGTGAGGTGGAGATAATATCATTTTCATATTTCACACTGAGGTTTACAGTAATTTATCCTTTATTTGTTTGTTCTCTTTCCTCTCAGTCCTGTTTCTCTCTAGTGTCTCTGCCTCCTGTGTGAGACATCAGGATGGAGCACACGGTAGAATAATGTTCGTCTGTCCTCCAGAGAGGGACTTAGCTCATAGTGGAGATTTATTTAAGATTGTGGTACATTATTTTCTTAGCCTTGCACCCAAAATAAAAACTAAGTGACAGACTTTGGGAAATAATGTGTTATAGCCTTTGATTGTCTTTATAGACAGATTGATTTTTTTTATGTGTGTGTGTGTCGGGGATGAGCGAATGCATGCACACAGTTTGTGCGTTTAACAGTTTTAGCATATTTAACATGTTTAATTTGCTGAAAATAATTGAGCATTGAGCTTGTTTTTGCTGTGAGTTCTGAAATAATTAAACAACTGTAAAGTTGAATGACAGAAAATTAATCAATCAATCTGTCTATAAAGACAATCAAAGGCTATAACACATTATTTCCCAAAGTCTGTCACTTAGTTTTTATTTTGGGTGCAAGGCTAAGAAAATAATGTACCACAATCTTAAATAAATCTCCACTATGAGCTAAGTCCCTCTCTGGAGGACAGACGAACATTATTCTACCGTGTGCTCCATCCTGATGTCTCACACAGGAGGCAGAGACACTAGAGAGAAACAGGACTGAGAGGAAAGAGAACAAACAAATAAAGGATAAATTACTGTAAACCTCAGTGTGAAATATGAAAATGATATTATCTCCACCTCACTCATTCCCTCTGTGCAGGGACAGCAGCACTAAAGCTGAAGAGAAATGCAAATGTTAACACACTTAAAAACAAGATTCTCTTCAGTCACTTGTGGCCTGTTGGGAGAAATGTAAGGATTATCTTCTTATTTTACGGCCATTTAGAGGTTGTTTCTTAGCTGAAATGCAACTTCTAGCAGATCCACGTGGGACATCAAAGCAAATAACAAAAAATAATTGATGATATGCACACGGAAAGCCAAAAACACATCAGAAAGAAAGAAATGAAGAAAACAACAGAAGGAAAGAAAGACTAGAACAGAAATAAAGACAGAGACAACACAAAGGAAGAACAACAGACTCTGCCCACTGATCAGAATAACAATTTGTCTACTAGTTGTTGTCTCCAAGCAGTCTGATGGTCAAACGTGTCCAGCAGCATGCTGTGGTTTGCAGGATCGGTAGAACAGATCCAACTGTTTTACATGTTGGATAAAATAGTGAGTAAAGTCTCAGTTTCAGTAGTGCTGAAATGGTTAGTCAACTATGTGTCTGCTAAAACAGTTGCATCAGATTGTACACATGCTTTCCCCAGACATTCAATTTCAGATGCAGTTTTCTCTGCTGCAGTGGTCAGTCTGTGAAGATAAATCACTATACATTTATATCATCAGTCGAGCAAACATATTTGACTTCTTCGTGTGAGCTAATTTTCAGTGGATTTACCTTCTCTTGTCATCCGTCCATTCAGGTGGCTGTTTCTGTTAATAATAGCTGTTTTAAAAAAATACAGAGCCAAAGACAAAGGTAATTTTAGGTAGACATATCAAAGGCACAGCCATGTCAGTAAGAATTGATTATTATTTTCCTTGGACAGACAGGCGTCTCCCCGGCATCAGGAGGGAAAGTAGGAAGGAGAGACAAGGTGACAGTGTGAGTGCTTCAGAGGGGCAGCAGCTGACAGAGAGACGAGTGAGAACAACAAAGAGTTGTGGCATAAGACACCCCACCCAACAACAAATTAGGTGTCAACCTAGAGGCCACAACCTTTCTGAATACAAGATGTTTGAAAGCAGCCAGCCATGAGCAGGCAGGCCACACTCCATAGAGCGAGATTAAAAGTCCAATTCCACACTGCTGAAAAAAAGAGAGGCACAGAGGTAAAGACAGTGTGTGTGTGTGTGTGTGTGAGAGAGAGACAGTAGTAGAATAAAGGAAATAAGTGTTCATTTATCACCAAGTGGAAAAAGCCCATTCATCTATAATCCATTAATCTAGGACACTTGTGAGAATCTCATTCGCGCCTCTCTCTCACTGTCTTATGACAAACTGAGCTAATCACTGAGCAGAGTGGAGAACCACTGGTACAGGCAGCTCAGCCCACACTGTAAAAAAATACTGTCCTGTAGTCACGAGCCATACATGCACGCATGCAGATACATGATGGGGGAAATACTGCAGCTACAGAGATACAATGCAGGATCTGCAAGGATAATCCAGTTTCATTTCATCAGAAAGAAGGCAGACATCTCTACAGACAGCGAGTCACACCAAAAAACATGCATTTTATTAACCGTAAAAAGACGTCTGATCAATAAACAGTAGTACTGGTGTTTTTAAAAAAAGGTAGTAACCAACAGCCTGCTTAGCTTTTTATTGGTATGGAGAACCTGCTTTGGATTTAAATAACATTGCTAACATTTGAACTGTTTTTGTTCATGTTACGGATGAATCCTAACGAAACCTCACTTCCACTGATATACATTAATATACAATGATGTGCTCTATGTATAGCTATTTGAATGTCAATCAAATCTAATAATCATATTTAAAGTGATTCTTAACAGGCCTTCTTACAAATGCCAAAAAGACTCCTTTGAATAACAGTTACTTGAAATAATGTGGGATGTTGCATCAACCTGCTCTCTTTACTTTCTTTATCGTAGCTCCACAGGGAGGTCACAGTGCACAGAGCATTGCCTCCGGTGCTGGTACAGTGTCTTGTTCAATACGCCTCAGAAGCAGCACTTGCCAATAATGAGTTTTGAACCCGATGCCTCGAGTTGCTGACCGGTCCTCCCAACACATTTCTCAACTCTGTGGCTGAATCAACCTCAGTACAAAATGGATGGTTTTTTTTAAGTGAGGGTAGAATTTCCATCACTTTTATCAGTGCAGACCACTCTGTGTAAGAGAAAACAATGAAGAGATTTTGAGGGAGAAGGTAATCTGCTGCTGGATGATGAGCCAGGGGATCCAGGGGCTCCTTGGCCAGCTATGATAAGGCCACACTCATCCCACAACACCCACTGATGGGGTCCAGGCTCATGCAACGGCTGCCATGTGAGAAAAAAAACATTTGTCGCCACACTGAGGGACACTGCCAACTCACAAAATCATTCATTTCCACAGAAATATCCCTTTCAGCAGAAAACTACACACACATACAACCTTTAAGCCAAGAAAAAGAAACACAGAGGGAAAGAAAGAGGAAGGAAAATAGAGAGAAAAACCAAAAACAAAAGACAAGTTTAAAAACATGTTTCGGAGCACTGTGCTGCCTTGAAGTGTTTGGGTTAGAGCGAGGAGTGTGGTTCATATGTGTGGTCTGCTTATTTGGTATCTGAATAATAATTCTCAGAGCAGATGTCAGTGTCTTCAGAAGACTTTCCCTTCAATACTGAAATAAAGAGGTTTAATAAAACAAGCTGCTGAGCCGAAGTGGTAAAAATTTCTCAGCTACCATATGACCTCTTTCTTAAGGACACTACGCCTGCAGCTAATGATTATACTGCATCTTTGAGGCTGATACAGTTTATGGAGCTGCACACCACACAAACCAGGAGGAAAGTGACACGAATAGTTCAAGACCTTTCACATCCTTTTGTTTGAAAAACGTCCTTCAGGAAGACGATGTAGGGCACCCACAGCAACGAGAAACATCTTATCTATCATCTTATAAACAAATTACTTTTTAGCGACTGCTGCTGTTTTTAATGTATTTTTTGTTATTAGTTTAGCATTTTCCCAACTGTTTATTATTATTATTGCGTGATATTATTTACTTTTAACTTGTGGCAGAGGTGGTTTTAAATGTATTCATGTCTGTGAAGCCAAAGACGAAAATTTGATAATGTGTCGGCCGATATGCATTTTATTACATAAACAAACACTGTTGATAAATAGGCTTCAATTTGGTGATTAGAATGTGACCAAAATATGTATTGATTAATAAAATAAACATTTCTTTGGCACATGGACAATAGGCACCAAATTTATAAGTCACCAGGAAGTGCCCGATATAGCTTATTTAATATTTAAGAGAGACTTGATGTTTTGTACAGGCTGCAATGGCCTCAGTTTCACCTGATCACACAGCGTCGCTTCACAAGATGATGCAACTTAGCGCACTTTTATATTAGTGCACTGTAAAAAGGAAGAGAGTGGTCTAAACCTAAAGGTGGTTGTCAGGAACCCAATGAGGTTAAATATGATTAAAACTGCTATATCTATGCTCTGCTATGCCCCTCCTGATATGGTCACCAGATCCCTGTGGGAGCTCACAATCCCCCATGTGTGCCTGAAGCTCCCACAGAGTCAGTGCTCATACTGATAACAACATAATTGCAATATTCGCATGGTCATGCATACTAAAACTCACCAAATGTTCCGAAAGAATAGAGAAAAATGCTTATTCACAATTTCCTAGGGCCAAAAGTGACATTTCAAATTGATTATTTTGTCCCAAGACAAGTAATGAAAAATAAGAAAAATCACATTTGACGAGCTGAAACCAACAGATATTGGTCCTTTTTAGCCATACATGCTAAAGATGTGGCTGGAAGGTAACTTCAAATTACCACTTTGGTCTGAAGTGGAATATCTTAATAACTGCATGGATTTCCATAACATTTGGTACATTGATCCATGTACCCCAGAGGATGAAATTTAATGACTTTGATGATGATTCCCTGACTTTTCCTTTGGCAGGTCAAAGTTTTCACTTATCCAGTGAAATGTTTCCAAATCTACTTTATGGATTGACACAAACAAATGATAGAGATATCCGTTATGCCCAGAAAAATGAATTGAACTTTTTCTCGAGCACCATCACCAGATTAATGTGTCAAATACTTTGCTTTTTACTTATCTGACACTAATTTCCTTTGAAATGACTATTACAGCCTTACAGAACCACTAACATGGTTGTAGACCTTGTTACTTAATAGTAGTATGAACCTCCATCCCAGCCCTGTAGGAACAGGCCAACCTCGGCTGCTCAACAGAAAACAACAGATGAGCTCAGTAACACCTGCTCATAAGAAACAGGGCAATAGTGACAGTGCAAACAAATTCAATTAAAGGAAATCTATGACATGTAGCATTTTTCAAGGATCAGAGAAGAAAATCTCTTCAGAGTGACAGCGTGATCTCCCTCTTTCTAACAGGATTACTACAGGGACTCCCTCAATGCCTCCTGCTTTCTCAGATACTTTCAAACTCCTCTCTTCCTTCCCATTAACCTCTCTTACCACACTCTCTCCCAGACAACCTTTCTTTCCCTTCATCTCCATCAATTTCTACCCTTCCCTCACCCCGACACATTTTCACTCTTGTCACCATGTTTCGCCTCCTGAGAGCTGATACGAAGTCAGACAAAAGGGACAGGAGCAATGACCCAGGATGAATCACCACTGTTTACGCCACAGAAATGCACAAGAGACAACAGGAAAAAAACAGTGTCTAAATACTGACTACATTCCTATGATGTACTGGGTGTGGTAGGGTTCCCTTGAAGATTTGTGTTATAGGAAATCCTAAAAATACAGACAGAAATCAGATCAGAATATCATACAATTCTGGTTGTTCATGTACAGTATGTCAAATGCAATGAAAACAGCCTTTTGTTTTAAATATGCTTCCATTAGATACTTCGAAGGAGGCATTTCAGCTACGTTTTTTCAGTTGTTCATCTCACACACACATCGGGCATGACAGACACTCTTATATTTTAATCAATACAGCTGTCTTCAAGTCTATTTTCTTCTGTTTTATGCATATAAATACAGAGATTGGTGCCTAGGTTCTGTATGCTGGTAGTACTGTGGCTTATTGCATCCTGTGTAGACACTGACAGATGTTACTTCTTTTAAAATCATGTATGAAGCCTCCCCTTTCCTGAGCTGATCTTGCATTAATTCAAAACTCTCTGCGTTTACCTGTAGACTTAAAAATGTCCCCCTTTAGTTACCATTTCAATGCCCGCCTTCTGTTTTTGTACAATACAAATAGATGTAGATTTATCGCCTAAAACATTTAGTAATTTTGATACAATAGGTCCTTAATTTCAGAGGCATAGACATAGGTAGGCCTCTAATTTCTTCCCATTACTGTTGATTTCAGCTGGGGTTTCTGGAGTACAAACTTCCTCAACCTTTGGGGAAGCTTTTGGAAAGGTAACCTGTAACCTCAGCCTTAAAAGTCAAAATGTAGGTTATGCTACTACAATGGATTAAGTTTTGACTGGGAATAAAAACTGACCCGGGACTTTTGACTCACAGAAACAGTGACGGGCAGGTGGAGCTGTGGGGACCCAGCTTGTTAACTAAATGTGACTGGCTGGGGAGGAAGATGGCAGCCACGGCAACCCTCTGTGGGCCAGTCATACTAACTACTCTGCTGTAGCTGATTGCTGTGTACCATCAATGTCCACTCAAGTCTTCCTGTTCCCTGTGAAAATATTCAGTTCTGAAATATTTTGTTTTTTTGACACTCCATTGTATGTCATCTGATAAACCTTTCATATTATCGTTTGCTTTCAAATTTGTATGAATAGTTTCATTTTTGGGTTATTTTACCATACACAGGATGAGACAGGGTGTATACACACAAACACAAATCATTATTGCATACTGTCCTTGACTCATTTGAGCTTTAACACTGCACATAGTGGATTTAAACACAATTAAGCCTCAAGCCTCATTAGTATGCCTGGGATGGTATCCTGTTTACTCCTGCCTGTCCAGCCGGCTGCACTCTGGAGAATGTCAGCTGTCAAACTGCTGCTCATACTGTAGGATCCTCATCACTGTCCTGACAGCATCCTGTATAACCCCAATCCCCTCTGTGCACTGTAGAGTCCCCCGACAGGCACACTGACACATACACAACGAAAAACACACAAACATATGCTGACCCATGTGTGAAAATGCAGCCCCTCCCTGTAGTTGAGTGTATGATGGATGGTCCTGTGAGGGACCATTTCACCTCTGAAAGCAACCTTTCTTCTTCCTCCTCCATCGCTGGGATACTGTGATCACATTCACACCAACCCCACAGGACAGGTGACTGATGACTTTAATAAAAATATTTGCACCATGGATATTTTGTTCAAATTCAATGAGTTGGAGTAATATAGAAACATATTTGTTTGCTTGGGCAGTACAGGTTTATAGATTAACAGATACATAATTAGAAAATCAATGCCAGACTAATCACAGATCCAAACAGAATTCAGATGAAATTTGTTATAAAAAAATCAATATGGCTGTCAAGAAATTAGTCTGTGCTCCTGTGGCTCATATCAGTGTGTGTGTGTGTGTGTGTGTGTGTGTGTGTGTGTGTGTGTGTCATAAAATGTCCATTTGGCAGCACTAATACCGAGCAGGAAAAAAAAAGTGACTGAATCTTTAAAAATAGAAACAAATTGTAGCACAGAAATGCCAAAGATGAGTTTAAAGTCATTTAGAAACTGTGTCACCATTCACCAGAGGTTTGTGTTATTTTAATGAAACTTTTACAGGGTCACTGACGTGTGACTACATGTGTGGACGCCGATCTGTCCAACTGCTCTGGCTTTTAGTCAAACGGAAGAATTCCCAGTCTGACCAGCAACAGAGATTATAATGAGGAAATGGTAAAATTGCTTTATTTATCAAGCATAATTTCAAATTCTGTAAGTTTGGTATAAGCTTTTTTCTTTTGAAAGAAATCACATCACATTTGTGCAGTATGTGGGCTCTCTTCTTGTCCCTCCATGCACCAGCTTTTTAGTATCTGGAATGGTTTTTTGTTTTTTTTAATGGCAGTTGGTTTACTGTTTTTCCATCACTCGCTGCTTCAACACACAGATAATCACAGATTGTGGACTCACAGTTGTCAACATTGTGCAGTAGAATGGATTTCTTTTTGTGAACAAAAATGAACCGCAGGGATACTACCAACCAATTCAAAATGTATTCTGCTTAAAAAGAGAAGCAGGACATCATAGAGAGTAAATTAAATCTCTGTTTTCTTTTGTTTAAATGTGGTGAGTTCAAGGAGAACGAGGCGGGGAAAACAAACCGCTGTCAGTGGTGGTAAATAAGAAGATGACCTGCAACCACATGTTACTAAAATTAGATTCAATGTCAGTACTGTGTATTTTCATTCAAGTCTAATCTACATCCATAAATAAAAATAAATAAAACCTACGTAATATATGAAATTACATTTTAGTCGTTGTCATTGGAGGCTACTAGAAGGCAAGTTGTGGTGCATCTATTTCAATGTGCAATATGTAAATATATGTAAATAATGACATCAATTAATCAGTGGCCATCTGGATCAGAGAAGTTGAGACCTTTAGTAGACAGTGTAAGTAGTTGCTGAAGACAGACGCAGGCAGACGTTCACGTTGTTGAGCCTCAGAAACCATCAGCTGTTTATCTGAATATTTAACCTCTGGGGGCAACGGACAATATTTCAATGCTTCTTGTGTACAGTAGCAAGTGGATACATAGATAACGGATATATTTTCCATTTTCTGGTTGTTGCTTACAGTCCGATTAGCAACTTGAGACGGTCCAGACAACATTTCAGCTAATCTCTATAAACGGATACATGCATATGAATGCAGATAGGCTTTTCCAAAAAAAAAAAAGTCTAAATCATCATCAGATGATAGCATTTCAGACATTATGTTACGCCTCGTTTTCCCTCCACACTGACTGTTTACCGACATGCAACCAAAGCCCACTCAAACATGATTGGTTAATACTACAGACTACAGAAACCAGAACTCTTTGGGCACCAGAATCGTTGCCTACAGATTCATATGTATATCAATTTACGGAGATTACATACAAGTGTATTTGATCATCACATGGTTGAGTCCTAATGAAAGCTGGTTTTATGGAGTACTGCCATGTCCATGGTGAGCTTCATCATACACATCAGCATCCCAGTCCTCAGCTTTACACATGCAGAGCCAGCTCATGGTGCTTTGTCCTCAGCATAACAACTGGTCCAAACTTCTTATTTACAATGTGTGAACGAACAGGAAATGATCCGAGCAGTGGCGCGTAAAGTCTATAAATAAACACTTGTGAATGGAGGCTGGTACGTTCATGTGTTCATTGATGGTGATACTTTTTGCCAGGAGTTTGAATAATTTAATACTCAACATCCGCCCTCCTGCTTGCTTGTGTGTGTGTGTGTGCGTGTGCGTGTGCGTGTGCGTGTGAGAGTGAGAGTGAGAGTGAGAATGAGAGTGAGAGTGAGAGTGAGAGTGAGAGAGAGAGAGAGAGAGAGAGTCAGTGTTTGTGTGTGGGTATGTGAGGGGAGAGAAAGGGCTAGAGATAAGTAACCAGGAAGACAAGCTAGAGAGAAATGAGAGCTTCAGTGAGTGATAGTAAAACACAAGTGGGACAGAGATGAAAAGAGTCCTCTGTTGTTGTGCTCTGTTGTCATTATCCTCCATTGTGGAGAACAATAAGAGAACGCTGCAGCAGGAAGCAGAAATTGGCCAGAAAGGGTGGACTGATGATGTAGATCCCATTGTTTCCTAACTATTATTAACTCATTGTTCCTGAGATCTGCAAGGGACATTATATTAGCCTGTACAGTAGCATGTTATTGGCCTACTCAGTAATTTTCTCACTCTATAATTGTGCCAGGGTGTTCATTAAACTACTTGCACATTAGTGCTTCCTGTGAAGATTAGAGCAACAACTAGTTATTGAGGGGGAGACGGAGAGAGCGAAAGAAATAAAGAGGGGATTTGAGAATCTATGGAAATGAAAGTCGGCTACATATTTCCTGCCTTCAGTCGTCATCACTGTGTGTTTATCAAAACTCAAAATCTGGATGTATGCAGGTCACAGGCAAAACTATTGAGCTTGGTCATCAGTGGGTTACATTTGTGTTGTTACTCAGCTCCATCAAAATGTGCCTTTAAACCTAATCAAGTTGTACTGATTACACAATGCATTACTAATGGTAAGTATCAGCACTTAAAACTGATGCGTGATCAATTTGCTCTACATGGTATTCTCAAAAATCCCTATAATAAAATACAAAAATATAAATGTTCACAGTATGAACACAAATGCATTTGCTAAAAAGAAGTTCTACAAACTAAAATAACATGTGCTGATTCCTACTACAAGCTGTATTAGGTGTAATGCTGTATTTGTAGAGTTTAATTACACAACACACAGTAAATCAGCTGCAACTCAATTAAACCAAGAAACAGCAGCTACAGTCACTAAGGTTACAAATAAACTGCAGGCTGCAGTTCAAGATGGTCGGTTGGTTTTTTTTTTTTTTCAAATCAGTTAATCAGACATTTTGCCTTTCAGTGACAGCAGGGAATTCATACTCCATTCATCGGCTTTTTGACAGCCACAAATTAAGAGACGCGAGCATGAGTTGTGACAGCACAAACACGAGAGTTGGAGCTACACATTGACAGTGATGGCTTCACTGACAGACACATTAACTCGCTCAACCCCTGAGGTGAAACACCTCACTTCATCTAAAAACAAGATCATGTTTAAAAGCCCACTCATCCGTCCACAAGTGAGAATGAAGCATCAACACAAGGCAGCTAAGTCACTCAACACAACACAGATCCAGGGTCATTATTCATACTTATACCACAGCTTCGGGAAGGCAAAGGTGCATCATCCATTATCATGAAACTTAGTATTTTTCCCCTCAAAAAATTGATAGTGTTACATCAGAGCAGGTGCTTCAGAGATACAATATAACAGGAAGTTAACAAAACGATGATAATTGGCTGGTTGAATAAATGTATCCACAAATCTTGTGTAAGATCTCCCATATTTCAATGAAGAACCCAATGAACCAATCAGTGAAGATGGTGAAAGACAGTGAAAATATACTTTTGAGTATTTTTAGAGAGGTGCTACTTTAAATTGATCTGACATGGGTGAACTTTAGAGTTTATTCATCTCTCATAATCAGTTTTAAACTTTAATAATAACATTAAAGTCACAGAAATAAGCCATGGCTTTATTCTAAATGTAATTAATGTGACTCTACGGGACATGCTGCATCTTATTTAAATGAAAGTTGTCTGCTTCTACAAAATATATTTCCTTAACAGTTTAGGTTTTTTTCTATTCGAAGACACAACACTGAATACAATTATCAGTTGTTTACCCTTAGAGTCGAGGGTCTAAGGACAGAGGTTGTCACTCCCTGTAAAGCCCTCTGAGACAAATGTATTTTGTGATTTTGGGCTATACAAATAAAATTTGATTTGATTTGACAAATATTTGCATCAATGAACATAGAAAAAGTTAAATTAAGTCATGTCTTTGTATGTATGGCATCATTAATTGCCAAAAGACGAGTAGCTTTTCTATAATAAACTTTGGGAGAAAATATAAAATGGAAACAAAAAGTTTATGTTTTTCTAGTGTGTATTGTGTGTGTGTGTGTGTGTGTGTGTGTATGTGTGTGTATGTGTGTATGTTGCAGTGCTGAGGTTTTTGTAAAGCAGCAGTGAGACAGCAAATTAAGCAATCCCCACTTGGCTAAAGATCACAGGAACAATATTGGCAATTTGCAGTGAACAAGCTGAACCTTTGGCCTTTGGAGCTTCGATTAAAAGAAGGCTTTTCCCCACTTTATTTTCAAGTGTTCCTGACGTGTTGTGTGGTAGGAGAGAGAGTTGAGTAAACGCCAGTGCAAGTCTTTTTCTTTCTTTCTACTCCTTTCTTTCTTGTCTTTCCATGGACTCATTCATTCAACATTTTTCACAAACTGTGTTTAAAATTAAGAGAGTCAAATTCTTATATCTAATACTCTCTCTTTATTACTACAAATCAGATGTCCTGTAGCCTATTATTTCTGAATCCCTCTGCAGGTCCCATATTACATTCATGTTACAGCTAAGACAATGTTTATGGTGAAAACACAGACATGAAATAAGAGACAATCTCTGAAGCTACAGGAAGCCAGCTAAACCATCTTACACTAATCCAGTTAGCTCTCCCATAATTCCTCTTTGCGCTAAACAGTTACAGCAGTCATCAGCCATACAGACATTCAATCCCCTCCCCTTTCAAGTCATACATCTACTGTATACTGTCAAGGTCC
Source organism: Pampus argenteus (assembly GCA_036937835.1). Taxonomy (NCBI): domain Eukaryota; kingdom Metazoa; phylum Chordata; class Actinopteri; order Scombriformes; family Stromateidae; genus Pampus; species Pampus argenteus. The sequence continues at coordinate 10,537,743 of CM072868.1, forward strand.
CCACAAGGAAACAGCAGAGACATACAGTATGCATTGTACAATTGCACACTACATACTGACTGCATACTGTTTGTACTAATTGTAATTTACCTACCTGAAGAAAATGATGCAACACATCCACCAATCAAACAACAGCCTAAGAAACTGATTGTTGGACTCTAAAGAGAAAGTAAATGTTTTTTCTAGATTTTTAATGGATTTGTTGTTTTAAATCTTCTTTTGAGCTGGTCTTGCATTGTGGCAAATGAGAACCATAGTGGTGATTGAGCCTTTGGTGCACTCATGAAAGCCCTTGTATTTGCAGTATTTGTTTTGTCCATTTTCTCCATACTGTAATCTTTAGCTTCCAGACGCCACTAACAGCACACAACATGGTGATCGGATGTTTTTCACATCGAGGTACAACCGCTTGAACATGCTGCACCTTCGAGTCAGGATTTTAAACAGCTGATAAGCAAATGCTAGATAACCTACGAATAAAATCAATGTATACAACCAGTACTACATGTATAAAATCACCCTGGTCAGAAACTGCTTTCTTCTTTCCTGCTAATGTTGAACAAAATGCTGACATCCTGCATTCTGTGGCTTAAGTTCGCTATAATGTAAATGATGATAATTTCTCTTAGGCATGGAGGAAAATGTCTGATCATGCATTTTGGGTGCAATGAGTACCAATGCTACACAGCCTTTTGCTACATAGCTGCTTGCCTGTCTTACAAGCTCTGAGTCAGCAAACTTCACTTGGCACCCAGCTACGCGTCACACTTCCAATACAGTTTCAACATTACAAGCTTATCAGAAGAGCCAAAATATCATGTCTGACAAACTGGAAACTCATTGAGGGGGGTTAAACACTGCGTTTGGATGCTTGTAGACCTGCTGCAAACTAAGCAATCAGGTAGAACCATGAAGTCTAGTGTAACACAAGCCAACACAGCACTCCTGCCATCAAGTAGGGATGTGAATATGCTAACTATTGCAAGAAGAAACAAGTATATGGCAGGACACAAAAATATAAAGAAGCATATGCTACCATCCACACAATTGTTGACATGAACAGAGGAGGTACATCAAAGCAGCAACAGGTATTATCACAAGATGCCAAAAAGCACTCACCACACTCATGAGGATTGATCACGTTGCCTTTCTAGAGAGGGCGAAGGGTATTTACCCTCTCTCTTTGTCTTTTTTTAAAAAGAAAAATCAGTCCTTGGTCTCCTGCTGCGTGTATCGCTAGAACCTCACACTGAGGCTCAGGGTAGAGGGTATTTGGCTTGTGTGTCTGTGTGTGTCTTAGTGTGCCTAATCCCTGCTGAGTAGAATGGGTGCTAGGCAGCAAATGCTCTCTGGGAAGTTAGACACACAAAACAGGGGTTAAATTGGGATTTGTTATGTCGTGGTGCCCTGTTTTCTTAAGGTGTGCAAAGGTCTTCAATTTTAGATTCATAGAATTATTAAGACCCGCCAAGCATTACAGAATCAGGTCATTTATAAGTGTGGACCTTGTAAGTACCAATCATTTCACAAATATTTCAGAGGAAAATACGCCCATGCTTGTACTCATACATTGAATACACCGTTCTGTGATGAGACTGAGCAGAGTGGGTGTTGATGGCTGACAGTCAGTCATTTTAAGATAAATGCAGTCTAGACGAGTAGCCACTCATTTTATTGTTACCATGTAAGCAATAACCCCCACCCCCACCCCCACCCCACCCCACAGAAAATGTGCTTGTGGCGAGGTGTGAGTTGTTGTGTGGTGTTGTCTCCATGCTCTGGAAGGATGCCCTGTTGAGTCGGACAGAAATCCATGCTAGCCCACTTAGGCTAACATTAGCTTCTTTGGCTAAATTGCAGAGTATCATTAAACTTATGGAAATATTAAGTGACTGCATCCTGTTAGGGTTTTGTTAGCGTAACTCCTTAACCACGAACACAGTAGAACTGCATGTTTAGAGAAACATCAGCTTTTTTTAAACAGAAGCATTGAAAGTCCAAGACAGCACAAGCAGGTGACCGTCAATCACAGCTGTCAATCAATGCCCACATGGCAGACATCAAAGCTAAGCTAAGTCTTAAACTTTTATTAACAGAGCAATGATTTCAAAAAAGTTATCTTCCCTTATTAGAGGGCCTGAATTTAGTGATTGAGACCAGAATGACTTGTTGAAATAAATAAATACATACATGACAGTCTTGACAGAAAAGTTGAAGCTTTTTGAATGGAAGTCAATTGGAGCCACCGTCTGTCAGTGACATTGCACTTTAAGGCACTTTAAGGTACTTTAAGGTACACTGGCTTCAGCCTCAAACTCTAGTTGTCACTTGAATTAATCTCCCTATGTCAAGTCAGAGGACTCAAAATGTATCTGTGAAACTGCGAACTGGCAAACTGAGCTCTCAAAAAAACAAAGCTGTAGTCAATTCATACTGATTCACAGTTGAAACAAGTATCAAAATACTAACAGAACACACACACACACACACAATGAATGTCTAAGTAGATTAGTGGGCCGTATGATGAGCTCTTAACAGGACTAGTCCTTGACACGGAGGCCAGCTGAGCAGGACAACAAGCCCTGTAGCTCTTGACAAGATGACAAACTCTACTAATGCTTTTAGTGATAGTGATAACCTGAAGGGTACAGAAGGTTACCTGGCATGAATAAAACTCTGGTCTCTGACCTCTCACAACAGCCATCCATGTGTCCTTGAAGTGACCTCCAAACGCTTCAGCGTGTTGGACAACAACATGCAGCAACATTGGAGCTCTATGAATATATTAAATGATAAAGATTACTTCCTTTAAATAGATAACCATAGCATAGCACCATAGCAAAGGCTATCACAGCAACATACACAGTAAATTACACTTATTACAGTTCCCTCACAGGTCCAAATATTAACAGTTATTTTAAAACTAGAATCATAAAATCATCTGGATTGTTTTCAGGGTTTTTTTGTATTCTCCGTCTGTAGGTGGACATGTAGACCTGAGATGTGCTGTGATATTATCAATCATATTTCCCAAGAGTGAAGGCAGCCTTTGTTCAACCAGGCCTGTTGACTGAGGCAAATTCATATCAACAGCAAAAGACAGCAGGAGGATTCGCTGTGAGTGAAGGTAGGTTAAACGCACACATAAATACCCGGGGGCTGTACTACTATCACAAAAGCTTGGCCTGTCAGCAGCTTGTGGGCATCAGAGCTGGCCTTAATTTGCAAGATTTTTACCAATGCAAACAAGGCATCTTGTTCAATTTCCCAGTGTCACAATGTTTTTGTCCTAGAAGTGCACAAAAATTGATTGCACCAGATTGAGATTTGGGAGGTTTTGAAGGGAGTAAGGCATCCAGCAATCAGGAATAAATACACTGAGGGAGCACACAGTGTAAAGACTCTACATCATCTGTACATTGAAGAAAACTAAGGATGACAGTTCTTTTTGATGTAAACATGCATTAAAAATTCTCCTTTAATGGATGAGTCATAAGATGTGCAAAGGGTCTTTTCTAGCTGGCTTCCTTGCTGCAGAGGAAACATAACGACATGTTTTCCGTGTCTCAGTTCAGTTGTTAAATCCCCTGGTGTCTTCTAACACACACACACACACACACACACACACACACACACAGAGAGATGTGAAGAGATTAATTGGGCATAAGTGCACCTTGTTGACCCAGGATGCACTTATGTCTTGTTTGACCAGTGGGACTGTTCTCCCCGTGTATTGACCAGCAATTAACGCATCGCCTGAGCAGCTGGCTTGCTGCAGTGACTGGTCTCTGAGATCAGGTCAGATTAGCTTGAATGGTGCCAGGAAGTCAATGAAAAGGAGCGATGTTGTTCAGATGTAGAGAACCATGAACGCACACAGGTGTTTCATGTATTTTATTGCTAGTGGCACTAAAAATATACCGTACATTTATTGCGTATTAATCCAGAGATTCAATTATAGTATATCTAATAAAATAAAAATAACTAATGACAAAGATAACAACATACAATAAGCTCTCTTTATCTCAAATAAACAATAAGTAACCTGTATAAAAGTAACTTTTTATCATATTTGCTACAAAATACTGACAGTAGTATATAGCAGATAATCTGTGAAAAAAATAAAATAAAATAAAATAAAATAAAATAAAATAAAATAAAATAAAATAAAATAAAATAAATCAGGCTCCTCTGGCCCCACCTAGTGCTCGTAATGCCATTTGCAAGAATCCACCGCAACCGAATCAAAACAACCAATCAGAGCCAAAACAATTAAAGCTGCAGTATGTGCACGAGACTGCAGCTGCAATTGTTTAAGTCTATGAATTGTCAGAAAACAGTGAAAACTGCCTGTTATAATTTCCTACAGCTCAAGGAGATATAATCAGATGTTTGTTTTTTTGTCCAACCAACCAAGAATTAAGCCGTTTACTCATATACGCAGCTCTAATTCACATCAAGTCATAACAACGTATGTCAAATAATGTACTCATTTGTTAATTTCACATAATGAAAAGCTAAAAACAACAACAGGTCAAATAGCAGAACTTCAAATGCTAAATAAATTGATAAAATTTATTTAAAAAAGCAACACAATGGAAAGCCAATCCTTATGTTAAGGTATGGGTCTACGGTTTACTGTTAATTGTGATTTCATTATTAGCCATTCATTGATAGAGTATACAGCTGCCATATACAGACAATTTGCCATTTGATGTTTGTCCTGTGCTGCCAACCCAGTCTCACCAAACAAGTCTGTGGCAGTCATGCTGGTCAGGTAAACACACAGCAGCAACATTAATGGTGCATCTTTCAAAGTTTATCACCAGGAAATGGTAAAGAAATGATTAATAATGTATTGTGAAATTGGGAGAAATTCCTCAACTACAGTGCATGTCGTGTCCAGTCCGCACTGGATTATGAGATAGCCGGTGCTGTTACAGATACACTGGTTGTGTCTTCCAGTATGAGGCCAAAGCAGAGTGCATTTCTCAGATTGTTTATTCGCTAATGTGTGGACACAGTATCACTATTTGGCTGTACAATTCTGCTTATAAAAAGGCGTAGCTTTTGTTCTTAATAGCGATTATCCACACAGCTGGGCACACTACTTCTCAGTCCTGTCCTTATCGTGAAAGTGTCACTCTGAACAAAACCCTGGTGACTCTGGATGGCAGGATGACTAAAACCATGTAGAGGTTTAGTCAGAAAGCTGTTTTTCTCAAAAATAACCATAGCTAAGGGTCATCTTATCTGCCAATCCAAATGGGAGCATGTGTCAACACAAAGAACATGTTTTGTTATTTCCACTTTATTCAAGCTTTATCTAGTCAGACGGGTCCATTAAGATTTTTTGATTTGTAATTGATCCATTCACACAGAAGACATTCAAGTTTAAAGATAGGCTCTTTATCTATTTTCTTGTCCATAAAATAAACATGAATTCACCATCAATCTGGGAAAAGGAAACTATTGAAAACCTCCACACAGGAACAAAACACTCCTCAACCCCATCATCCATTTCATCTTCTGCAGCCTCCTCCAGTTTTTTTTTTTTTTTTTTCTGTTAAGAAAACCTATCAGACATCTTCTGCCCAGAGGGACAACACACACACACACACACACATACACACACATACACACACACACACACAAAAGTTAGGGGAGTGACAATGGGGGAAATGAGGTGAGGAGAGAGGGGGAGGGAATTAGAGAAAGGACAACTGAGTACTGGAGGAGGACATGAAGAGCATCGGCAACACAACAAAGCATCTGGTAGGCACACAGATAAAATGACTTCTACTCCTTCTCCCTAAATAAAAACCCAGAATCTATGAATATGCAAATATTGCTGATTTCAAAAGTTTAACTGCTAGTGTAAAGTCCATCTTCAGTGTATGCGCACTGGAGGCTTCAGGTTATGTGTAAGTTGCATACTGGACCGCAATTGGCTCCAAAATTGTCATGTTTCATCATCATGTTTGTAAGTATGCAACTTAAACTCAGAATTAAGATAAGAAAAATTTCCTCCTTCAGCAGATGAGCGTGAAAACGGCCTTCTGGTGTCAAACTCTGTACATACCATACATTAGAGGAGGTTCTGTGTCTCTGAACAACTATGTCTCTTCATTTTCTTCTGTAGAGTTTGGTGTGCCTCAGGACTCAGTTATGGGACCTATTTTATTTTCCTTACAGATTCTTTTCCAGAGACATATTATTCACAGACATGGTGTCTATTTTCATTCATTTATCTATTTTAACATTTAAAGACACAAAGACCATTATTATGCACAGTCAAGCTCAAACATCCAACTGATGGAACAAGAAGAGATTTTTGACTGGAGGGGGACTTTAAATCACTTCAAATAGTTCAACTAGTAAAGGTTGCATACGGCGAACACGCACACCTCAGTACTGTCGTTCTCAACCTCCACAACAACAGCCTCTGTCTCTAATTCATTGAGCATCAGGAGATGAAAGCAACACACTGCGGGTAATGTTAATTGGATAGATGAAGGGGATGGCGACTTGAAGGAGCTTGACATAACAGGATAATTGAGGGAAGCATAGTGATTACAAAAGAAAAACTAGCATGTAGGTGAGAGTATGAATAGTTTTGAAAATTGGGATAATTTTTATTGTATTAACCCCACCGCCCTACACACACACACACACACACACACACACCTAATCATCAGACACACGTGTGCAACAACACAGACATGAACCCACATCACCTTGCATACTGCCAATTGTGTTTGATGGAGCACTGCAGTCAGAGATTGAAACTGGGTCTCTGATGTGGTGGGCAATTGCTTTTTTTCTTGTACACCACTCAAGCACCCCAAACATCCTTCTTTCTGTGCATAGACACACTCCAGCACCACACACACACTGGATTTTACTGTACGAGGGCACAGCAAGGTTCTCAGGATGTGGCCACATTGAGGCAGGTGCAGGGACAGACGGAAATACCGACAAAAGGAAAGAGACGCAAGAGCAGGGGACATGAAGTGTAAGACAGTGACTCACAGGTGGCATCTATGTGGGCTAACTGTGGGTGAGACAGAAAGGTAAACAGACCAACAGAAAGTCTATGAAATGAATCAAGGAGAAAGAGTGAGTAACAAAGCGAAAGGTCATAGCTATAATTGGGGCCATTCATCACGGGACAGTTTTAGGAGTAGGTGTTATGTGCCATCCACCCATTGAGCCACTGGCTCTCTGAGTAGCTGTTGATAAGACTCGGCCAGCATCAGACAACCGTCCATTTACTGCTGCATAAAGCTTCAAAAGCTGTTTTCAAACACTTAATATATTATAACAGTATGGAAATGTGAGCCGTGTTGGTATGCATAGTTCAATGGCCTATTGTTTACATTACCCAACAGTATGAACAACGTTGTATGGAGTTTGCATCCAACATTGACAACATTGACCACCTGTTTCATACACTAAAATAATACACATATTCTCGTTCTCATTTCTTACACGGACAACCAGAACCTTGTCAGGAAGTAAATTGGGATTTTAAATGTTATATTGTTCTCATGATATATAGTTTTATGTGGTTTTCATCTATGGCTTACTTTGTGGGCATTTATTTTCAGCATTTTGGTAATCAGCATTGGTTAATTAGGACAGGAGCACTCTAATACCCTTTTGAAAACAGCAACATGCTTATTTCATGCATGATTTTCCAGGTGAGTGGAGATAAGAAAGGAGGCAAGATTTTAACTTCCCTCCCATTTCTTTTTTAAATCCAAAAACAACTACTACTGTAATTGAATAATCAAATCATGTTCTTTATACTACACCACCTTCATATCTACTATTGTTACTACTACTCACTTGAGTTTTTATAATTTCCTGATCTTCCTTTTAAACACCAATATATTATTTCACAAAAATCAACACTGTGTGGGATACAGACAGGGCTATTAGCGGGGAGGCTGAGATTAATTAGCCTAATAATTTACCTCAGACTGCGAGAGTAGCTGCACCAGTCTCCTGTGTGGTGATCTCCTGTAAGCAGCTTGTTCCTCATTCAAGAAGGTCATGTGAAAGTCTGCAGTTCATCCCGCATCCTGTGTACTTCACAGTGTATTATTGCATGATCATATTAGTACATATAATATATAAATGCACAAACGGATGTCAGCGTGTACCCATTTTGCATGGGTACATGCTGACAGAAACCCACAAACCTAATTACTATCTTTAATAAGTTACATCAAAGTGCATAAATAGCGTCAACACACAAAATCCTCCTGGATGCAGAAGCAATTGCTCGCATGAAAAGACGACACTGAAAAAATAAAAAGCGGGAGTCAGTGCAAGCTGAGCATACGGTGGTGTTTGACCTTGGCGATGGCCCTGAGTGAGTTCATGCATGTCTAGTCCACAGTACAGTAACGTGTCACACCTCTGAGGAAAGTGATACAGTTACATAATGGAGGTCACATTAGAAACGTACAGTAGATCCATTACTGAGACAAACATTAACAGTGAAGGCTTACATGTTATTTGTGCCACTAAATCCCTCCAAATATGTGCATTTGTCAACTTGTCTAATTTCTCTATGCCAGTACGGTGTTCTGTAACGATTCTTGGACCTTGAAGAGTCCCTCTTAACCTTTCTGTCGGATTTCCCTGTGGGGCTGCAGTTCTGCAGGCTTCTTCACAGCAAGCGTACACTGGTCTCAGTAGTCAACCAATAAAGTCTTATAACGTGGGTTCAGACAAACCACTGGTGTGCACAGCAGGAGGGGCAGGACTGGTCCTGCTGTTTTTGTCCTTTTAGTTCATTTTTATATTGAAATAAAGAGTGCTACAGCTAACAGTGATACATCTTAAGGTAAACTCTGTCCAAAGGGCAATTATTAAGCAGTTCATTCTGTATATGCAGACCTGGCACCTTTCAAGGCTATGGTTCCCAGAAACAAAACAAACACAAGTTAAAAAACACACTATTTATGTCCTACAGTAATAGTGCAACAGAAGTGTCCAGTCACATAAGTATGTTCCTTAACCTTTTAAAATTGGTCAGCAATAAGTATTCAAACATGACATTTACAACATTTTCATTATCCCAATAAAATTAGAGGAAATTGTTTTCTCTCACACAAAGTCGGATGCTTCTGAATATAAAGACTGACTCTAAAGGCACGCTCTGATGTGTGTGAGACTCAACACGCTCACGGTGATTATGTGAAGAGGCTCATATTGAGCAGGTATGATGTTTCACCATTTAGTCTATTATCATGTTAACACTTGGTAATCAGCAATATACACAATGGACATACTCTATATGTATGAATATTAACAATGCCAATCAATCAGATCAGCCTCATAAACAACAACAACAACCTACAATCACAAGAGAACCACAATGAAAGGCAAGAAAGACAGAAACATCAAAATATTGCCACAGAGCAGGACAGGTACTAAAATATCAGTTCAATAAAAACAAACAAGTTCCAAGCATTAACACGCGCGCACACACACACACACACACACACACCTAATCATCAGATATCCATCTGACAGAGGAAGCTGGCCAAGAGGTCAAATGCAAACTGTTGATATTAAGATTGAATCTCGTTGTAATGTATGAACGATTTCATCGCAAAATGCAGCACCCAGAGGCTCTACGCCAGGCAGAAAGAAAACAAACATAACACAAACATTCATTCAAGGAAGAACAGAAAAAGAGGCAAAGCATAAAAGTCTCTGACACACATTTTTTTTAAAAGGAAATGGGGAAGACAACATTTCTTAACACAACAGTATAATGAAACAGTGCAAAAATCAAGGAAATTTAACATATTTCTTGCCAGCATGTTTCCCAAACATTTTTGTTGTATATTTTAACTATCAAAGATAAATATTTTATGTATTCTGCATTATGCAAATCCATTTTCACTGTAGTGGAACAACAAACACAAGTCTTTGCAGCTGGAGCTCTATTTGGTCAAACAGTGGAAATTAAATTTCAAACCAGAACAAGACTACTGGGACTCAGCACCGCCCACAGAGTGCACGCTAGGATTCAACAAAGACAAATCAACTACTGCACATTTTACATTACAGGTATCATCTACGAACAACTGAAACAATCAATGGACAAACAACATATGAACAAATAGGTCTGTTGGATTGTTTACTTTACGTCTTTTTAAATATTGTGGGTCAATGTGTCTTTCTAAGCAGACTTTTGCATTTTTCTGATGTGCAGTGCAAAAAAAATAAAACAAAACAAAAATCTAGATTCCACACTGACAAACACCCGTTTGTTGCTATAAATAAATAGGTACAGATTCATGCTTCATTAGGCATGTTTCTTTCTGTTTTTTGTTTTTCATGTAAAACCACACTTGGAAAGATATCTAAAAAAGCATCTGGCTTACAAACCTAAACAGGTTTTTTCTACTCACCTAATTGATGCTGCAGATTTGCCCTTTTTGCACAAGATAATCTCTGGTGGATGTTTGTAGGAGGTGAGTGGGTCATTCTAGGGAGAAAAAAAGTCACATAACTTATTCAGGACTAAATATATGAATATGTGCAGAGATATAAGGCAAGTAAACGCTAAGCTCAGCACATAAAATATACAGTAGGAAAATAGTGTTAATGAACTTTACCCTCTCAAAATCATATTAGCTACACAACTATGATGCTGAACCTATGATGTGTAGGCTGAACAAAGTTCAATAGATACACGTTGACATACAGCCAACACAAGCACAACAAAGCTGGACAAAGATAAGTAAACATTGTAGTGTGGCAGAAACATTTAACCATAATACAAAGATATTTCTGTGCGGGGAAACTAATAATACAGACCAATACAGCATGTACGTACCTTGGTCAAATGAAGAAGTGGTAAATAAAGTGGCGTAAAACATGCTAATGCCTAATGAGCCTAGTCTGCTGTGATTGGCCAACTCACGGAGGTAAGTACAGGTAAAAAAAAAACGTAGCATTAAACGTTTATTTAAACGGAAACGGTTGGACAGCCTGTTGTGTTGCCTGTTTATTTAAACGGAAACGGTTGGACAGCCTGTTGTGTTGCCTTCTTTAACACAGCGGCGTTTATATACTGATATGGCAGCACCTCAATGCAAATGAGAGAAAACGTATTTGAAAGGCCGCTGACCACCGTCTCAACCCGGAAACAGAAGCCAACCGGAGCCACGCGGTCTTCACGTTGAACGCAGCATTGACCATGTTTAACGTAAACATGAAACATCACAACAGTGTACAAAAAAAAATAAAAACACAACCTTTAACTCTTGTTTAATGACTCATTAACTCTGCATCCACAATTGCATATGAGATTAATTATATCAGAAATGTTATTGTAGATGTGTTTATCTCACCACTTAAAAAAAATAATAATTACAGTTAATTTTATTATGTAAGATTAATATATCATCAGACACCATTGTCAAAGAAAGACAAATTAATTACAACAAAACTAATTAGGGACAAATTACCATACAATTAAACATAATCATGAATAGAAAGGACGATATGGCTGAGCTGTGGGTACTGCGGGATTCATCATATATCTCTCCACCTTCTTAAAAGTTAAGCTACAGCTCAATTAGACCTACAGTGAAGCTAATGTTACCTTAAATGATTTTCCCACATCTTGCTTTTCATGCACATTTTGGGCTATTAAGTTTTGCTGCATCCTCACCAGCAGCATCAGTTACCAGACTTTTTTTTTATGCGTATATGGGATTTGACAGACTGCAGAAAGAAACACAGAAACAGTAATGAGTTGTGATTGAGTCAACAGGAGAGCGGGGTGGTGATGATTGGGTGTCTAGCTTGTTAAATTAGAGATGAGTAATATGCCTTTAAGGGCTGCTGGACTACATTAACCCTTCAGTCTCTTCTCCTGCTTTCTGTCTTCTGGTCCTCACTGTGCCTCTGCAGCTCTCAGCCTCTCCCTTTCAAACCATGTGGATGACTGGCCTGTCAGAGAGCTAACTGCACCACTCAGCTGGAAAATGGATGGCTTCTGATGTGTTGTGTTGTGCTATAGTCAGACACTCTGACTCTTTTGACATCCCCAACAGGCACGATACTGTCAACACTGAAAAATCCACCTACATTTTTATTTTTGTGTGGTTGAATATATGTTTACAATATGTAAGGGCAGAGCCTGAAACATATATTTTGATGTAGAGATAGTCCAAAGGCAACATTACTACTGTCTCTATGTTTTCTAGCCTATATATACTTACATATCAAGAAGTTTCATCTAGTGCCATCATCAGGTCAAAAGTGTAATTTGTTCAATATTTGTTAATGATCAAATACATAGGCTTACAAGACTAACGATGTTCCCATCAACCTCAGCTGAAACAAACATGAATCAATATATCTGCTCAATATCAGCATGTTAACATAGTCATTGACATAGTCGAGTACAGTCTCACAGAGGTTATGGACTATTAGTCTGCAGTTTCAGAAGCTATTTGCTATTTTTATGCGAGAGGAAACATTTTCTTCAGATTTTGTTGGGAGGATGCTTTGACGTTTCATATTGCAGATTAATTCAATTTGTCTAAATTCAGTAATAAATTCAATTATGACATTTTCATTAACCTCTGCTGTACTAAGACAGTTACATGATACCTGCTGAACTTCAGTTATCATCGTCATTGTGAGCAAGTGAGCATAAAATATCTGTATGAACTGTTTAGTATTGTTTTGTCCAACAGAGTTAAATTATAAATTAGACTCTGATATTGTTAATCAAATGTTTAGCTAACAGATTCAGCATATGCCAATTATGACAGAAACAAGCACGACTGCAAATCAGACTTGAAAATTCTCATTAATTTATTTAATTAATTTTAAATGGATGTTTTTCAAGTAGTGACATTTAACAGATCAAATGTGTGTTTTGTGTATTTTCTATATTGGTGATATATATTAAATCAACCAATCCCGTCAGAGGACCTTTACTCTTTTTATTAAGTTTTATGAATACCAACCTTATGCCCTCACTAAAGTAGCCTTATGCTCTTAGCTCTTTCAGTATATCTTCTCCTTATCACTAAGCCTACCTGTCTTTTTATTACAAGCCAGCAGCTATGCATGATTTTTCTCTGGTCTATCGTGTAGGATGAGTGAATGACCTTTGACACCAAGACACTGAAGACTGAAGGCAAATCAGGCACTTTAGAATCAGACTTTCTCAACATTGTACAACTGTGTTCAGGTGTGTGTACTTTGAATTTGTGTGAGTGTGCGTGAGAGAGAGACGTGAGGCTTTTTAGGGCTTATGTTTTTCCCACCAGATGCGCCTCACATTTCATAATCGCTCCCATTTCGTCGTTGCCAGGACCACATAGGGGTGTAAAATATAAACCAGGCTCCTGGTACAGCAGCGTTGACATCAAGTTAAGCATTTGAAATGAACACAGGGATGTTTTTCTTTACCACAATATCAAAGTGCATGTGTGGGCAGTGAAAGCCCAATATTATATACTGCATCTGCAAACAATAATTCAGTTAAAATCACCAGTGAGGGCTAAATAATATGTAAAGAGAATATACTGTAGGATAAAGCAAATTATTATATTTAATATATTATAATTATCTGGGATATATGCAAGGTCCTGTGTAAATTCACTAGACATCTTACACAAGCTTTACATCACAGATGTAGATGACTATAGATCAATTTCTATACATTTGTGACAGTGTAAGATGTCAACACTTATAGATTTATCACACTGAGCTCCTACAGTGAGACGCAGAGGTCAAGTTGTAGACTTTAACTACTTTTTTTCATCGATGCCCCATTTTCCTTTTCAGTGATCAGACCCTCTCTGCAGACACTGCATCATTTTCAGTAAACAGCTTAAATCCAACCGTGACATTAGCTCAGTCTGAGTCAGACAATGAATTAAATGTCCTAACACTGAGTTTATTCAAAGCCAGTGTTCACAATGTTTTTAACTTAAATCAATAATATATCCATCTAGTTGTAAAACACTCAAACAGCCATTTACTGTGGTTAAACTCTAAACTCTGCTAATGGAAAAGACTCATTGGCTTGTTGTGGCTTGTCGGTTTGTTGACAATGCTAATAAAGTTCAGTTCAAAGTCCAACTCACATTTAATCATCTCTCTTTAAGGTCAAAATCATGTCTTTGAATGTATTGTTAATAGTTTTATACATTTAGTGTCATTTAAAGCAAAAATGGTAAATTTTAATTGGTTCCAGCTCCATTAAATATTTCTGTTTTTCATACTCGTCAATGATGAATTGATTATCTTTGGATTTCAATTTGGTTACAAGACATTCTGAAAAGTAACCATTTTTCACAATTTGATGACATTTCACAGTGATCTGTAGCTTTTGAGTATAGTTAATTAATAAATAATGAAAATAATCATAGGATGCAGCCTTAGAGCAACATAAGTGGAGGGAGAAGTGGTATTTAATCAAAATAATGTAAATCTAGGGGGAACAACAAATAATTTAAGATACACATTTTTTCCTTTTGGAAAAGTGGTTTACAGAGCAGGTATGTATGCTGTGATACACTGGAGGTAACGCATTTCACACCGTGTTTGTATTTCTGTGCTTCATAAACCAACCGCTAGTGCCTCACCTGGTGGATTTGCAGTTATGCTTATAGATTTAAAAATAATCTAACACATGCATGATTATGCAGGCATATTTATAGCTAGTAACTGAAATGTTTCACTGTCACTGATATTTATCATAGCTTATTTATCGCTAATCTCTGCACTCTGTAAACAGACCATTAATTTTTGATTACTATTAAATGAATCACTTTGACAAAAAAAAAAAAAAAAAGAAAAAGCTTGCTCTTATCAACATGCTGTTTTCTAGAAGATCTTTGTATATGTGCTGTATGTCTTGCTGTCATCCCGTGTTCTCCTGCCCGCTGAGGACATGGCCATCAGAGAGTTTCTCCGACCCAGGCAGCCAAACGGACGCTCCCCTGTTCTTCACCGACGCCGTCGCTGTTGGAACTTCCTGGCCGTGGTGTTTGCTCTCACAAGGCCTGTAATGAACACATAGGGTAAGCAAGGAAATGTCAAAGCGCTGATAGGGAATTGTGATGTAATCACAGAGAAAGGTCAGGAGGAGGGAGGAGGGAGGAAAGGAATCCAATATTATTAAATAAGTATCGTGAGACTGAGGAGTGGAGATTGTTTGTCAACCCAAGTAAAACTAAGAAGGGAATCACACAGATATTCTTGTTAAAGGTTATGTGATTCTATTTCCTTCCAACAAATGCAATTATTAAGAGATCCCTTCATAATGCACTTCCAATATAAGTAGTGGGGGACAATATACACAGTCCTCCTACGAAGCTATGAAGCTTCAGTAATGCAAATCTGTCAAAACAAGTGGATATCTTTCTATCTGTCTTCTTAGCCTCAGAGTCACAGTTGTAGTTTGTATTATTCCACTGCAACTCAACAAGGGAAACACTAAAATGAAAACCACATGGTTTAACTAACACAGACTGTTGCAGCTTCATATTAGCTTAAGATAAACTTTTCAGAACATCTTTGAACTGAGGATTTTGTCCCCCATCACACTGGAAGCACATTTAAAATGGATCATTAAATACTAGCAGGTGGAACCTCGTTCAATGTTCATTTGGGCACCTGACTATTATTTTAAGGCAGACTTGAACAATTATGAACCTGAATGTAAGTGTAGTAGCAGACAGCTATTCTAGGAAAAAAATAAAAATAATTACCATGTCATTCCTTTCTCTCAATATTACTTGTAGTTTTTTACTCTCTAATAATACAAAATGTGCATATTTTTGCAGGTTTTTACTGCGCCACCCAGCCAGATCCTGGATTGTAGCACCAACTGTGTTCGATCTGGAGCTCTGGATTAGTTCCCCTTGAATCTCTGATTACCAGCAGAGGTGAAGAAGGCGTTTCTGTTTGATGGGAGATTTGTCTTTGTCTGTATACCTCAAATTATCTACAAAGACATATTATTATTCATGAGAAAAGTCCATTTGGTTCAAGTGCTACCTCTTTATTTTCCTGTCATTCTACTCCGTTAAAGCAGTTTCCATGCCTTATTTATTCATGTGTAGATCAAGCTGTGACACCTGGAAACGAATCCAAGGGCAATGCCTCATTAATAAGTCATATGTAATGTCACTGGGAACAACCGCAACCCTTCAAGGACACCGGCAATTTCAAGAGTCCTAACAATACAATCTGTTGATCCATGACAGAAGTGTAAGAAATCGTGTATTTGAAGATACAGGTTCATGTGATTGTAGTTATACTGTATATGGGCCTGGCTTAGTTGGAGGTATTTCATAATGTCACAGTGGGTCAAGTAGTAGCAGCTACTGTTCTCAACGAGCACTTTTATCCACCACCTTCAGTGTGTTGGTGAAGCCAAATTAAGAGTAATTACACTAATTTCTATTTGTATATTAGAGGCTGGAATTTGAATGAGCCTGTACATGTATGCATGGTTGAGGCCATTTTTTTAAAGATCCCATCATCACACATACACAAACACACAGACATACACACACACACACACACACATACACACAGCACCAGCCTCTCAAAGAACAGCTCTGCGGTGGGATGTGACATATTGACAGGCAAGTGTAGATAACCAAGAAGGGGGTGGTCCATGAACTACACAGACACATGTGAGTAGAAATACACACAAATACACACAGAGGTTCTTGAATAATGAGTAAAGACAACTGACAAGGTGTCTGCTAATAGATCAACAGAAAGTCCCGATGACAGTCTTATTGACAGTCTTTGACTTTGACTTTGACTCTGAAACAAAAAAGTATGTTAAAGTCATCAAATGAGTGCTTCCTAGCTGGAGGTGGAAGTAGCTGCTATAGTATGGAAAGACCAGTATGTTCATCCAGGCATGAGTCACATGGGCTTTTCAGGTTCCTCCAGGGAATTTACAGTGTGCCAATGAAATAAATATAAATCAATATGTTGACTAGAATTAATCAGTGTCATTGTTTTTTTCAAATACATATATGAGACATTATATGGTGTATGGAGTATAATTCTACACAATTATGCCATTAAACACTGTTACAGTGTCTTATATTGGAGACAGTATACATGTATATATGTGTACTTACAGAATCTAGAGGGAATATGTATAAAATAATTGTTGTAATTGTCTTGATGTCTTGGGTTTTGGGTTTTGTTGTACGGCTGCTGCTTATGTCAGGATCAGATATTTCTATGTCATCAATACTGCAAGCACTAAGTCTAAGACAGCAATATGAACTGAAACCACGATGAAATGAACCCAAAAACATGAGTGTGTTATTGACCAGTAGCAGAAAAAACAAAAAGGCACATGACGCCGCGGCTGTTTGATCGATTGTCTCAGATGTCCCAGGCTGACGTTGTCAGCGGTGATGGACTTCATTGTGGTTGAAATCCTAGTGCAAGCTGGTTAAGTGTTTCTCTGTCACTGGCTAATAGTGGAGAGGTCTTTATAGTCGCTACCATGATGGTGTTTCTGCAGGTGTATAGCCCAAATAAGAAAACTATCATCCTTACTTGTGGCAAAATGGCTGAATATCATACAGTAGACCAACATCTGACAGACCGTTCACTTATGAACCACTTATCACTTATGACAGTGTCTAACATTTGTGAAATTGGATTCGATTCAGGAGCACAAATGAAACACACACAGATGTTGAACAGTTATCACAGAGAGAGCAGAGTCACCTCTTCCCTCAGTGTGTGTGTGTACATTTCTGCATCTCTCATTCAAACTGTGGCTCGAACTACTGTAAGTCTGTGTTTTTATCAGAGAGTGTATCAGTTTCCAAAACACACTTACTGAAAGTGACTATCTATTGTTTCTTTGACGGGAGAATCCCTGGACAATCGCATGTCTGAGCCACTGACGCTGCAGGCTGCATCCTCCTGAGCCAGATGGATTGCAGTAGCTCCCACATTTTTCTAAAGCTTTTGAAAACACTGCAGCTCTTCAGCTTTCATGCAGCATCTGACGCTGCTGTGCTTTGTATTACTGACACAGTGAATGTTCACAATGTACAGAGCTTTAACAGGATTGCCTGCAAAGACTTTATCTGATATAAAATTATATTTCAGGCTGCAGAATTGTTCTGTTCAGTAATGTCTGTTCATCATGATGGATGGCATCATTTTCCTTTTTCCACAAGGTTTTGCATTAACTGACTATGATAAAGAAACAGGTTTATAAAAGCATTTACTGGTATAACTTGTCATGCTGATACAAAACCAAAAACAAAATACCAGTAAGCATGTAACAACAAGACTGAACTGGACTCTCACATAGACACAGTGCAGTAAATACTAAATATAAAATATACTTGTAATTTTTGTTTTTCTACTAGCGGTTTCCAACCTTTGTAAGAAGCTAATCTGAGTAGTATTGTATTAATCTAACTCTTGCCAAGAAAGAAAATACCTATATGTCCCAAATGTTAAACTATTCCTATAAACTACCCAGCAGTACAGTGTAAAGTGGTTAAAATTCATTCAGCCTTGATACTATTAAAATACTGCTTTCACATTCAGTATGTACATGTGATAAATATAACATCCTGAATTCAGCATCTCTGCTTTTGTATAATTAGCATATTTTATACCTCATACTTTTATATTGCATTTATACTTCAAAAGATCCCAATAATTCTTCCTCCAGCCCGAAGTATACCAAAAGCCGCTATAGAGATTCACTAGAAAGCAGCATTGGCTCAGTGCTGTCAGTACAGTGTAACATAAGGTTTCACATAAATCACATACTGTAAAGCATGTTTAGTGCATAAGACTTATGTAATATTACCACGTAACCATTGACTATGGAAAAGACCAGACAGGGTCCCGAGGTTGTAAATCCAGGCTGTTTTTTTGTTTCAGTGGAGTTTGAGTGACCTTTAACCTTTTCAGTTCCTATGTAGTGAGGAGAGGAGATAGGGTGATTATCCTCAATAAAGTGTGCAGATAGATGATGGGTAACATTATTACCTCTGACAGCTCTACGATACTCAGCCGTATGTTCTGACAGCACGACATCCTGCACGTGATTACAGAGTCTGTACACATTTCGTTGTACTCGTGGCTGATTCAGGAGTTACTTCGGCCAGATGGCTATAAAATGAATGACTATGATGTTCCCACACACGATGTCCACAAGAGCCTGTCTTCTGTATTCAGGGTCCTCCTGAGTGTTCGCTTGGAGATAAACTGACCAATCATCTTAATTATTTGTTATGTTAAATTACTCAGAGAACAGACTGCCGTGAGAGAATAAGATGCAACATTAGTAACAGTGAACGACAGCAGTAAAAACTAGTCACAGTGTCACCAGTTGTATTTCTCCACTTGTTTATTCACGTTTTTATATTAATTCCCATATTAATATTAATTATATTAATATTAATGTTTGTCTTTACGTGTCACACAGTGCTTGGTATCTATGCATTAAATATGACGATCCTATCACAGATGATAAACATGAAATCCATTTTCAATCTCAGATTAAGGTTATGAATCCCTTTCACCAAAACAAATAACCATTGCGCACACACACACACCACCATCAGATGATGCGATAGCGCGGTGCTGTGAACTCTGTCCTGTGTTCAGAGATGTTTTTGAAGATGTGCTATAAATTTCATCTCCCTCTTTCCCAACAACCTGCAGAGCTTCTGGGCTGCAGGATGAAACCAGCTGAGCCACACAGGTAGATTTCTACTTCAGACGACACAGCGAAAGGTCATAGCTGAAATGCTCTTACCTCAGTTTAAGGAGCCACAGAAAGCCCGTATCACTGCTGAGGCACAATGCTGAAGATTGCTCCGAAAATTTTTCAGATAGATGATTTTTGTGATCTTATCAGTGATCTTATCCTTGTACTTATCTCAAAGCTTTTGACATATGTGAAGATAAGCATTGATGCAGAATTCATCACATTTTCATTAAAAAGAAATCCTGTACTGACTGAGAGGAGACTGAAACATCTCAAATATGTTTTACATTTAAAATTGATTATAAGGCGTGCTGTTAGCCACATTTGTCATTTAAAATTATGATGAATTAAGAGGGAAACAAATATAAATATGTTAATTTTGAGTCCAATTCTCACCCTATCTCATTAATGACACCATAAATAGAAGAATTTTCTTCAAATTATCAGCCTAATACATTATTATTAGGATAACAAGCATAATAACTTCAACCGTTTTACCTTTCTGGCAGGGGGAGGAGGCATTTTATGTATTTCCATTATTGTAATCTCCTGAAAGGCAATCCCTTCTTCAAATAGTGTGCAAGCAGCTGACTCTACTTCTAAATACTGAGCTATGGTGACACCAAGTGGACAAACTACCTCATATCAGCTGCTTGTAGTCAAGTCTTGAACTCAATCTGTAGACTCTTCTCATTGGTCCTTTTTCCCCAATGATCTGTCGGTTTGGTCATTTATTTTCTGAGCTGTGATTTCGGCCAAACCAGCAGGATATAACAAAGGTGGATTATTCAACCAACACTTCCCTCAACATGTGGGTGCAAGATGCCCAATCAGATGACCTGTGTCTTCCCTCCTGTCATTGTTTATTTGTTTGTTTTTTTCTTTTCTTCACATGCATTTCTTTCCATTTTCTTTAATTATCTTCTACATTTGCTAACTGCTCCTTCTTACCTGCTTCTCCTGTCTTACTCTTTTTTGGCAGTGCATTTGCTAACTGCTAACAGTATCAATACATTAAGATGTGGAATAAATTACATGCAATTTAAGAATAAATGAAAAGGCTTACAAAACTACTATGCTAATATAAGGACATGTGGTTGTAAAAACATTACACAACATTATTACTTAACTTTGCCCGTGCAGTTTTGAACTTGCTTTTGTCAAATCTTATTTATTGCTCTTGCAGAAAGACAAAACTGTCGAGTTCTTATGTGTGTATGAACAAGACTAAAAGCCCTTTCAAACCGAGGTCCAACCAGAGTTATAGCTTACATTGATTTTACACATGTTGATGAGTGGGTCAGACAAATAATGTTACTTGAAACTCTAAAGACTAACAGATTCACAGAGGACATACCTTTCTAACAGTGATACACAGACTCTACAGACAGAGTTGCTGACATTCCTCCAGGATCTGTTTTAGCTTGTTCTCTCAAAACTTTTATCCCTTATTCCTGACATAGCATCTCCTGGCTCCCGCTCCAGACATTTCCTGTCCCCCAGGGATTCAGGGCAGCATCTCATCTATATGTGACTGCGAGCGTGCACCAAATCCTCTGGGTTTAAGTTAACAGGGATGAGAGAGTTAGGAGTCTGGCGCAGACCCCCCTTCATTCTAGTACACATTTCATTATGACAGGAATCCTAAATCATACGAAGGCCTCGGGGGCCGTGCAGTCCAAACGTAGGGATGAATGAGCGGGGATCTGGTTATGCATGATCAGAGGAAATTCTTGTGTGTGTCAGAAAGGAAGAAACTAAGCTCACCATCCTTAACTCTGGAAGATACATCAGCTTCATGATCTTTATCCACGATCTTTATTTTTCCCTTTGTCATAACAATGTGCTTTCTCTCTCTGTATCTCTCTCTCTCTCTCTCTCTCTCTCTCTCTATATATATATATATATATATATATATATATATATATATATATATATACACATACTACATGCAGTATGCTCTCTCTTTCAAACTTTTAATGCATTTAATAAAGTGGAAGAAAGTTGGGATTAGTTTGTAAAAAGAAATTGAAAACTAAAACTAAATTATGGTAAGCCACTTCAAAACAGGGAATGACCAAAAACATATATCTTGTGCAATACTGAATATATTTTATTTCTTACTACACTTTCCTGGCTACTATGTAACTTCTACTTGCTCTTTGCTCCAAATATGGAATTTTTGAACCCTTAAATACTCTTTCTTTCGGTGTTAATTAACCATACAACTATTTACATATTGTGCAATTTAAAGTCTGCTTCATAAGTTAAGCCAGAGGGAGAAAGAATGTGTAAAATTCCCGCTCGACTTCACACATATATTACACACACATGTTTAATATAACTCTGTCACACTCTCTCTCCAAGAGGCCCAGGCCCCCTGCTTGGGGGGCAAAAGAGAGCAAAGGCACAGATAGTGAGAAAATAGCGGAGTCTGATCAGGAGCCAATATTGGCACTGCTCCCCTCCCCAGCTGGACCTCAAGCGTTTGGGCCCTTGGCGGGCGTATAGACAGGCGGTTCTGGGTCTTCAAGGAGGAAGAGCAGCCAGCTGGAGCAGTAACAGAGCGGTATTGTGAGCTGACTGACTGACTGTCGCCTCAGTGGAGCGGAGATTCAGGCTGCCGGGGGTGGCCTCTTTCTGGGGCCCCTGTGTGCTGATGTGCTGCTTGAAGTGGGTCAGACAGACACAAGAGCACAGCGGAGAGCAATCAGAGGGTGTACGCTCAGCAGAGCTCCAAGACAAAGAAGCATCTAAACAGAAAAAGCTTGTGTACAGTGAGCTGGAAGAGACGGGGGCAGAAGGCTTTGTTGACAGTGTTATAAAACCTCCAGAGCAGAGATGATTATCAGTATTGTGGTCAAATTATC
Source organism: Pampus argenteus (assembly GCA_036937835.1). Classification (NCBI taxonomy): domain Eukaryota; kingdom Metazoa; phylum Chordata; class Actinopteri; order Scombriformes; family Stromateidae; genus Pampus; species Pampus argenteus. Next base: position 10,560,396 of record CM072868.1, read on the forward strand.
TACTGTGATTGTGGTCGACTGTGTGTGCAAGAAAACAAGTTCAACAACAGAACAATGTTGCTTGTGTTTTAATATAAACCATTGCTCAACTTGGGAACGATAAGAAAGGAATCTGCTTTGTACACATTCATGTTCATTTGGTGTACAGATTTCATCAAGGTACATAAATGATGCCTGATACCTTTTTTTTTGTTCCTTGGATGTAATAGCAGAACAATGTTTCCCTCCTGCCATACAAAATGATGATTATCATCATGAAGAGTTGAGACTGTTAATGACTACATGAAAAAAGCTTTTAAAGCAGTGGCAGTAGCTGTAGTCGCCAGAGGGAGGCAGTGTCCTCATTCAGCGCACATTAACATTCTCCACAGCATCCATTTTGCCTCCGATTCTCTGTAGCTCTTAAGCTGTAAAATGATCGCCAGCCGTAGAAGCAGCAAGGAGCTAGTTATCTTGTTACTGATGTGGGCACTTTGAAGAGGAAGGGCTGCCACATTTTGGGGGGCGAGAGGCCGGAGCACAACAACAAAACAATAAAAGAAAGATGGAATGCCAGGAATGGGAGAGTAAAACCTCCTTGAGAGGATGGACAAAGCTGCAGCTGTGTCACACTTAAAACCTGCAACACGCTTGGAAAGACCATAAACTTATGAGCTCCTCAGGGTGTTGTGGCCACACGCGATGAAGCAGTTTTTCAAGTACAAAAGATGCTCAAACATAGTCAAAATTCAGCCTGAAAATCATTTCAAATATTCCAACCCCACATCCACTTGGCATCTATAATCCCATGTAAAAAACAACTATGAAATACTGAATATTTTATAAAACTACCTCAAATACTCTCCAGTATGCTGCAACATGTGTGTGTTTGGTGGTTATGCCTTACATCTGTCTTGGCAGCCCGTCAGCGCATCATCTGGTCACCCATTCTGTTTGTTCTGAAACTGAACATGCTTTGTGTTTATCCTCCCACACGAGACCACAGCAGAGAATCCAGTAAGTTCAAATCAAACAAGGGTATAAAGAATAAAAGCCTCTTTTAGCCAGGATCTGGTGACATGCAGTGGAGAGAGAGAGAGAGAGAGAGAGGGGAGAATGGTGTGTGAATTTTGAGACAAAACAGACCACACTGTCACACAACTGGTCTTGGTAAATACTTTATATGCAATTGTTTCTTGATCTTTGCAAACACTGTATAGAAAACACTTAAGGTAACATTTTTTTCAAACATTTAAAGCGCGTCTGAGCTTTCAGACAGACATGACACAGTAATCTACAGCTTTATAAACATTCTCCCTCTCTGGCCTGTCCACACACACACACACACACACATGCACACGCACACACGCACACACCTCACCACACTTCCCACCACATACAATCCTTTCAACACACGCACACGCAACCACCGCTATCAGGCTCTCCGCTTATTGTTCACAGTAGGCTTTATAACACTGTTTCTGTATCGTATGATGGTTCTCAACATATTTTTTTATTATTTAAAATAGCTATCAACATTTATGCTGTAATATTTGGAAAGTGATACATTTGTATTTACATAAGCTTATTGAGCGGGATTCAAATACAATGTGTGTGTATATATGTATAATAGTATGCAGGTGTTGGTGCGTGTGTGTGTGTGTGAGTCAATGATGGATTTCCACCGATAGCCATTCAAGACAGTCCAGTTAAAAAAGAAGAAAGTGGCATGAAGCCTTTTCTGCCACAGTCGCCGAGTGGTGATGCAGGGAAGCTCCCTTACAGTCGCCTGTGACAGCACAAGGAGATTATGAGAGACAGAAGTGACTGCAGATGGTGTGTGAAGCGCTCGCAGCACGTTGGACTCATCATATATTCAGCAGAGGCCAGGAGGCGCTCAGTCGTTATCTTGGACGGCTGTGATTTACGGTCCTCCTACAACATCGTGCTGAGTGACTGGCACATTCAGACTCTCATACTCGTGTAGTTTGTTTCATTTCATACGAGATTAAAAGTAAGAAAACGTGGCAAATGGTCACAGTACCGTGTCTGATTTTAAAACGACTCCATAAGCATCAAAAAATGGACGCTTTTGGGCAAAAAAAAAGTCTTCAATACCCCCATCCTTCCTTCTTCTCTTCCTCCCCCTCCTCTTCACTTTTACTCTTTCACACACAGAGATGCAAGCACTCATGTGTACACTCATATACACAAAAAGTACAGAAGTAAGCAATTACACCTACACCTAGACACACACACACACACACACACAAACAGAAAAAAAAGGTTTGCACGCACACATGGCCACACATACACATTGAGACCTGGGTAACAGACCAAACTAATGTGAGAGAAGAGTGAGGCACATAATCTGACAGGCAAAATACAGCCCACATTTTGGTATACTCAAAACACTAGTCAGATGTGGCTGATTAAGGTGTTGGAGGCTGTAGGCCTCAGTGAGAACTTGTAAAATGTAACATCTACTTAGCACCTATACTCTCCTAGGTGCCTTACTCTGCATCTTTAAGAACCTATTCAACAGAGACAGAGGTAGAAACTCTGGCTCCGTCGTCCACGTGAGTAAAAGCCATATTGGCAAATCATTTTGGGGTTCAACATGGACTAAGGTACCACTGTGACGACATGAGTAGTGCTTAAAAGGCTTAGCTTTTCTTTCACATCCTCATTTGCTATTACCAAGGTCAAAGGCATTGTAACAGAGATCCACATAATTAAACATGTAAAGAATTTATGTGCTCAACAGTCTCATAAACTCTGGGTTGGGACCCAAAATAGGTCACAGGCCTATTTCTGCTGGGTCCCTACATGGCAAGAGGAGCAATAGGTTTTTCATGAGTTGGGGTCTGAAGAACAGGGACTGCATTTTGTCGTTTCTTTGATGAGGAAAGCTTAAGAACCACAAACAGTGTCCCCGCTGAGTGCAGGAGTGACAGTGGTGGGAAATGGATATGTCTTGTCAATCTCTTGAGGGCGTGTCATTCAAAGTGGCAGCACTTTTCTATCCCTGTATTTAATGTATGTCTTTTGTTATTCATTATTAATCTACATTCCCTTTATTTAAAATCTACTTCATCAGCCTGGAAGTGTTGGTTAACAGGATCAGTTAATTTTGTTCCAAATTGATAAGAGAAAGGGGGATAGTAGGGGAGAATGAGAGAGAGCGGGTAATCTGTCCATCCTTCCAGTCACCCCTCGCTTTGTTAGGATGGGGTTCAGGGGTTTAGGCGAGGGCCAGTTCAACCGTCGTCTGGGGTCAAGTCTTCAGGGGTGGATGAGTCTTCAGCAAAGTCATCCGATGAGCCACTCTTATGGATGCGGCCGTCGCTGCGCATGCTGTGGAAAGTTTTGCGGAAAGCCTCCATCATCGAGTGCGCCAGCTTCTTGGCCTCCAGCTTGCTCTCACACTCCACGGCGTGGCAGTCCATCTGGAAGGTCAGGTCGTCGTTGATCTCCCGGTAGATCCAGGCAAACACGTTGGGTCTGACGCTGTGGTCGGCTGTGCAATAGGCAATCCGCGCCACTTGGTAGGTGTCCATGGTTACTGAGGCCTCGCCATGCTCATCCAAGTGGTGAAGACGCACCTGGAAGGGCCGGATCTCCAGCAGAGAGCTGCCTGCGGGGCAGGTGCCCTGCTGCTGGGCCAGGGCACGGCGATCCACCAGACCGACCACCGCCGACTCTGTGCAGCCTGACAGGAACTGGGTCCCAAAGATAGTCACCTTGCCCAGGTAGGTCACCTGCAGGAAATGAGACACAAAAAGGTTTCAGTTGGCCACTGATACACCACTACGCTTTTAACTAATACACAGAGACACAGCTGCAGATGGATAAACAACGGGGAAATGACCCAAAAACACCCTCCATGTTATACTGAAAGATGGAGCAAAAACCTTGTTTTTAAAAAGCAAAGTTGGATCCAATTTTTCTAAATCACCTCAGGTAGTTTTCAATATTAGAGGCATTACTTTTTAAAAAAGATTCTGAGAGCTAATCAATGTCGAGTAAAGAGGAAAAATAACTTTCCACTGCCTGCTAATTAATTTCATGTCCAGTATACGTCTTTAGGTTAATTAACCACAAAAAGTGGGGTGCTTTAAAGCTGTTTGCGTAGAGAAAGATGTGTTGCAAAAGCCAGCAGAGGCGATAAAAGTCTTGTCTAATTTTCTGCGGTAACCGTGCTGACATGCTGCGTGTGTTCTTTCCCAAAGAGAGAAAACACTACGTTGAGCTGTGGCTGCAACATGGACCATAGAATACCATAGTAATGACACTGCATACCAGCATAGCGATAGACTGAGGAGATAGAGAGAGGGATAAGGGGTGAGGGAGAGTTAAGAAGTGAACAAAGCTGGAGTTTTCAGCGGGAACGTGGCCAGTTAGAGAGTAGTCCAGGAATAATGGCTTGTGTGCTTTCTCTATGTGGTGTTCTTTATGGCTTTATAAAAATACACAGAGGAGGAGCCTGCTATGAGTCAAACTCCTGTCTGTGTTTATACTGGGCCAGGGGAATACTCCTCTCTTTCTCAAGAGTTCATTACAGCTGGTTTATATGCAGCACACATTTGACACATGGCCGTAGATAACATGAGTACAATTACAAGTGTGAATAGATAAGTGACTATTAAGGAAAGATGTGTATTACATATGTATACAGATGTGACCTACAATTATGGATTCAATGACTATTTCATTTAATCTTTTATCTCCGAGTGTTTTTAATACTTACATTTTATCATTCTGATAACAGCGGATCAACACATACTGATGTCTGAAACATGACAGAAAGCAGAGACCCGGGTACCGTTTTATTTATTACATGATCTGACTGCTTCTCTTCTTTCACAAGTTTTGTTTAGTCTGAAAAACGTCAGGTAAACCTTTCTCTGCTGTAAATCGGGCTGAATGGGATCTTTCAGAGTGCGCATGTGAAACAATCAGCCAGTCACTCCAGTCTCCGAGTCTGCCAGCCTCTCGGTTAGATGGGCGGTTAGACCTTTTGAGGATAGGCTTAGCATTTACCAAAAAGCTACAAAGGTGCGAATGCTGATGAAGGCACCGACATCTTTAATTAGAGTAAAACATAGTAACTTGCCAAATTCTTTTGACAAATTGTTCACTGTAAAAGCTCAAAAAGAGACAGATCATCATGTCTGTGCATTAAATACAGTGCTGGAGCCAAGAGGTCTGTAGTATTTGCTCCACATACAACAAACGCTAGTATCCTACCAATCTGGTGGACGGTGGTGGCTCCAGAAATACCACGATTTCATTGTGACATGACATTGATTCCCAGTTTCCTGTAGCCAACAGTAACAGATCCAGTATGCGAAAGCAGCTGCTTCCTCATGCCTGGTTTTCATAAGTGGCGACCGCGTGGTGGGACATGCAGCCTTTGCACCAGATCCATCATTCATCTGAGTAGCCTACCACAGGTCTGCAGGAGCAGCCTGGAGGCAGGGTGGTTTGCTAGTCAACCACACTGACACCCTATCACAGCCAAAAGGCGGTCAGTCAGTCAGCCAGCCAACAAATCCAAAGACTCCACCAAAATACATCAACCATCCACAGAGTGCTATTTGTATTTCAAACAGCAATAAAGAGTCATTATAGGCTTCTTATGTCTGGCTCTCCTATATTGATATCAAATTATTTACTTAAATTCCCTTCATTTATTCTGATTGTCTGTGTCTGACCGTTTTGCCAGGTTTAATTTTCTTCTAGCATCTGAGGTGTAGGCCAAAACACAAAACGTAGCTTATGTCCTCTCTCTATCTATACATGTTTGTATTCCTCTCTTTGTCACTGTTGATACTTTGTCTGATTCTGCTCAGGTGATGTTGTTAATGTGCCTGGTCAAAGAAGAGGAGGATTTTATTTTATTTATTTATTTATTTTTTAATCAGTAGTTACTGCCAAAGTTAATCGATTTTAAACTCACAACGTCCCACAAAATTAAAATATTTCCTCTGATCACACGGAAGAAGTGTTAAAGACGTAAACAAAGTTCATTTGAGGTAAACTAAATTAAATTCTGGCATAATACAAAACACACAGGATGTACAGAATAAATTGTCTGCACATTGTCAGAGTTTGCATGTCTGGCCAGTTTGAACAATTTGGGCTGGTTGTTAAATTTCTCTCAGAGTTTCAACATCCTTCCAACTTCAATGCTTCATTACTGACTAACTGCATCTGGAGATCTTTTGGAGGAATGAGGGTCTACTTGAGCTGGCTCGTCTGTAAGTGATGTTTAAGGTTATTTTGGCTGCTGTGAGCCAAAGACATACAATGAATACAGACCAGACCAACAAGTATGTGACAACAAGTGTGTGTGTGTGTGTGTGTGTGTGTGTGTGTGTGTGTGTGTTTTTACGATGGACAGATAGAATTGAAAGATGTATGAGATGAGATCATTTGAGTTTGCTTCTTAAAAGTCCAAACTAAACATGCAGCCTGAGAGGAAATTTGAGCAAGAAAGATGACAAATAAAACTGCTTACAGGACCTTGTTCATAAAAAAAAAACAAAAAACAGACTACCTTTTTTTCCCCTCCTAGGCTTACTACACACACACACACACATACACACACACATGCAACACTGACTCCATTTACACTTGATATAATGCAGTCTAAGTGAATATAGCATCTGTATAAGGAATGCTGAATACACAACACACACTACATGTGAAACTAAATGTGGAGTTTATTAAGTTTGGGAATACCACTGAAGGCCTAGCAGTCAAGGCTGCTGATTAAAACCAACGTCATACAAACATCAATACATTCATACACAACCTTCAAGGGAACGCTATTATTATAGTCCCAAACCATTCACAAAATAGATGATGTTCGGTTATACAGTTTAAAACAGAAATTATAAAGGCACATTTCCAGGTCTATATGTATATACTGGGGCTCTACAGATATATCTTTGCATGATTTACAGTTCACGTTCATTTTTGCTACTGTCCCATGAAGACCCGCCCCCTTCCGACGAGCCCACTCTGGTCTGACTGGTTAGCTCCTTCTTTACTCAAAATGAAAACCCCTGGACCAACCTGCAAATGAAGCATGAAGCGAGTGTATCAGGATGCTCTCCAAAGATACAAATCATGAGTTACGATTGGAACAATAAAGAGAAGAGAAACACTGACTCGAAGGATCGTAAATTCTGCAGATGGAGAAGAGACATGCTGCAGATTGGACTCACTGACGGTGCAGAAATTAGATGCTTTCTGACTCTCCAAGCCAAACTTTTGAGACTTGTGGGGCTTCTCTGTGTAAAGAAAACCACTTGCGGTATATGTGCATGCCGCTAGACTTTCTACACATGAAGCTCTGTATAAAATTAATACGTCAATCCATCCATCCCAGAACGAAACACATCTGCTGTCCTGTGCTCTGGCTGCCTGCTCGCCAGTCATCTAAATGCTGACATGTCAGGCAGGATTCTCATCTTAAATCATTCCAGATACCTACAGAGCCCCCCCGCCCCCCTTTGTTTCAACTTTCCATGTGTTTCTCCTCCACTCAGTTGTCCCCCCCCGCCGCCCCACATTTTCACCTTTCGTTTATCCTCACATCCCCTCTAGTCTTCTGTCCAGCACTCCCTTCTACGGCTAACTCTTCTATAGCTTCAAACTGAAAATATTGATTCTATGTGAAGTGATACAGGCACACAAACAGAGATCAGTGTGTCAGGAACGACGGCCTTGCAAAGAAGGAATGCTACAGCACGGAGAGAAATGGAGCATACACTGACAGAAAAAACAGATAGTCTGAAGAAAACTATGAAGGACAAGTGAAAAAAGTAAACATTGAAATGTAAACTATCCACTGGACTTCTGCAGACTAAGAAACTACAACAACAGAAACTAATATATGTGTGTAATTGCATGCATGTATTTTTAATGCAGGTAGATACTGTAGTAATAGGACGCATTGGATTTGTACTGTACCTCCTGTGTGGGAGACAAAAAACAAAGAAAGGCATGTGCGAGTGTTTGTGAGTGTGACAGAAAGAGGGAGGAGCATGGTTAAACATTTGCATGTGTGGTGAGACATGTGGCCACCATTACTGACTCTTGGTTTATGAAAGATGTTGTCCTATTCTCTCTCTCTCACACACACATACGCATGGGAACACACGCATCATTGGCAAGCTCACTCAGAGAGATTAGTGCCCAGATATCTCAAACTTTCAGTGGTTCCCCAACCTGGTGGTCAGGACACTGCATTGGGTTTTGAGAGGGTCACAAAATGATTAAAGGGATAAGAAAGTAAGAACACTATAATAGTTGGATGATTAACTCTCTTTAGTTTTGACCATTGCCCTCTCCAGAGCCATGACGCTAGTATTTCTGTTACTAATGTTTTTCTCTTTTCAGTTGGTCTCAGTGGTTAGATTAACGATTTTAACTATGGAGGATTAATTAAACAGAAACAAAACAATGTCTCATGATATACTGTAACGGAGATGAAACACAGCAACACCTCAGGAGGTCTGGATGATCCTGCAAGGCCTCGCTCTGGTTTTTAACCTAAACTATAACTCTCTCATGTTTGGTCTGCTGATAAAACTATAGCTGCAAAACCAAAAAAAATACTTAGTCTTATCATCGGTATGTGTGACATGGCCATCAAACACGTGCTTGTTGACCTCAGAAGAAGACAAACTTTGGACAAGGGTCAAGAGCTTCTATGGCACAAGCTGGATCAGACTGATCTAAACAGTCACTGAACTCTCTGCACTTTATCACACTTTACATGTATTCATCCCTCCTTTTTTTTTAAATTCTTTTCTTGTATTACTATTATTAGGTTATTTTGTTTGTTTTGTCTTAAATAGGTTCTTCCTGTGGGTTGTGATTTTTGTCTGGATGTGAACGGTTGCACGTTGTATTTGTTGCACTTTATAAAAATAAGGCGCGGGCAAGGTCAGACCAAAGGCCAAGACCTGTATAAAACAAAAAATAAAAATAAAAATTACTTTTTGGTTGTGTTGAACACATCCACACTAATGTCTCATTTGGTCTCGGAGGTCAAACACTAACAAGGTTGCAAATCACTGCCCTACTTCCAAACATCTTGTTCATCTGTTCATGTATAACAATCATTAGTCATGTTGTGCAAATATGTGCACGCAGGCTTAAACTGTATCTGCACATGTTTACAACAAACATTATTACTTATTAAAAACATACTGAAGGACATGCCAACACAGTCACTCTGTCACCACGGTTTATGGTGCATGGCATAACCAATGCTTTCTATGTTTAATGTTAAATGAGTCTTTTGATGCAAACCCAACAATGCCTGGAAAACCACAGTTATGGAATGACAAAGGAGGCGCTGAAAGACAAAGAGGCAGGGAGGGAGAGAGAAACATATTGTTGTAAACAGATGGGAAGAAAAGCTGATAGAAAGTGAATGCAAAGAACGACAGAAGAAAGTGAGGGATCCATAGAGGGAGACAGAAAAAACATCCGCAGCTCTGCAAGTGAGCCAGTGGGAAAAGAGACAGGAACATCCTGGTCCAATCACGCACACTGTCTGTGTGTCTGTCTGTGTTAGCATGTGTGTATATTTGTGTGTAAGCACACAGGCATGCACGTGCGTATGAGAGGTGTAGATCTAGGTCTGCTGCTGCTGCTGGAGCCACAGCTGGTTCAGCTATCAGAGAAAGGAAGAGAGGAGATGAGAAGAAATGAGTAGGAGGTATGAAAAAAAAAAGAGGAAGAGAGACTTGGAGGAATCAGTAAGGACATACCTGTCCCTGTGGAGAGGATTTGGGAACAGGGAGAAAGAAGAAAGGGGATGGGATGACAGGAAGAGGGTCTGAGTGCAGAACAAGGAGGTAGTTGTTCGAGGAAAGCAGTTTAGTCCTGTTCTGTCCAGGTCTGAGAAACGACTGTGATGTGAAGGTACAAACAGTCAGAAACACTTGTGGAACTTGTGGTTTCAGCATCAGGCACTTTCCCAGACACGGATCCAAGGACAAACAGGTGGTGCAGACAAAACACAGTCGATCCCTCGGTCTGGGCCTGTTTTCTTCACCATCTCCACTGTCACATTTATTTTTCCGTCTAGTAGACAGTTTGTGGCTTTTTCCAAATGGAATGAAAAGAGATGTGTTGTTTTTGTTCATACCTTAATAGTGGACTATTTGGAAACCTATCAGATCAGTATCTGGCAGTGGTGACCTGATGTCTGCCAAAAGTAAGAAAAATACCTCGTATTATCAGTGTCTAAAAAGAAGCTTTAACTTCCAGAAAGTCAACCTCAGGTCATTAAGAGAGATGGTGTAAAGAAAGATTAGCCTTAATCGAATGATCGAGTCTGATGGCGGGCTAATGTTGGTGAAAAAACATACTTTCTAACATACTTATGTAATTATGTACGAGCTAATTTTAAAGGAATAGTTCAACATTTTGGGAAATTCATTTGCTTTCTTGCCGAGTTAGGTGAGAAGACTGATACCACTGTAACATCTGTACTGTGAATATGAAGCTACAGCCATAAGACAGTTAGCACAATGGCTGGCAACTGGTAAAAACAGTAAGGCTACAAACTCTGCCTGCCAGCACCTCTGAAGTTCAATAATTAGCAAAATATATTTAGTTTGCCAAATCCATTAAAAAAACTGCAAAAAAAAAATTTACATTATTGCATTCAATTGTTACTCAAATGGAGATGAAAGCAGATGCACAATATATAATATGTATAATATATAATATATGCTTATGGGAGATATATTGCAGTGCCATATGTCTAGTGAGTAAGTAATAATAACGTAATAAGTAACGCGAAATGAACATTTATGAAAAATGTGCGTGTATATTATGTGTTTATGTAAAAATATGAATATCAAATTAATATTAATATCTAAAATCCAGTATCACTTGGGTTGTAGTCAGTATGGCACTGGAATAAAGACAGTTACTGAACCCAATGTACAAACGAAACACTGTGGACTAAAGGTAAAACACAAACGTCGCACTGTCAGAGATCGAGGTTACCCTAGCGCTCTCCCTCAGTAGGCCCCCGTGTCTGGATCCCCCTACATGACTGGGAATCCACTGCTTGGGAACGCAGCATTCTTGAAGAGGTTGTTAACATTCCTCTAAACTTATTGAATCAGCACAGCACAGCTGGCTCCGCTTGCCACGGCAGGCAAAGGTTTTTTTTTTTTCTTTAGTCCTATGTGTACTTGCTTGTTTGTGTTGCGTGGTGAGAAGAAGGTGCTGTATATATATATATATATATATATATGTGTGTGTGTGTGTGTGTGTTGGTGTGTCAGTGCGACACAGGGTCTGAGTGTTTCAATGTAAGCCAAGACAGGAGCACCTCAGTGTATATGAAAGACGCTTTTACATACACGACTCCTTGCATACAGCCTACTATAGCATTAGAAATCTCCATATGATGGTGATAAAATTTGTTTAAGTAAGACTCCACATTAATGTTTTTACTCTGGTGACACTGGTGCCAGCAACATTTTCAAATACTGGCCAAAAAAATGTGGTCTCACCCACAAATTTGCTGCAGTGCCAAAGACTGTTTCAGATTTTTGTATTTTTTTTTGTTCTGTACATAAGAAATGTGTCAATGTGGGGAGAAAAGATCCCTTCAATCCAAAACCTAACTACAATGTATGGTATTACAAAGAAAAACTTTAAACATTTGAGAAGCTGGAGCCAGTAAATATATATATATAAAAAAAGGGACTAAAACATAATCGTTGCAGCTTTATTGTAAACGATCTCAAAGCCTTCTTGTGTTCCCACCCTATAGTCAGGCTGATTTATCTGGATTCAATTACCTAATCAAATATCACAATATATATTTTACTACAGTAAATACATAAACATGGATATAATATATGACTGAACAGAGGTCTCTAAGTGTAAATTTCATTACATTAGAATATTTAAATAAATTCAGAAATGTGTGTTACTTGAGAGACACAAATATATATGAAAACTTCAAATCACTTTTGGTCTGCCTATCCAGAAAGTACAGTCTTATATCTGTGAAGAGCCAAACAACCGGGGTCAATCAGATGTGAGAGAAGCCCTGAACTGCAGCCCAGTCTGGATCCTTCACTGACAACACACCACTTAACCTGAATCCAGACTGCCTTTTAACACTCTCCAGTCTGGTTGCCATACAAACAAACAAACAAACATCTTCACATTCAGCAGGGAACCGTGGGAGCACTGGTCATCTCACCCGAGAGGTGTCTAATCATCTAAATGTCATCATTGTGTGTCTGTTCTCTGTTCGCTGGAGAAGAAGCGATGGAGCGTCCAGCACGCTGACTGACATCAGAATACCAAGTACAGCGAGACAAAAAGCCTCTCTGGCTGACAGATTAGATGTAGACATGACGGGACCAGTCTGGCCCTGGGCTGTCAGCTTGAATGACGTCAGGTTTAGGAGAATCAAACACTAAACAGTGTACAACCTTAACTAGTGTTGCAGCTGACAATAGGCCTCGTTTCCCAGCAGACATTTTTGTAATATCATATTAGTAAAAGCACAGGTGTTGCTAATTACTTTAGCGTTTAGCCTCTATTGTATTCGAGTGACCCAGTATGTGATGAAAGAGTCACAGAGAACCAGCACACTCAAGACCAAGACCCTGAAAGTAAAGCAGATAAATGGGATTCACCCATTCATTTTATTCTTTACACCTGTGACAAAGGTCGATTAGTCCATTAACAGCCTAGTGACTGTCAATCAAAGTTACTCCTGTGTCTTTATGCAAAACCAAGGTAAACAACCGCAAACTGTAGCCTTATATTTACCGGACAAACACAAGATCTTCTCATCTAACTCTCGGCAAGAAAAATGAACAAGTGAATTTCAGTAAAGTAAAGAGAATCAACTGTATATCTGAGTAGAGTGATTAACGTTTATCTTGGAGGATGACTGTAGCTGCAGAGCGCAACGAACACATTTTCTCAATGGATGTGAACTGGACGGCTTTGACAGCAGCAGGCCAGACAGGCAAAGATGAGAGGTGTCTTTTCATCTATGCTAGCTTTGGCAGCGGGACAGCGGCTCAGCCAGCCTTCCTGCCTGCCTGCAACCTGGGAGCACAACTGGGGGCTGAGAGAGAGAAACTGAGTGAAGCAGGAGGGGGATGAAGAATGGAAAAGTAGTTGTGTTATAGCATATAAAACAAAGGATGGCATGGAGTGCAAAAAAAAGACAATTTTTTTTCATCAGACCCCTCTCATTTCCACACTGAAAAGAAAGTAATGTCTAGAAGAGGTGCTAAAGCAGGTGGGCAGACAGATATGCAGACAGGCACGTAGTGACTCAGACACGAAGTTATACAAGCCAACAGATGCAGGCAGGAAGGCAGACAGACTTGCATATAAGGAGGTAGCAGATATGAGGGAAATTGTATTTTTTTTGTGTGTGGTTGATATTCTGCTGAATAGCTATAGTGGTATCCATGGCAACATGACTTGGCATCCTTGGTAAAGCTGGAAAGAGCTGGGAGTACAGAGGAGAAAGCAGCGAGTAGATGTTGGGATTCACACTAGACAGAGATGGCTATGTGCAGCGTTCACCTAGACGATAACATCAATATTTATCCTCTATCACAACAGTGATTGCCAGTAGGGAGATACAAGAAGCAGCTGTGTGTTGCTGCTATGTGGATTCACTAATGTGCAATGAAAAACAACGCATCATTGCGCTGATTAGTTTGGATTAGCATTAGAATTAATGCCGTTTGAAAATCAAAACTATGTCCAAGTCAAGTTGTGGCATTTCAAGCCACAAAGCTGGTAAAAACAATAAATTTGGGAAATTCAAGCATGACACAACGGGAGAGAGATGAGTAAGTAATGTGTGACAACATTACCTCATGGAGTTAAAACTACAGTATGTGAGTCAAAGGCTGCTGTGACGCAGGCTCATTGAACAGCCTTGGCAGCAGTACAGAGATATTTTCTTCTTAAGTTTTTAAGTGAGACTTCTAACCTATCAAGGAAGGCCAAACTCTGGGTAGGTGGGTGCACACAGCTGTCAATCAATATTTGAGCCTACTAAACTTCTTGTACTGGAGGCTCCAAGTTCACATGGAAGTCAAGCGTGGGAGAGCTCCTTTACTTCCAGTCCCTGGAGAGATCGTGTGTCCGCAGTCATGAAGATGATGAGGTGAAGGGCAGGGAGAGAAGGAGGGCACTGGTTTCCTTTCAGATCCAGCGAAATAAAAAATAAAGTACCCAATCAAGTGTATTAGGGTTGACCTGCTAACTCCTATTGTATAAAGCCATACCTGACTGCTAGCTCTTGGGTTGCAGTAGCTTGCAGAGCATGAACAGTGGATTTGAAGAATATGATACAAAAATACGTTTCCAAAATCTAATTGATTAATTTCTCCCATCTAACAACACAAACTGCAACTTTGTATTGCTGTAATTCTCCAGAGACTTATGCTTGCTAAGCTATGTCAATGTAAGACTGATCCAATCACATCCCCAACAGATTTGATCAAATCCAGTTCAATCCTGAAGCTAAAGATACTCTAAAGGCAATTTCTTTGGGCCTTCAAAAAAATAAACTATACAAGCTGCATGTAGCTGTGCTGAGACTTGATTTGGTCAGTCATCTTCCAGCTTTATAGTTTATTATGGAGAAGTATCATAAAAAAGGAAGTCCAGAGACTTTATTTCAGCACATCAGTTTCCAGTGCACATTCGGGAAATTTTCACAAACCCAAACCGGAGTATACCCTGAAAAAGAACGCTGATTCAACTGAAACAGGCATGGGGTCATTTCTATTTGTGTCATGTTTAATATGGAAAGCTGATGAGAATGCAGAAGTGTTGTAATGTCATCTCACTCGTCTGCTTCTACGTATTGGGCTGAAGAAAAGGAAACAGCTATGCAGTATCAGACCTGGCAGGCTAACAAGCTGTTGTTCAGAGACAAGAGGAGTACAGAGCGTAACAGATGAAAGAATTTTTAATTTAAATACTTGAACTATCATCTGTCACCTTTCATCACAGACAATACTTTCTATGTTCTGTTTTCAATTCAATGAATTAAAGATTATTTCGAAACACCACATTGTATTTTATAAATCATATTAAAATTTAAGAGAAAACTCTGCTAATTTACTTTTTTGTCTCAACGTGTACACGTGTGTGTGTGTGTGTGTGTGTGTGTGTGTGTGTGTGTGTGTGTGTGTGTGTATCCCCTCCAGCCAGACCTGTCTGCTCTGCCAGTAAAAGCTGCAGTACTGACTTTCACTTCATGTTCACAGTTGACAAATGCTAATGGACTCTCAGCACTTTTGGCCTCTTAACTGACCTGGGAATATTCTTACAAGTGTGTGTTCATGTACGTGTGTATGTATATACATACACACGTACACATATAGTACATACACATGTGTGACTTCACGCATGTGATAGTGTGTCTGCGTGTGTCTCTCTACACTCCTCAGTGATCCAACAAACACAGACGAATACCAACAGCAAGCATTGGGACTGTGTGTTCCACGTTTCTTGGCAATAATATTCAGAGGGAATATTTTCCTCAAAATTGTAAGCCAGCTGCCAGCTTTGAAATGTGTATTCTTGTTTTAGTTTGCTTAATATATTTTGGTTAAATTCAATTACTTTACCAACATGTTTGCATATGGTATGATAATAATGACTGAAACAACATTCAACTTAGAAAACAAAATCACAGCCACATGAAGTTTCCCCATTTCCTTTTTTACGTTGTTTTGCTTACAATACTGTGCAAATACACACTCACTCACTTACTTGGTTCGAAGTGTTATGTGTAATAACAGAGTGTGGCTGCTATTTTAATCTGCAACCCTGTTTGTTTTCTGCTTCGAGGACAGAGAATAGTCTGCGATTCAAACAGCTCAATGGATCAAACTCTACATGAAAAACTTAGTAGAGGCAGGGAGAGGGGGAAACAAACACCATCATGCCAGATCACACACATTTAATAATAAAAAAAAAAAATCATTGAAATGTGATTCAGACATAAAAACAGTGGGAGTTAGGGTTGTGCAATGAAACGTGTGTTTCTAAACGAATAAGGAAAAACTGTTGGACTATTGGTCTATTAATGCTCTTATAGATTTACTATTCAAGCACAGGACTGGATTTAGGGATTATTAGCATCATGTGATTTTACCTTGTATCCAGCATGGGTCCTGTTCTTTGTGAGCGGCGTGGTGGAGCACAGCTCAATGGCCTCGGGCTCGTGAAAGATCACCGTGGGCAACGGCTCCTTCCTCAGCGTCAGCACATTTAGCTTGGTCTTCAGCATGCTCTGAAAGTGCTGATGGAGAAAGAGAGAAATTCAGAATGTGCTTTATGTTTCAATCTGTATCAGACAACTGTAAGCCTGTAGTTCAACATTTGTAATTTCCAAGTAAACACTGCTGGAGGCCAAGAAAAATGCAAACCCGTACAACATCAGCATTTAGTGTTCTTTTGTCATTTTGTGCGTGTAATGCAAAATAAGATATGTCACTAGCCGCCAGTCACAAACATTTGAGATTTACACAGCAGTATGAAATACACACTGTGACAAATGAAGATGAAGACTGGACGTGAGACGGTGAACGGAGGCTTCTTACAGCAGAAAGAGGAACGTGAGGAACAGATGAAGGGAGCTCTGCCCTCACTGTCTCCGTCAAAACAAGACAAGCGAGCCGTCTGGTCTCACACTACGTACAGTCCATGGCCAGTGTTTCCTGAAGCTGAGCAGCACCACATGGTCGATCTGGCCCCGTGCGTTGTACGTAGCCCGTGGAATTTCTGGGCTTCCTCGTAACCGTCAAGACAAAATGGAGCAGCTAATGCAATCAGGAGAAGAAAGAAAAGGCAGACCTATCGCATGTCGGCTGGGCTGTGTGTGTCTGCAGTCCTACCTCAGTTATTTAAGATTGTATAACTCTGGCAATATATCAGTAAGAAAAGAAATTCTTGTACAAGAGCAATAACATTTGAGAGGCCTGTTGCACCTGTGGGTGTTTGAAATGAATATTCTTAACGGAAATTTGCTACTCATCAGTTTCTTCTCTGGATGACCTTTATTGAGCTGCCAATGCAATTTGAACAGGTATAAAAAAAAGTCGCCTCAAAAAAAAAAAAAAGTTCACACACTCTAAAATTTCGTTGGACCGCCTTAAGCTTTGATTACAGCACGCATACTCTGTGGTATTCTTTGGATAAGCTTCTGCGATATCACAAAGTCTTCAGCACATCCCAAAGATTCTCAATGGGGTGAAGCTCTGGCCTCTGTGGAGGCCAATCCATGTGTGAAAAGGATGTCTCATGCTCCCTGAACCACTCTTTCACAGTTTGAGCCTGATGAATCCTGGCATTGTCATCTTGAAATATGCCCATGCCATCAGGGAAGAAAAAAAAATCCATTGCTGGAATAACCTGGTCATTCAGTATATTCAGGTAGTCAGCTGACCTCATTCTTTGAGCACATAATTTTGCTGAACGTGTATGATGGGTTCATCACTTCATCTGCCTCTCTTCTTATCCTGATGCGTAAATCTGGACTCATTAGACCACATGACCTATTGATCCAGAGTCCAATGTTTATGCTCCCTAGCAAATTGAAGCCTTTTTTTCCCGGTTAGCCTCACTGATTAGTGGTTTTCTTAAGGCTACACACCTGTTCAGTCCCAATCCCTTGAGTTCCCTTCACATTATGTGTGTGGAAATGCTCTTACTTTCACTATTAAAAATAGTCCTGAGTTCTACTGTTGTTGTTTGATTTTACCAAACGTTTAAGTGATTGCGATCACGATCATTCAGGATTTTTTTCGGCCACATCTCTTCCTCAAAGACAATGGGTCCCAGTATCCTTCCAGTTTTTAATAATGCGTTGGACAGTTTTCAACAGTTAGTTAGTTTCTGCAATCTCCTTAGATGCTTTCTCTGCTTGATGCATGTCAATTTCCATGTCCACAGGATGTGTCTTTCAACATGGTTGTTTAAGAAATGAGAAGCAACTAATTGCACCAGTTGGGGTTAAATAACTTGTTACCAGCTGAAAGATAATCACCCATGCAGTAATTATCCAATAGGAGGCTCGTACATATTTTTGCTTAGTTAAATCCGGTGTCGACTTTTTTTTAAGCCAGGTAGTGTACGTCAATGAAGTGAATTTAATTAGCCATGCTTGCCTCAGGAGACTAACAAAGACACCATGTCAAAGAACTGCTTTGATTGGGACTTGCAGGGTTACTGTACTTTATTTCAAACCCTCATTATTACTCACTTTTTGCCACATACAGCTTTAAAAATCTAAGGAATAATAATCCTCCAATAATATTGAACTAAAAGATCATGTAGCTGTCAGGGAATGGTACAAATGGTTCTCTTTAGCACTTTGATGATGGCAGGATATTTAAAAGCAGCTACAATTGCCATTTTTCATAATAACGATGTATCAAATGTGTGATGTCAAAGGCGTGGCTCATAGCGATGAACCTATACAGAGTTATTGGTGACTCTGTAGCTGCCCTCGGCTTTACACAGCTTCATAGGTGGTTTCAGCTCATTGTTTGATCCACTCTCATGGTTGTAGTGATGTTTCTGGCTGCAGTAAGCAGCTTTCTTCAGGGTTAGGGTTAGAAAAAACTCTAAGAACCCACAGTACACTACACACTCAACACCAAACAGCAAATAGACACAGTTAGTGCCGAGCTTGTGAACACAGTGGAGCATTTAGCAGCCAAATGTGTGTTCGGGAGTTGGTAAAAAAAAAAGAAGCCTTCTGCAAAAGAGTGAATATTGGATGGACAGAAACGTGACTCAATGAATGATCATGTTGTTGCATAATGGATGGATGTGTAAATAATAGTGACGGGATTAAAATGTTAATCGAGTTAATTACAGGTTCTGTAATTAATTAATCGCAACTTTTGTGCAACTAAATTGTTCAATTAAAAACACATAAGTTAAACCGCAAAGATATTTATTTAGTATTTTACTTTGTTCATCTGTTTAATTAACAACCAACTTGCAGGTAACAACGCAGGTAACTTATCCAGCATTGCATCAGGACATTTTAAAAATTAATAAATTAACCCTCAATGAGTCAAGTGAAGCGCTTTTGTCGTCCATCTTTGTTTTACTGGATGTCACGTGTGCATCTGCTTTACAGGTACCAGAAACAAGTGAATACAAAGGTTCCAGCTCGAAAACTTACTGATATTATAAAATTATAATATGCGATTAATTAACATTAAAAAATTACTTGTTAATTTCTTTCTAATCAATTAACCAAAATGAACACAGCAATGCCCCAGTCTTAGTAAATAAGCAAGATAAGTACACAATAGAGGGGGCTAGTAAGCACTTTAAACTGTTTTCCATGTTGGACCTGTACATTTTTTTATATTGTATTTATACAAAATATGGTCATTTTCAGGCGATGAAAGTGGTCAATCCTGCCAATACAGGCTCTGTTGGTTTGTTGGGAAAAGCCAATAAGAAGTCAATCAACTTCAAGAAGTAGGTCTGGTGTCCAGAGTATCCTTGTGTGTTTCCCGACACTGGTGCATTAGTTTGCATTGCCAGTGCATGTGACAGGTTCAGTCAACAATTACAATAAATACTATAATGATAGTACTACAATATAAACACTAGTGGAAACATCATTTTCAATTTGTATCCTAATCTATCTGTGTCTAAATGGGATTCTGGGGTCTTGTTTGTAATTGTGTTCATAAAATGTATGTAGAATAACAAATTACACACTTATATTGGTTAAAAAAATATTTACAGGCCAATTCAGTGCCCTTTGACTATAGTCCTAATCCTGATGCCCTACAACATACCAACTTCCATCTTGTTGGTGCAGAAACAGGACCAGTGGGGCCACAGCGCACTCATTATAGTGGACCTTCATGCTGGGGGAAGAATAATAAAGAAAGGGGGGGGCTGTCAGGAAAGAGGAAGATAAGGCAAGAAAAAAAAACAAGGAACAGATGAAGGAGAAAAGGAGAAAAAGCATGATGGATTTGTGAAAGTAAAGCCACATGTGTGTAAACGCTTGCTGACCTCCGCGTCAGCACTTTACAGCTTCCTGACAGCGGCCCACATTCCTGCGGTTAGCCCCGGTACGGAGAGAGGAGGGGTTGCTGGGGGTGTGTGGTGGGCTCCCCGAGTCCTCCGCCCCCCCACCAGGAGTAAAAGGCCTGAGTGGAGTAACACTGGAATTCTATTCACAATATTTTCACTGCATTTAAATGTTTTTATATATTTCTAAAACCCCAAAAGTCTCCTCATCAGGTTACTGCTGTTATTGATTCTATTTATGACTTACTTGGACCCGGGGAGTTTTCTTTCTTCACCGTCAGACCAGTGTGGGTTTGGTTCGGTTTTGAGCCGGTTACAAGACACGGGTCTTGTCTACACGCTTGATCAACATACTGAACAATGGCTGCCGTCACAAGAAAACCTCAAATGTCCAAATAATGGCCTCATGATTATAAAAAACAGCCTTGTCTTAAGATTGAAACTTAAGCAATTAGTCAGAGAATCAGAATTACTTTCAAGTGCCTGATCAGAGCATATCAATGAAGCACACGACCTCTCCTCAAAAAACTGGTTCCCTTATTTGATGGATTTTGGGGGAGCATTTAAAAACAATTCCTGTGATGTGAGACAGCTAGTTTTACAGCTGCTTATATTTCCATTTTAGTCTAAAGTGGTAGAGCCAAGATATACTTAATATGCTGAAGAGGCTGTACAGTACAAAATCTGTCAGCGGTGTCCACATTCATTCCTAGCAGGGCAGATTTCCACAATGAGAAAATATCCCATGAAGTGCATGTGAATTGAAAAATTGAAGAATGTATTGTGTAAGTTGGACAAGCCCACAAAAAATGATTACATAACTACGTGACTTCACATACCGTAGCACCACTCATTCTTCAGTTACCATTCAAAAATGGTGATAAAAGGTAACGTGTTTTTCAAATCATATTATTATTTAAAAAGGACCTCTTCAGACATGTTGCAAGATATATGAAAAATGGGAATAATATGTGTCTAATATGGTTTTACCATCATTATGATCTTTAAATCGTCCATTATCAGTATATGTACACTGGAGGCTTCAGGTTTCCACATCATACTTGTAAGTTTGCATACTAGACCACGACTGGCTCCAAACTAGTTGTGATGTCAGAAATCCTGCTCGTATAAACACGCGCACGCTCACACACACACACACACCTTGAACTGAGATTTAAAATGAGCTCAGAGAAACTTTCCCACTTCAGTAGATGAATGTGAAAATACCCTTTTCTAGTGTCAAACTCGTGCATCATTCTCGTGCATCAGTGAAGCTCCAACATCCAACTGAAGTAACAATAAGCAAAAGCATATTTTTGACTGGAGGGGAGACTGTGAGTTCTGTTACTTCCACTCTTTATACATTTAGACTTCCTGTTAATCTAAGCAAACTATTTGGATGTAACCAGCTATGACATTACCTGTCAAAACATTAAAGTTGGACATATTTAGCAGCATAACTGTAATACTAAGAGCATCAGATTGCTGCCTGTATGCATTTAAAAAGCAAAGCTATAATAAAAAGGAAGTAGGCCTAACAGTGGCAATTCAGTTATTTATATTTTATGAATCTCCATTCCTATATAATGATTTTGCTTCAAATCAGTAGTGACAACAACCTTTAGCATAAGATAAATGTTTTCTAAGGGAACAGCTAATGTTTAAGTTTGGGCAGACATCCAAGGTCAAAAGTGGATCTTAGCTCCAAACAGACTCACTGCTGCCAGCTAATTATGACTGACTGCTCTGCAAGTACGTCTCTGATTACTGTTGGAAATCAAGTGTCATCAAGACAAGTACGTGTGTGCTAATTTTTCAAAAAGCCCCTACTATTAAATAATTGGAAATTGTGCATGTAAAAATATGTTAATCTGGGAGAATACTTGAACAGTCATGTCCATTAGAAATCAAGCAGACAGTCTTTGGAGAGTGTCTTGTGCCGTTTGCCTCCTGCAGTGATGATCTTAACAGGTCACAGATGGTAAGTTAAACTTTTGGCCCCCCGAGGGAGCATTCTTACAGGAAAGAGGTTCTCAGGTCAATCTCATGGTAAGATGCCGCATAACAGGGCAAAAACAGGCCTCTGCCACGCCCACCGAGACACACAAAATAGGGGTTATAGATCCTGACAAAACAGCTGGAAATAATGTTATGGAACCGGCAGAAGCAAAAAGAATAGATGTTCCGTGTCTAAACAGCATGATAATCTAAGAAAATACACCCTTTGAATAAACAAATGGCCCTGAAATGGCTACTGCTACTACAATGCACAAAGTATGGCTTCAAGCTTTAACACAGATCTAAAACAGTTTGCCGACAACGTTAGCGTGTCTCAGACACATCTGCATACACATATGTAGAGGGGTCTGAAGATGAAAGAGCGTGTTGAGCTCTGTACCAGATGTTGTAGGTATGTCTGTTGCAAGACAAGTAGGACGTCACTGTTTGTTATCAGGTCATCTTGCGCTCGTCTTTACCCATCCTTCCTGAAGGTATACACTGATGTTTCACAGGTACAGTAGAACGGGAGGAGGAGGCCTACTCAGCATGTGGTGGCAGTTACTTCCTAAACCCTGAAGCAGGGTGCACCACCTCCAGTTTGCTTCATAGGAGGACTGGACAGTGTAGTTTTCTAAGCTGTCCCTCTATGTGTTTACAGCCTCCCCCTCTGATCCGGGCACAGTTTACGAGAAGAAATATGTTTGAACGAGCTCAACTCAGAGAGTACTGTGGGAGGTCGGCATCCGGCCCCTACGCAGAGGAAAACCTGTTTTTCTCAACCGTGATTGGAGAGATATGCTTGTAGGAGGGAGCAGGTCAGTGATTGGATGCTGTGATTGGTGCGTTCATTTTGCAAAAAGGAGTGGGTATTAAAGCACCCGAACCTCAGAGCCCGGGGGTGGCAATCTCTAGCAGGCAGTAAAAACATCAACAACTCTTTGACGTAAACAATGAACCCACCGCAACATCTTAAACAGTCTACGCAGAAGCAGAGCACATGGGCAAGACCTGCTAATGACAAAAAACATGGGACACTGTCGAGAACAAGGCTCAATGTAAAAGTCCACTAAAAAAATAAAAATAAAAATATTCATCTGGAATAGTGACCTACTTTTCACTAAGGGCTTCAAGATCTTCATTGGTTCATTTATGCGTTCATATGAAAGTCAGTCTCCATGTTACTTTCAAGATTTTTTAGTTGCATGTAGGACAGCAGTTTGACACTTGACACGAAAGCAGTGTATCTTCAGTATCTTAAAGTGCTAAGAGTTAATTAGCTTCCGGGACTGTTCTCCTTTTAAACTTTTAAGCTTTAAAACAGACTGTCTATATCTCCTCTCAGACAGCAGAGGGAAGCTGCTGGGTGAGAATTATCCATAACAATGTTCAAACAGTCATTTGAGATGCAATTTTCTCAATGCACTGTCTACCAAACCAAACTACGATGGAGAAATTTAGCACATTTTTCATGACTGATGTCTAAGACTGGATCATAGTTTCTCTGGCCTCCTGCTGGAACTTGGATCAATCAACCAGTTTGCTTGACTCTCAGTCCACACAAAGCATAGTTGAGATATAGGTGATCGGTCAAGTCGGTTCCTCTGCAAACATCTGCTGACTACGAAAGCACCGAACATCAATTCCAACCACAGATCTGGGAAAATGGGGGATCTGGACATAACAGAATGCAGAAAGTAAATTAATAAATTAGTAAATTAATGAATTAATACAAGTGAGACACTTCTGGGGGGCCAAAAGCCTTGTGTTCACAAGGGTCTGCTGGCTTAAAAAAAAAAAAACAACAACCAGTCAAGGGATCCATGGGAATTTTGTGCCAGTCTGCTCATGGATTCCTTTTGCCACCAAGTCCACAGTCTCAACTACATAGCTGTTACCACAAAGCAACCTCAGACAAAGAGAAAGACAGACAGACTAACAAATAAACACAGACAGGGATGGCAACAGTAACGAGTAAAGATGCACAGACAGTTCTGAACGTATTTAACCCCAGTCAGCCATTTCTGCACCGTCAGGTCCACGTCTTTTCATCCGCTCGGCCCTGTTTGTCAGTGTCACGCACATTACAGTGTCAAAAGTAGAAACCACAGCTAAAGAAGGAGCTGCTGACAGAGGAAGAAAATATGTTTGGTAGCCACAGGGGAATTCAAAAAGGAAGCATGTCGCTGTGTTGTGTGCGTAGCGTACACTTAACCTGCGTGTCAACTTGCATATGTGCACATTCGTGCTCAGACCACTGCATATTGTGCAATCCGTCGTTGAACTAACATGGCCTGTGCCTGGGAGGAAGGGCCCCCCAAAACTTATTGAGGGATGTGGTCAGCAAGAGGTAGGAGGAGGGATGGGGAAATAACGAACATAGAGGAAAAACGGACAGAGGGAAAGAAAACAAAGAAACAGAGGCAACACCAACACACTCCTGATCCTCAACACACTGTAAAATCTGCGTAACTCCCGCCACCACCTCCATTTATCTCTTCTTCCCCTCCTCCCCCTGCCTGAGCATGAGACAAAAATGCAGCAAGACATCAGGTGTTGCTATGGCAACAGAGGACAGCGCAACTGAGCATATTATGGAAGGATGCCATAGTGAATGAAAACAACCAAACACAAGATAATAAAGCACATTCTCGATCAGCTACCGATAGCTTTGGCTCCAGAAAAACAAACAAACACCATTCCTGACTCGTTATCCTGATGAGTCACTTTGGCTTTCTGTGTGGACAATGAGCAATTTAGATATTCTGGTGATGACAAAAAACACACAAACCTATCATGAAGAGGGCATCCAATATGTTAGTGTTTCCTCTCCAGACAGATTAAAACGAACATTAACGCAGCAGCGGTCGTGATATTCTGACTTTCAGTTCCTTGTATGGCTCACGCTCCAATAAAAGCTGGATCCTACATCTCCCATAGTGCAACTTGACAGTGTCTTTCCTTAGCACATACCTTCCTGGATAATAGCCCTGTCTTTTGCATTCTTTTCTCCAACTTTGGAAAGTGGGCTTTCTGTCAAAAATGAGCAGTCAATCAAGCCCATGCCAAGTCTAAACCTTACCCAGATGGACACGCAATAAAATCACATTTGTTTAATCACACGGGAAGTATTCATGACAATGTGGGAGCACTCCATTTTGCACTTTTGCACAACAACCATAGGTGAGTCAGTATAGAGCTGTCACAAGATATGCAGGATTGGGCACGCTGACAGTCGCCACTGCAACCTCCCAGAGGTCTAATGTTATTTGGAAGTGGAAGTGTAATAGAGCTTTAGCACATTAAATGACTTTGAGACAGACGAGATCTCACACCTCATGTTGTGCAGTACATATCGGTCACTACAAGCGTGGAAGTGGCAGGCTGCAGATGATGGTAAAAATGTCAGAGTTAATTTAAGAATCACTGGGCTGGGACTTTTTTTCCCCCACTTTGAAGGAATTGGAAACCGGACGAGCTATTGTTGGTCTTCATGTGGTCATGAATATTTTAGACTTTACAGGCATATGAACCTTAACAAGTTCTACTTTCAGAGAACTATTGTTGAATTCAATAAAACTTCGGCCTTAAAATCATTTCAACCTCCACACAAATGTGGGTTGAAGAAATTGCACCACGTGACTGATTTAATGGTTACAGAACGCGTTCTAATCGATAACAGCTCATTGTGAGTTCTGGAACGCGGTTGCTAGGCGACACACAGGTTCCACCGGTGGTCATAAAGGGGTGACAGTTTACAGCTCGGATTTCTGATTTAACTGGGATTTAATTAACAGCTCCTGAGCCAGCATCTGATTGCAGGACAAACACCCGGAAGTCTCGCTTTTAATCATTTAGCGATTCCATCTTCTTGACGCCTGGGCAGAAGAAGGGATTGTGCAAGTTGACTTGGCAGGCGATCCACAGGCCGACATCTGGAGAGCATTACGTCTGCAGGAGACGTGAAGCCAGGCTCGGTGCACGGCTTTGCCCCTGGATATCAAACTACGTGTCATTAACGATGCTTTGTTTTGTTTTGTTTTTTTTCTCTCCCCTCATTTCTAAACAGGTCCCAGACGACAGGTTACTAACTGGAGCCTGCTTTTTTTTTTCCAGCGAGTTCACACAGGAATGAGGAGGGAAAGTAGAGATTTAGCATCCTGACGTGGTAACATGAAGAAGAAAAAATGAGAGTGACAACAGGAGCAGGGCGGCCTGCAGTTACATTCAGTAGGTTGGTGCTGTTAAAAGGCTGAAATAGGTTCTGTGGTCCAGCATGGACATTTTAGACACAATTGGTGTGCTTGTCTTTGACGTTTTAAGAAAATATCCAGCGGTGGATTAGCAGAGGAATGCAGCGGAGGTACATAGCGTTGTTGCACGGTAACCCCCGGCTTGCGTAACGTGAATAGGTAGCGTTTAAACGTAGCACCAAAAGGGAATCATAGAAAGATAGAGAGAGAGGAGCAGACAATTCATATGTGGAGCTGATTCAAGCATTTCAAATACGAACGACTGTGCTCACAAAACATCTGTGGCTGCTCACAAATCTCTGCACAGCACAGCACAGCACCGTTTATTTACTGGCTGCCCTGCTGACAATATAACCCGAGCCTACCTGCAGTCGCTCCGACGCGGGTTGCCACATGTTAACAGACTCAAAGGATCTCCGTCTTTACTAGAGCTGCTTCTCTTTTCGTAGTCCGGTTCACATCTGTTCGCTTTCACCGCTCGCCTCTCTTGTCCTCCTTCAATCTGGACTGGTCGGTAATGAAGGATGTGTTGCTCCGCCTGGCTGCAGTGACCTCACCGGCCGGCAGGTGGAGGTAGCAGCCCCGCCATGTCCGCTCCGGCACCGGATGCTGCGTTCATGTGCTTTTGGAAATCGAAGCGTTGGAGAGCACGATGTGATAGTTTGGTACAGGGGTGTTTAATTCTCAAATAGCTACATTTGTATATTGTTTTTGTGCATTTACATTAATTTGCCTTTATTCAACATAAGCCTTACTGAGTGAATCATTTGGGCAATAGTAATATTAGCCTACATTTTCACAGTGTATATACAGTTTTGCTAAATCTCATATACAGATGATCAAAACTTCACGTGGGTTGTGGTGAATTTATACAATTTCTCATTATATTTTGTACAAAATAGAGCAAGAAACCCAAATTACAGAAATATGTCATTGAAAAGCAGGATGGCAACATTATAGATAGATTTCTGTCTAACATAGTTCAAAAAGTTCAGTTATCCCTTTAAAATCCTTAAAAATGACATCTGCTCTGTCTCCCTCATGATGAAATCCAGAATCAATGAGTGTGCATATATTATAATATATTACATTGAATAGTGGACTATGCTTGGCTCCAAACTAATTTTAATGTCACTCATCACACTCATAGGTAACACCTTAAACCCAGATCTTCAGTGACACAGAGAAATGTTCCCCTACAGTAAACACAAAGTCTGCACATACATTATACTACACAGCGCAGCTTAAACATCTAACTGACAATAAGCAAAACACATTTTTGAGTGGATGGGGACTTCAAGAGTTACAAGACAGTTTCAAGAGTTACTCCTATTGAAGGACCTACAGAGATTTTCTCCCACCTCTACAGTTGCCCTCAGCTTTATGGAGCATTTTAGCCTCTTTCAGCTAATTGTTTTGGTTTCTACAGCAACAGAAACACCATTAATTACTGAAGTAAAGCACATTATCTGTAATAAAACTGAATAGTTAGTGTATGCCACTTGTATGAGTGTGCATCTTGTCATATTTCTCTGTTTAAGATAAGTGACGTCACAACTCTGGCTACAATGGCAGAAGATTAGCTGCCAAAGTAGTTAAGTCTCCTACTGACAAATTTTGACAAAAAGTACCTCATTTTCAGATCAATTTAATGTAAAATCAACATGAACATGATTTTTCAGCTGACAGCAACCATAACGGTGTTGAGCACCATAATAAAGAGGACGTCGAAGGCAGGCTATTACTCATCCAGACCAGACTAGTCAGATAGTGCTGAAATCCGGCTAAAATGTAAATTATCATATAAAAACCATAATAAACCAACATAAGTGGCATGGCATTATTTCAGTGGCGAGTAGCAATAACACTGTGGTTGATTTAAAACTTCCATTCTCATACTTCCCAAGTTTTGCAAAGATGGCTGAGGACAACGTCTACATTGAATGGCCACAGTCATGCCAACACATTGTGAATATAAAAACATCGGAAAATCCGTTGGAGCATTACCCAATATTTTGTGAAAAGTTCTGAATTCATTCATTTTACTGCTGCTTAAATGTCGTACATATTTTAACTATTGGGTAATAATTGTGTTATTTTTTTCTGGAAAGTGCTACAGCCTTATAATGAAACTACACTAACTAACTGCTTCTAGCCCAGTGGCAGAGTTTCAAGGAGGCCTTGAAAGAGATCGAAAATCTAAAAGATGTGTGGAGAGACCCGTGTCCTGTCCTTGCAGGCATAAAGAGGGAAAAGGTCAAGCACAAGGCCTCTGACTCCGACCATAAGCAAAGGGGAGCGCCATCAATACCATCTGGTGCAATATGTGCATGTTTGTGTGCGCACATAATATATGAAGGTGTGTTGAGCGACATGACTCTGCAGTCCCAGTCTGTATTTAGAGTTGTTTACATGGGAAACATCTGGATAAAGCCTGAGGTCACTGAGGGTGTTCACATTACCAACACTCCATAAAAGGTCGTTCCCACGGCTGAAGGCTCAGTCTGGTGGGTTTGACCTTGGGACATTGCAGAAAAACAGACACTGTAGATAATCTTTTTTTTTTTTTTTTCTAAATCAGGCTAAATCTAAATTCATCATTTCAGCTCAATCTGTATTGCACCACACAGTCTAGTTTATAACAGCTGAGCCAGAATTAACACAAGGCACTCAGTGGTTGTGTTCACTTGAATCTTTATTGTTTACATCATTCAACATAGATAATAGGTCATGTGGTCGATGTGTTTAAAATGAGAGAAAACAATCTGAGGATTAGCTGAGCCTATTGGTAAAACATTGCTTGACCTTGAGAGGAACAACACAGCTGCACAGACGAAGAGATTTTCGATTGGCAGGACACAGAAGCACATATATGCTGGAGCAGTCGATATCATCAACTTCTCTCTTTATTTCCCCTTCACCCTCTCGGTCTCCTCCTCTCTCTCTCTTCCACCCTCAGTCTTTAGGCCAGTCCAGCAGAGAAACTATTCAACACTGTCAATACTAGAGGTTGAATCTGTACACTGGCATGAACAGGTACACTTAGCAAAACCAACTAGGTTTCTGTGCACTGAGAAATATACCTACCTATTGTCCTAAATGTCACTGAAATACTTACAGTAGGATGGTAGGGTCACAGTACTCCAGCAAACCCACTGTCTTTACTATTCATACACCACTGAGAAACTGCATGTAAAGAACAGGACGATATGTATTTTTAAAAGGAAAAAAAAAAGTCTCCCTCAGCTCCTGTGTGACTAGTATTTTTATACATGTGTGCATTTGATCTACTAACCACAAATTACCCAAACAAAATATTTGGCACAATCTTGACAGAGAGAAATACAACTTCAATGAAAAAAATAACAACCAACAACCAAAATACAAAGGATTTCAAAATAATGCAGAGAGAACATCATATCTAACCATGCACGAAGTAAGGCAACCTACTGCAGAAATGTTTTTAAATATAGAAAAAGATACAGTGTATGCACCACGAGGAGTGCAACTATTTCTACAACACCTGTAAGGACTGTCAGCACCGTCTGCTGAGTTTACTTTTAGAAACTGGGCTCCTGGGTTGCAGGTCCCACCTGCAGACAGACAGTCTGGTGCAGACTAAAGTCATCACTCTATTGTACAGCAGAGGTTACTGGTAGGGTTGCCCATCATAAATTACTTAAGTAATGCAAAGTATGCTCTTATGCTACAATAAAGCCTTATCATGGACTCTGACAGGAAAATAGATGTATCAAATTCCAGATTTGTTCTTTTTAAACTATGAGTATGTTTTGTTTTGTCTCCATTTTACATTCAATTTTGTTTTGCTGTTTGTTTGTTTGTTTTTCTTAAGAAATACTTAAAGATTTATACTGACGTTCTGTATGTGTGTGTGTGTGTGTGTGTGTATGTGTGTTCATGGACATGTACATGTGCAGTTATGTGTGTACAGCTTGTGATGTGCTGGGATGGTTGTGGTTTTACAAATCCTTCGTTTTGATCAGGGTGACCAAAGGCTTGTCATCAGGACTGTAGTCTTCATAGGCGATAGGAGTGGCATCATACATGGCAGGCCTGGACTTCTTGCCAAATCTAACAGAAAAACATGAACATCAAGTGTGCATCAGTATTGCATCATTAAATACAGTTCTACTACGCAGCTCATCCTTTGTTTGCACTGAGTTAGAAGTTATGTGGTCAACTTTTATTATAGGGGTACTCCAGTGTAAGGGGTAGCGCGTTCCTCATCTCTGCTTGAGGCTAGCAGCTCGAGGCTATATTAAGCACTACTAGCATAATACAGCCAAATCTCTGTACCATAGTGTTGGCAGCTGAGTTGTATTGTGGGTAATGTAGGTGCCAGTTTTTTAAAAGGAACACTTTCTGTTTCTGAGTATATCCAACCACTATGGTGATAAGCCTGATGACATCACTAGCTTGAAAAGCTCCTTGAGAGCCACAGAAGACATTTAAAAAAAAATGTCAAGTGAATGTAAAACATTCAAAATCACCTCATTAAATACAGAAAAAGCACCAACACACCAAGTGCATACATTACTGTGTTTAGTGGTAAAGCCTACTGGACTCTTCTCCTCTGCTACACTCTGTTGTCAATCAACACAGTTAGATGAAAAACTGACCTGGCGTGGCGGATGGAAGCGATGGCGTTGCTGAACTCGCTGTCGATGCTGCGGCAGTTGTAGAATTCCTGGTAGGCGTGACGTGACGAGCCCTGGTACTCGATGCGGCTGATGCGACAAATGCCCACGATGAGGATGATGAGCATGAGCACGAAGGCCACACACAACGCTCCGATGATAATGTAGAGGGAGTGGCGGGGCATGTTGGTCAGAGTGTCTTCAGAGTGCGCAGGCTTCCACTGCAGATCTGACACACACACACACACACACACACACACACAGGCTTACAGCTTCCCATGTGCCTGATTTCAGATTAATAGCTGAACACACATTTTCTGACAGGTTGACTTACGGATCTCACAGCTGGGGCCCACCCACCCAGGTGGACAGTGACAGGTGAAGCCATTTGATTGGTCAATGCAGGTGCCTCCATGGTGACAGGGGTTGCTCTCACACTCGTTGATGTCGACCTCACACTTCTCCCCTGAGTGGACAGGTAAGGTTGTATTCAAATAACAACTAGAGCAACAAAGCTAAGAGTAGAAAGTGTTCACAGTATTGAGTATTCTTACTCCTGATGCAGCAGTTTTCAAACCTAAATATTATCACAATAGACTCTGTAAAGGCAGGTAAGATCTAAGCTTAATGCAGTTATTGGTTGGAAATCGTACACAGTAACAGAGCTCACCCAGGTATCCAGGCTGGCAGGCACAGGAAGCATTGAGTCCTGCACTCTCACAGCGGCCTCCATTTTGGCAGCGCATCTTCAGACATGGATCCTTGTAGATTTCACAGTGTCTGCCTGCACACACACACACACACACACACACCTTGAATTAATAGATCTTGTTGCGCAGTCTATGAGGAAGCAAAGTTTATTTAGAGATGTGTGCCCACATCTAAAAATAAGCATCCATACATACCTTCAAACTGTGGTGTGCAGACACACTCATAGGCATTGATGAGATCCCTACAGGTAGCGTAGTTCTGGCAGGGTGCAGAAAGACATTCATTGTACTCCTCCTCACAGTACAAGCCATGGTAGCCTTAATGGGACACACAAAGACACATGGTATATATAAATGTTATAGTCAATAAAGAATCAAAAAGGATTTGTATTGCTGCATCTCTGATGTACCTCCAAAGGATGTGTTCACTTATATTTATCTAGTTTCGTAAACATTAAAATTTGTAACACTGACAACATTCTTTTGATCTCTTTCTCTGTATATGTTTGTGTATCTGTTAATGTGTAAGACAGAGAGGGACGGTTTACATACTGTAAAGTCAAACTCTTTAACTCTCTGTTTTTCTTACACTCACGCTCCACCACTGATCCATTTCAAAGAATTGTTGAACAATCAGACCCAGATGTACAAGACAACAGGATGTCTTTGAATCTGTTGCTGCCTTTATACAAACACAACAGCACTATTACAGCTATCAATCAATTAAACATTCAATTCTCCAATAATTTAATTAATATATTGTTAGCCCAGTATTTTGCAACCTAATTTCAATGCCATTAGGCATAAGCTCAGATGACATGCAGTGCACAGTATTTTCCATAGGATGGCAGCTGTGTACTGAGACAGAAACAATCAATACATAGCTCAGTGTGTCTGTGGGAAGAAGTGTATGTTTGTCTGGATGTGTATTAACACTCGATTGGGTTCCAGTCCTCTCCCTCTGCCACAGCCAACGTGTGTTTGGGGAAAGACAGAGGGGGAATTAATGAGGAGCCTAGTTAGAGCCTTGAGGGTCCACTCTGTGAAATGCCAGTGAAATGTCAATTGCCTTTCCAAGACTCTGTCTGCTTTCTGTTGGCTGGCTGGTGGGCTGGCAGCCTCTCATATGAGCAGGATTACAGGGAGCTGGAGGACAGATCCTTCTACATATCAGCTCCCCAGCAGCCTTCTTTTAGACAGCCAGCAGGCATTTACACAACAGCTACACACATCCACACCCTTATGCCACCAACTGACAGGCACACAAACTACTGTATTGCTGTGCACATGCAGACACAAAGACACACACGTACCTCAGACACCAGCTGGCATTTTGATGAGGTGGAGGAAAGGTCAATTTTGGTCTAAAACATTGTGTGTGTGTGTGTGTGTGTGTGTGTGTGTATGTGTGTGTGTGTGTGTGTGTGTGTGTGTGTGTGTGGTATGCATGTGTGTGTTTGTCTGGGATGCTAATTACAAATCACCAATTTCACCAATCCCATTAGACAGAGCTGTCTGAGCAGACACATTTGATTGGATGGTAGCATCTGCTCAACCAGCATACAGTCACCGATATAGACAATATATTGGGGCCACACACACACAGACACACACACACACACTTGTAAGTTAACTGCTTCACCATGGCAACCAAACAGCAAAGCGAAAAATTAGGTGAGGTAAACGGCAGGAAGCAAAAAAGATGAGCAAGGACAAAAATACAAGCATGAAGAAAAATATAAGAAGAAACACACAAGACTCGGGCTGTGCTGAAGACAATGTTTTGAATTAGAAAGCACCAGGACACAAGACTGGAAATCATTCTAATATTTTGGATAAACATGAAGAAAATGAAGTATGTCAGGATTATGAGCTTAAGAAAAATCTCTCAAAGATCAAATATTTAGAAAATGAATAAAGACCAGCTGTGTAGCAGTTCATCTTTATCTACAACACATTTACATGGTCTTCAGGAAGATTATTTTTTATAATATAAGCAACTAAAAATATTTAAATGTCTTAACATTTCCATGGTTAAATCCATATTGCCACAGTAAGAAGTACCTGTAGTTGCTGTTACAAGAGGGTGAATGGCAACATGAAATAAGAGATAAAGATGGTGACTGGCTCAGATATTCAACTGACAGATGGTATAAACAGAGAGCAGGAGGGGCAGCAGTGGTAAATTATGTTTATGAGCTGCTAGGAAAGTCATCTGTCTCACCATCCAGGCAACGTAATTGCAAGACAACGGGTAATGATAAGTCATCATTCCACTCAATTGATTTCATCCCTGAAGCCTCAGCACCCGTGCCATGATCATGGCATCTAAAATAGCTCATCACATCCTTTGACTTATCGCAGTTTATGTCGTCACCCTATTAAAATAATCGCCTAAGTCATTTTTTAAAGATTTTTCAGGAAACACAAAAAACTGAACCGTTTGTTCATGAGGAGCTGATTTAGACAAAATTGTAAAAAAAAAAAAACTACTTAGGCAATTATTTTAAAAGGGTGATGATGTGATGGTTGCAAAGCCAGATTTAGAGATTTGGAGATGAGGTAAGTGTGTAAGTGCAGCATGTACCTGCAACACACACACACACACTGTATTTTGGAAATTTTCCAATGAGTCATAGTCATAATGTGCAAAGTCATCTAACAAATGTTCCTTTATAACTTTTTGTAGGCTAATGTATAATAAACAATGAGGTATGCTGTATAACCTCTATATGACTTTGGCTAAATTTGCCTCTTGATGCCCACAGTGCTGTGATGTTAGCAGTCAGCAGCACCCTGAGTGTTTACTAAAAGCGTCAGTCACTGACATGTCCGATTGTGCAGCTCACCTGGGACACACAGACACCTGTAGCTGTTGCCCACACTGCGGCACACTCCGTGAGCGCAGGGGTTCAGGGCACAGAAGTCCACCAGCTGGGCACATGTAGGGCCGGTGAAGCCTGCCGTGCAGCTACAGCCGAACCCCAGGGGGCCAGGGCCCTGTGGGTAGCACGTCCCGTTATTGTGACAGGGACTGGAGGCACACGGGTCCACCTTCTGCTCACATGTAGCGCCCTGGTATCCTACGGGTTAGAAAGTAAAGGTGAGTAGAAGCACACTTTGAGCAGACATTCAGCAGCTTTCTTGCACATCAGGCACTTTCACTTGTTTTGCATTTCAATTTACAAATTTAATAATAGCAGAGACAAGAAAAACAGTACAGAGCTTCATAGGTAGACCAACCAGACTGCAGATAGACCCTTCTCAACCAACCACATGCTGATGGAAAAGGCATCACTAACTGTGCCGCTTGTGATTTGAATGCATGGCAGGAAAGTCGCCACCGACACCAAATTTGTTTTATCATAATACTTCAAATGCAAGGGCTTTAATCTGTGGACCATAGGCTCAATCACATTTGTGTTAGATTTACAGACACTTATTTAAATGGAAATCTTCGAGATTAGAACTTTAAGCCTCGACACTGACAACTTGTTAGATGGAAAGACGAACCGTGTGAAGCTTTCTTCTTGTGTGTGTCTGTTTTTTCTTCTATAAAGTCTGTGTGTCTGTTTTCTGCCTCCTCACACACTCCATATTTCTGGGTGGGTGACTGTGTTGAAGATACTGTTTCTTCTCATTAGCTTGTGAGTCTCTGCTACTTTCACCTATCCTCCTCCTCTAAAAATAACTTCCTGTCACTCTTTTTCACCCCTTCTCCTCCTTTGTCTTCATCTCCCATGAGAACTGCTGGTGGAGGAGTACTGCTGCGTTCAGTATGTACATTAACATACAGTATGATGGTGTGATATAATGCAGTGCGTGTGCGTGTGTGTGTGTGTTGGTTCTCTGATTTACAGTAACACCGTAGTAAATCCCTGCGCTGACTGCACAGTCCATTGAGCTAATGAAGAGATCTTTCCCGAGCATCCATTGATCTGCAAGACTTTATTTCACTGCGTGAGGAGGACATTTATCATTCAGCAGCAGAGAGACAGGAGCAATCTGCAGCAAAGCTTTCTTTCTCTCTTTCTCTCTGTCCACAGCCTCGTCCTGCTTCATTTTTTCCCTGTTTCGCTCCTCTGCCTCCCTCAAATCTGCTCCCTTTTGCCTTTTTTCTCTGTTCTTACAAGCTTGCAAACACACAGACACTAACCCACGCACACACTTGCACTCGCTCTTGCATAAATGTAATTATTTTATTTTATTTGTTCTGTCGTGGTTTAATCTGCTGTTTTGCTTATTTGCTCTGTGTAAGAACTTTGTTGTTTTTTTTACTGATTTTTTTCCCTCTCTGTCTTTCTCAACGTGTTGCTTATTTGTCTATCATACTAAAGAGCCACGCATTGTAACATGGCTGACATAGAGGACTCTGTTCATCCCTACTGCTGGCATTCGAACCTGCCAACACTAAAAGGAGTTCACAGTTTAAATATAGCCTGCCCGCTCACTCCCCCGCCCTGCTAATTCTGACTGGAGGCAGTCACAGTACTGACACTCACACTTTCTCTCCTGTCAGTGTGTATGTGAGATAGATTGAGATCGAGTGGGGAAATAAGTGAAAGGAAGTTAATGTGAGTCTCTGTTGAAAAGTCAGAGAGCAAAATTTACTTGAGCACATCCATGAAATTCAAATTCATACAGGTTTGACTTCTTCATCGCTCTACCTTGAATTGAGAGTGTAGGAGTGAAAACTAGATGTTATTCAGAGATAGACACCTCCATAAATCCTTGATTCCTACAACTGGCTGCCTGGAGATACTGTTTGTTTGCTTTAATTGTTCTGTTACGGTAAATCGACATGCACAGATATAAGTCCTGAGTGAAATAACATCCTCAAACAGACGCGGTCTATCAATTGAAGTGCTTCAAATGGTACACACGAATTTACCATTAGTACAATCAATATAGGCAATGTATTTTATTCATAGCCTGCTTTGAATTCTTCCTCTGCTTCGTCCTTGTGACGACATCATCGTGTATGCTCACACATGGCCGTCCGTTCCACAGCCTTTGTTGCTAAGGTTGATCTACAGGCATATTTCAGATTAGATTCAGGCACAAAAGGTTTCCATTTCAAGTAAAGAATGAGAAAAAGGAAGTGAAATCCTGCTACTGTCTGTCTACGTAGCCTCCCGAGCCATCAGAAGTCTGTCTGCTAAGACCATGGATGTGTAAAGAGAACTGGATACAGCGCCCGCCCTCTGAAAGTTGCTCAATGGCACATGAAGAAGAGTTGTAAGAAGTTGCAATTTCACGGTTTCTCCACTATGTCAAATTAGCTTCAAAGTCCGGCGCTGTTCCTGTGGTCTTGGTTCTTCTGGAAGCCGACCAATCATAAAACAAGTGGGCTCATCGCTAGGGGGGCCTTAAAGAGACAGGAGCTAAAACTGCCTGTTTCAGGCAGAGGCTGAACTGAGGGGCAGCATAAAAAGTTATTATAAGATAAATAAGGATTTTCTTTTTAACTGTAAATGATGCAAAGACATTCCTTTAGACACTCAGAATGTAAATATAGACCTGAAAATGAGCATGATATGTCACCTTTAAATTATTTTTTGGTACGATGTTGACCACACCAAGTTGACCAAGTTGATGTTAGCACGACGTGACTTAGATTCAAACCTCTATCTAACTGGCTCAAGTTCAATCTGAAGATCTGTCAGTTTTTGAAATCTGCCGTTGAGAGAGAAACAAACTGGAATGAAAACATTACCTCGTCCCCTGCAGGATGAATCTACTGGAATACCCCAGCTTTAAAATGCAGCAAATAAAAATACAGCTTTTGCTCTCAAAGTTGGCCTGGTGATAAAAGACTTGATAAGTCTCTGTTGACAGCTATCACGACATCCATCATTTTATTTAATACAAGTGCCTGTGAAGGAACAATGCAAGAAAAGATTGGACATGATGTATACGGGTATGAGGTGAATGCTGGTACTGTGTGTGTGTGAGCAGCAAGCAAAACAATGCTCATCTGTCTTCTGTGTATACGCATTTGGCCATCCGAGTACGCTTACATTTATTTGTCTATGGATGACACTACCATATAAAGTCCCAATCATATCTTATCTTATAAATCATACTTACTGCTGGAATCAAAGAAACAGGGACTCACTCTCATTTTTTTCTCTTGTTATCACTCCCTGTTCTACATGCTGAAAGGTTTTACACAGCAAAGGCTTCTGGGACTTGGAGGGTTAATGAAACCCTTGTTTGTTACAAAATGAAACAGATAGTATCAAGTTAAAGGCATAATTCTACATGAAAAAAATTATCTCCTCTCCTTGTAATTACTTACCCTGATCTAAAACATCCTACCGTGATATGTTCATCAGTATGCACATCCTGCTTCATCTGTGTGTTTCTCCCTCTAAACACACACAAAAATGTGTTTTACATTTATTCCCCGCACTAGATGCACTCAAGTCAACATTTATCTTAGTCTTTTTATGTTTTGGATGTTTTATTTTCAAAGATTCATTCAACGGAAAAACTAATGGCAGTGTTACAGATCTATTTACCAGTAGATAAACAAATTGAGAGGTGATTTGTCCAAAAGTCAAAGTTCTGTCAGTCACACAATTAACTAATAAGATCCTGAAAATTTCAAATCTGCTCACACTAATTAAGAGATGCAGTTCTCACAGCCACTCTCACCTCTGCTTTTTTATGAATATATGAATAGACACATAGACACACACAAGGAGTGGATTATTATAAATTTTATTTCCTCTGTGGAGATCTTGTTTTTTTGGCAGCTGCAAATTAACAATACAGTCAGGTGTTGTAGTGTGAATAA
The DNA here is from genome assembly GCA_036937835.1 of Pampus argenteus. Classification (NCBI taxonomy): domain Eukaryota; kingdom Metazoa; phylum Chordata; class Actinopteri; order Scombriformes; family Stromateidae; genus Pampus; species Pampus argenteus. The sequence continues at coordinate 10,598,917 of CM072868.1, forward strand.
GGCCTCCTCCAGATCGAGAATGAACTGACTGCTGGGAGTTATACCTGGAACAATGGTTTTATATCCATCTGCTGTTTCATTATTTATGTGGCAAGATCTATTGTTACCCAATGTTTTCCCTGTATTTTGTAGGTGCGTGCATGTGTCTGAGCATACTCATACACACTCTGTTCACACTACTGTTGATACATGGTGTATATTAATGGCAAACTCGCATGCTCTGCTGTTTTGACAGAGATTTTGCAGTCACAGATTTCCCCAGAGAGGCTGATGCAGGTCGCTGAGGTTATGAAGACTAATTAGAATAGAGGAGGACGGTTTAAATTGAGCATCTCAGAGGCACGGATCGGCTACTGTTAAAACGTGCAACAGAATTAGACTGAAAAATACACTTTTTCTTTTTTCACAACGACACAAACTTCATGAGCAGTTGAGGGGTCTTTTGGCAGATGTGCGAGTGCAAACCAGGTGTGTATATCTGTTTTTATTTCCTTGTAAATGTTGAATAGAAATTGACTTTGTATAGAAAACAAATGACTGAAATGTTGTGCACACTATTCTATATTAAGCACATACAAGTCATGTATTTCTGGAACTTATTCCTTCTGACTGGCTTCTTACCTTCAGGGCAGTAGCACCTGGGCCCAGCCAGGCTGCTGAAGCAGGTAGCTCCATTCTTGCAGGGCTGGGACAGGCAGTGATCAACCAGCAACTGGCAGTGTTCACCTTCATAACCTGAGAAATACACAGACAGCTACTTGATTTCTTACATTGATTACATTCAGTCATAATGCATGAGTAACTAGTGGTCATAACAGAAGCCCTCACTTTAAATCCCCCTAACCAAATAAATCTCACAAGATCAGGTTCAACACACTTTGTTCTTTTGTTCTAATTCAGTGATTTTGTCTTTACATATTCACACAGCTTGAGGCCACACAGTCAGTGAATCTCCAGTGTGTCTGTATGAAAGTCTGTGCCCTGAAACAGCCCTGAAATAAACACACACAAGGAGAGACTATGAAGAAAGCCACAATACACACAAGCCCGCATGAACATACCTGGTGGGCAGGTGCATGTGAAGTTGCGCCCTTCACCTCCCTGTCTGACATCAGTGCAGGTACCGTTGTTGCGACAAGGTCGGTGGTGACAAGCGTCAAATTCCTCACAGAAGATTCCCGTGTAGCCATCCTCACACTCGCAAAAAAATGTGCTCTACAAAAACACATGCATGTAATTTTTTAAAATCAGTGAACTTGAAAGTGAAACATTGGGGAATAGATATGACAGGAAGAAAAACTTGTGAAACAGAGATAATGATTCAGTAACAGCGGCACCAGGTTGATTTTCTGAAACAGCGAGGGGAATGATAATGAGAAACTGCGAAAAGACAGAAAAACCATGAAAAGGTTTGCAACGCCTCCCTCTGCACCAGCTCGCTCAGTGGGAGTCATCGTCGCTACATCTCCCCCAGTTCAAAGTACAGACGCGAAGGAGACCAATGGGTCGTCTGTCTCTTTGAGTGCTCTAATTAGAAACCATCTTATTTTCAAGCTGACCCACATGCATGTTTGACGATCAGCATCAGATGATGAGCATTAAAATAAGGCCTATTGGATCATGTTGCACTCCAGTCGTGTGGTATTGCATTGTGTTTTTCTCTTCTATTGCAGCTTTTGTTGTGTTGTTTGTCCTGATCTGCTCTGTTCTCACAGAGACTCATAGAGACATGTTTCTGCTGATTGTCAAAGGGCACCACTGCATGCAGTGATGCAATGAGAATGTTATGGCGATATGAAAACCTTGCTTATTTTACAGTTCATTATTATTGTGTTACTAGGGTGTCGAATGAAATTGCTAATATCTCTATGCAAGCTTATTTAAACCAATCCTAATAACTAAACTAGTAACGTCACTGACTAAATAACATTAATCACTACAGATATCTAATTCAGTTTCAGTCTCCAGATTTATTTTTAAGGACTCTTAGACTTATAAGATTTATAAGATACTCTTATGCCTTTCAGCTTATAGTAAAGCTTAAAGGTCATCTCGATACGAAGAGAAACATCTTGACATTAGAGGGTCTTGTATTGTGGGTTTCTTACCTCAGAGGGCTGTGTGATACATTTGCCTTTGCCGGAGCACTGAGGGTCACTGAAGCTGCTGCCAGGCTCCACGCAGCTGCTGGCCTTCACCGTCAGGTTGAGACGCAGGGTGACCTCTGGGGCTGTGGGGGCGCCCACACGCATCACACCTACACAGAGAGAGTTGAAGTGCTTATGAACTATTCATGTAGCATTTTCATGAATGCAGCATTTTAAAATATACTTGTCAAATTGTAGATTCCTTACCACTATTAACTATAAACTGCAATAGACTTCCTCTAAAACATTAAGTCTAAGAGAAGAACTGATGCAGGCAGCTCTTCATCATGACCAAAATAGTCTGTGCTCCCCTCCGACTTGTCTCTCCCTCTAAGTTCAGAACATTTCTCATTATATCTTCAATCAAAACTGACAGCCACGCAGGCATTTGGATAAAAATAGCCTCTTTGTGAATATTAACAGCCATTTTTTTGAGCCAATGACCTGCGAGCACACCGCTGACGAGACACAGGCGATGCAAGCTCTTCGGCCAATCAGGGGCCTCCCTTTTCATTTCGCCCAAACGACCGAATCATTGTCAATCCAATGACATTGAGCGCTGGACCTGCACAGTCACCGTTCCTTCAAATGTTTAATCGTGAAGCCATGTAACATTCACGAAACACAGTGATGTGTAAAAGAAAGAAAATGCAACGTCACTGCTCCTCCCTCCTTACTGACGCTACGCAGGTTTTCACGACACGCATGTGCCTGCACAAGGTCACACACCTTCTGGCCTACATGCAACATACTTGTATTAATGTGTAAAAATATGAGTCAGTAAGTGTGAACATTACTCATGTAGTATCCAGCCTGACAGCTAGCAGAAAAAACATGCGTCTTCATCTTCAGCAATTTGACCTTCACTCTTTCCCTCCTTCTGCATCCTCTGTCCGTCTGTCTTTCTTTCTAATCCCTTTCTGTCTTGCTCTGCCTTATTTCCCGACTTTCCTTATCTGACTCTCTCCCACCCTCTATTATCCCTCCTCCCGTCTGATTTAACTCCCCAATGTCATTTCTCCCTTGTCTCTATCTCTCTTTCTCTCTCTGTCTCACAGGCTGTGCTGCCACAGAGTTAGCAGACATGTCAATGTCAGCAGACAGGCAGCATAGTGAAACAGCATCAGGTATGTAGAGCACACACAGAGGTCAGCCAGCCCTTCAGCCTAAGAGTTATCCCCCTCCAGGACCAGCTGGAACTCACGCCACAATTTTGGCACAATCGTGTGAATACCCTTTCACAAAATCTACGTCTGAGCGTGTGTGTGTGTGTGTGTGTGTGTGTGTGTGTGTGTCTGTGTGTGTGTGTGTGTGTGGTATTAAAGTACAGATGGAATATCAGCATAAATATCATCTCAGGAATAAACAGGGTGAATACAGTTTATTCAAATTCATTAATCCCCAAATGTTTTTGGCTCAGTTGTAAATGAGCTATTTGGAGGTATTTCAACATGTTACCTATTTAACTTCTTAACCAGGAGGGGGAGGGACTTAACACATATTAAATGATTAAAATGGAGATAATCATTATGAATTAAAACATATAATATAACATAATTAAAACAGTGCATTTTCTCTTGAACCTTTTATTTGATAAAGACAGGAACAGTTTGATTAAAACATGCTTCATATGATAAATAATTCAGCATACTGTGCTTGCATTCATGTGAATATTTATCATTTTATCTGTATTTAATATGTTAGTTATGGTAGTCTGCAATACAACAGTTTTTTTTCAGTCTACACAGTTTTTTTTGTTTTTTTTTAGCATGCTAAGTTGTTGCATGAAGTTTCAATCGATAGTCATGACAAGAAAAAACACATTAATCCAGTAAAAACTAGCAAAAAGTCATTTGCATTTTGAACAGTGAGTTATGACATGCTATACTGACTACATGTATCAGTTAAAGCTCAGGTTGTTAAGGTAATGTATTTTTTGGTTATATTTGTTGAATTGATCTCTACATCCTGGCAGCAATCAGTAAATTAAATGTAACCCTAACCCTAACATTAACAATAAATAAGAAAAAAAATTCTGTATCATGTAACAAGTTCATCTAATCACTCCATTCAGGGCCCAATAAAACGTACTCTGCATGTATACTCATCGGGCAGCAGAACAGCAGTGGGATACCAACAGATACACAAGTAGTGACGAGATCGCATTAATTACAGGAGGTGATAACGAAAACGGGTCTTTGATAGTGCTTCATGTGTTGTATTAAGATCTGAGGCGACTTACTGAGGAAGTAGTTCTGTCCCAGGGGCAGCGAACGGTCTGACACCACCAGTCCATCAGGGGCCTGCAGGAACCACATCGTAGTGCCATTCAAAATGGAGGAACGCAGGAAACCGTCTTCATTCACACGCCACAGCACTGGGGCTCCACTGGCGTTCACCACCACCCTGGTTGGAGAAAAGAGACACGATACAAGGAGAAGAGGTAAAGCCATAATAAGCCATTCTTGTGTTGCATATTTACAATGTAGATTATTAGGAACACAGTCCAAATATTATATATTGTACTGTACCCTTATTATTATATACTCCCAGTGAGCACTTGATTCATTTTGCCGGACATCATAAACTGCATTAAAATGTCAACAAAATGCGCCTGCAAGATAAAATGAATGAACTCTATGTGAACTTCCCTACTTCTTATCATTATGTATTCAAAATAAGGAGTTTAATAAGACATGACTCTCCACTCTGCCACACATAGACCTCAGCAGCAACACAGCAGTCATAACGGTGACAGTCAGGACACTCTGTCCCATGTTTGAACCCAGGACTGATGACTGAAGGACAGTCTTCCTGTTTGTTACTCTACCCTGACATCATGGTCAGGTCTGGTGAGTTATGGCTGCCAGTGATCTGACTGTAGGAGTTATGTTGTTTCCTGTGGACATACAGCCAGTGTGGCGCTATCATTCATCAGGACCTCAGACAGTTTGTGCAAAAGATAGAGAGATGGAGTGTGTGATCACGTCAGTATCACTCTTGATACTCAAATGTGACACATTTAGTTCTCTGGTAAAATGTACTTATTACAATTGAACTGTCTCATGCAGACATGAACAGACTCTGGTGACAATCGATCCCTGGAGAACAACATCCTGCCATGAGGACGTAATCAGACAAATAGAATCAAAATTTAATGGAAAGAAAGTTACTGACATTTATGCTCCCCAGAGGATAAAGCATTTAAAGTTTGGACTTTACTTCATTTCTCACCCCGAGCAAAACAATGAAGAACATGAACCAAGAGGATCAATTATCTATCCGCAGGTCTGTTGTGGTTGAGGCTACCCATAAGAGGATATTGAGGAGGCTCATAACTGCATCTCTAAACATGTGAGCAGATCAACGATACTCATGGCATAACATGTTTCCTGCCAGGGACACTGAGCTCCAACAGCTGGTCACCAGACTGCAAGTCCTTACAAAAGATAGAAATAGACTGTTAGAGTGATGCTGAACAGCTTGAATGAAGCCTCTCACCAGTTAATGGCTTTTAAGTATCCCTCTTACCTCACACCCACACTTGAAATAATCATTCCCATATTACAAAAAAATATGTAACCCACTTTGGCAGAGATAAAAAAAAAAAAAAACATCAGAGGAACAGCAGAGCAGATTGCACGATGCAGGTGGATTGACATGACCGGGAAGGGAAGCTGCATGGGTCCGAAGGTGAAGATGTGAGCAGTGACTGAAGTAATAAGATGGTGGTCAGGCTACTAGCAGCTGAAATGGGTTTTTCTTTCGCAGGGTGTCTGGGCTCAGCAGGACAACGTAAGGAGCTCATACATCAGGGGAGCTGCTGTTCCTTTCAAGCTACAGTGAGTCATTTGACATTTGTAGATAGTTGTAAATCATGTCCTATATTTTTAGAGCGACATTTCCTGCAGATTAATAAATATCTTCAATGTTGTGAGGATTCATTTAATTTGATCTTGTTGGTATTTTTTTTAATCTAATTTTTGTTTTTGTTTTTATAGTAGCCAATCAATTGACCATTTGCTAAACCCAGTTGTCCAATAGTAGCTGCTATAACAGATAGTTGAATTACTCTATCAAGTAATACTTCGTATTAGTGTCAATATCAGCACATAACATTGCGGTCTATCTGTTATTCTTTGCAAACTCACTCACTCTCTTTGGGATACAAGAACTGTGTCACATTATTATCAGACTCCCTAAATCGATGTCACTTATGGATCAATGCTTCATTTCCAAGTGGTGCGTGTGTGTGTTAATATGTAAGTGTCCTTCACGGCCTGCGTCTGGGTCTGCGTTCAGGTGTCGTGTGTAATTATACACTATGAAAACAAAGCAGCAGCGGTTGATTAACTCTCAGCTTGTAGCTCCAGGTCTGCGATGGCCATCGATGGCTGTGAGTCGTGCCTGCCATCTATGATGAGGGGCAACATCAAGGACATTCAATATTCACCTTGACCGTTGCTTCTGCATAATTCATTGACCTTGTTTACAGAGATATTGTAATACTGTATTGATATTGTAATGAGTAAACATGTTCTGAAAAGATGGACTACACCTGGAGTGGTGTAATGCAGTGTTTCAGGAGTCATTGGAGATTCAAGCTGTAAGACACTCATGCCAAAGGCTATAATCTGTGTTGCTGCATGGTAAGTATGCAGATAAAATGCTGTGCAAAGTAGCTTCTATTTTAACATTTTTATGTATTTTTTTTTCATGGTGCTTAGACATATAGTAAACAGCATTATTGCCCTGTCCAAAAACACAAATGTTGTCAATTAAGAACGCTGATATTAGGCTTTCTTTATCAGTGAAGACATTTAGTCTGGTCACAGCAGGAAAAGTACAGGTCTAAATAATACAATTAACAGTGGCTGAATTGAAATTACTGGCTTCTGTTTTAGAGGCCTGATGTTGCGCATGCTGGCTCACTGTTATAGTTTACTGGGACACTTCAATAAAAAAAAACATTGTTAATGTTATTAATAACACCTGTGAGGACAATGTAAAAAAAACAAAACAATAAACTATAAAATAATGAACATGTTAAAGGTGTAATCTGTCCTGTTCCAACAGGTGCAACACTAAAAGGAGAGACAGACGTCATTCATAAAAAGGTACTTTACTGGTGCTCTTACTTTACAGCCGTCTCTTCGGGCACCTCTAGAGACAGAGTCAGAGTTCCTGATGTCAGCTCACACAGCTCACTGCTCACACAGTGCAGGCCCTCAGTCACCTGACGGAGGACACACACACACACACACACACACACACACACACACACACAATATATGTATATATATATATATATTTGTGTATAGATTCTCAAGATGAATTTATTCCACAGTAGTTCAGTGTACAAGTTTGTCTCACCCTGTCGGCCTCCCACTGCACCACCAACAGCCTCTGCCCAGGTTTGGGTTGCCATGGCTGCAGGGTGGGAGATGCTGGTGTTGTGGTGGTGGGTACGGTGGTTGGTTGTGGTGGCTGAGTGGCGGCTGCGGTCGTTGAGGCGACGGGAGTAGCTAGTTCAGGAGCGGAGGGGGTGGCGGGCTCCCAGTCTGCAGCCGGCAGGTCCAATAGGATTTGATCGCACCTCTCTCCCTCGTAGCCTTCACTACACTCACAGGTGTAAGCCGGCTCCTCGCCGCTGTTGCTCCGGCTGCAGTTTCCATGGAGACAGGGGCTGCTGGCACAAGGGTCTGTGAAAAACTGAAATAAGGGATAAAGAAATAAATAAAAACAGGAAGAGTCAAAGGGGGAGATAGAGAGAGAGAACAAGAACATTACAGGCTCAAGTTAACAACATACTGTATGTAGTATGTTCTCCTGAGCTGCTCTGCTCCTTCTTTTATTGCTCTCTGATTCAGCTTCCTGTCTCCATTCTCCACTTTGCTCTTTCCATTTATTACATTGTGACTCTGTGCTTCTAATACATTGTTCCATAGCAGCATTTCTCCCTCTCTCACGCACACACATTTACTGCATTTGACATTTAGGTACACATACAGTGCCTGCACACACACACACACTTGCATTTTATTTCAAAACACGGTTTCCCCCACAATGCAGCAATGATAAAAATGCACCCTGACAGCCTCCTTCATGCTGGTTTCCCTCATCAATAATTGATCATATTTGGAGGAAAACATTTTGGTATGGACGTTGAAGGTGAAAGAGGACAAAGCCAAGCTGTATAAAGCTTACTGCCTGACTATTGTACTGTTGCATGGCTTTCAAAGACTTCTTAGGCTTGAGAAGGTCTATAATCTGGCTGTTTTTTTCTTTTTTCTTTTTTGTTATTGGTGAATTCACAGAAACAGCCTCGGGTATCTGCAGCTCCAGCTGTCCAATTTGAATGTTTTCAGATAACGGTTTTAATGACACCATGAAAAAAAAAAAAAAAATCCACGCTGGAGTGAGGGCAAATAATGATGCTCATACCAAATCCCCGGGGCATATGGATGTGCATATAAACATGTGAATGTACCTGCGTGCGTGCGTGCGTGCGTGCGTGCGTGCGTGCGTGTGTGTGTGTGTGTGTGAGAGAGATAGAAACAGTGAGAAGCGTCATTAACAGTCCGCTCTCTCCACGACCGAGTCACAGCTCATTAATGCTAATCTCTCTCAGGTTCTTACTTGTGATGCCTCTATCAAACTTTCTCTTTCTGCTCCAACGCGCAGCAGTCCCAGCAGGCCCCTCTGCTGCTGTCACACAGTCCATTGTTTTTATCTCCACCCAAACAGCACCAGGGATTGACCTTAACCTTAAACCTTTAGAGACAGGAAACATCTGAGTCCATCTCATGACTTTTATCATATTTCACTTCTGATTTCTCTTCCAGGCTGTACTTCAATGAAAAAGTTACATCAAGGCTGGTGATTTAATCTAAAGGCTGTATCAAAATAACATGTCATATTTATCTTTATTTAACTATAAATGTAAGAATTTCTTTGGTACATCAGTAAATAATATATAAATTCTTGTGCTTTGTGCTTTTTTCCAGTTTTATGTTTGTCTGACTTAATAACACTGTGAACCTTTAAAGATTCTGGTAATATTGACAAAAACAACCAATATAAACATTTGTTTTGTTCCAATTCTCTGCTTTATATCACTGTAGATTAATTATTTTGATTTTTGGTCAGATCGTTTAAAGAAACTTCTGGCTCTGGAAGATTTTAATGGGTTTTTGTACAAAGGTACAACTGAAATCCTTGATAAATAAATAAAAATAATGAAAATATCATTATCATTTATCAAATATCAATTTTTGCAACCACTGAAATTGAACTTCTGCACTGTTGATTGGTTGAACATCTTTTTAAATTATATCAGATTCATACTATTCAGTTAAAACTGCTAGTTTGGTCGGTAAGAGATTCACAATTCATTTTGTTCATTTTGTTCATCATTCATCCCTAACCTGTTGATGGCACGACTATTCAGCATATGGCACTTGCTCTGACAAATTGCTCATATGCTCTGAACTCTGGCAAAACATGTGAATCAATGTCTTCTATGCAGCCGATAATAACCCACATTAGTCCCTTTATCTATATTCCCACATGGACCAACAAAAAGAACAAAGAGATCGGATCCTCTGAGGCCAAATTAATTGCTTCACAAGGTGCTGTGATCTATTTGCTAATTTAGGATAGCTGCCCTGAGGAGGAAGGATCAATACAGCTGGACAGAGGGGGCCATGTAATGCTACTTGAGCTATGCTATCATTTACCTTCCACCATAACCTGTGGAGGGGCTGGGATGAGTCTGTTTGTCACACACACACACTGTGCACTGCACATTCAGACTGAACGGTGTCTTTTCTTGCTGTTTACCTGTACGCCTGACAGCCCGACATGTCTGACAGTGTTGACAGTGACACGTTACATTTTTACGAAGGATTTTACTGACAACTTGACAGGAAAACAGTCTGATCCAACAGATGCAGTGTGTCCTTTCACTGAGCTGAAGCCAAAGTAATGAGGGAAAATCATTCAATAACAATTCATACACTCATGTTATAAAACAATAATATAATATAATAAAAATAATATTTGAAAGCCTTGAATTAACATTTTATGCGCATAAGAATATAATATTTAAAATTTATTAAAATGGCCATATGATGTAGGGAAATCTGTCCATATATTGTTTAAAACAGTGAATCGAAGTCAGTTGGACTTCAGAGGTAGTGATGAAACAAGCCCTTAATAAAAAGCTCTGACAGGAGGACAGGCAGCAGTGCCCTTGAGCAACTAATTACAATAAATCCCAACCAGTGCAAAAGATCTGAAGCTGACCTCTGACCTCTGAGAGTTAAAAGAGAATTTCTCTGTGCAGATTAATAACTACAAAACTGCCCTCTAGCTGTGTTATATCAGCTCCATCCGGGGGGTTATACATTAGTTGAGTCGTACTGCAGTCTGCAGAGGGTTTAACTCAGCCTGACATTATTAAATAAGTGGGTGGTGATCATAAACAGTGCACATTATTAAAAAAAAGTGGTTCACTAAGGGGGGAAAAGGCAGCAGTATGATGATTAATCTTCCACTTCTGATGTTATAAAAAAAAAAAAAAAACCTCAACAACTTTTTTTTTCTACAAATTGTTGTTGTCGGGTGAAAACATGTGCTGCCAGCTTTTCAAGTACTCAGAAAAACGTTTGTTTTCAGCTTGACTGTGATTGAGCAGTATGTAATCCTTCAAGTAAAGCTTATGAAAGATCAATAGCCAGAGTTATGAGGTTTTCCCAGTGCAGACCTGCCTGAAAAAGCTCAGCAAGAGGCTAAAATGCTTTATGTGCTAAAGTTGCACTGGTAAGTTATTTAATCACAGCTGTGAATGTTAATAGGGGCTGTTATATTTACGCTGTTATAATGTCAGATGTCTATATTAAACATTTAAAGGGAACCTATGTAAAAATGCTCCAGTCCCATATTTCAGATTGGATTCAAACTCCATTAGTTTAGTTTCCATTATGAGAAAAGAACAAGAAAAAGCAGTAAAATCTGTTGTTTCTTTATGTCTTTATTTCTCTTGCTGACTGCGAGCCAGGACTCATCAGCAGACATGAGCGCCCAACCTCACCGACGCTCAACGGAAGAAAAGTAGGAACAGAAGGTGGACGATGTGCAGAACAGACCTCGAAGGTCAACATTTTGCATTATTAAATATTTTGTGAGTTTGGGTTTGGTACTTCCGGTTCAGTGACGTCTTCTGAGGACCTACAGCTGGATCCAGCTGCTGTTTCATAGCGGTAATTAACCGAGTGCTCAATTTCACCAGTCTGTCATCTACTTACTGTTTATGGGTGACTCATTTGAGCGATAGGCGATTACACTGCAGGGGTTCACTTTAATGGGCAGATCTCTCAGCTAATCACACTCAAAGTTAGTAGGAAGGGCAGTGATGACACACAATGAAAACGCACATGAAGAAACTTCAACAAGGTTTTTGCACTAAGCACGAAAACGGTGCCAAAAGAGAGAGAGAGAGAGAGAGAGAGAGAGAGAGAGAGAGAGAGAGAGAGAGAGAGAGAGAGAGAGAGAGAGAGAGAGAGAGAGAGAGAGAGAGAGAGGAGCTGATATGGTCATTTAGCAGGTTGCCTGAACTTGTTCTAAAGCTCTTTTATAATGATCAAGATGTGTTGCCATGGCTACAGTAGCTAGGTAACGTTAGAGCAATTAGCACACACTACTATACACAGTGTGTGTGTGTGTGTGTTTTACACCCTTTTTCCTTGCACACAGTCTCAATATTTGCCCAAAGAGTCCCATCATGCTGCAGAGCGGTGATCCATCTTATAATCCACTTACTTCCTCATCTGGGTTGTTTATCACCGTTTTGTCTCCCTGAGTCAGAGTAACAACACCCCCTGCTGTGGAGGGAGAATAGATACAGATAGCGTTTGCGTAATCACTCTCTTATGAAAACACTTGCGCACAAAGAAGAAGAAATATCTCTGTGGGATTCGTTGGTCACATAAAAGTTGCTCCAGTGAATACAGGGGATGTTAGGATGTTCGTATGTGCAGCCGCTGTGATGCAGCGATGCCACACGGAGAAGGTTGACATTTGAGACGTACAACATATTACACACTGACATATACCAGTACTGGAACACTAAAGAAGTATTTTATATGCTAAAAACATAGAGGTTTATCACATCACCAACATTAGTAGTAAAACTACTGTTCAGGTTTAGCCAGAGACAAGCACTTTTAAGCAATTAAAAAGTGAAACATCACTTTTCAGCACCATGATCTAGGGTTATGATAATTTGCTGCTCTCAAACTGTAGCCTGTGTAATGGAAATCAGCAAAAACTTCATGTGACTACAAAGATCTCATTTTTCATGTTTTACTAATGAGAGAGTGGTTAAAAATTGATGCGTCTGATCTAGATCCATCTTCTTTTTTGGAGCAAACGTCTAAGTATTTGTCAAGCGTTCGTTGCTGTTTGCTGAATTCAAGGCTACAGAGAGAAACTGGAGCATCTCTCTCTGCATTGCGTAATCTCACAGGAGCAGAACAAATATCAGGCACTATAAAGACCGGAGAGAAAAAAAACAACCCTGCAACATGCAGGCCATGCATCCTACAACACACATACATAAATAACTCCATTAGTCTCCAAAAATCGACAGCCGTGAAACACTGCATTACTAGCAGAGCTATGACTACAAGGGAACAAATACTCTGTAATTATATAATCAATCATACAGCAATTAGCTAGATGAACTAAATTAAACTTTCATATAGCCAGCAGTAATTTCTTACCTCGAATGTGCACTGCATAATGAGCACCAGCTAAAACGAAATATTTAATTCATGATAGTGATATAATACTTGAAAACTGTCCTTCAACGGTGGAATTTTCCCCCTCAGTATTGTCTCTGCTCTCCTGAGGTTTGAGTCCTGGGATGTGATCTGTTTGCATAAAGAAGAGCCACAAAGATCTAGAAGTAAATGCATTCAGAAAAGCATGAAAATTGCTGCAGGTACATAAATAACTACTAATCAAGTAAATCATAGGCACTATGTTGGAAATGTCAGCTTTCACACAGCCACAGGAAGGTGTTTATGTGCAGTGCACGATGCTTTTTGAGTTTGAATCTTTTTTTATGAGAAGTGACCCTGGAATTGAACCAAATGAAGCATGAAAAAGGAATCAACAAAGAAGAGAAGTGGTCCAGAAAGCCAGAGAAGACGATGACAATATGTCCAGATATGAAGCAGAGATAGTCTGATAGAGCTTTATGAAAGCTACTGGTCAAAGTGAGACATTTCCTGATTCAAAGAACTCTATTTAGACCTTAACAACCTCGTCCATATAACAAAATGTGACAAATAACTGCAATCTGTACTCCTGAAGCTTGATTACATACTAACTGGAGAGTTAAAATGTGTCATACTATGATGTGAATACAAGCTTGTTACAGGAACAAGCTGGGTTTCGTAATTCTCACATCATGATGAATGACTCTTTCTCTTCCATCCTTGGCAGAAAAGTAGCAGTTTTGTTCACAAGAAGATCAACATTTTCTTTTGCCAGCCAGTCTAATCTCGGCTTCTTCTTACAACACAATAGACTTATGGAAAACCGGTTGAGTAATCAGTGCAAGTGCCAAATAAAATTGAAAGACTTGATGAGTCACAGCTACTGTGAATATTTTAGGATCACATATTTTGTGGTATTCATACCTTCGGAAGTAGAAATTTTCTGAAAGTTCATGAGTTGTGACATGTTGTTGGTGTTTTCCGAAATGGTGGAGATCACGGGTGTTTGTTTTTTTTTGTGGACGGTAAGTTAACATATTGCAATTTTAGTATAGTCTAAAGAAAACGTTGATATTCCCAACAGCCTAATCTTTTTCCTCTGTCCGTATGCTTTTGCAGTTCAGGAATAACATTACCTGCTTGTTAGCTCGCTAAATTGTTAGCCTTAGTGGCTTGGATGCCAATAGTAATGCTAATTAGGTTTTTTGCGTCCATGTTGCCAAGCAGCAGTGTTGTCACGACAACAACTTGAACATCAAGCACATCATGTACACGATTTCCCACATCATAACCACGAGTTAATTTCAGGCCATAAAAAATTCACTTAGTTTTGACGTCTACATGATGCACAAATGCAGCGATAGTATGGAAATATAAAGTTTGCCTTCTGTATGTTAATATTTTGTTTATGGATGATTTATCATTTTGTACCCCCACTACAAAGCCTCTTTTCAACATAACACAGAGCATGTTTCTTAACAAGTAAATGAATGCTAGATGCATGGAAAGTGAGCTAAAGAGAAAATGACTAACATCCCTAAAACTGGATTTTCTGAGCATCTATTTAGAAAGAAAATGGGAACGTTGGACTGGTTGACATGCAGTATGTTCTCAACATGTTGTTGGTAATTTGAAATACCAGCATACCAATTCGAATTGGCGCCGCTCCTGGTGGCAGCCTGTTGCAGCAGCTCCGTAGTTTTCTTGTTATTCTTTGTATTTTTTGTTTATTTTAGTTAATTTTAGTATTTTTTGTTTTGGAAAATGACCGGATCAATTTTTGTGTACACGCGTGAACAGCTGATGGCGCTGAGTAAGCCCCTGTGGTCCCGCAGGAGTTACAGAGGAGACGCCGGGGTAGCAGACGGAGGGATAAAAGGAAAAGACATAAACCAGCTGTCCCAGCGATCATAATGGGAAAAGTGAGGTCTCTTGGAATATGATGGATGAACTGGCAGCACTGGTGAAGACCCAGAGGGAGTACCGCGAGTGTAGCATTTTTTGTTTTACTGAAACTTGGCTGCACTCGCACATCCATGCTAACAGCGTCGGGTTGCCTGGTTACAGCTTGGTACGTGGAGACAGAGACTGTTCCTCAAGCCGGAAGAAGAAGGGAGGTGGGATTGCACTTTTTGTGAGTGAGAGGTGGTGCAATCCTGGACATGTCAACCTGAAGGAACGTCTCTGTTCCCCGGACATTGAACTGTTAGCTGTGGGAATGCGCCCGTATTATTTACCGAGAGAGTTCACGTCCACCATCGTGATCGTTGTTTACATCCCTCCGTCAGCTGATGCAGCGGTAGCCTGTGACGTCATCAGTTTCGCCGCTGCCAAACTACAGACTGAACAGGAAATCTTTCCTGCCACAGGCCATCAGCGTGTATAATAATAGCTAAAATCCGGTCATATATTATATATTATATATTATTATATTATATTTTATTTTACTTATTCTTATGTAATTATTATCTTAATTTCTTATTCTTATTTAATTATTAATTATTATCTTAATTGTTGGTTGTTCTTTTATTTCATTGTGTTGTATTTGTGTTATGCTGCTGTTACACTCTAATTTCCCAGTTTTTGGGATTAATAAAGTATATCTATCTATCTATCTATCTATCTATTATGGTTTATATGGCGGTACAGCAGCAAACACGCTCTGATAAACTGACTGTATGCTACCTGTCCAGCACCAAACAGCAGACAAACTAGTGTCAGCTGTTGAAGAACAAATCAGTGCTAAAACATAGTGAATATTGGACTTAAATTTGTCAGGTGACCAGAAGGACAACTCATCAGCAAAAACAACGTGCATTTCATGGTAAATGAGCTCTGGCAACCTGTGCCTGGATGTACGTCTGCCCAGCTTGCTGTGAAAGGCTCTGGGCTGCACCCCTACAGTCAAAAGTGGATCAGGAAAGTAAACAGGTGAGAATATTTACTCTGTCAATAATACCATCTCAATGATTTTCAAAGACAGGAGGATGCAGCGTTTTGGGCTTGAGGTTCAGCATATAAGCAATATCCCATCAGTATTCCAGACAGACATTATTGTTGTTATGATTTATTACACCCATCTGTCAGAAAACCACCCACCATAAAACCAGTCATGATCCAGCTTCATTACTTCTGCTGTCAGCACAGACGCAGCTTAAAGACGACATTTTAGATCCTCAGTGTGAGACCTTTTCCCATTTCTATCCCAGTCATGAATGAAGGAACAGGTGATTGGTTGCTCGTGGTCTTTCCTTTCACCTTTATCATCACGTTCATGTTCCTTTACGACACACAGTGTCCTATAAACCTTTTTCCCGTCACAGTCGTTGAACCTAAAGCATAATTATCCGACAAAGAAGAAGAAGAAGAGCTCAGAAATCGTCATCTTCCCGTATCATGACAACAAAACAACATTTTAATCTTTTAAGCCTACGAGTGAAACTGAATAATTGTGTCAAGATCATTAAAATATATTAACGCTCGTCATATAGAGACCCAACAGAAACAGGCCATCGACCCATTTTAGGGCTCATGCTTTAGTTAAAGACACACGTCAGTATAAAAACGGTCCTCAGGCTTTTGCCTGTTTGGAGCAAAGAAGACAGAAGACATGAATCAAATCATCCACTGAGAAGAAAGTGACAGCTGTCGAGTGATATAAGAGCTGAGGCGACAACAAGGCTGTTCAAATAAAAATGTTCCCTCTACTTCAAGACAACTGCAATATTATCAAAAATATATATTATGATTAAAAAAAATAATTAAAATGCTTTATTAAAAGAGTACAAAAATAGTTTACATGCAGTCTTGAAAATAAGATCAGTGGAAACTTTAATGATCCCCATTGGGAAATAGAAACTGAAAATCTTCTGTCTCTAAATCAGTGACAATCAAATAATAAAAAGACAAAGAGAAAAGCGATGTGCATGCATCACATGTTTTCTTGTGCTTCTTGCATTGGTCTAAGTTCAAATATACTGAAATATTTGGGTTGTGTTTCCCAGCAGGAGCGACAACAGCAGTTCCTGTGAAACTTCAGCACTTAATACCACTACAATAACACTACAATAAGTCGACCGCATTGATCTGCTGAAGTAAACACTGTGTTTTCCTCCTCGTCAGTAAGAGTGGAGAGCCATTGTCTTCTCCAGAGTGCAGTCCTCAACAACTTTAGACGTGTTTCAAAGTGGATCTGATCACGTTTAAACCTACGAGTCATTTTGGGTATGAAGTTAAAGTGTCAGCTGTCAGTTCTGCTAACTGTGAGGTGATTGACAAGTTTCAAACAGGGCTGAAGCAAGAGGAGGTGGTAATCTCACTGACAGCACAAACAACCAGTCATATATAGAAGAATGCATGTAGAAGTTAAAGATGCATTAACAGTGGATCAAATTATAGTTGTAGCATGTACGTGCTGCTGTCAGTGAACCACACAAAGAAATATCATCAACTTATGCAGCTGTTTGCTAAAGTGTTCATCATAACAACCTGAAAAGTGATAATATGTCAAAGTTGTGTTTATTAATGCATCTTTAAACCTGCTTTATTGATAACCTGTTAGAAAGCAGTTGTCAATTTACACATTGAGCAGATGCGGAGCGACATAAGCGTTCATTTGGAGGTGTGTTTCTGCCACCTGTCGAAGGCAAATCCAATATTCACTCCTTTTAGCTCTGATTTGTTTTCTAGCAACTCCAGAAGACCAAAACAATGAGCTGAAAGATGATAAAACGCTGAGTCATACTATAATTCCTTTGTGATTTCTCACTACCAGCGAAAACTTTCAGTACAAGTTATGTGATCAGTTATTATTGTAAAAATATTGATTACAGTGGCTCTAAACAGCTTTTTTTGTTTTGTATAAACCATTAAGCTTAATGTGAAGATATTTACCACATATCCAAAGATGGCACAAATGCTCTACTTGCACATTTAAAATGAATCAACTGAAAATCAATCTCTCATAAAGTTTGTGTAGGCCTTCCTGCAGCCTCATAAACACATTACAGCGGAGCCTGTGGGAGTATAGCCAGAGAAAGATGGATTACTCTCATTCATTTACTGCTCAGGGCTTCCCAGTGGCAACAGCCTTGCTCAAGGATAGCTAAAGTACACTTTAACCAGTTTTGGAGGAACAATTTACATCCTGTGACTTGATTTTCTATTAAAGTTTTCTCATATTCAGGCTGCTTCTGTCCACATTAGCTATCTCTCCACCCGCAACAACACAATATGTTCATGATCTTCTTTTTAAAATATAAAAAATACACTCCAAAAATTATTAGTAAATGTTCTTTTAAAAAAAATGTATGTATGGAAACACAGATAATCATCAAATAAACAGTATGCCTACATTTCCATCTGCTTTATATTCATCCGAGTTGCTGTACCATCCAGTAACGCAGGACGAAGCTTGTGTCGTGGCCAATGTGCTTTTGTCAGCGAGCCTTTAATGTTATCTATTTCTGCACATCAAAGCGTGTGTCATCCCTCCCTCTCTCTCTCTCTCCCTCTCTCTCTTCCCCATCACTTCCTGGCCGAGTGGCTTCAAAGAGCAACTCCTCTTTCACAAGTTGGACCGTGAAGCCTACACAAACATGGTTGAGCAAACTGATAAATTTCAATCTTCGCCTTGATGCATAAATAGATGTAAATGGAGGAGCAGTGAAAGGAACTTGCTAATGAGGCAAAACTGCCCATCAAATTTTCATCCAAATAAAATATTTTAGATCTTTTTTTTTTTTAATCAAACTTTGTTTGTTCCTTATATTTTAAAAAAGCTTTGGGTTGGGTTTTTTTTTGCACAGGATCTGTGCCAGCACACAGTAGGACACTTACTTCACTTTAACAGGGTCTCGCTGCTGTCTTCAAACATCATCCCTCAAAAGACAATTACCTCTCAACTCTGCCAAATGCTGCAACAGACAGAGAGATAGAGGACTGATGCAAGAAAATGAGACCAAGAGTAGGAGGAAGAGGAGGAGAGGAGTAAGGAGAATACTAAGTGAGTGGAGAATGATTTAAGATAGGAGGTGCAGCAAAGCTCTATTTATACCTATCCAAGTCGAGCCAGGGCTGCAGGGGACTCGGGGCATCTCTTCTTGAGGGCTGGGACACAGTCTGTCTTCTTTTTCTATCAGACAGGGACTAAAATGGATCAGGAGCTTTCAGGCTCTCTCTGGATCTGTTAGATGCTACTCTTGCAGTCAATGCTCTGACAGATAGAGTGATAGTGTGTCTTTTGTTTGGTATTACATCTCCCATACGGAGCTTTTTCACATTACAATGATGGCTAGACTGTCTGCGTGATGGATAATGTCTCCAGCGAGGACTCGTAGTTACTCTTGATTAGCTGTGACTTTAATATCAGCTGTCAGTATTTTGACATCACATCTATTTTGGAAGCCAACCCTGGTCCAGTATGCTACTTACACACGTGTGCAGACTTGAAGCCTCCAGTGTACAAATTATTATATATTATTATATATAAAGTAGACTTATTTATGTGTCTTAAAACATGTCTGGAGGGGATCTTTAAATATTCCCAAAATACTTGATTTTTGACTGTGCTGGTAATGTATATTATTCTCCTACAATACACTGCAAATAGAGAGTATTAAAACAAATTGTGGTTGGTGGAAACAGTCAGGAAAAAGAAAAATAAAGCAATAAATTATTGGCAAAACATATAACTTTTTCTTCGTGTTAATTTCCTGTTAACATAAATCAGTAAAGAACCGCAGCATCCGTCAACTGCTCGGCACTGTAACAGCGAAAAAAAGGGAAACTGTGCTGTTAGCTCTGAACTAGCCTCTCGTTTAGAGTAAACTTGAGAAATTAAATTACCAAGTTAAAACTAAATATGTTGCCTCAGCTCCCTCCAGCTATGACACCACACTATCTCACACATAGCCGACGTGACTGAGGGGCTTCACAGCGTCTCAGTTGAAAACCTGCTAATGACACCCAGGAAATCTCACTTAAACTGACTTTTTTTTTTTAACATTTCTGAACACAGTGACACTAATAACACAACAGTAACTCTTAATATGTCGTCCAGTCTGTTTATTTGTTGTGCTAACCGAACAAACAATACAAACAGTAAACTTACAGACTTACAAGTTGTCGTGTATGTGCGGTACGGATGTGGGACACGACTCATGTCTTTCCCATCAATGTTTTCTCTCCTCACTCAAACTCCTCCACCAGCTACAGACAGGCAGGCGTAGTTATCGTGCACATTTGTTCATGACACCAAACTCAACACTTCTAAAGAAAGACATAATCACACTCTGTAAATTATACGGACCACTGAGTGACATACTTCATTAACTCATGAGGAATGGTAACTGACTGAAGTCTTTGTTGAGAAATGAGAGCTTTAGGTTAAATATTAGAGTAAGATCAGTATAGCATAAATGATTGTTCATGCATTATTGCATGTGCGTGTGCATTAATCAGAGTCATGAGCGATGGCGTGTCACCAGCAGTAGTGTTTTCTCAGCATGAAAACTGCATCTCTTCATTAAAATACAAGTGATCTGACTTACATACAGCTATGAGAGGTGCGACGCAGGATGTGTGCTTGTGTTTAAGTGCAGTGTATATCACATATACGTCACATTACAATGACGTTATAGCAATAACACCACAGGGCCGACAGCTGTTGCCTTTTCCAAAGCATTAAATCAGACGCAGCCTCTGCTGTGCAACACAGAAGACTTGAATGATTTGGATGGATGCCCTCCTCCTGGTTTTAAGCTGTCTCTCTGTATGACATGCTGTTTCATCATTACTTTCTGCATAGGAAGTTACTACCCTACTGCGATCTGGCTTCCTGAGGAACACGACTGTTAGTTATTATATGTTACGGAAGATTTGTGTAACAGGTTTAAATGTAGATGGTTTGTGGTTGTGTGCATCCAGAGCGAGGGGAATAAAAGTCTTAAATAAATAGTTGTCATCAGGAGAAAAAAAAAGTTAAGGCCCTCAGCTGGTGCAGACGGATGCCTTTCTGTGCAGCGATCTACGAGCTCGCTGTTCGCTCTGACCTACATACAGAACAAGGTATGATAAAAATGGTGACACCTACTGCTGACACGATTAAACAGGCGCTGACATGAAAGGCTCTTATTGTTTTAAATGATGTTAGCATCACAGAAATCCCTCTTTGCTTCACATCAGGCTAAAAAAAGGGGCTGGAACTGGTCCCACTGCCACAGGGAATTAGTCACTGTAATGCTGCAAGTGGAACATCCTGTTCTCATTGTCACCTACAATCTGATGTAAATTATCACCGTTCATTGTACCTGCCTCTCAGGAAGCGAGGTGACAGCGGGACGACTATTGTGAACAGGAATGAATGTTAACAGGTTGGACAAAGGAGCAACTTTGAAAACATGTCATGCCTCCCGACGACCACTCTGTCTGTTTAATGTGGGCCACATGATTTGTTACGTTATGCAAGCACAGGAAGTAGCTCTGACATTTTCTGCCCGATGTTATGTACTTTCCACCTGTTGAACTTTTAGCTGCGCTTGTCATGACATTACTCTGTTGCCATGGAGATCCTGGAGGAGGACATGAATATGAAAACTAGGCCTCACAGTAGGAGGCAACACTGGACATGTATCATCACTCTCCTCCCACCAAAGAGGAAGGAAAACATGCTTTTAGCAGCCACGACGGTGAAGACGCGGCTCTTCATCCTGTTTGAGCTTGTGACTGTGATTCGAAACACCGCCTACAGAACAGGAGAGAGGCAGAGAGAGAGGGACGGCATGATCTGAACGGACAATATGAAATGTGATTCAGGGGATTATTTATTTCCCTGAACACGGTTGTGTGTCTGTATAATAGCCCTGTTCTGTCTGTTTTGCCCCGTCTATGTGTGAAAGTAAAGAGTTTCTTCAGTTAAAGCAGCCTCTGCTCTCTGCTGGTATCTAACAGATCCTCGCCATGGGCGTTGTGGTTTCAATTTTATTTTGCTGAGAGCAGTGAAGTAGTTTTTCTTTTTTTAAAGTAATCGGCTATTCGTACTGTATAACATATAGGTTTTTTTGCTTTTCTTGTTGAATATCTTGGTGTATATTTACATCTTATCCTTGCCTCCTCTCTCCAAATTCTTACTTGCTTATTTTACTCAAGGACAAAGACTTAGTGTTGTTTAAGCCGCAGTGTCACTATGCCTGGTACAATAAGAAAGCCAAAGAAGTGCAATCTCATAAATGTGTCTAAACTCCTGCCGATAAACAGCAATTGACTGTTGATCAATGAGGTTTGATGTGATCAGAGCAGAGCTGCTGGAGGCGGATGAATCAGCAGGAGTTGCATCTCCAGACAGGATCGATTCCTCCCGGCAGAGAGCTCGGCTCTCCCCCGCTGCCTAACACACTGCTCGCTGCTTAGCAAGTACCCAACAGTGAATATATGGTTTAAAATCCCATGATAAAAGCCTACTTATACTGCACTACTACAGTGCTTTAATAAAAACCCTTTGGCACAGAGGCTGAAAGTGTTTAGAGTTATGTCACTTATATTATTACAAAACATGTGACATAATGCTACAGACGTTGTGTGAAGACCAGCTCCTCGTCTTCACAGTACACAATCCCAACACAATACGTAGCTATACTAAACAGTTTTCACTAGAATTTTAACTAGCGAACTAATTTAAAGTGGATTTTCATAAAACATAGATATGTTATTGAAAACAAGTTTCCAAAGCAGCCTGCAGTATTTTATGAAAGTACAATATGCAGTGTAGGTTCATTAAATGTAATGAGTTTATTTGAACATTTCATCTCCCACTACAACTAATATTGCCTTAACAAAACCCAATTTTCTGAACTTTTGTTTTTTACTTTCTGATGAATAAATTTGCAGCACATTTCCCAACAGACAGATTTTCCACAGCGTCTCTCCTATCAGCTGGCAGACAGGCCCAGCTGTTAATACGAGCTAATTTGTGTGTCTGCTACTGGAGGCTGCAGGCTGGTGACTGCGCCTCGCTCCTCTCTCTGTCGGAGGTGCTCTACTGGTCCTGAAGGGATTTTTTTGTATTAAGCTGACATTTATTGTCTAGTATACACACACACACACACACACACACACCACAGAGTACTGGCTTGCCTCCCAGTTGGATTCGTTAAATAACATATTGTCAGACCAACTCAACGTGTGACACAGCGAGAGTCAGTTCCGCATCTGTTGCTGAATATCTTTTGGTAAAACGAAGGGCAACAAAGCAGAGGATGATACACGCACTAACTCTGCTGTAGGTGCCTTCTCTGCACACTAAAATACTCAATACGGTTCAGAGCGTGTCTCGGCGAGCTTGAAGATTCAGAAAACTGGCTGTCGTGATCCAAAATGTCGCCCCATTTGTTTCAATAAAAGTTGTTCACCTGTTGCATAAGCCAAAAAAGGGGAGTTTTTTTTGTGTTTAAAACCTATACAGAGCATGCACAGTAAACTTCTCTGGTTGAGCTGACAGACTTGCTGGCTCCCTGCACACTTGAATGGCATGATACAGACTCAAGGTCACTTTTATTGAAATTCATCTTGGACAATAATTGAATTGCTGCAGGAAAGAAAAAAGAAAACTTAGACCAGCAGACATGTGGAGAGAAACGTCTTCCTATAATCTCCTCTGCTGCCTTAACCAGACTAAAGAGTTGAGGCTTAAACTTCACCGTTTAGAAGATGAGCATAACATTCCTGCAGACAACAAAACCTCAGCGTCTACAAGGAAATGACGGCGCTGATGGAGTCTCGCACAGACACTTGAGCTTTCTGTTTGCTTGCTTGCTTGTAATTGTGTTGAAGGCGGATCTAAAATCAATAAAAAGCAGTCTGGCATATGCAAGAGGACTCTCTTAGTGCTACAAGATGCATTATTGTAGAAATGGTATCAACTGGTCTAGGAATGGCTCCACCTCCCTGCTTAGTTCACCTGTCATTATCCTCTCTAAGGACATGACATTTGGAAGTTAAAGCCAATGTCCTATAATCATTTTTTCCTGGGGACAAGACTTTTTGGGAACTAGAATTATAACAGATTTTTTCCAGAGCACTGGCGCTGTGTGTGTGTGTGTGTGTGTGTCTATGGAGAGTCGACGCCAGGTTCCTCAGTCTTTAAATGAAAAGCAGACATGCTATCCTGCTCCTGCTGCTTTGTTAGTATGTGTAGTTTTAAGAACCAAGGTACAATGGATCTATTAACAATCTGTTGTCAGAAACGTCACACATTACTTCGTCAAAAACTACAACTACCACCACCAAAGGAGAAGAAATGTGACTCTGGGTAACTCCAAAGTCTTTTTTTAATGTCAGGTTACAGGTTGTGTTTTGCTGGTTTCATTCAGGAATCAGCTGGTTTAGTTAAAGAGAACCAGACTCTGGGGCTAATGTTAGCTGTTGATAGTCATTAAATACCTCAAAAGTTCAATCTAACTGCATAATCTAGTGGCATAATCTAGTTGCATCAATTGTCTGTGACGGATATTCCTGAATGTAGCTCGGTAGTAGCTGGGTATGTAGCAAGGTGACTTCTTGCTGGGGGTAAAAACTGAGACCTATTTAAACCACAAGACAAGTCAGAGATGTGTGAGCTATCAGAGGGGAGTAATTAGGAAAAGAGGCCCAAAGCAAAATATCACAAAGGGCATCAAAACTACTAAATGCAGCCCTGACATGTACATGTGTATCTGCAGTATATGAACACACACACACAAACACACACATACAGCACAAAGTTACTGCATTTAGAAGCACACACACACAAATAAAATGCATCACATTTACGTTTAAACCCCTTCCTGCCACATTCACTCATTATGCCAACAGCAACGGCAACAAGACTAATCATTAGACGTGACACTACAGTGATGGTGTCAGAGAGGAAGGTTATTATAGTGGTGAATTACTGCTGAGTAAGAGCTGCTCTGTCCCTTTATTTTTATGTTATACTGTGAATGGTGCCATAACTCACTGCTCTATTAAAGATATAAATAGCAACGAGGGCAGACAAAAAGCAACAACAAAAAAAGCAAACACCTAAACTAAACCACAGTGAGAAATGTAATGACTTCTTTTCTATCCAGGACAAAGGAGGGAAGTTTCACCGGCAGACTCAAGGAAAATGAAAGAGCCAATGACACAGAGATAAGAGCTCTGTTCACGATGAGTGGCGGAGATAAAAATAAGAAATATGGACTGGAGATATGACAGCAGTCAGGAGAGCTTGAAAAATACTCAACAGCAGCAACTGATTAGTCTGTATTTAAAGAAACAGGTGTTAAAAAAAACAACAAAGAAGCACAGATGACTGTAGTTTGACAGATTTTCTTATTTTTAAATTGCTGCTGGAAGGTAAAAGTTCAGTTTGCTTGTGCTGCGGCAGTTCCCCGTAAACCTACTAACATGCAACGTTCATTATAGAAACTGATTTATATAACATCCTCATTTTAATTTTATTTTCTGGGTTGAAACGTCAGCCAATTTCCAGTTACTCCACCTGGGAAACCAGGAAATATGTACAACTGGGACAGAGATATTACCAAAACACCAGATGTACCTCGATAGATGTCGAGGTATTTCAATCAAAGTGGTGGACCAACCGGCCAATCAACATGGCAGCATGATGACCCTGGTCACATGAATCAAGTTAAATCCATCGAATGGCCATTTCATGCCTGTAGCCATCAACATGTAGAGCGTTAAGTGCTGGTGTTGAGTTGTGTCCACTGCAGACCAACTCCTCTATCATCCATATGTATAAGGCCTCCTCGTGCACTTCTTACAGATCAAAAGGCCAGATGATGTGTGATATGGAAATGACCAAAGTGATTGGCCACGAGCCCTCCTGTTCAAAGGCAGCATGGTCCGCGTCGTAACATCTGAGGACTTCAACATGAATAGCAGTGATAGCTCAAAGCTGTCTTTTTTGTTGCTGATGGGTATCTGCGGTATCATCAGGGTTATAAGCAGCCGGTTACCAAAGTAACATCGCCTGCTTTCATCACCACCATCTGTAACTGATTACATGATAATGCAGGTTTCCATGTACAAAGTATGCTACAGTTTAACATCTATTTTACACATTTACTGGAAAAATTGCAACAATTTACTTTAAAATAAGATTTTTTTTTTATGTAAAAAGTTTGACATCCTTTAACTTTTATACACTTCATGAGCTTTTTCTTGCATCACCCTCAGGCTAAAATCTCAGTTGCACCGTTTTAATTTTAATGATCCAGCATCCTTTCCTTTATCTTCACACTGATACAGAAGTCTGTACAGTACATGACTGAAATGTCAGACATGCCAGAAATAGAAGAATGAGACCAAAGAAAGGAAGCATTAAAAATAAATAAAATCAAAAAATCAAAAACAAAACTATCAATCTATTTTACTGCATGATGTCAGACATGATGTGATATGTTGACACAATGTGGTTCATATCATCTTGTACTCAGTTTAGACAGAAAATGTTTATTCTTTCCTTGATTGCAAAATTGATTCACAGTTTGTTGAATAAACGCTGTTTAGGACTTAATCCTTATAAAATGTGCTCTGGTCATTACGAGAATCCTGCAGAGGGTCTGACAGTTACAACGAAGATTAAATGACTTGTAATTTTTATAATCAACTATATTCAACGCCAGAATGTTAATTGAAAATTTTAATTCAAGCCATCACTAATAAGCAAAAGTGCTTCCAGTGTCTCAAATGTGAAGATTTGCTGCTTTTCTCTGTTTTATATCATTTTAACTTGAATATATTTGGGTATTTCACTGTTGCTCAGACAAAACAAGACATCTGAAGATGGAGGCTCTGAAGACTGGTGACTTTGAAAACTATTCATAAAAAAACAAAAAAAACAATAATGTAATCAATAATGAGAGTCGGTTGCAGCTCTCACTGACTAACTAATAGCGATTTAAAGAGCTGAAAGTGACTTTTGGGGAACACCAGCACAGACCAGATGAATGATTGATCTGCTGAATAAACAACACAATTGGCCACCGCGTTCAACAGAAGTGCTTCAGCAAATAGAGCAATAAAAAGAGGTCCCTCTGTAGCAAGAGGATATACAGTACACACACACACACACACACACACATATATATATATTTATATATAAGCATTCCTCATCTATCCCTCCTCTGACTAACAAGCCAGGGATATCAAAGACACCAAAGGCTGCTGATGAGCTTTGAGCTCTGCTTAATTGGATGCAACTCAGGCTGTATCTGTAGCAGCGGAGTGAACGGCCCTGGGAGACACACACAGACACACACACACACACACACACACACACACTCACAAAGACACACACACACACTTTTTTTCTCAATAACGATGATACAGCTTCAGGACTCGGCTTTGTTTGCTTTCACTGAGTCCTGTCAGGAATGCAACTACTTGTGCGTGGGAAGGCTGTCACATCCAGCCTAACGGGAAAAGAAAATATATTTTATTATTTCTACTCAACACTTTTTTTTTTTAAAAACTGGCTGGTTTGCAAGTAAAAGGCTGTCAGGTGTAAATAGCGAGTTCCACGCTGCGTTCTCATCTTAACATTTAATTAACATCTTGAGTCTGATGCTGAGTCTCGTGAAAATGAAAAAAAAAAGAAACCACGAGTAAAATATTTTAACTTGTTTCCGTTGCAAAACCAACTTATTTAGTTTTATATAGTTCCTTGAGACTGCTGGAGTGGTGCATCTTACATCAACATACTGTTGTTTTAGCCTAAATCATAAAACAGACACAATCCTCTTCATCTGCTAATATTGTTTTCAGTTTGCTTTCAACATCTGTCTTCTCACGTAGGCAATAATCCTCGACCAAAACTAGTTCAGCATCTCCATTAATACGTCAGATTTGTATCTTAAAATGTTGCTACCACTTCAACAGATTCTGAGTAAAAAACCTACATAAAGTCACTTCAAGAGAGAAAACATGAACTGAGGTTAAGAAATAATAGAGACTGAATTGGGCTTAAGAAATAATACACACAAATGGTCTGGCCCAAATACTAAATCACTAAACTTTGATTTACTTTCATTAAGATACTCCATTATTTAAAGACTTTCATTATATTTCAAATAAAATACGTGGCTCAAGGCCATGATAAAACACACATCATGAAATGTCTGCATATTCCGCCTCGATCCACTGCTTTCATATCACAAAATAGCTGAACAAACAATCAACAGCTCCCCAGACTTGTTTTGTAATGGAACGGTTGTTTTGCACTGCTGCAGCGCTATTGTGTTGTAAAGCAAGTTACCAAATCCATCAGGGTGCACAACAGGCTTTTTCAATAATGAATAAGCTAGAAGCTGAGGAGCTAATAACTTAGAGAAAGGCCAGCAGCAGTGAATTATAACTGGACAGCTGTGACCCAGAAAAGGTGCAGGCTGATATTAAAACTCAGAGTTTAATAAGTAGAGAGGCTTTGTTTTCCCCTGGTGCCTGGTACTGCAGGCTGCTTTGAGTCCTAAAACACAGACATGATTAGCAAATTAGTTGTCAGCGAAAGTTGTGAAATATCCTCTGAAATAAACAGCATTACTGAATTTTTAATACTATTCAAGTTTGCAGATTGCAAAACCTAACGATTTTCACTTTAAAGTTCACAATGAACAATGAAAGATGCTTGTGGATTTTGTCCCCATCGTGTACATTGTAAGCGTTATGATGATCAGAGCACTTTTTTCTTCTCCCGTCTTCCTTTCATCCTTTTTCTCCTCCTCCCCTATCTCTTTCTTCGATTTTTCCTCCTTCTCCCTCATTGGACCATCTGTGTTGCAAGTGACGCATGCAGAGGACAGGGGGGAAAGCAAACCGGCACTGCACTAATCCAATCAGGTCATTCACCAAATCTCAATTGACTGCTGCTCCAGTTTCCATGGAGAACAAACTACCAACGTGAGAGGAGTGAGGCAAAAGATCAATAATTCCTGTCTGGCTCGGCTCAGGGCCCGTGCTGAACCTGAGCTCAGGTGCATGAGAATAATAAAGCTTGTTTCAGGATTTCACATGTTCTAGGAGAGATGGTTTTCTCCTCCTGCCATAAACTGAAACATTTGCATGTGTTGTTCAGGTTCAGCTCAGGCTGTGTGACAACACTGTCCTCTGTGGTTTGTGTGGAACAGGCTGCAGAGGTAACAAACTGCAGCTGCCCCTGCTGTAGACATAAGCCTACGGCCCCTGCTGCTTTCTATTCCGAGAGATGAAACCAGGACAGTCAAAGAGACGGTGGTCAGGTCCCAGACTCAATGCTCCATTAAACGGTTTCAGCCCTGACTGCAGATTACTGGCAGGCTCACCTGTCTGCACCTTCCACTCTCACATACACTCAAACACGCACGCACGTATGTACGTATGTATGTGTCAACACAAGAGGCGGATATGGCTGCCACCTGTTGGTGATTCTGCTAAAGTTCACCCAGTCACCTTGCCGCTTCCCTCCGTGATGCTGCAGCAGACTCATTTATCCTGTCCGCTGCTGCCGGATGCTCTCTTTCACCCCAGCATGACTCAGAGGCCTGGCTGCCTATTGAGCGCATCGCCACTGAGGCTCAACCACAATCCATTTATAATACATTCAAACGAATATCACGCAGTCCAGAAAAAGAGCCCGTTTGCGCAGAGATCAATAAACTGCTAAATTAAAATTACAGAGGGCCACTTCAGGACTTACAGAGCGCCCTTGAAGAAACTTAAAAACGATTCAGCTGGATAGAAAAGCTGGTAGTTACAGTGTAGGTCAACATGGGGGACATAAACATGAATGTGACCATGTGTGCAGGTCTGTCAGGCTTGACTCTGGATGAAATGTATCATTATTAAGTCACTATAGCTGCATCCAAATGGACATAAACAACTTTGAGAATATGAGATATGAATGTTGTGGATCCTTCAGCAGAACAGTTTGTTATACATGACTGCGCAGATGTTGCAGGTAATAAATGCAGTGTGGAGACTGCAGATCCTTTGGCCTGATTGTCAGTATCTCAGTTGTTATACATTCTCCTGCACTTTAGTTTTTAATCTCAGTGTGCACAACACAGAAACATATTTAACATTTTACAGAATCCAATGTCGCAGTATTTCTAGTTTGCACACATAAAACTAAATTTGGGCAAAGGGTCCAAAATACCTAGTAATTAACATTGAGACACACACACAGTTTTCACTTGCATCTCAGACTGCCGCTCTTCCCTCCTGTTGCCACAGCAACGCAGCACCCGTCTCCGTGTCTCAGTGGCAGCACATGCTCCCATTTAAAATAAAAAATAAAAAAAATCCCTGCACAGCATAGAGAACCATCATCTAGAACACACACACACACACACACACACACACACACACACACACACACACACACACACACACACACACACACACACACACACACACACACACACACACACACACACACACACACACACACACACACACACACACACACACACCTGGGTGCTTTGAGCAGAAACATTGTTCGAGGGCGATGAGTAGACACCAAGCTTCCTATGATTTCTGTCCAAATGTTCGTTCTCTACACCCAACGACTAACATTAACACACGTGTACATAATCCATCCCTCTACTCTACACTCAGTGCAATCTTCTCAAGCAAACACTGATGAATAACATCTCTCTCTCTCTCTCTCTCTCACACACACACACACACACACACACACACACACACACACACACACACACACACACACACACAGTATTGATCCAGTGTTCATACATGTTAGTGAGAAATAAACAAAAAGTGCTCTCACCTCACAGTTGCGTCCTGTGAAGCCCTGGCTGCAGGTGCAGGTGTACTCCCAGCTGTCCTCTGGTCGGCCAGCGGAGGGGAGGGCCAGGCAGAGCCCGCTGTTGAGGCAGGGACGGCCTTCGCAGGGGTCCGGACGAGGTGTGGCCTGGGTTGGGGTGGGCTCAGCCGGGGCTGGGGTGTCTGGGGCCAACTGGAACAGGGAAGGGATGGCCCTGGCGCTGCTGCTCAGGAGCAGGAGGAGGAGAAGCAGCGGGGATGTGAAGCTTCGTACGACACTGCACACACTCATCCTGATTTACTCTGGTTTCTTTTCTTTCTTCTTGTCTTTCCTCAGAGCTCACACAACTATTGTTGGTGCTGCTGGCTGGGCTCAGCAGCAACTGAAAGGTGTGTGATCGACCGTGTGTGTGAGAAAGAGAGAGAGGAGAAGGAGGAGGAGGCAGGCTGTTAGGATGTTGAGCCTCAGCTGTGCGCAGAGGCGACTGGCTGATGCTGTGGAGGCTGAGGGACAGAAGGTAGGAATGTGGGAGGAGGACAGAGAAAGGGAGGGCTCTTTGCTGTCTCTGAGTCACTGTGACGGTGATAGCTGACGACACTCACACACACTCCACCCCCTTCATCCTCCCTCCCTCTCTCTCACACACACACATACACACACACACAGTGCAGAGTAATGAAGGAGCTCTGCACCCTCCTCATTTAGAGTCTCATCGTCCATTCAGCCGTACTTCAAAGGGAGGGAGGAAGCTGGGAGGGAAGACAGGAGGAAAAGGAGGAGGAGAAAGTCCTCATCAGCTTTGCTGTGAGATCAGCTGCTTTCCAGTGATAACAGGCGATGTTACCGCAAGGGAGATGATGCTGCAGCTCAGACACCAGAAGCATCACTGCCAGAGTCTGACTGGCCAAGGTCGGCTCAGATGCAGAAGGAGGTTTATAGAACATTATTCCTAAAGGACCAAAAAGTTCAGTTTACACGGATGATGCTGTCACAAAGGTCAGAGATCCTCCAACCAAGTCTGAAGTCTCCTGAATGACAAAGGGTTTTATGACCACGAACCCACAAAGGACAACAGACATGTTATCTTTGTTTTTAATGTTTACATGGTGACATACAACTACAGTACATGTCTGTGCTACTTATTCTGAAGTCTTTTCGATACTGCACTTTGCAAAAGATTGTCATGAATTCTGTTTTGGGGTGGATTTTCTCTCAAACACACAAGGTCCATAATCAGGCTTAATTCTGCAGTAGTAGGTGCTCTGAGTTTTCTGTTTTACTAATTAACCAATTAGAGATCAGTGGTTTTGGGGCTTGAGTTGTATGTTTAACAGTTGTATTATGCTTTCTGTGGTTCTGGAGGAGCTTTGTCAAGTCTGAAATCACCTGAGTAATCTCAGTTTGGGTTTGGAACTGATAAATTCATGACAGCACAAGGTTAAAAAAAAAAAAAAACACATGGAGAGAGGGTCTAACATAACACTTTCAGCCTTGCTGCATATTTACCGTTCTTATTTTAATCAGCCTCTGAAAGAAGCCTAACTATGTACATGCTATACTACACCTGAAACTGATATTAATATGTAGTTTATCAAATAAAGTGAAGCTAAAATGAACCTACTTTCAATAAGAAGCCCTAAAAGTGCTGTATTTTCCATTATAACAGGTCACCACATGTAGATGAAGACCCTGTTAAACAGTTGCAAGCTACAGAAAAAAGGGTGTAAGTGGACCTCAAGTTGGGACTGTTGTCAACACTCTATTCATTATTAAGTGGCAGAAGCTTTAGTCGTCCTTGACCTTCTTAGATTCACAGCCTTTATTTAAATGACAGTTTCCTCAGAGAGGGGTGCTGTTGTCGCTGCAACGTGCTGGTAGGATCAATATAAAAGTCTGTGGCCGTTAATGAGATGCTTTCCCACAAAACTTTCCCACTTTCCATAATACCCCCTGCCACAGTGCAGTAAATCTGTCAGCTCAGTGAACACAGGTACCGCAGCAGACAGCAAACTCCTGCAGACACATAAAGAGCCACAGAGCCTCTGGCTTGTTCTAATAGAAAAATCTCAGTATGACAACCACTGACAGGATCTTCACAAGTTTTTTGTGAACATTTCATTGCTCAGGGTAAATGGGTTTATTAACACTGACTGCTATTTCAACACCTACACACACTTTAATGTTAATAATATGTAATGCTCAGTGAAGATTAAATATAAGAGGACATTAAACCCTGCTGTGATCTCAAGAGTGACATTCGAGGTGAGTCAAATAAATTACTCACATCCCCGTCACTCACATCCGTATGTCAAGAGTTGTCCTGAGAAGAAAAAACAAAAAACAAAAAAAACCCTACAACCCAAACTTTCACTGAGTAACAATCAGCTTCTCGGGCATCTTGAACGATCAGCGTGGTTTAGGGGATTCGTCTGAGCAACAGAAGGATGGATAAATAAAACTAAGAAATATGAGTCAAACAGTTACTTTATTTATGTTCAGGTAAAAACATGAACCTGATGCAGTAAATTATTGCAGATCTTAGAAACCAGCACATGAACGATTGGGCCAGGAGAGCATACAGTGGCGCCCTCCCCTGGCCACAGACTGCAGGTGCACACCATGGTTTGTTCCAAGCCAGCAGTGCAAAGAAAAAAAATAATAATCAACTACAGCGAGAAATAAAGACAATATAGAAAATTAAAAAAAAAATGTTAAGCAGACATTCCCACCCGAAACAGGGTGTGAACCTGCATATAAACTTTATTCCATAAATGAACTTGAAATGCTATCTGGCCATGAAACGATAAAATGAGACCAGCCAAATTTTGTGCCCAGCTACATTGTGTGTTGAGGGTTGCTCAGAGCTTGGTCTACCAAGATAACCCTACATGTTTGGTAGGGCGCAACAGAAAGACACTAACTCTATCAAAATAAACCTGATCAACACATTGCTTACCACTCTTTAATTGAGCTGAAACTCTCTATAATAAAGTAGGCCAGAACACAATCTTAACTTGGGTAGGGGAGGGGGAAGAGATAATATGCGCTCATCACTACCCGCATTCAACCAACTGCAACTCTCGTTTCCACAACTTTAAGCAAAGACACACGTGGGGGGTAAGCCGAACCAAAATGCAACACACACACTGGGGCCAATATAATACAGAACAGAATGAACTGACAAACTGAAGGGAGAAGACATGAGAACAAAGAGCTATTCTATCAAATGTGTAGAATGAGCAAAGTCTGCAAATTTGTCTGTACAAATGATCTTTGGAGCTAAAGTAAACCTAGCTTGCTCAATGGACCCCTCCCCCACCCCAGCCCTCCCATCCTCCCCGACACCCAGTGACGTTTGTCCACCGCTCTGAAGAGGAGACATCCCTTTTTTAAATATCACATAGCAATGCAATTTAAAATGTCACCCAGATGTTTTCATCTTTTTTTAACATTACTCAACTACTGATATAAGTTTTACTCTCTCTTTTTTTATATTTTACGTTCTTTGAGTCATGGAACACCTTTCCACTTTTTTATTTTTTATATTTTTTTTTGAGAGACCGGGGCAGCAAATATATATTTAAAGTCTTAATTTTTCTGCAAGCTGCTTTCTCTAACAAGAAGGCCGTACACGTTAGCCTTGATGTATGTGATTACAAAAAAACTAAGAAGGAAGTCATGATTTCATCAGTCGCTGTAGAAGGCATTTGAATGTGAGATGTGGAGAGATCAGGAAAGGTGGAAAGACTGCTGGCCCTCGCGAGCCGCAATCAACAGTTTCTCTCGCATGATCTCTATGCTGGAGTAGTCAGGCAGCTTCAGGTAGTTGACGCAGGTCATGACTGAGGGGAGGAAGTCATCCGGGTTCTCTGTCGACTCAAACGTCTTCCTCACAATTGTCAGAGGGGGATTTAGGCTCCGGAAACCTGAGACACAAGAGCAACACCAGGTTGAGCGTACAGTACACACATGCCTTTGCATCTTAAGCCATCGTAATGGTGAATCATTATCTCTTGAAATAAAAAAAAAAAGGGTGTGTATGTGGGGACTTACCTCCAACAGGCAGTCTTGGGCTTCCTGTGACAAACTGCAGAAACAGTCTCTGCTGCTCGGCATCGAAGCTGCTCAACACCTCAAACAGGAACCGCACGGCGCGACTGCAGAAAGAATGGATCAAGTACGCATCAAACATGTGTCTTAATTTAAGAGCATAGTTTACCTGAGAACTGTCAGGTATAAGCCTTCAGCTTTAGATGGCAGTGAACCCAGCCGTTATAATAAAATGTTTGATTTCAGAGGTCACATAACACAATATGGAAGGCTGATATATCAGTTAAGCTTAGTAAATGACTGAAGCTGATGTCGATTTGTAGGGAATTTAAGGAAGTGTTGTATCACCTGTCGTGTGTGTAGCCGTGATCCGGTCTGCAGCACTCCATCAGCGTCTTGACGTCCCATGTCTCCGATTTACTGCCACACAGCAACTGGTCAAGCTGCAGGCGAAGAGACGATGAACAATAACAGAGAGAAAGGAGAGACTCTACTAACACTTCTGCGTGTTTGTACTGTATGTACACGTGTGCAGTAAGGATAACTGAAGGTGTAGTGAAATATTACTACAGATCAACATATGTTTTTATTTGCATTGAGTATTTGCTTACCTCCTCTGGATAGAAATACTGCAGGTGATGCAGGGGGAAGACTGACTCAAACCCTTCCCTAAATGACTCAAACTGCCTGGACACTCCTTCATTTAAAGTCCAGTACACCACCAACTAGTGGAAGAGGAGAGACCAAATGAAACAACAACACAAAACATCAATGGAAAGAACAGCAAGAATGATTTAAGTATACATTGCAAGAAAAAAATAAAGTGCATCACATACCCTGAGGTATTCCTCCAGGTTGTAGATTGTGACTGGGACATCTTTTCCGCCCTTTTTCAGCTCAATGTTTGGGAATCCTGGGAGGGTGAAGTCCAGACCCAGGTCCTCCACTGAGCAGCCGTTCATGTTAAGGCTCTCCAGTGCCTGCTGTAGGGTCTCCCTTGTCTACACACAAGCACAGATTGGGTTTAATCTTAACAGCTGAACTCCTCAAACTGCAGCAAAATGAACTCCAGAGAGGCCGTCTCGTTACCTGTGACCGGTCCAGTTCCAGCCTCTTCTTCTGGCGGATAATATCCTCCAAGTGCTGGATGGACTTGGCCACACCAGGGTCAATGTTCACCAGATCATGTGAGCTTACGGACATCTCGTGTCGTAGCATCCACTTGTAAAATGGCAGCCCCAGGGGCAGGTCCAGCTGGAAAAATAATACGGGTCAAATTAATACACAAATTCAGTTTAAATCAAAACACATACATAAAAAGTATGTGATGTTTGAAATGTAATCTACGCACATTAAACGTATGAGCAACAACGATAAACACCTAGTGAGGAAAAACATTTCTTACCAGTCTGAAGTCCATGATGGCTTTGGCCATTAGCTTTCCTAAGAAACGGAACTTCATTTTGATTTTGGCTATGTGCGCTGGTTTGGTTGTCCTGCCGAAGGGAACAGCAAACAGTCCTCTGGAGCTGAACATGTACTTGGTTCCCTCTTGGCTTCCTGTTATAGCAGAAACAGAAGTACAGTTAAGAGTATGTCAAGTAAAATTACTATAATCAGTGTGGGACATAGGATACCTCATTATTTCAAAGTGAAAGTAAGTCAACCATAACATTACATGCTTTCAGTAAAAAGCACGAGGTGGTACCTTTAGGATTGGCCAGAGTCACCTCCTCGCCCCTCCACAAGCCCAGATCTGCCCGCTGGAGCTCCTGAGACACCAGAGCGTAGAACTCCAGAGTGGGGCCGAGACCTGTGCCGACCTGGAAAGAGACAAACATTAAGATTGCCTCATCCATAATTAAGACATCAACATATAGCTAGTAAGAAAATAAAACACTAAAAGGTTTTAAAAAAAAAAAGAAAAAAAAAAGATAATTTCCATATATAAATTAATAATGGCACCTGACAGCTAATCTAGCCGAAGTATAAGAACTAAACTTGAAGGAAAAGACACTTAATGCACCACAGCCCAGCTCTTGGCATCATTCAGATAAATGAACTACAGGTACCTCGTTCTCATACTGAATCTCCAGCATTGCCCTGGAGCTGCCGAGGTCCTGCATCACAGACTCTGCCTGTTTTAGCAGCTCATCGCGGTTTATCGTCCTCTGGGGGAGAAAAAAAAATATATAGTAATGAGTGTTACAGGTACATCTGATTTAGAAAAACAAACAAACAAAAAAAAAAACAGACATTCAGTATTTTAAAAGACAACAAACCACTACAAGTCTGTGAAGTATCAGCAGGTTACAGGATACATACTCAGTACATAGTGGATTCCATTAAAAGTTAACACTTCAATGTGACTTTACACTGCACCTTTTTCCTGTCCAGACGTGGTGCAACTCTGCTGTCCTGAGAATCCGATTGGTTGATCTCAGGGTTCGTGTCGAGTAAGCGTTGCATGGCTCTGTCTCGATCAAAGGCAGTTACATAGAATAACATCTGCCGGGTGTCAAACGGGAAGAAGAAAGGGCTGTAGAGATAGAAAAAACAACATCAAATGTGTGGTGAGAAACAAGTCAATTTTTGTTATCAAGCTACACCTGACCAGTCTGATACTAAATCCTCCTTTTAGTCAACAGTATGAAATATTTACCAGGTCTTTCCCAGCTCGATTAGCCAAGTGGGGATGTTCCCCGTCATAATGACCAGCGGGTCTTGTAGCTGACGGTTGGCTTTGGCTGTCAGCTTACTGTTAATGAACTCGCTGGTGGCTATGATTTCCTTACACACAGCATTCTGCAAAGCAAAAAACATATTACTTTGCATATTTTACTTATTTAATGAGGACAAGTAATTGAAGCAATACTAAAACATGCCTTTGTGTGTGTACCAGTTTACAATCTTAGGTGTAGAGATTATAAGGCAACATAAAGCAGGGACAAACTGACACAGTCTCATAATTCTTACTTCATACAAGTAGAACCAGTATCTACTGATGGAGTGCAGGACCCTCAGCAGCAGGTTGACCTCTAAAGAGGGGTCATCAAAGGTTATGGTCTCCGGTGGCTCCGAAGTGAGGTATGTCTCTAAGGGATTGATGACGCTGGGACACACACCATCTGAAAGTGATGGGAATTAACAATATAACAGTTACAACTCCAATACTTTTGCGCTCATCCATCATTTTTTGTAATAAGACATGAGGATTCTCACCATGCCACAGCTCATCCTGCTTCTTGGCGTTGCGAGGTGAGGTTTTGGTGGGAGCCGTCTGGGCTCTGCCCCTTTTTCCACCCACAGCATCTTTGCTGCCATCCTCGTCCTCTCTCACAGGCTTATACCTGTCAAGAAACAAGACAAGACATTTTGTCTCAGTATGCTCTGATTGGGCAGGCACATCAACATTTACACCTAAAACAGTACTACGCTTCCCCATTTGACTCAGGGTTTGAGCATTTAGCATTGGAAAGGAAACCTACATGGCTCGACAGTACAGGCAGTACATGAGTATTTTTTTCATACACTGTTAATTAAAACTGTTAAGTTAAAAGGAGTGAGTGGTGAAGTACACATTTAAGAATATAACCATTACTCTTTTGTTTCAGTGGTGACAGTAATGAACTTAATTTTGAGGGTGCCTCCTTAAAAACGATCAGGAACATTGAGAAGCACAAGGCCTCTATTCACAATGAACCAGTATAGATTAAGAACACACATTCTCACCATATTGTGTGAGTTTTGGTCCAGATGCCAGCTCTCCCAAGTGGGTTTGCCTCGTCGTCTGTGGACTCTCTCTCTTCTTCTGCCTGGAGACTGTACTGCCGCACAGCCTGGTATACTGTCATGTTGTATGGTAGTAAGTGGTCACCAATGTAGAACTGTAGTCTATGACGCACACTGCCAGAATTCAGGAACTGGGCCGCCTGGGTAACAAAAAAAAACAAAAAAAAAACAAAAAACAAAAAACAAAAAAATCACAAATGCTGTTTTTAAAATATCAATCAAGTTAGATTAAAGCCAATATGTATCAGATTAAAAGATGAGCTTTATTTGGCATAAACTGCGTCACATACCAGTGACTCATCTATTTCATCATCTGAACCATCATCATCACTGTCTTCATCCTCTTCTCTGATTCGGCCGTACCCTGTACAGACAAAATTTCAAGTTAGCAACCCAACTGTGTAAACATTGTTAATTGTAAACTAAACAGGAAAAAAAACAGGATTATTAATAGATTAACAGAATATAACTAGCTGTGTTTGCAGGTGGGAATCTGACAGGGATCAGTGTGAACTCATACACATAATCATACACATTAACAAGCTGCTGGTGACTAGTTTACAACTTCTCCAAATGAAACTGAACAGTCTCTCACCTCTGACAACGAGGTATCTTTCGATGGCTTGCACCAGGGCAAGAGGGTCAATCTTCACAGGGCCGCCTTTCCACTGTTTAACATTAGTGCAATCTGGGTGTCTCTGCAGCTGACACTTGAGCTGATGTGTGTTGAAGAACTTTAGTGCCTGAGAGCCCCTGGAGAGACAGAATCACTGCATTCAAAAAATGTCTACTGAACTGCATAAAAGGTTAAATACAAAGAGTTTCTTAACAAAACACAAACAACAAATCCACAGACCTGCTCCCGTTGCCATTTCCACTAGGGAAGTCGTGCACTTTGACAGGGAACTGCTCCATTTGACTCAGGCAGCTGTTCATTTTGTGCACCAGTGCCAGGTAAGGCCCATTCACTGCTGGGTCCAGACGACCTACAGGCTCCATTCCTGGAACCTGGAAACCACACGGCAGAGGTGAAAAGGACGTTAAAATTAACAGTTCTACCTTAATTAACTCAAGGTAGGACTCCAAACTTCCAGCGCATACAGACTATAAATGCTTTATTACAAGATGTCGTCTCTCACCGGACAGCCAGCGAAGACATGGAGGAACCTCTTGAGCCGCATGTCGCGGCTAAGCAAGTCCCTGTCAGTGTGGGAGGTCAGATAGACCAGGAGCTGCTTCACCAGCCCACTGTGCTGGATCTCAAAAGATGAGACATCAGATTCTGATACAATACTGGAGATCTCCACCAGGCACTCGATACCTCCATCCACCTTGGATAAAGCAACATAAAACACATCAAGAGAACGTTTCAGTGCTAGTCAGTAACATTTTATCTTGTAAATTTTATTGTCCATCTTATATTAATAGGACTTGATGAAGGTTTGTGAGCTATCAGTAAAGTAACAACATGTAAAATATTTGTTGCTAGCTGGTGCTTAGTGTCTAACTGTGACTGAGTGTATTCTGTACCTGCAGGTTGAGCTGCTCTGTGGCTGTGCAAAGTCTCTGGAGTACATTCAGTGCAGGGTTGCTGCCATCCACATTTTCAGAGTTGAAGTAGCGCTCCACAAATTTACTTGCCTGTTCTTTGATCCAGGCCTTGATTTTATCTCTACAAACAGTGGTGTGAAAAAAGTGTTATTTGGATAATCGCAAACTCTTTCAAGTGCAAGGAGCACATTTACACAACAGCAACATATTAACAGTAATTGCTCTCATCATCGTACCTGTTATTTGAAATCGAGTCCTTGGGAGGTGCCCTTGCCAGGCCGCTCACCCCTGCTGTGCGCGAGGGCTCCGAGTTGGCATTGTTAGTCTGAGCTCCGAGCTTGCCCCAGGTTTTGGGATTGAGACTGGCCAAGAAGGACGATTTGGGTGACTGAGTACTGGTAGGGCTTTTAGCTGTTGACAACCCGTTATTTAGATTAGTAAATAAATATAAAATAGATTAAGAACATAACTAAGAGCACACAATGTTATTTCATGACGATTCAAATGTGCTTTAAGGGCTCATTGATAAACCAG
This sequence comes from Pampus argenteus, assembly GCA_036937835.1. Taxonomy (NCBI): domain Eukaryota; kingdom Metazoa; phylum Chordata; class Actinopteri; order Scombriformes; family Stromateidae; genus Pampus; species Pampus argenteus. Next base: position 10,639,578 of record CM072868.1, read on the forward strand.
TCCTGAACAGCAGCAGAACCTCCCGTCAATATTGTTAGAAAACCATAGATCATTAAACACACAGCAAAATGCACAAGCTTGTATGAAATACACTCAGATATGTTTTCCTCATGCAACACGTTTCACGGGTGGCTTTCTTAGCATCAATGCAAGCACTCATTGCCAATTCAAGTGTTGGCTGACTGGCGAAAATAGACAGTATGTATCTACACACAGTAGCATAGTGCTATAAAACAAACAGTAATTTAGTCTAGTAAACAAAAATGTCAATATTGACTACTGTTACTTCTTTTAGATACTTTGGGGATAAAATGTGGCCCAACAGACGGCTTGCAGAGTTCTACCTTGATCGCTCACCAGTGCTGGTGTGTGCAGTGCACTGTGGCACCTAAGATATTAGACATTATTCAATGTCTCATGACAGGTGAGACCTTTAAACATCCATTTAGAGTGAGAGTAACAACATAACTTACCCTGATTGTCTACTTTATCATCATCCCTTGGGGGAGAGTATTTGGGCCTTCTGGGCCCTCTTTTGGGTAGCCGTTTCCTTTTTAGGACATCACTTAACCGCCTGAGAGAGAAAATATTGATAAAATGATCTTGGAGAAAATGACATGAAGGACATGTGTGCTATATGTTTATGATCTTAGTTTGCAGCATGACAGTGAACTCGGGCCCTGTGCCACAAGTCATTTAAAAAATCTCTTAAAATAACAGCAAAACCAAAGACACACACACAGCCACATACTCACCCTTGTGGGCTGAGGTCCAGTGAGTCATCCATGCTGTGCTGAAAGCTGGGCGAGCCCAGGTCAGGAGTTGCATTATTAGCAGATGTAGTGGATGCAGTGCTGATGGTGGTAGTGCACAGACTGGCAGTACCACTGGGGCAAGCCTTCGGGGGACTAGTGACTAGAAAGCTCTCAGACTCTGCCAGGTTCTTAACCTGGTGCATTACACCTGGCGAAGACAGAAAGATGAACTTTAGAAACTGTTGAAAGACTTTTACAAAAGCAAAATAGTATATATATGCATGCACTACCTTCTCTTCTGAAATAGACACTGAAGACATCAGGCAGCTTCTGCATGAGGATCTCAGCCATCTGCAGAGAACCCACTACAATCTTCAGGTCCTGACTGGATAGCATGGAGGCAATGTGACTGTAGAAATAAACAAAACAAACAGGTCAGTTTACTGTCAGAGTACACTTGGGTTGCCACCAGGCATTGTCTGGTGTTTGATTATATTATTAAATGTATAGTAGTATAGACCTGTCAATGTGATATGTTACCTGGACACAGCATGGTTCCTCAGCACATCCTTCAGCAGCTCTGCATCAGCAAAGTAGATGATCCTGAGGATGGCTCTAAGGCACTTGTGTCTAACAGCAGGGCCAGCAGATGAGCTATACACCTCATACAAGACCCCAAACAGAGTTTTAATAAAGCACTTTGCCAACTCAGGGTCCTCCTTCATCAGCTGGGCTCGTGCATCTTCTCGGCGCACCTCCTGATGACTCCCTGGAAATGGACAGTGAACAGTTAAATCACACTGACATCAACTTAGCGAAAAATAGGCAAAGTAGCAAAAATCTGCATGATTATCATGTACTGACGCAGTACATCCATGGCAGATTTGTCAGATTAAAAAACAACAACAATACAGTTAAGTATTCCCTTTCAGATTTTTCTCCCACAAAACTGGGTCAGGGATGAAATCCAAGATGATTACAGCTGCCATCCTCCACAGAGCAGCGAGCTAAACACCATTTAAGACAACAGGCAGTGAGTGTCTGAGTGGCTTTTGTTGGATTATTCATTTATAGGTTTAATAAACAGCTCAAACCCACCAAGTGTTTCTGTCTCTTTTATTTGAAGATAAAATATACAATACACTGTCATCTTAACACAAATGTTTGTATTACCTGTGTTGGGGTTGGCAAGAGGATTAGGCTTTCTCTGGATCCCACGTGCTGTTCCTGTGTCTTCATTGATCTGCTGCATAGAGTTGAAGTCAATTGTATACACACGGCCTAGAGTTGACAAACTGATCTCATCTTCCCCATTCTGGTGGGCTGTCTGTAGGGAATCACCAAATACACCCAAAATCAGTATTGCATATAGATTAATCTGTGTTTATATTTATTCAGAGATAATGCACTGTAAATTGGCAGAGTGCTGCCATGTAATGCAACATTTTAGAAGATTCAATCCATTACCATTATCCTTCAAATAGTTAACTTAGTTTAAAAGATATACAGAATTACTACAATATTAATACTACAGTTTCAACATTGGTTTTAACATTAATTATGATTCCCATCACACATATAGATAGATAGAAAATGCAGGTGACATATTAGCTTCTGACAGATTTATACCTCAATGATGCGGCTGTCGATGCGGTTGTAAGGATGCCACAGCCCCCGGTCATCCCTCCACTGCCAGATCGCTCCTTCAGTCGTCTGGGCGCTGCCCTTCTTCAGCATCACATCGACTGCAAAGATGCCCTCTCTAGGCAGGCAGGGCATCAGCTCACTGTAAGAAGAGTGGTTTCAGAAAGATGCAGAAGTCCATTTAATCTCATAACAACTTTATAAATGCTTCAGAAATGAAACACTAATATGACCTTGTAGATGCTCCTAGAGAAACATAACACTTGTTTTGTGGATGAAACAAGCTTCATATAAAAATTACAGCCTGTGTCTGTAATTCAAAGTCACTTGAAGATTTCTTCAAGTGCAGTGAAAATGCAGTTAATACAATTGTTCCCATATCACCCAGCATGAACTTCACCCATAGGATATCAGAACAGAGAGCAAATGGATGTTACCATATGAGGGATGTCAGCTCATAGAGCTCCTGGGGGCTCCGGGGTACTAGTTCGATCTGTTCCTGGCAGCTGCCATTTGATGCACCACACAAGAGGAAACGCAGGGTTTCTGCTATGTCTGTTTAAAGAGGTGACAAGACATTTCTGCTGTTAGCTGCCCTGTTGCATCACATTATCTTCTAACACTAGTGCTAAAAGTGTGCTCAGACTGGATGCAAAGCACATTTTGTTTCAGCGTATGAGATGAGTTCTTGTGAACTCTCATGACCTAATGAGCACAAATTAAAGCAAAAATTTGTCTGTGAGTGGAGAAGTAAGAATGTTTTAAGATGAGTACTGTACTGTTTGTACTGTTACATCAGTTGGCAGTTTGTGGCAAATAAACAGCATAAAAAAACCCATCAAATTCACAAATAAGTGATGTGATAATTTGCTTCATCTGCTATTTGAACACAACTTGTAGTGTAAGTTATATTTTGGAAAGACACTAATCAAGAGCATCAAGAATTAAATTAATACTACTATGATACTGAATGAATAACTGTTGGCAAGATCATCATCTTAAACTGAACACAAAAGTGAAACAACAGTAAGTATTTACATGTGTCGTCAGACATTTTGTCCTGTGAATGATAAAAAGGGGCGAGGAATAAGTGAGTGACAAGTGTGTGTGTCTGTAAGGGTCACTCACTCTGTTTCATAAGTTGTACTGCCAAGCAGGGGCAGTTGGAGCACATAAGGGAAAACATGCGCACAACCATGATGAACATCCCAGAGCTGAGTACAGGAGGGGTCACCACCAGCAGCTGCTGAATGTTGGTCAATAGGTCCCGTGATGCAACCTCCTGCAGCAGGTTCTGTTGATTTAAACACAGACAGACACACACACACACACATATAATAGCTGCATGGCAAATGGAGGAGACAAAACAAACACGGCAAACAGAAACAGAAATCAGGTCAAGTCTAAAAAAAACAAAGTACCAACCTCCTCATGTTGAAAGTTGTCCACCAGTCTGGCGAAACAGAGACAAGTGCTTTCGACGGATTTTTTATCCTGAAAGAGGTTAAATAATATAGACAAAAATATAGACATTACAAAATCTTTTAAACATATTACATTGAGGACAAAATACAGAATTCTCAAGAGTATTAATTTATATATGAAAAAAAGAATTTTCTTATGCTTCAAGCAAAGATGGCTTTGTTTTTGTCCATAATTACATTTAGCAGCCACTACTGCTTTGCAACAGCAGCATTTATGTGGCTCTCGTCATAAACCGAAACTAATATACTAAATCAAACTAATATAAAATCAAAACCAGATTCCTTCTTCAGTGACCTAACTAAAGAAGGTGGTACATGTCTCTAAAAAGCTGCACTTCTTTCAATGTAAGAGTTTTCTCAGTTAATCTCTCCAACTAATGTAAGACAATTCTGTGATCGAGTGTGGACTGGAAAAGTAGAGCCTTTTAAAAATGCTAATAAACAAAAACATCTGAAACAAATTTCCGTTGTAAAACCGATTAGACAGAAGGTCAACAGTTTATACTCACATCTGTACGACGACACTAATCAATCAGCATATCAATGAGAAGATCTCTATTGAGTTATCACTTACATTGTAACACAAAATGTTAAAATTATTAATACAATCAGAAAGCAGTTTTTTTTTTTGTTTGAAAACATGTTCTTTTAACTTGACTAATATGTAGTTGTTTTTGTCCCAACACAGGCCTCGCTCATTATTGTTAATTTGATGAATAATAAAGAAACCTCAAGGCTTTTTTAAAATAGTTGTCTTTCTGAATTCATATTGGTTCCCACATATTACGTATCAATAATTATTTTGAAAACAGTGAAAAGAGGGAGCACTACCAAGTACCACTTGGGCCAATATCCAGCTGTGATGGTGCTGCATTTTATATTTCATAGTTTTCAGACATGGGGAAACAAGTACCTGATGTGTGAGTCTCTGAGTCAACAGTGGCAGAGAATCAGCAACAAAGTGAAACTCATCTGGAGTAATGCTCTGGCAGCAGTTGGCTGCAATGGCCAAGGCATTCCTCTGAGCATTGATGCTAAAAAACTCCAGGTATAGGAGGCAGTCAGCGAGCCCACCCTGTGATGAGTGAAATGATAACATTATTGTGATGTGCATTATTGTGTGCAGCTAAACAGAGAGGACTATTTACATGTTATGACAAAAAGAGAAAGTGCTACACTTCTTACAGCCTGCAAAATGGCTTTACTGTGTCGCCTTGACAACATCTCCAAGGCAGTCAGGGCCTGCTCTGCTACGTCAATGAACTGGATCACCTGAAGCTGCAGAGTATAAAGTAAAACTGTGTATTAGCATATCAAAAGACCACCATTATGTATCAATAAGTGATCAGGAGCAGATAGAGAGCAATGGCTTACCTTCTCCAGGAAGACAGGAATAGCATCGACCACCACAGCAGAGGATCGAGGGAGTGCCTCCATCATATATGTGAGTGCACGAGACGCATGATTCATCTGTGTGCATAAATAAAAGCCATACAATAGCATTACAAAAAAGAGAACAATGAATGTAAAAGAGAAAACTACATTTGCAGCTATAAACATTCACCATACTCACAATATCAAAGTTATGCTCCATTTGTAACAGTGTAATCTGTGAAAGAAATTAAATGGAAGCAGCGGTTATTTTCATACTGCACAAAGCAATGTGGAAGGTTATTTCTCTCAGCTCAATGTGTTGGTGATGATACACATTATACAGGCTTGTATAATGTCTGTGCAGCAGAGAGGTTAATCTTCAAACAGAGCAAGACTCACCAAAGCGGGCACAACACTCTTGACAGGGAATCCACCAAGTGTTTCCTCATTGCCCATCACCAGCAGCTGGCACATCTCAATGGCTGCTTGGAGCTGCTGAGACTCATCACCTGTGGCCTGCAGGCCCTGTAGTAACTGCTGAGCCTTGGAGCCTGGAAATGGGGGGCGAGAAACACAATTTTATTTAATTTAGAGCTTACAAGACAGGACCATGAGATGTAAAGGTAAGAAGATTGTACTCACTTGCTCCACTGCCAATGGTCCTGTGAAACAGCTGTGACATGCGGGGTCCAAGGGGTCCAAAAAGATGTGGGGGGAGACCCCTGGCCTCCAGCAGAGCTATAGGGTCAAAAACAGCAAACTTTAAAGAAAATTCAGTGACACGTGTACATACATTTTTGTATAGCCCTAGAATGCAGAATACTCATATCTAAGAGGAGTTTTAACATGCCTTGAAGCCTTCCCATTTCAGAGTCATCAGACTCACTCTCTCCAGAGGTGGTCATGCCTACTGCTCCGGCAACTGAGCTTGAAGCTGGACCCAAAAAAAAAAAAAAAAAAACAATAATCAAATCAATCTTAAATATGACTCAAATGCAGGTATTTTATTGCCAAACAGAACTTAAAGAAGTGGCAGTAACCTGAAGCCCCTTGTGATGCCTCATCAGTACGAGCGGCTGACGAATTGGCCCCATCTTGGTTGTTATCAGAGTCGGCCATTTTCTCCTGTCGGCGTCCGTCAGCTGTCCCGCGCTTGCTCAGGCCTGAGCCCCGCCGACTGTAATGGTAGCAGAGACAACATGAGTGACAGCAGAATAATTACAACATTTAGGGTTTTACCCATCCTGATACCTTACAGTCCAAAAACACTTCTGAATATGAATATAGTCATCTGCTTGTGTGAATTAAACATCGATGCCCACATTGCCGATATGTTCAGGGAAGGATTCTTCCAAATTTCATCTTGCCATCTGTTTCAATTCCAGACTCTCCCAAAGATTTTTAAGCATAAATGCAGAAGTAAATGTAGTGACAGTCAATGATATCAAAACACAATATAATTTAGTTTTGTGCTGTTTCCTTATTGCTTTGAAAGCTAGTCATCATCCTGTGATGACTTTAAATTGCTTGTGTCCGACATTATTGGGAACCGGTACTCACCTGCACGGTGAGATTTTTGGATATAAAATGCAGTAGAACATTCAAAATTATTTTAAAAAAAAGCTCCAGCTGCCTTATGCTTTGGCTACACTGCACACGCAACATAAGCAGTTCCATTAGAAATCAGTGAAAGTGGGTACACCAAGCACAAAGGCAGCATGTATACACTGCAGAGTTAAAGTCTAAAAATAGAACCGTTGTGGCTATAAATAGCCATATATACTTCTTTTATTGCTTATACCTCTTTATTTCTTGTAACTCTGGCACACTAATTTCCTTCGGGATAAATAAAGTTGTTCTGATTCTGATTCTGATTCTGATATTGGCTAATATGTATGAAACAGAAAAAAAATGTTAAACTGTTTTCACAGGGTCTAAAAACTGAAGACACAATCCAAAAAAAACAAGGTCCAACATCTTGTTTTGAACATAGTTACACAAGCCTACAGATGTACACCAGATAGAAGCATGTCCACTCTACGAGCAGCCTGCTTACCTTAATTACTCATTGTAGCCGAAGCATTAGACTTAGCTGCTTCTACTAGTACCATTACATATCTCATGACTTAAATGACTAAAAGCATTCACCGACAATACTGATACAAGAGAGAAATCAACAGAAATTTATTTTAACTCTAATAAGAGGTACTTAATATTTAATGTGAACTCTATTGGATTGCATCACATTTTTCTGCTCATAATGCACTTCATGCATTAAGATTTAACATTCTTGGGACAAAAGGTTTACAGTGACTTTTTATTTGGTTATGTTTTCACCATATCCTGAGCTAAGGGCAGAAACACCAGAATGTTTAACTAGTCAAATAAATGTACAGGACTGCAAAAAAGTGGGATGAAATGGGTAACAGTTGTGAGACTGCCAGCCAGGATGTGCTGACATGGTAAACGTATTTAATAAAAGTGCTGGTTTTCTGAAGAGTTGTGGTGGGATATTGAATAGAAACACATAAATCATGTAAGTTAAGACCCCCAATTTACTTTTTTACAAGTTCTACAGTTTATATTACAGTCTACACAAAGTCACTGGGATTTATACCTGGTGCTGGCACAGGAGCCCGTGGTCTTATGACGTGTGCTCCGCCGATAGCTGGGGAGCTCTGCCGGAGGAGACTCGCTGCGCTTCTTAGTGGATTTTCTCAAACCTGTGGGGAAAAACAGTGACATAAACCAATACTGGTATCAATTGCTCTTAGCTTAAATATATTTAGCAATAAAACAAATACAGTTTGTGTTGATCTACAATCTGAATCAAAACATCTGAATCCACAAAACAGTTGGGTTGAATTATCAAACAGAATATCATGCTTCAGAGTATATTTTGGCTGTGGTACCACAATAGAAAATATCTATCCATATCAAGAATATTGCTCAAAGGTGTGCAACAAATCCTGGTGTCGAGAGGGTTATTTTCCATATACTAAAGGCTCCAGACATCAAGTAGCTTTAACGTTGTCTGTTTAGAGTCCTGTACCACCAACTACACGGGTATTAATAGTAACCCAACCATGGCCCTATGACAGGACAACCTTCATGCTAGATCTGTGACTCATTCAGTAGTACAAAAATAAACATTTTAAAAGTTAAGACCAAAATTAATTTAACATATAAGGACAATGCATTTCCATTTTGTACTTCATTTGACCCGACATCTCACTTACTATTCAATTATACCAGCTCAAATTGTTATCTCTCACAAATTTCTGCACAGGTTTCCAGAAGTTTCCAAATTAAGTTCAAATTGACCAAAATCATTCAATACACAATCACAAATCTCTTCCTAAAGTTTAAACTGCAGTAACATTATTCACTATGATCAAAATGGCACTACTAGTCTCACAAAAATTACTAACGCATGCAACATAATTGTATATGCTTACTCACCATTACTGCTGAAAGTGACACAACCTACATGTGTTAAAGGTATTTGAGGCTGAGAGGTGAACACATTGTGAGTGAGACGCAGTTCTTTCCTCTCGACAGAAGCAGCTTATGAGTCCTGCCCCTGTCCTCACACATACCCCTGGTCAGCTGGTGGGCCAACAAGCCAAGCCAACATAGGAGGGGTCTCTCCATTTGGGCCCAGACCCCATGGCATGAAGCCCGCCTCGGTTTCTATCATTTCACCTCCCTAGAACAGCTTGACCCCACACTGACCTGAATAGCTACTACTCACTTGAAAGTGTTAATTATACACACCAGACTTCTACTGTAAAATCTCACTATATCTCACCTAGTGTCCACCAATTATGTTAAGAAAAACATTTAAAAGCTATCCTGGGGTTTTTGATGACTAGAAGCCCTATGGGACCAGTATATATATACAAATACCTAATTGGTATTGAACCTCATCCTGCGAACAAGGGCAGTATAAAAAATGTTCTCACAATACCTGCCCTAAATCACACAGTCAGAAAATATTTAATACAATGTTAACTCAACTACCGAGCTACTTGCTTAGTCGCAAACCACCAGAGAAATATGCTACTGCACTGCCATCATATTATAACTCAGACCTAAGACCATATAAATGCCCCCGTAATGACTCCTTTACTAACGAGTCTTTATAAATTTGACTCTTAAATGTCTAACTCACCTGTTAAATGATACGTTTGCTCCCCGGTGGCAATTGAGCTACTGGTAAGTCTGAAATCTGAGCCAGCCCCTCTGCTTGCACACACTTTATTGTATGCAGCCACCAACTGTATTCATATAAGATATACGTGTGTGTCATTACATTATACATAAACCTACATAAGACCTTTTTGTCCATGTATAATCAATTTTATCCAAGTTCAATAATTATCTGTACGGTCTGTCTCAGTGGTTTATATGTCTCATTTGAGGACCAAATATATCTGCTCCCAGCGGTGAAGAGTGAGGTTTTGTAACTGATGCTGTGATGCTGCTTAGATCACAGATCCTGTGACATTCCTGTCACATTTAATCCCGGAGGCGTAACCTCCATCCAAGCACATGAGAATTATGTGCCAACCCTTAACAAAACTTGTCCTAAAACCGTTTAAACCACTCAATCTTTTCACATAATTACATTTACGAAAACCCTTCCCATCACTAAATGGGTGATACAGTATATGAAATGGAAATGAAAATAAAGACCTTTTTGCTCAGAAGTGAATTAAAATGTTTCTACTATGAAGAGAGAGGATATGTAAACAATTAATGACTCACTTGCTAGTTTAGCTTGTAATCCTGATGGCCCAGGTTTGGAGGTCTCGGTTTTTGAGGATCCAGGCAGGGACAGTTTAGGTTTTGGCAAGTTGACTTTGGGGTTGAAGCGTGCTGCCCACTCAAACTTTGAAGAGCTGGCAGTTTTGGCCTGCTCCTTGTCACGGGTACTACGGCGTGGGGAGGGGCTTGACGCTGAGCGAGATCGGCGTGCCTTGGTCTGGTCTTTTCCCTGTTTGACTCGGGCACCCTGCGTAGTAGCGCTATTGGTGCCTGTGGTTGAGGAGGAGGAAGAGGTGGAGGCAGAGGAGGAGGAGTCTGTCACGTTGCTACACCCAGCTTTGGCTGAGGCGGCCGATTTAGACGCCAGCTTGGTGGGTTTTGCAGTTCTGCCCTCGGTACGATTGGGGAGGGACCCAGCGGTGCTACTTAGACCGGGGAGAGAGTCCGCTTTCTTCCGTTTCTGGACTGGTGAGGCCCCAGCGGCCCCGCTCTTCTTGCTCTGACCTCGACCTGATGATGCAGGTGGTTCTGAAGCAACTGATCTCTTCTTGGACTTAGCTGGGCCTTTCTTGGTCTCTGAGGTATTGTCTCTGGGTGGTGGGAGCGATTTGGGCTTCTTGGCAGGGGTCGGTCCAAGGGTACTAATTTGGTCAGGAGCTTCACTTCTCTTTAGCCCTCGGGTGCCCTCACTCTTTGACTGTTGGCCTGGTCTCTCTTGTTCAGATGTCCCTGCAGCCTCTGGGTCGTCTTGCAACACAAATGAAGCCACGGACAGAGTAAGACCGCTTCTGCCAGGGAGCCAGAGAAACAACAACACACCATCTAAGAAAATTCTGCAAGCTGTGAAAAGTGATGAATTGTACTGCCACATTGATTGTACTCACAAAATTAATTAAAACAAAACCCAGAGATGTACACTATGTATTACGTTATTAAATAAAGTACAAACCCTACTACACACACGCACACACAATAAAGTACCAAATAGAGAGGAGGGGTACCTTCTTGAGCTGTGCCCTCTGGACTGGCCAGTGGCTGAGCTGGGTGTGGCTTTGGAAGCCTTAGAATTAGGTCTTCTACTTTCAGGTGGGGAATTTGCTTTATGTTTTACCTGCTCTGACTGCAACCTGTAAGGTTGGAAATTAAAGAGCAAGTAACAGTGTGGGTTTCTGTAATTGAGCCACAAAAGAAATATTTAAATCAATCCCCAAATCATTTTGGCTGACTGCCCCTGCATATCCTGTGATCATTAACGCCTCTGGAGTAGCATGAAAAACAGCTAAAACTGAGTTAATCCCCATTTGGCTATGATTAAAGCACTACACATCAATAGCACCCATGAACTAAGCACCAATAACCCTCTACTCACTTTATAAAAAGCCATTTCCATCCAAACTATGATTGCTGCCTCTTAATTCATTGGATTGAGATGTTATCTTAAACTGAACGGCAAGTGTGCAGGTAGACTCACCTTCCAGCGACTGTATGGTCTTGTGGCTGGGCCGCAGCAGTGTTCCTCTGTGAACGGCGCAGTGACCCCCCTGGATTGGAATTAGGCCGGTTGGACATTGGCACCTCTCTCCTGAAGGGACATACCCTTTCTAGACACTACCATTCACTACAATCAAAGAGAGAAAGAAAGCATATAAGAATATTCTCCCACAACCACTGGTTTGATTTAGAACAAGTTGCTTGACTGGTAGTGCCGAATTTGACAGCAGATAAAGCCTTTGCACCATTATGCTCAAGCATAATTTTTTGGTTTTTTGAAGTTGAAGTTTAAAGTTATATTTACAGATTATATACTTACATGAACCACCTGCAGTAGGTTCCACAAAATGGTTTTTAAACTAAACTAAGTTGAAAACAACTCTATCACCATGTATCATGAGTACAGACTGGACTATACTGTAAAGCACATCATATATTTGTACTTCTACTTTTAACCCACTGCTATGAACGACAATCATTCATCCAATAATAATGATGATGATAATAATAATAATACTAATAATGTTCATCATTATATAATCAGAATATCATTGAAACAACAGCCCAAGATTTACTTGAGTAATAATATGTAAGGTCACAAACAAAGTAAAATCCTATGAGGAAGACAGCAAGTCAAACTATAAAAAAAGGGGAATTACCTTTAAAAGTAGTTGATATTCTTTAAAGTGGCCTTAAGACAGCTAGATAGCTAACCGACAGAACTTGTTATTGGGGTGAGTAATCCTTTTAGTCAGCATGTAAAAGAAAAGGTCTTACATACTATAGTATCAATTAGGGAATTACTATGAGTCAATTACATGAAGGCACTGAGAACAGGTGATAAGTGACTATGTTTTGAACACATACACACACAGTATGCTGATTTTTAATCAATTGGTACACAAAGGCTATTGAACCACAACTTAAATACATATTGCCATATAGAAAAGAGATTATTAAATTAACTCATTTATTAAAGGTTTAACACATGATATGATTGATCAGAAAAATACGCCATACTTGGCAAGCTCACAGGGCCATTTTAGGCCTGTACTGACAGCGCATCCTCGTCTTTGTTTATTCGTCCATTCTGACAACTGGTCCCTCACACTCGCATATAATGTGATTAGTTAAGCACATCAAATGATCGGCAGCTCGAAACACAGACCGGTACTAAGTTTCTTCTAATGCACCACTAAACAAGCACGGCTGTGTCCATTTTTTTATACTCATGATTTACAGAGGCCTATATTCTGACGTAGTTCTCTACCACCGACTAGCATGTTTAGCTACTCATATCCTCGCCAGTGCCATACATTTTGACAGTGGCTAAATTGCATCCGTACCTATACGAAAACTCTTGTAAAACTTGTAACTACTGCATTTTGAATATTATGACGAGAAAACGATAAAAGACCAGTAATCACGTACCAGATACCCGTTCGTTAAAAGTTACGCTTGCTAACATAGCAGTGGTTAGATGGAAATGCGTAGTTGGCGTACCGGTGTGTCAACCTATTTAGCGTTAGCTCCCCAAATAAACTAAACCTAATTCAAATAGCTACCTTGTTTGTGGTATGAAATGGCGAAATCTTCACTGAACGGTCAAGACGGGTCCTCTTAAGTCGCAAGTTAACGATTACGTCTACCTGAGATTAGCTTCTCATCGAAAATGGCAGCATTGACTTGAACCGTGTTTTCGAAAAGGGTTTAATGTGATATAGCTCGCAGGCTACCAATAAAATCAGCAGAAGCTAACTTGGTATTCTAACTGCCGTGACACACTGCTCTGTATCTCGCTAACGATCAAGTTTAAAGAGAAATATATATATGTGTGTATATATATATATATATGACGTTACATGTTTCAAAAGCGAGTTAGCTCACCTTCTATACTGTTGATGGGGTGATCAAATGAAAAATACACAGCTGTCAGTTGATATGTAACCAGGCAGATTCTGGATCACTCTCTTAGCAACTGTCAACGCAAATATTGAGACGATAGCTAACTGTGAGGATTTAATGTTTTCTAAGATGATATAAGGCCATTGCCTGTTTCACTATAAGCGCTGGTTAGCATTGTAGCTAACGTTAACCAGGTAGAAACAAGTGCACTACTAACAAGCAATGTGTCAACATATTACACATTTCCTATTTAGTGCTGGGTAAATGGGGCCAACATAAAGCCACACGCTGTATTTAAGTTGAGCATCCGAGCCACAATGACAAGTATCGAGGCCAATTATTAGCAAGCTAATGCTAGTTTAGCAAGTGCTCGCTCACTGGCAAACAGTAAGCTGACAAAAAATAAACAACCGGCTGTTAGCTGGACAAGCTGGTGTTATTGGTTGATATTAATAAAGCTGGCTGTCCGGCTGACAATAAATTACTGACCTCACGAATATCAAGTGCTACAGGACAGTCACAGAAGTTAGCTGAGCCTTGTCAAATCAAACAAGAGCCTTATAGCTGTTACCAGCTAACCTTGGCATGCAAGCTAATTAATATTAGCGAGCCTTGTTGTCGCCAGCTTACGCTTTTGCCAGCTCGACAGGATGGTAATGAGATTTCTTTGACATACTACACGCTTCGTTACATCACACAAATACAATCTTTTTTTGAGGGGTGGCACAATTTTAAACAAAATTATTTTAAAATTTACTAGTTTGTCTAGCTAACAGCTACCTAGCACGTCAACGCTAGCTAGCAAAAAGAAATGGCCTCTTGATACCTTTTTAGACACAAAAAACAGGAAAGCAGAGACGGGATTCGAGATATTTTCGCAGCACTGAATCATAATTCCCCCAATGTTATTCGATATTGAATCATCTCGAAGGTCTAAAAGACTGTTGGCTGAGATGTCACTGGAAAAAATGTACCTTTTGGTATAATGTTGTTACCTATTTGTTCCAGTGTTGTAGTTGTAACAGACAGTGCACCAGCTCCTCTTTTCTCTCTCCAACCCTGCTACTTTCACATCAGCTGAGGGGCCTACAACTGCAGTATACATCCGCGTGATTCATCCGCTTAGGGACTACTTAACGGTACTTCTGATTTTAACGCTAAACATTCGGCATCTGCTTGTCTTTAGACATCAGTGCGAGCACTGGATGTATTGCTTTGTACATACATATATATAAATATATATTTTATGCATATTAACTAACTGGTAAAAACATGACACTAACTTGTATTTACATGTATAAAAAAACCTCTGAACAGTCATTAGAGAGTTTGTGACATTAGCTTGTCACAAATTATCAGTCCACTGGTTCTTGACCCCCTTCCCTCCCCCTCTCCCTTGAATAACGTAACATAAAACAGTTATATTTATAAATTAATATGACTTGCATTACCTTTTTGTAATCACCTCATACCAATGTAGCATATGTATCATAACACAATATCCATAAAAAAAACAAGTCTCAACTGCCGCTGAGTAGCTCTTTTTATCATTTGCTTTTCAGTTGTCATGGTTACAGTTCTGCGTCCAAAAATGGCGTCCTTGCTCAGTGGGCAACTGTTTCAAATTAGTGGTCAGGGTCCACCTCCTCCAAAAGATTTTTTCCAGCTTGTTATAACTAAAGATGAGGTGAGTTGAGTAGTTGTATGAATTTCTATTTATAAAGTACAGTCTGAAAGGATAACTAAGTGTTGATGAAGCCAGTGTTTCACCTAAAGTTGGTTAGCCTTGTTGGGCTAAGTGATGGGCATTTTATCTTGTTGGCTACTTTCAGGCACTTTGAACTAAGACTTCATTTTCTTTTTACATTTATAGTTGAATTGGATGATGTAAGGTTAATGTATGTTATAGTAATACAGTATATGACTTGTAAAATACACTTTGCAGTGCATTAAAATCGTTATGCCTCAATATTATTTTTAAACATAAATAGTATTTTGGATCCACATGATCATCGTAGTCAGTACATTGGAAAGTTTCCTAGTATTAAGTCATAATGTCACTCTGTCCTAAAACTCTCACTAAACTTGACTTCAGGTCATATGGAGATCATGGAAGATTTCTTTGCGACTTGAATGCCGAGGTGCTACACCAAAGGAGCTGAAGACATCCCATCATGATTTCCTACATCAGAAAATGCTACAGCGTAAGGTTCCTTGACCAATATAGAAATGTTATCAGGGCTGCAACTAACACATATTTTCATTCTTGATTAATCTGATGAATATTTACTCAATTAATTCATGTCTGTAAAATGTCAAAACATTTTGAAAATGGCAAAGGTGTCAGAGGGTCAAACAGTCCTAAGCCCAGCGATAATCAATTTATATGTATGACAAAGAAACATTAAATACTAAATAGTTAATTTTCTGTCAATCAACGAATCAAATAATCGCCCCTAAACCTAATTACTGCCCAGTAGCCTTATTTTATGTTCATGATGCTGAAAATCACTCACTTGTAACGTCTTGTAATCACTTGACAGAAAAAGTTTACTCAGGTAGAATTTGATTGCCAGACTGAGCTTTTCCATTTTTTATCTGCAGATCAAGTTGGTGCTGTTTTTGGGCAGAGGACCCTTGCATACACAATGTCCCTTTGCCAAGGAGAGTTTGATTACCTGGTGCGCTTCACTGATGACATATTGCTGAAAATACTGTCCTACCTGCAGCTGAAAGATATAACACAGCTGGCACAGACCTCACATAGATTCAGAAAGGTGAGAAACTCTAGTCTAGTGGTGTTTATATTAACCTATATATTATATTAACACACATACATCCAGTAAAGCTGTTTTGGTTTAAAGAATAATATTCCTTAAAAGTCAAGTGACACAAAAAAAGGGTGTGTTATTATTGTGCTGTGCTCTGATTGGACTGCGCCAGCTTTGCAATTCTGAGAAGTTTTGGGAGCAGATTGTGAGGAATCGCTGTCCAGAGTTCACCACTGACATGGAGGACGTAGCCAATGCCATGGGCTGGAGGAAGTTCTATTTTACTGTTTTCCACACCAGTGGCAGTAAGGAGCAGCAGGGAAGCAATAAACAGTCTGATTAATGTTTTGTGAGTGTTCAACTTTCAGAATTAGTGTTAAAGTCCTTCAAAACCTATGACTTTGACATGAAATGCCACTCATATTCAATACACAGAAATTATTTCCTGCAAATTAAATATGTTGCAAAGAGTGTACATTGTGCATTATCACTCATCACATCACCATTACATTATTATTATTACATTCATGTATTATAGAGCATTTAGTGTTATATTGTTTCTTCAATAATAAAGTCTTGAATACATTTAGAAGACTTACGACAAATAAACACTTCTGCAACTGGAGTATTGGTGACATCATATCATTTCACCCTATACTTCCTGTTTACATTTGCCAGTGAACTGTTCTTGCGCCCCCTACTGAAGACCCTCAGCACTCAATGCTGTCTCTGCCTACAGCCAGCCTGGTTACTATGGTCTGTGCTTTGTTTGCTGTTGCAGCCAGCAGAGGGTGCAACATGGCTATGAAAACTAGAGTCAGATGATGGGAGGAGGATCAAGCAAATAAACCCTTGGGTAACGTGTGCAAAACAAGTGCTGTAATTCTGGTTACCATGCCCAGGCCTAAAGACTACAACACACATATTCTGGACTATTTTGATTATACAAATACGTCTGTCATGGCATCTGCCACATCGGTTCTACCTCACCTGTACAAGCAAGCTACAGTAACATAAGACAAAAGGTATGCACTGTTTTTCTGTTTCTTAAAAAGGTACCTTGGTCAATCAGAGACAACATATGGCGCAATAAATGTAAACGTCTTTTATAGCTGCTGTCGGAAAAAGAATGGCAACACAGACACATAAAACAAAGAATTCCATTGTCCTGTATTAACTACAGGAATATGTTGTTTTACAGCACTTGTTAAAATGTAGATCATTTTCCATAAACAATTAGACTCCCCTTAATAATACATTTTCTTCTGCTTTAATGATAGCTGGGTGTTGGAGTGATCTGACAACCGCATGCAGCCCTGACTGGTAGGTACTATGGCCTATTATTAGCCTCTGAACACTGGATACTGCCTTCTCAGCTGAGTCTGGTTGAGGAGGAAAAATATTCATTACGTAACAATAAAGGATCTGTCTCCCAGACCCACTTCCTGAATACCACAGCAGCAACTAGGCCCCAAACTAAGGCAGAGCGGAAGCCTCATCCATTTATTTGTTGGAGCGGTGTAGAGCAGTGTCGTTTGTTTTCTGCTTATCCCTTGCCTCCACACATTTACCACGCCACCCCTCCTTCTCAGCTCCTCTTTGTGGGTCAGTGATGCAGCAGGAGTGACGCAGCAGTGGCAGCAGCCTCCAGAAGGCTACTATACACAGCAATAAGAGGAGCAGGACACCTATGCCACAACTATAGTCCACAGACTGCTACCAGACAACTGTGAAGAGGGAAGATGGTAAAGGCCTAATCTAGGCCAAAAGGAGAACGGGAGCCGGTTAGTCACTCTCCTTTCCTCCTCCAAACAAACACCAGAGAGACCACGGCAGAGACAGGCCCAGCAAGACCTTCCGCACAGAAACATTTTGGTAGGCAACTCAAAGTATAAGTGCTTGTTGCAGTAGCAACATAAGATCTACTAGGGATGAGTGTGTTTGTATGTTAAGAGTGTGAATGCTTGAGAATGAGGATGAGGACGAGGCCTACTCAGCCTTTTATTGCCGTTTGTCTCCCTGCAGATCAGAGTCCCTAGAGGCCGCAGCTGAGTCTCAAAGCCTTGTATACTTTGTCCTGTGGTTTTTGACTCATGTTAGCTGTGGTACTAAGTGCGGATGACAAGGTGCTGCTTACATATGCTTGATATGATCAACTGAATAAAATAACAAATCGGCCATAGTAAGTGGTATGCAGACTAATATCAAAGAATTTTAAGTACAAGTAATGGATTTTTCTTTTTTTTAGCTTCACATCATTTTAAAATGCAACAGTTTCTCCATTCTGTAATCAACCTAAATATCAATTCCCAGTCCTTTAAAAAATCTGTATAAATATAAAGTATTATGAAAAACAATTAACACCAGAAAAGGCAGTTAAAATGGTTTTAATAACATTTTTGACTTAAAAGATTAAAAGTCATTATTTTATTGACTTATCAGATGCATTTCAGCCTACATGTTATGTTATGTTGGAAGGACCAAAAGAAGACTATGTGATGACAGTATAGCACCAAGAAACAATTAATCTGCCCACAGTCCACAACCTGCATTCACTTCAAGTCACTGGCACTAAAGTTACTCAGGAAGACTTGAGAATTGGAGACTTAAAAAAAGAAAAATTTTATTTTTTTCTTTAAAAAATAAAGTCCCTGCCTAAATAGTCACTGCAAAAGTGTTGTAAGATGTAGTTAAATGGTGGCTCCAAAAAAACCCCAAAATTAGTAAACCTCCAACATCTTGGATTTAATGAGGCCAATACTTTTTGTCAAAAAGAGATTAGGGTCCTAAAGGTTAATTTCACTTCTAATGTTCGTCTTTGCAGTGATTTTTAAAACTAGATTTCCATTAATTTGATAATTTTGACTGACAGGATTCTCAGTAAATCACAGTCAGCTGGTCAAGTGGTTGCTTCAGCCAGACTCCCCTCTTAGTTTCCCAAATTTAGCTGTTCTGGCTCCAGTTATAGAAGGTACGCAGTGAAGTCACTTTTTCACGTGATAGCAGCCCCTTCACCCAACAGGTGGCTGCTATGAATGGACAAAGCTGCAATACCAAGAGGAAAATAAATTTCCTGAAAAAGTAAAGGCCATCAAAAGAAGATCAAGTATGATCTGTGATGTAACGAACACTCAGCGGTGTGTGGATGTTGATATTGAGGATATGATGTGAAATGATATATGTATATGTCTATGTGTCACTCAACGCATTGACACAAACAAAATATGAAGAGATGTACACACAGTCCCACTTTACAGCAGGATTTCTCAGGTCTTATAAAAATCATGAGGACATGAAATGATGTCCTTGTTGTCTATGGACAGGTTTATAAAAAATGTTTAGTTCAGAAAAACATGAGCTTGACACATATAAACACAAATCGTTCAAAAATAGGCATGAAATGACATATGATGTCACATATAAATATTATGCCTTATGTTGGCGCAATGCTGCTCATCTCCATTTCTGAAACAGGATTTTATACCTTTCAATATATAATGGATATGCTTTACTTGATGCAAACAGTGTGTGCAACTTGACATTCTTGGTATATATTAATACATTTGTGATGTAATAACTACAATTTCTGTAGTACAACATTATGATTTTCTTTTTACAAATTGCATAACCTAGTGGATGCTGAGTGATTAGCGTTTCTTAAATGCAACATTTACATGTATAAACCTCAAAAAGGCTGAAACACTATGGGAAGTCAATAAAATAAAACTATAAACCTATAAAACTAATACATATTATCTCCTAAAATTGTGCCTTATTAAATTGCAAGTACTGAAAGTACCTTAACTTGTTTGTTTATCCTGACTCCATGGAAGATTTCATATTATGTCTTGAGGAATTTTGTATATAACCATTTTGTGTGCAGTTTTTAAAAGCCTTGAAGGCTCCTCATCAATTTTTCTTTTGTCAAAACTTTTGTACTAGAGCCTGCGCAACTATCAAAAGGATGGACAGTTTTTTTTTTTTAATACTCGGCCATTAGACAATAACTAAAGTCTTTAATGTTTTTTATACTTTTATAAAGTTTGTTTGCATCCGTAATTTACACAGCCGCAACAGATTCCAGTATCTATAAAAGCTGTTTGTCACAATGTGAATATACACTGTCTGTAACTTGGTCAAAAAGGTCAGTAAAGAATTTATGGTTTAACTCCCTGATGGGATGGCACACCGGCTGCTCTCCAGGCTAATGTAGTGGTCTACGAGGAAAGAGGTATTGCCGTCAGCCCTAAAAATAGAAGGCTGAGCCTGTGGTTAATTGTGCATTCATGAAACTACAATAACGTGTGAAAACAGAAAAGATAATGGGACAATACAACAGTGTTGATTCAGGGTGATTATTAAGTGTAAGAGTGGAAAGCACATTTCCTTCGTCTCGCGCAGTGTGTGCATGTATATGATTTGATGTGGCACCTGCTACTTTGTCTTTTGAAGTCAACAGTACATGAAAAAAAACAGGCTTTGAAACTAGTTAAAAGTGGGTCAAAGCCAGCATGAGGAGAAGACCTACGCAGTCATATGACCCTCCACTAAATTGTGTAAATAAAAGAGCTGCTTCGTTCCTCGGAGGCTAGCGAGAGGCTCAGAGTGCCATGTCGGGTTCAGCTTCCTCCCCTCCCCCTCGTCTGCAGTGCTGACGCATCTGCTGCTTTTGCATCAATCAGCAGCCTCTATATAGGTATACCCGCTGTATCCCCTCAGCCTTGCATTCACTTTGCATGCTCACGGCAATAGTGAGGGGAAAAAAGCACAGATGAGCATCTGTCCTTTAATTGCTGTAATACACAAAAAGACAGTAGTCACTGCCATCTTCTCCCGGGTTCTGCATTACCTAACCACAGTGACTGCGTAAGCAAGGACGAAAGGGCTTTGGTGTAATATACTGCTGCACAGCCTGAGACTGTGCACAAGCATGAAACAGATGGTGTGGCGATATCCATTCAAGGTGCATCTTGTTTTTTTATGAGAGATCATTTTGTTTAATGCAAAAGACGTTTTTCTTTTTTTTTTTTTTTGTCAACATCGAGATGCATCGGGATCTAGCTGGTGTGGTTCTGGGGAGATTTAATACGGCATTTATGCACAGCAGAGGATTCCTGCTACCAGCAATGCAGCTGAGCGTTTTCTCTGGCTGTTGCATCGAGTACAGAGCTGGTGCGTGATGTAGCACCCAGCATCTCTCCGCTCTCCCTTCAGCCCTCTGCCATGCTTAATAAAAGTTGCCGTTTCCTGCTCAGTGGCTCCAGAGTGAACGCTTCAGTTGCCCAGCTAGCACAAAGGCAGACCCACTCCAGTCTAGATACATGCAGTATAAACTGTGAGTCCTTCTGTTGCAGAAACAGAAGAGGGACAGTCAGAGGAGGGCAGGGCAGATCTAGCCCAGGACCTGGGCTGCATGGACAGAGGCGAAGGACGTTGGAGCTGGAGTCATCTGCACACAAAGAGGGAGGGAGAGGAAGACGTCAGAAAAAGCTCTGCTTCTGACTACACCAGTGTTCAGCGACCATCATAGAAAAAAAACAAAAAACTACTTTCGCCGTGCTCTCACGAAACTGTTTTTCATGTATAGTAGTGTATTTTGAGGGCTGTAAAAAAGGGATACTGCATGACACTGTTTCCTGTTCACCCGCATCATTTTCTCTGATTTACTAAGGTATGTTTTGCATGATTTACCTCACTTTACAACCCGTTTTATTGCGGAAGTACGCTTTGCAGAGGTGCGTGAAGTGGCTTTTGCTTTGACATTTCGCTCTTTCTTTGACAAGACTGTCTGTATGCTATACTATCATTTCTTGCTCTGTGGTTTTGTATGGGGGGATTTTATTTTACAGATGTGAAAGATTTCACATGAGCTTTCAAATTAAAGTTAGGTTGGGTGTGGCAAAATCATAAGCACTGATGACAAATTTTAAATTTCCGCTCAGCATGTGGTGGCAATAAACCACAACAATTGGCAAAAACTGTCAAAATTGAAAGTGGTAGTGTAAAATACCAACTTAAAAAATATGATGTCAAAATGAAACTGTTTCTATCACCAGTAGAAACATAGAAATGAGTATAAAGGCCACGCTACATCACTTGCTGTTTTGAAATGAGAAAGTCCTTTGGGTAGCACTTCTGCTGCAGACAAAGACACACAGATCAGTACACATACACAAAGTATATACAAGCGGAGACAAAGGCGAACCTCCATAGCTTTGTAGGCTGCTGTGTGTTGCAGGTTTTCAGAAAAGCAGGATGTTTGTGGGAGAGAGGGGACCAAACACCCGGACAGCTAATACAGACACTCGCCATCCAGCTGATTTCCAATAAGTGCTGCGCCATAGCATGTTGCCATGACAACGGAGGCCTGTCTGAGGAGAAGGCAGGAGGCTGGTTGTATTTTCAGCAATATGAGAGGCTTTAAAGAAAGGCGGCCATATTGTATTTGTCGCACACAACACAAAATTAGAAATTACTGAAAAAAAATAATAAATGAAACCAAGAAATTACCTGAACCTCATTTTCATTAACAAAAAATACAATAACTTTGTTACAGTTGTAGCAGGTGTGTAATGGCCAGGACAAACTTTTGCAAAATACAAAACAAAATTAGATATACAACTGTCACTGTATTTACAGCATAATTTGCACAGGTTGAATCTCACACAGATCACAACAAACTAAATCTCGTGTTTAACTAAATAGGCACGCAGATAGACAATATAGAAATGTTGCCTCCAGAGTGGCAGTTATCGCGGTCTTACGCTGCAGTCACAGTACGACTATCACCGCAGCCGTAAATGCAGATGACAAAAATAGTAATAATAAAGAGCATCATATTTCAATCATGTTGATTCTGGTGTGATTATTCATGACTTAGAAGAGCAGCGAGTGTTTTAGCAGATTCAGTCAGCATCTGACGTGAGACGTGCCAAATGATTCAGCACAGACTGACTCTGACATGAGTAGGCCACAGTACGAACATCATGGTGAATGATACATCCTCTTTCAAAGTGAAAATGAATTGCAGATCATTTTCATTTACTGCCACAATCAAGACAATCCACAAATGCTGCTTCATCAATATACAAAAGCTATGCCAAGTCATAGTTTGATCAGAAATCTGTTTTGCATCTATAAACAATGCAGCGGTATGTTTCAGTGAGTAGTAACAGGAAGACGCATGTCCTTAAGATACAGTATTACAATAATAGTAACAAGTTCCTTTGAAAAAGTGAAAGCATCTCAATATTTCTACTTTTCACAGCAATGACTATTGTATACATGCACTACATTACATCATCTCAAAGTTCCTTTCTTGTTGCCACCTCTGAGTGAAAGGATGTTTCCACTTCAAACTAACAGAGACGACTGAAGCAGCAAGTATATGACTCACCAGTACATAGCTGTATGCTTATCATTTTTATAGCCTTGACAAGAATAAGACTGTTACTGACTGACTGAATGAGTTACAGCACATTTTACCAGGTGCAGGACAAGACATCCCCTGCATTTAGGGCAGTGCTGGGTTTTCTTTAAAAAGATATGAGTCTAACTAACCTGAACCCTCCTGAGTTGTTCATGACACAAACTTGTACATAGGAAAAACAAAATTAATCTGTAGAGAAAATAAACTATGGAATAAATAGGAAAATATTACGCAGACCTAAAGTAGTCACATTTAGAAAGTGTTTACTTCAAGTGTCATATAGCTCACTATATCTATAAAAAAAACTTTTTAAAATCATAACCATCACAGTACAATTCTGTTTCAGTGGCAACAAATATGTTTAGTTACATGTTTAGTCTGACCTTTTTACTGACCTTTTTACTTAAATGTATAACGTGTGTTTTCTAATGATACCTGTTGGCCACTAGGCAGCTCCACTGCAGCATGTTGACAGTAGTTTTAAGGTCCGTTCTGCTCTCCCTTCTGCAAATTTCCCAATAGCTGGGATTTAAAACCATTTCTTACAGCAACCGTTCCCCCACATCAACTGATTAACAGCTGCTATTGAAATATCAGCAGAAATGTCATTACAGTACTTCATCAGTGAGGTCTGCCATACTGAGATAAGCTTTTAAATATGTCTAATTTAGCCTTTTTTTTTTATAACCCACTGACATGTAACATCTCTTCTACATAAGAAAACCAAGTAGGACAGCTGCATCACATTCATAGTACTTAGAGAAAGAAACAAGAATAAGAAAAGGGGAGAACAAAATCCCAGAAATCCCTTTTTGAAAAAGAGGAAATTGGCACAAGACTTCATACATTTCTCTTAAACCCAATATGTGAACACTACCTTATGTTTCGAACCTGATAAAAAGGTATTTGACGAAACACACCAGAGGTCATGATCACTTTTTTCTTACCGCCCTACTTCATGTCTACATGAGTCACCAGGCTGTTGCCACTGGAGTTTGTCTGTCAGGGCATTACTGCCATCTAGTGTTCAAAGACCAGAAGAGACAAATTATTTTCAGCTATTGAATATGGATTTCTATAATACTTTATATTTTTGTAAAACTGAAATAAATTCTTCTGTTTTTGTCTTTAGATGACTGTGGTGTCTCCCTGCACTCAGAACCTGATGGATAGTGCCCACCCTCACACTGTGCTAAGCAAGCTCAATGAGCAGCGCTCACAAGGTCTTTTCTGCGATGTAACCATTGTAGTGGAGGATGTTAAGTTTCGGGCCCACAAGAACATCCTGGCAGCCTGCAGCGGGTACTTCAGAAGTGCTCTGACCACTCCTGAGACATGGAGCTCTAGCCAAGTGCTGGAGCTGATGGACCTGAAGTCTGAGGTGTTTGCCAGTATCCTCAACTTTATCTACTGTTCAAAGGTGACGTCTCCTGCTGCTGAGGACACAGGGGGCCTAGTGGCAGCAGGAAAAAGACTTGGCATTCCTTTCTTAGAGAAGCTTGCAGAACAAGAGAAACTGGACTCATGCATAACCCAAAACCTACCCGAATGTGTTAAACCCACAGATTCCAGCTCAGGCCCTGTGCCTACAAAAACAAAGAAGGAAGCCTCCCGAACTGAGGAAATAGACAGTGCCGGAGGGCCACGTATCACCAATGCCTTCTCCATCACTGAAGTGTGTCCCGGTAACAATCTTTTCACCCCTCTGGTTCAAACCAATGACGAGAGGCAATCACCAGATGTGGGGCAGCTCCCAGCAAGTTTCCCTACAACCTCTCCCCTCAATGGGAACAATGAAACCACCCATGCCCTCTCTGAGCACTCATATGCAGTAAGCCAAGCCACTGAAGAAAAAGACAACAGTCAGTGGGACAACAAGAAGGTCTGCAAGCCAGCAATATCACAGCCAAAGCAACTCATGTACCGGAATGCTGGCCCGCTTAAAAAGCGCCACAGGTTGAGAGGCACTTTGTGTAGAAATATACTTCCAACACCAGCTGAACCACACACAGATAAACAAAATATCCCCATATTAGCCGATGGTGCAACGGTGGAACCCGTCGCCATCATGACACCACCTCCACTTTTTTCAGAGGCAGAAACAGACAAGGATATAGATGTAGTGCTTCCTGTGGCCACTGACAATGTCCAAATGGACTTAGGTCCACCAACTCTTTCTCCTCACACAGAGGACAGCATCTCAATCTACGGATGTGAGCACTGTCCCGAGATATTCACAAATAAAGCTCTTCTCACCATTCACTCAGAGGTGCATAAAAAGCGTTTTGTTAGTCATTTGTTTTGCAAGTTTTGTCACAAAAAGTTCATACACCTCAAACGGCTGCGCAACCACGAGCAGATCTGTCCCAAGCCCGTGAGAGGCCCACCTAAACTAGATACCAATGACATATTGTCCAAAGAGATGGACCTCCATTCAACTGACATGCCGCACATGGAAAACATCATGACACAGCTTCACTCTGATGACCTCTCCACCCCTTACAGCTCAGAGCCCATTGAAACAGACCAATCAGAGCCTCCACAGGATGAAAAGACAATAAAGCCAGGTGGCAGTCAGAGGAGATACAACTGCAGTGAGTGTAAACGAGTATATGTCACCCTATCCAGTCTGAAGCGGCATGAGAATGTACATTCCTGGCAGAGGGCCTACCCCTGTCATTATTGTAATAAAGTGTTTGCCTTGGCAGAGTACCGTACCAAGCATGAAATCTGGCACACGGGTGAACGCCGCTATCAGTGTATTTTCTGCCTGGAGACGTTCATGACATACTATATCTTGAAGAACCATCAGAAGTCTTTTCACGGCATTGATCCTACTCTAGCTGTAAAGAAAAAATCTGCCAATGGTGGGCTTAAAGCCAGTGTTTATCCAATCAAACTCTACAGACTTCTGCCTATGAAATTTAGAAAGAGAAAATACAAGACATACAGCGAGACTTATTCCGAGACTGTTGAAAGAGACGATCAAGCGCCATTAGATAGCAACTCTCTTATCCCTCCATTTGACGAAAATGGTATGATAAGCCACCCTGATGCTGTTTCATTACCTCTAACATTCATGGCAACGACTAAGACGGTGTCCCCTGTCATGCCTCGCATCAGCTTTGACAAACCGTGTGATCAAGATATTGACCAAAGTTTGAACACTGAATTGGAAAGCTGTCACCAGAGAGGCACAAGAAAAGAGGCTGAGCATGGAGGGTCACTCTTCCACTATAACAGTACCTTCCCTCTGCAACCTGACACAGAGTCTCCTGCAGGTGGTCAGAAAGGTGATCCTCTCGATCTTATTAACTCACAGCACATCAGTCATAATGTGCCATTGTTGAACTCTTTGAACACTGTTAAAAAGCTAGGTGAGTTATCAGCTTCTGCAAAAAGAGTTGAGGATATGACCAAGGAGATACTTAAGTCAAGCACTGATAATCTAGTGCTTGATAAAAAGGTGGGGGCAAAGACAGAGACATATATTGCCAAACCTGCATGCCCTGGTCCATCTGCAGATGGAGATGCAATGCCTCTCTGCCAGATAACAGTGAAAATAGGCAATGAAGCCATCATCCGTCGCAGAATCAAAGGATCCAAGCTCTTCCCAAGAAAGAAAAGGAGAATCAGAGAACCGAGTGAAGTGAAAAGTCAACACTCTCCAATACAGGACAACTCGCAGAGCCCCAGACTCCGCCACAGACAAGAAGTTACTGCTGCCACAGTCACAGACACATATGATGATCCCAATGACTGCGACACAGCTGATAAGCTCTGGCGACCCTACTATTCTTACAAAGCTAAAAAGAAGACAAAGAAGCTGAGATTCAAGCACAGAAAAGCTTTGTTTCACCGTTACCCTGAAACATCTGCAGACAGAGCTGTTGCCAGTGAGACCCAACTGGACAGCTGGCGGACAGAAGACAGCATCTCAGGTAGTAGTGGAGAGGTGAAGCGTAGTCTTACCAAGACCTGCAGCCCACGGGCCACCTACAACTGTGACATCTGTGACAGCTCTTTTATCACAGAGACTGGTTTGAGAGCACACATTATTGGTTGCCACCCATGTTTCTGCCGGACTTGTGGTAAACAAGGTCCCCCGGGTGAGGCACCTGCTGGCAGTGATTACATCTGCAACAGCTGTATGGAGAACGGCTCCTGCTTTGATAATATACCCCGGAGCCCCAACCCAGAGAAGAAGTATCGCTGCTCCTTCTGTCCCCAGCGTTTTCTCTACCTTGCCACCAAGAGAAGCCATGAGAAAAAACACCAGGAGACAACGGAGGAGGGATACCATTACGACAACTTCATACCATGTTCTAAATACTCAGCACACCCTAGTGAAGATGATAAACAAGACTCCATCAAAACAGAGGAGACTGACTATCAAGAGAGTACTGACATGACAAGTGAGAAGGTGGAAGGAGGACATGTTTCTTTAGATAAGATTAAGCCTAAAATTGAGGATACAACTGACTTTATGCCTTTGACTCCATACCAAGACATGTCATTTTCCAATATTAAAGGTTCATTATCCCCCTGCAGTGACCCACTGTTCTCGCTAGCACCCTCAAAGGTGAAACACAAAATGGCCAAAAAACGAATCAATACAGCGCATTCTATGCATCTCACTTCTAAAAAACAAGCCTGTGACAGAGACAACGATGGTAACAAGGATAGACTGTTCAGGAGAAATGACTCTGACTCTAAAGGTACCCACATTTCTATACACAAGCCAGAGAAATGGGTGTGTAAAGAGGAGCCATTCTTTTAAAGCCCCTTGAAGATGGCAGCCAGCTACAGGCAAAAGAGGAAGTGACTCAAACTTGACTTCGAGCCACTTCTTTGATTTGTAAATGTAAGAATTGTAATGTTGTCTTTGTTTGAAAGCTCAAAATATTCCAGAAGGACAACACATGCTGAACATGAGGCCCTAATGTCAGTGTAAGCTGTAATATCGTCCTTCCTAAACTCAACAGACTGAGTGATTTTTCCACATTTGTAGAAGATATTTTTTTGAGAATATAGGACCTTCAGACACAGACTGTACTTTTTCCATTGTCTATGCATATAAGGCAGACTCAGTGACATGTCTGTAACATCAACAACAGAAATACATGTTACTGAGTATGGTGAACTTATGATTTATTGGTGTGCAAATTCAAATAGGGGTGGCAGCACCTTCACTTTTTAATATATGTATGGGGAAAATAATGAGTCCTGCAACTGTCACATTTCCAAGTCTCCTGTTCAGTTAACTGGACACGGTGAGTTGCACTTTATAGCTAGACTATGCTAATCTGTTGGTTAAATACTTTGATAATTCAATTACAATTATAAGCATCATTACTATGATTCTAATTTCTACCACATGGCACCATTGAGATCAAAGTTACTACTTTTGTGTGTTTAATATGTACGAAACCTGTCAAACTATTTAAATAAATATTGTTGATATTCTAAACAGTTACATCCTGTCTTCCTTTGGCCGAGCTAAACATCAATCAGTGACCACTTATCGTCATGTCATACAAGAACACAGATACTCTTGATACTGCCGCAAACAGTCATATTGGTACAAAATCTGTTCCACAGCAAACATTCTCCTAAGTATAAAGCCACATGGTAGTCATCTGCTCCTCCTGGTCCTGCAGGGACCAGCAGCCCTTCTGAGAAGTTCATTCCTTCGGTTCTACACACATATCTGAATCTAGAAGTGGGCCTCAAGATACAATCTCCAGATGTTCCTGGCTTCCTTTCTACTTCCTTAGACTGGCCTTGTGATGTAACAGGTGGATCATGTGTTTTGGTACATCTCAACACACTGATTATGCCATGGAGGCAAAATTTTCCCCATATTCCAAGTATAGGGGATGGCTACCTATTAAAAGTGTGGCTGCAACAATTCAAGTTGTGTTATTCATATTATTCCAGATAGAAGTGGCAACATTTCAGTTTCATATTTTCAGTGAACCATTTAAAAACCTTCATATTGCAGTAGTATAGTGAGGAACAAACATATGTTTGCATGCAATCACTTCAATAAACCAAAGAGCATGTGCCAGCTGCTCATGAGCTTTCACAAAATATGAGACAGAAATATAACAGAAAATGATGAGCAGTTAGTTTCATATATTTTCATTATTATAAAAACAAACATCTTAAAAGATATTCCAAAATAAGATTTGCCTTACATGGCCCTAACTGTATGACTATATGAAAAGATAAAAAAAGAAATTAAATAAATCATCCAGTAATAGCCTGAATGTGACCAAATGTGTGTTTACACTTTAAACGCCACCATCTCAGTTGTCACATGCCTCTGAGTTAATGGTGAAACACATTAAGATGTTGACAGTGTCTAGGTGTTGACTAGTATGTGCCAGATGTTAACTTATGTCTATGGAAATACATAGAAATTGGTTGTAAGAGTTGGTAGTTACCTGACTGTCCCCTCAGGCCTCCTGCTGCTATCAATGAGGATCAGGCCTGTGTTTTCACCCAAACAAAGGGCAACATCACCTTGAAAGATAGAAGACAACAAAGGATGTCAGTCATGGGATTTAATAAAGATGGATAAGTAATCACTTTGAATCCAAAATCCTGGAATATTATATTTGGAAAACACTGCACACATCAGATTTAACGGAAAAGAAAAGCTCCAGTAAGTACCATATCTACCAATGCATAAATCTGAAACTGCTAAGACTCAATCACAATTTTATAATCAGAATCTGCCCAATGAATATGTCAATGATAAATGACACAAATACGTATAATATTCCTGCCAAACATGTTGGAAACAATGATTGCAATGGATACTGAAATTAGCAGCACATTATGATCTTTTAAACTGCTTTTTTTCCCCCAACTATACAGGTGGAAGTTAGCCTGCTAACTTTTAAAATGGCTAAGAGACTAACTAGCTAGCTGTGGTGTGTTTGCAAAAATCCAACATTTTGCGTGCATTTGTTTCTAATTAACCAATATACGTCTTTAAGAAGCTTCGTGAGTTTCGTTTGCAGAGTGTGAAAACGTTTCAATCAATTTTTTCCGAGTTTAATCAATCTTAAAACTGCGTGACATTAAAACAAATAAAAATAAATTAAAAATGAGTTGTAACCGGAGCAGTGGTAAATCATTGACACCCCGGTGTCACACAGGGACAGGCTGAAGCTGCTGCTTGAGATTAGCTGCTAACATAAGCTTTACAAGTCAAAGTAGGTTCTTCGCCAAGTGTTGCTGCTGTTGTAAACGGGGAGACATTAAAACTCACACACCGTCTCCAGATTGAAGTACTAGCCAAGGCAAAGGGGCTCGACTTTTTGAGGAAGCTCGCTCCAAACGTTTTGAGGCAGCAGTGTGTACGAAGCCTGACGTAAAACGCGACAGTGTGGGGCTGTCTTTCCTCCACTCTGCCTGCATTCATAAACGGATATGATAAACCAGCGCTGAACGCAACGGAGCAACGACAACAGTCAGCTCGGACCATGGCGGAAGAAGACGACGCCAGGATTCGGATTTTACAAAGCCTGCGGGGGAAAATATGTAAGTTTGACTGGCGAGCCGATGTTTTGTGTCTCTCACATGAGCGAGGAGGTTGAGAGAAGAAGCGAGCGGCGAGAGGGGAAGCCGGAGGGGTGCGGCGTGCTACCAAAAGCCGACGGTGTGGAGGCAGATACAGCCAGTTCATCTGGTCGGGCTGCTGGCTGCTGGTTAACGTCAACCTAGCTTAGCCTGCTAGCAGTAGCTACTAGCTATGAATGATTTCATTCATGGAGCTGTGTTACGCGGCCAACAGTGAAGCTGTCTGAGCAGACTGGGTGTTTTGAATTGTGTATTAGAAATGTTAACGATTTTTTAAAAATGTGGGCGTTTTGTGTAGACTTCAGCTTTCCTTGTAAGCTAAGTTAACGTTGGTGGCAAAGCAGGCTAACCACTACCAACCAGATCAGTCCATCGTCACTAACCCATTCAGTCATCTGACAATCAAGTAGTTCATGTCAGTGACAACGTAAAGTTATCTCAAACGTCTCAGGCAGCAAAAACGATGTTTTATAACGCTTCCTACTCAAGTTGTTTTAGTCAGACAAACCCAACGTTAAATATGAAGCAGTATCTTGATCACTCCTGTCAGTCATTATCATCATTATATCACACTGGCATGTTGGCTGCTGGGTGAGGAAGTGATCAACCTGATGATCAGAGATCAATATCATCACACAGCTACACAGTCACTTTTCCTTCAGGTCTTTGAGTTATAGTGTCTGACCTGCATGTGGAGGCGATCCTCAAGACATTTTTTAAATACAATTAGCAAGTCTCATCACTGATTAAATGTCACTATTGGAATATGGTTGTCTCATTGCATCTAATGGAAACACTGGCCTAAACTCAAATACTTGACAAGCCAGTTTCCTCATCCTCATTCAGACTGGGCTGTGTGCCTGTGTTTGAATGTGTAAGTGTTGTTTTTGATAAAATAAGCTTAAATTCAAGAAGTGTAAGGCTGCCCCTCTTTCAACATTTCATCCAGAGATTCAAAACACGTTGGCAGTACCGGTCCCTGTAATGCACTTTTACTTAATAGATAACTGAGCGTCCTAAATGTTGCAGTTTTGTGTATTTTCGCTGTTAAAACACATCCCCCCCCTTCCCATGGTATCTGAGGTAATGATGAATAATTATGGTTACATTAAGTTGCCACAGTGTTATTGCTTCATCTTAATTATGATGTAAAATATTGTGTGTCAATATACAAGAGAAATCAGTTTGTTTATTTATATATATATCTCAAAACTGTGTGCTTGGTACACATTTAATTTTAGTATAGTGTCTGTAGACCTACTTTTTTGATAAATAGATATCTTGACAAGCTATAAGTACTTGGCTCCGTATTTGACGTCAGGTGAATATAGGCTGAATAGTATATATAGTGCTTGTATGCGTAGGCACACAATAGGAAGACGAATGTCAGTTCCACTACTATGAATTAATGAGAACATGTTAAGCAAAACAAAATAGAGGAACTATAATGTAACTTTGCAGTCTTACGAAACCCCATTCTTCCTCGTTGACACTTTGTCCTTTTTCCTTTAGCCTACATCAATGGAGGTGGCATTCTGTAAAGATGTATTATTTTCTAATGGTCAGTGTACTTTTATAGATATATCCTCTCTATTTGCCACATTATTAAGATACATTTGGGGAAATACAATGGGCTGAATATCTAAATATTCTGCAGTTAAATTAAGTATTGTTAAAGCATATTGTCTACCTTTTTTCAGGGGTTTTCTCAGGGTGACGCATGCTTCTGTTTTAGTGGAAATGTTATTGAACAGAAAAGTTGGCTGTAGGGTTGGTTAGTCGTAGTGTACAGCATGTGTTTGTGTCTGTGGGCATATGTGCTAATGTGCACTACTCCCACTAGGTCATCCTGGTCCGAGTTTAGCGACAACTTGGCTGTTTGTATTCCCTCCATTCCTAAGATTAGCCACACACCATTATTAATAGCCTGTTAAATACCTGATCTTAGTGGTGGCCTTTCATAATTAGACTTCACCTGATCTTAAGATACCTATTCAATGCTAAAGGGCTAATTTAGATTATGGTCCCTATAATCCCCCAGCCTAAATCTGACTGATGGTGATGATATTGACACCGCTGTGTTTTGAGTGACTGAACGTTTTAGTTTTTGTGCATTATACATGTCTGTGTTGCACAAAACTCCATGGTATGTAATCTGGGCCTTCCAGTATGTGTGTATGTGTGTGTATGTGTGTCATTTGTGAATCAGCGCTGTATCGTCACCACTAGTTATGCAGGGGAAGTCAACGTTTCATGTTTTTAACCACATAAGAGCCTCCAGTCTACTTGAGCTACATCCGCTCTGCAGTTTGCCCTGACTGACAACAGCCAGTGTGCCTATACGAATATGAGGATGTTGAATATAAAAACACATTTTAAAAGGTTGCACTCAGATTAATATTAATTATGGTTTAGCTTGCGTGGAGTCAGCCTCAATAAAATTAACCTCAGTTTTATTTAAGGCTAAGTTTGTTTTGTTTTTCTTTGTTTTTGTCTTCTAAAGATGAACAGTAGAAACTTGCTAATCAACACATTTCGAATGATTTTCAGAGTTGCCAGACTCAACACATCCACTGCAATGAATTAGTGGCATAAAGACTTTTTCAAGATCTGAAACTTCAGTGCTTTTAAAACTCTTGCATCACTATACATTTGCTGAAATATCATCTTGTTCACTTGACATAACTTGTTTAGTGTAAGGTTAATATCTTTAGACTGTAAACAACATAACATAACAATGAAGAAATGCTACTGCTTAGTATGAATGAAGATTGTCTAAAAACTGTATATCTTTTCATTTTGTTTGGGAAATACCACTGTTATGTTGAGGACAGTCAAGATGGTAACGATGCTCTTCTCTTGTCATTACAGGTGAAGCTAAAAACCTGGGTCCAGTCTCGGGTCCAAATCGACAAAGGGATCTCTGTACCTTTTCCACTATAAGTCTGGATCAGGAGGAGGTATTTCGCACCAAGGTGTTCGACAAAAGCGTCAGGTAAGCAGGTCACCCCTGTAACATTTTAATGTTGATTCCTGTTGACAACTCTAACTTGTTACTATCTTATTTCCAGTTAAAGCTCTTATTGTATAGTTTGGTGTTGGTGAGGTTAAAATTACAGTACAAAGTTTAACTTTCAAACATTATGCTTATTTTTGGGTGGGTTTGTGCCTAATAGCAAAATAGTAGACACAACAGAAAGTATTACATTGCCTGTAATAATTAAGTGTAAACTTTAACTAATCAATATCAGGACAGCTCCATATAACCAGCCAAGTGTAGTAGTGTGAGTACATGTAGTATGAGTAGTATTTACTACACAGTAATAATTTATTTTGCTAGTCAGTTTAGTACTTCAGGTGAGGAAGATGAAAGACCTTCAGTGGAAAAGATTACAGTTGTGAGTTTTGGTGTCTGGGGTTTTATCATGTAAAGTCATTGCACACCTCATCTATAGCAAGTAATGTTGTCTACACAAGAAATCCAAACATCCCTCTGTTTATATGCGGGCTTAAGTTTCTGGATCAGTGTCTTTTTGCTCTCTGAAGTAAATATTTTAAGTTTGCAGGTTTTTTTTTTTTGTATGGTTGCTATATTTTCTACTTCATTTTTTTGCCACTCTAGAAGTAACTCGAGTAATATTTTGTACTACAACAACAAATTATTTAACTAAATAGATTAAGGCTGTGCTGCCTTTCTCTTAAAACTGTATACATTATACACTGAAAGCCTTTGGGTTAGTTTGTTGGACCTTGGACAGTATTCTTGTCATTATTTCTGACTCTTTGTTACAGATTAATTGACAGAATATTAGTGATGTACATTTACTTTACTTGTAAATGTATCTGTCAGTGCAGTGGTTGTTGAACTGCCATGATATGTCATCCCATTTAAGGAACAGCATTGATTGTACATATAGATGATTGATTTTTCAGCTGTGTTTATTATTATAAATTTCACTAATGTACACTGCATATTAGCCATGTATATACAGTTTATATGTCAGTATTTTGACTACATGCTTGATGAGTGCTTCTGAGCACAGTATTGAGTTTAGTGACTTTGATTTTCAATGGGGAATCTATTTTTCTGAATGTAAGACACAGCTCACTCAAAGGAAACCAAAGTAATTGTACAGCCTAAAGCCTTTTGGAGCATTGCTATCGGCTGCTATTAATCTCTGTATACTTTTCAGTTTGTTACAAGTTAAAATAATTTTGTTTGGTTTGTTGTAGGTCTATCGTGGGAGAAATGTCCAGTTTTAAATACAGTCATTTGATTACATCTTAGAAACTATCAATATGTGACTCAGAGCTGGATGTGTGTGTGTGGGTTACCAATTGAGCTGGTTTCTGTCTAGAAATGAGCTATTTTGCCAATGGCTGCATGTTCACAAGCGGTTCACAGAAAGGTGTAGGAGATGTGCATCAGGAAACCTTTTAGGTTTCTATCTACATCATTGCACATCTCACTGTAAACAAGGGCCTGCCTTCTCTAGATATTTCGCAACATTTTTTTCCTCTCTCCTGATTTCGGTGCGGTTCAAAAGGATTTTTTAGTCTCTGAGGAAGTGTGTCCTCCCACACTCTTTCTCTCTGTGTCACCCAACTACCTTTAGTCTCTGTTTAGCTGATCTTAATACTCACTCAAATTCTGTGGGGGGTTTTTTTGTTTGTTTTTGTAAATTTTTTTTAATGTGATGATGGTGCTTGATTCATGCCTGTTGTATGGGCTCCTATTTCTAATGGTTTAAAGGCTGTATGGAAGCTCTAATTGCAGCTAATCCCCTGGATAAAGCAGGCATGTTCAAACAGTTGCGGTCAAGTGGTTCTACCTACCTATCTACCTATTCTCACATTATTTAGAAGCTAGGATGATAACTAAAGGGAAGGTACAGTAGTATAGTGGGTGTATGTTCGAGTGTGTACCGAATGGGGAGGTTACAAGTGCATAATTCCATGTGATGTTAAGTAGGATGTGTGGGTGTACGCTGGATGTGTTGGCCAAACCTAGTGCGGAAGTGTCAGGCAAGATATTTCACCATCCAGGATGCAGAATTGTAGAGGGAAGAGCTTTAGGTTCAGGTTCTCTTGGTACTAGTAAAGAGTATTTCTACAGAATTGCCTCAAACTGAGAAAGTGGAACCATGAAGTGTAATTGATCAAGGCACATGACCTATAAACTGACGTGATATCTCTGATACATCTTTAGATTATCTTATACATTCATTTAAGGATTATTTTGTTCCCCTCTCCTCCCCCCAAATGAAGAAACATCAACATTTTGTGAACTTAACCTAAGATGTAAGAAAACCTTGAAACACAAGGATCGTAGTTTTACTCCCAACATATGAACTGTTAATCCGGCACAACTGTCTTAAGCAGCGTTCAGTCTGTTCGGGACAGGTGGTCCATCTGCAGCCAGCACGTACGTTGAGGCAGTGATTAACCTACAGTCGGCTATGTCACATCAAGCTGTCTGGCTCCTGGTCCTGGTCGTGAGGTAGTTATGTTGGCAGAAGTGAGTGGCACAGATGCTTGGGCTCTCTGTGTTTCTGCCAGCTCCTACAGGGCAGTCCATCCTGTGCTCGACAGAAGAGGTCTAAACCACTCTGCTGCAAGGTTAGGCTGTACAGTGTTGAGCACACATTTTAAAACGGTGACATGTTACCATCATATCACTCATTTTAATAAAAGTCAGTATAGGATAACACTGAAATATGTCACAGTCCTACCTCTCACCAGCATGCTGGGAGAGGCTTTGGTGGGTAAAGAGGGTGAATGGATGTACGGATGCATTTAACAGTTATTTTTTAAATTATTTATTTAATCTTTCTATACAGTGCCTGTTAGTCACCAAACTGTCTAAAATCCAAACACATTGAAGACCAAAAATTTAAAGCAAATCGTCCCAAATGAATAAAATATTGGGCATTTTCTACTTTAAAAATGACTGAAAGGATTAATCAATTATCAAAATAGATGCTGATGCTGATTAATGTAATTTTCTGTCAATCGACTAATCGCTGCAGCTTTAAATGGGTGTTCAATGCTGCAGACTCTTTTTTCCTTCATTCATTCTGTAAATCAGAACTGAAACAATCGCCCGATTAGTTGATTAACACATTAGAACTATTTTGACAATCGATTAATCCTTTCAGTCCTTTTTTCTAGTTCCTGCCCTTTCATTGTGATGATTCACTGCTGATTTAAAAAAAAAAAAAAAAATTTTCAGTCTTGCATCATTGTGAACTGAAAACTTTTGGGTTTTGCTCTGTTGGTCAGACAAAACAAGTAATTTTTTCCGCTGCTTTCTTTCTTTTTTGATCTGCCTCCTCCTTACCAGCAAGTTATAGAACTTAAATCTGTCCTTCCCAGCTATTTTTAAGATTTTACTCATTTCAGCCCCTTCTTCAGAGATTACTGTTACAGCATTTTTACACTGAAAAATTTGCATATTAAGGAAATGTCAAACAAACGTTGAGAGGAGAACTGATGGCTGACAGATTTTGTGGTGACAGATTTAAACCAACAAAACGAGAACATTCCCTACCACAGTGATGAGTCATGAGGGCACCCTGTGTCGTCCACCTTCTGCTCAGACACTTCATTTCCCAGTAAATTCACAACCCTGTGTTTATGATATTTGGGCACATATATGAGAACACTAGGTTTATCTGAGACTTTTATTTCTTTTCTTTTCTTTTCCGTATAATCTGGGCCCATAAAGTAACCTCTTATCAAAGCGATGAAATCATCTTTATCACTTAACAACAGTATATTTATAATGAATTTGATTTAGTGATCATCATGCTTGTACTATATAGAGTTATGTTAAGTGAACAATAAGCATGTAGTTGAGAAAACTGCAAAAACAACATGTAGTACATGAAGTGACAGTTGTTTGACAGTCTTTCCAGAAGTCAAGTACCAACTTGTGTGATGTGTTTTATAGGAAAAGGAAATATTTGTTCAAGCTGCACGTGTGTAAAAGGATGCAAGATGCTTTTGTTTCACATTAGCATAAAAACACTTGATCTAGTTATTGAAACAGGTTAATTTTGATTTAATAAAATACATTGTAAATAATTTTCAGACAGTAAGATTTTACTTAATATGGTGACTTTATTTTTAATTTGCAGTACAACATGTTTAAAAAAATAAGTTACTAACTACACTAGAATGAGTCTTTACTGTTGGATAACTCTAACGCGGCCCATGTCAAGAGTCAAGTGTCATCTCTTATAGATCATTGATTAATCTTATGTGTCATGGTTCAAATAAGGCAACCCAGGTTATAGCCGCTAATCAGGTTAGTTTATCACACCACCTCCTACACACATTCTCACACACTTCTTTTTTTTTTTTTTTTCTCCCAAAGCCGCAATCTTGTTTCACTTTAAACCTCTCCCTTTTATTTACAGCCCTTTCTATGGAGAAGACTTCTACTTTGAGATCCCTCGTCCCTTTCAGTGTTTATCCTTCTATGTTTACGCCAAGAGCATCTTCCAAAGGGACCTACCAGTTGGTAAGTCACAATAAGTACACTTGTACAAGTATATTTCCTTATCTCAGTAGAGGAGTTGTAGTTGCATGATTGTGCGTGTTTGTCTTTTCAGGCAAGGTATCTATCCGGAAGGATGACCTGTATAAATACAGTGGAAAGGAGCACTGGTTTAGTCTTCATCCAGTCGATCCTAACTCTGAAGTCCAGGTAATTTGAGTCACAAACAAACAAACAAAACAAATGTTTGGCACTTAAGTTATAGCATATCCCCTCCTGATTATAATGTAAAAACTTTGGGTTTGTCTTCCACATGCTTTGAAGCACGTTGACACTGAAGTTCTCGATAATGAGCGCCACTCACCTTTGGCTCGGCATGCACGCTTTGATAATGTGCAGCACCCCAACATAACAAGCAGGAAATTCACTTGCATGTCGTCTCAAATTTGCATACAGATAAGATAATTTCCATGTCAAAGTAAGGTTTAATAGTCTCTGTCCAGGCTGTCATGTTTGTACAGTGTGAAATCCAGAGACGGGCTCAACTCTGTTCACCGATTGGCTGCTGCTGCTGTCAGCCCCCTACTCAAAAACTGAATCCAAGTACCCTGAGCAGTCTGGCTGCAGGAAAATGAAAGACAAGACTCATGTTTGAAATGTCTTTCGCAGAGTCTCAATGTCATGACATGAAGGAAGTAAAATAATCCTGTGAGACTTCTTGACTTTCAAACAAGAATCGTATATCTACAAGATTACATTACATTGTAAGTGTTTCAAAAGTCTCTTGTGACGTATTCGTTACCAACCCACTCCTACCTTTTGTTGTTGTGACTGCATATATGATCGTTGGATACTGCCCAAATCCACGTAGACATTCTTTTATAATGCCAGTATGTCGACCTGCTCGAAAACCCAAGAGCAAATCTTCTGATGAAGTCAATACTCTGTGGGGATTACAAGGCACATAACTGATTTCATTGAATTCTCTTAACTTTTTGATAGATGTCGTTAAATGAATTGCACTTCTAAACCAGATCAGTTGTTGCTGGCTTATTTTAGCCAGTTAGCTTGCTGCTGCAACAGTGTCTACTGATTATAATACTATACAGTAGCTATAGTCTGTATTTATGAGATGTTTTTGCCCATTCCAGTTTTTATTACATATACCGGTAGTGTACATATGTGGGAAGTTTTGTTTCAAATGGTTTGTTTGTGTTGGGTAAAACTACACCACACTACCACTTCTATGCTGTGTAGCAAACTGGTTGACTCTAGCTGCCATTAGCCCACGCCACACTATTCTGGGTATATGCCGCTGCACTGATTCACTCACAAGTAGACACTTTCAACTGCAAAGTTACATCAGTGAGTGATGGAGGTGTTATTGCAATACCTCTCGGTTTGTAGTCAAACAGCAGCTGAGTTTGTGGTGTACCCTGTGAGCTGTGTTGGCTCATATCCTTGTGAATCTGCTCTGTTAATAAAGACATTTACGGCGGTAGAAGACGAACGACAAGTAACATTTCAATGGTATCTGTAAAATGAATGTTGATGATATTGGCTCATTTTGTTAGCGTTGTATATCTTGCATCATAAAGAACCACTCACCATTTCAGCCAAGTGCTAAATTGCAGACACAGAGTTGCAAGTGTGTGGGCGTTTTATTTAGCTCTCTCATTCTCTCTGATACTTCTGAATGCAAGACCGGCAGTCCTCACCACATCCGACCCAGTGAAGATAGTTTTGAATGATGACAAAATTCACAGCACCTGTGAATGGTTAATGGTATCTTCATTAACCTAAAATGACACAAGTAGAACCAGAGAATAACAAGAAGCAATTTGAAATATGTCAGTGAGAGAAATGAGTAACTTTGTTTTATATTAAAAAAAAAAAGCAATAAAAGTATTTGTGCATGTCTGTAGTAAAATGAATTGAAAAATGTGGACTGAATATTACATAATACTACTTACACTTCTATCTTATTTTACCTTTTGAAACTAATTGAAGTAGTAGAAGAACTTGAAGTAAAGATTAATTTACCATCATTGACTTGAAAGAACAACCCGTGTTACTGTAAACCGGGATTTCATGAGAAACTTTTACTCAAGACCTAATGTAAGACAGATATCATGACATGAGTCATTTGTAATTTTCACTTCTCACCCCTCACTCTCCTCTCCTCGTGTTTACCAGGGCAAGGTTCACCTGGAGATGAAACTGAATGAAGTGATCTCAGAGAACGGCTCAGTAGGTCAACACTTACTAGTCCGGTAAGTACCTCACTGTCTCCAGTCAAGTAAGTTCTTATCCAGGTGGTCGTTGTACAAGTTTGAATATATATAATGAAAGCACAATTAAAGGAATGGAACAAGACACCATTTAAAAGCTTTTAAATCACTCCCAAAGTAAAGTAAATCTGTATTTACAACAGCAACTCTAGTTTACTGACAGGGGTGACACAAATATGTTCCCCTTGTCTTCTGGGCAACAGTGACTGCAGTAGAGCCAAAACAATTGGACAGAAAATTAGTTTCACAGAAAGCTAATCTGCATCTACATGAGGATTAATCATTGTCCTTGTTTTACCCTGCAGTAGACTAAATATCATTGGGTTTTGGGCAGTTGGTTAGACAATAAAAGCTATATGAACACATCACCTTGGACTTTGGGCTACTGCAGCAAATCAAATTATTTTTCAGCTATATACATTTTTTTCAGTGATTATAGACATGACTTTTAATGCCTAGAGTTAAAATAGTACCAGAAACGGACAAAATGCTGTATATGTGCTTTAATTAATGTGTTCATATATCTCATTTTCAATAGATATACAGTGGTAATTATTGAGTCACCAATCTTTGCACTTAGTGGGTTATTTTAATGTTTGCATCGGTCACATTACTTGGAAAAGTTGCCACAAATGCAAGCTGTTATCGGATAATGATGGTCTGTTTAGCAGAAAACACTCATTGAAGGTTTAGGTCAAGTATGTACAGAACATGTACATGTGTGCATGTTTACGTATGTTGTTTTGCAGCCCCCATTCATAGTTGTAGAGCAGGGTAACGCGCAGGAAGTGATGGCATCTGAGCAGGAAGCCTGCACTTCACACACTGCAAGCGCTGTGGTTTTCTGCTGCCGTCATTCGCTGTGTCACTCAGTTTGTTTTCTTAAACTGTAACCTGCTCTCTGTCAGCTCTCCTCATGCTTTATGTACATAGATGATGATGATCATCAGCTGCGACCAGACACCAAATTTAGAATCATAGGTTTTAAGCTTATTATCATTTACGCACGTTCTGTGTCTACGTGCATGCTATCCTGTTGCAGCGTGATTGCAGCAGAGATGATCGGAGCAGAGCGAGGTGGGGCTGAGTAAGAAATAGATGCAAAGGAGACTATAGGGAATATCGTCATGACACCCAGGAAGATTATACACAAACATCCTGACATTTTCTCTGCATGTCTTCTCCCTCTGGCCTCACTTAGTGAAGAGCTGCATTCATTCCTATTCTCTGGTGACTCCCGCTTAGCAGCCACATCCTGTTTAGGGTGCCCACAGTGTGTGTTTGTTGTTACCTAAAACACCTGTGAAAAAAGCAATGGTCCCTGTGTGACACGAGCTTAACATAAGGGCAAAGCAGTACCTCTAAATGACGACTGTAACACTGCAACTATCAATGCATAGTGTTTTTTATTAATGACTTTACACTTCACCATTGTTAAAATAATGTGTGGTATTGTGGTATATCCATGGGTTTTGTTTTGGGTAAAAAGTAATTAATGTACTATATGAGTAGTATTTCCTTTTTTTTAAAACACATTTGTGTAAGAATATTTATGAAAGATAAAAATGTTGATGTAGTGGAACAGGATTTTTACTTTTTTCTTTTACTTTTTACTTTCGA
The DNA here is from genome assembly GCA_036937835.1 of Pampus argenteus. NCBI lineage: Eukaryota > Metazoa > Chordata > Actinopteri > Scombriformes > Stromateidae > Pampus > Pampus argenteus. The sequence goes on from CM072868.1 coordinate 10,682,206, forward strand.
CCTTTTGAATTCATTAATTTTTTTTAAAAACTTTGTTGTAGTCAATGTCCACATTTATCAGTCAAGCAGATTTTTTGATCTGTGGTGTTCAGCCATGTACGCTCATAAAATAAAATAAAAAAGATCTCTTAGACAAGTTTTTTTGACTTTCAATTGTTCTGTGGTGACACATGTATAATACCTGAGGGGAACAATTAGACATAAAACTTGTTTTTCTGGTTTAAATGTCTGCATTTATGTCTGTGTTTCTACATTTGTGGTTTCTTAAAACCCCTATTATAATAAATGGTAAACTCCAAAATTACCACAAAAAGATTTGATAATAGTTTCCTGTTTTTTTGTAACCTCCTTGTTTTTACACAGTGTAGTTATCATGCAGAACCTAGAGGGTTAAATTCAAATACTTGTCAATTGAGGCGTCTGCTGAAGGAAGCTAATCTCTCCCAAGGTTTAGGTCCCCTCATAACTGCTTGAAATAATGAAAATTATGTTCCAAGATGATCAGATGCACAATATCATGTAGAGTGCAAATGAAATATATTTTAGACTAGTACTACAACTGATAATATTATCAGTAGTATCTCTAAAATTACAGTCATTACATTTCATTAATAGATGTCCCTGCATATTTCTTTGACACCTGTAGGATAATAGAGTGCCAGGGACTGCCTATGATCAGTGGGCAGAACTGTGACCCGTATGCCACCGTGTCACTTGATGGACCTGCCAGGTAACTGAATGACACACACGCAAACACACACACACGCACACACACATTTCTTTAAACAAATGAATAGATAATTGATATCATGTAATTTTTGTTTTTCAGACTCAGATAAACTAAAATAAAAATCAACTAAAATGTTTCCCTGGCAATATTTAGTGAATGTTAAATGCATCATAAGATGTTATTCTGTATCTCAAAGCTGCTGTCAGTCGAGTCTAATATCAAGTGTGTTTTTTTTTTTTATTGTGATTTAAATGATTCTATACTGCAGGGCTGGCTGTCCAAAACTCCTCAGACAGGTTATCCTAACTTATTAAGGTTCTGACTATAAATGTCAGCTCACCTTTTACAGCTAGTAAGATTAAATTTGAGGCTCTTCCATTGCATACTGGCATGTCATATAGGGTCATGAGCTCAACAAAGTAACCAGGGACAAGACAATGCGGTGCAGTCAATATAAACAAAAAAAAATTAAATCAGCTAAAAGCAGTGTGAGTTTGATCTATTTTCCACCAACCGTAGTTGATGGGAAGGGAAATGCGGCTACGGCAGAAATGCATAAAAATTGCACTTTACTAACTTTTTATACATCTACATTTTATAGATTTTCTCAGTGCAGATCTTATATAATATTACTGTAATCTTGGTACAAAGAACAAAAAACTGAATTTCAAAAGCAACAAATATGATAAACTATCATGTGAATTGTCATTTAAGGAACTCTTGACATTTTGAACATCTTTCCTGAAACTCATCATAAAAGTTTCTGTATCTTCCTCCTCAGATCTGATCAAAAAAAAACAAAGGTAAAGAAGAAAACCAGCAACCCTCACTTTGAAGAGACTTTCTTCTTTGAGGTAAATCTTGCTACAACACATTTTGCTGTCAAACCACATCATAGGTTTGCAAAACACTGTTTGTTTAATTAAGCGTAATATAAACCAGAGAAGCCTTGAAATGGTTGACATGTCTGTCCTCAGGTCACACGGTCCAGCAGCTACTCTAAAAAGTCTCATTTCCAAGTGGAGGAGGAGGACATTGAAAAACTTGAGATCAAGTAAGTTTTTATTTCCTCTCATTGTTTCCATGACTCTTTTTGTGTCCCTCTCTCCCTCTCATCCCCCCTCTTTGGTCTTGACAGAAGAAAATAATTTCTTAACAACTTGAGGACAAAAAAGTGAATCTGGTATGTTCTGACTACTGATAGAGAGCCTTGTTTCTGGTTAAGGATATGTGGGGCTCCCATCACAGTGGACTCATAGCTCACTGGGTAAGACTAGACAGACTGAAAGGTAAACACTCATGCATGGTTTTGAGGTTTGGATTTGAGGTGATGTTATTGCACGGGTGTTGTATTGCCTTTAATGCAACCTACAGGTAAGAACAATGAGAAGTGCATATTTTTAATATTGGTTGATGCGTTTGTGCTGAACACACACACAGCAACAAAAGCTTTGTGTTACCTGATGTATATGTAATTTGATGATATTCTAACGCCATATGTTCATGCATAAAAGTCTCAGTTTGCATCTTCTATCTTTGCAGAGTAGATCTGTGGAACAATGAGAATCTGGCTCAGGATGTGTTTCTTGGGGAGACGCGGGTGCCTGTCAAGATCCTGCGAAATGATCACATTCACGAGGCCTGGTGAGAACTAGACAGGAGAAAATGACTTTACATTTTAAAGGATAAGGACGGCTTTATACTTTCCCTCTATAAGTCCCTACTATTGTCTGCTTCTCATTTCCAAGCCTGAAGACGTAAAAGCTTTAAAAACAGGTTGCAAATATGTACAGTGTTCTCCATACTCCAAACTGCCACACTCATTTCATGCAGCCACATGCAGATCTTTTCACACACATAGACCGGTTGTTTTGCCTTAAAGGCTTTCAAAAAAACTGCCATGACTATAAATGAATAGACTCATTTTAGATGCTCAGGAAAGATAATAGGAGACTTAGACGTATTTTAGTTCAGAGTTAGTCTCTTTGCTAGAGGTTATTGGACTGTGAAACATGAGATATGAAGTCCAGGACTTTCCCTGACAAAACACTCTGATGTGTTTTGCTTCTTAAAAATGTATTAGATTGTTGGCAATAAATGAAACCAAGCCACAGACTGTCATTGTGGTGTACTGGCTTCGACACCTTCCTCTTAACTAGATCAAATCTTTACATTTAGGTGCTTTGTCTTTCTGTCCTATATATCCATTAGAAGAACTTGTACTTCTAAGTTTTCTGTAACTTTTTTACAAAATGATTTGAAAATCTTCCTAGATTTCTCAGTATTCTGCTTCTTTTTTTTTTTTTTTTCCCCATCGTGTGCGTGTTTCCTAGCTTTGCGTCAGTGTAGGTGATATGGGATTATGCCAGATAGCAATCTGTTAGTACATGAGGGCTGCGAGTTGAGTGCGTGGGTGGTTTTTTGCATGGTGGCAGTACCTCATGTCCTATGTTTAAGCTGGAAGTAGTCCATGCTGCTGCATGAAAACCATTGAGCTTCATAAAGACAGAGCAGCTGATCTGTTGACTTATCACAGAAGCAACTCTGTGTGCCACAATTACAGATCAAGCAGTTTAAGGAAAAAACTTCAGTGCATAGCTGCAGGTTTAGAAACACTGCAGTTTAACTCTGTGCTTAATCATTTTGTCTTTTGCTCCACCTGTTGGCTTTTAGGAAGATATGCATGCAGCAGAAATATGAGCAATATTCTCTTTTGCAAAGTTAACTATTTAACACATGCTTTAAGTTGAAGAGGAAGTTACTCTTTCCACCAGAATTGTTAAACAACTGGAAAAATAAGGAGCAGATGGCAAAGAGTGTTGTCTGATTTATACAGTATAGACAGGAAGGCATTAGCTGTTTTTAGTAGCACTTAGAAACCCCCTTTACGAGGAGTGTGAGCTGCTTTCAGAGCAGCAGTAGCTACAGTTACAGTTACAGTTTAAATCCTCCGTAAGAAATGTTTTACTGCATTTTTAATAGTCAGATATTTTGCCACAGCCGATTTTTTTTTTGTTGGTTTTTTTGTATCAGCTTACAAATAGTCATTATGCTTGGCGAATAAAACATGTAAAACCTTGTTCTGGATGAGCCTCAAATGCATACCACAATTGTTTGTGTTAGACCATCGATACAAGCCACTGTGTTTACATAAAGTCACATATTGTTGTCTATACTGCAGTATTGCTGCCTCCATAAGATGTTTTTTTTTGTAAGGTAGTTGTTTGCACATCCTTTTCCTGTATTCATGCCAGGTACAGGATATCGGCCTCCCGAGGGCACATTTTAGCCTGTTGGACGTTCTCTCTTTTTTTTTTTCTTCAGCTCTTTTTAGCTGATAATAATTGGTACAGTTGGTTTCTGATGTGCTGTGCTGCTAGTTTAAGGTCAGCAGGAGAAACTATCAGCTTCTATTTCCCTTAATGTAATGTACTTAAAATTATTTATTTTGCCTATAATTCTATATGAAGTATGTTGTGGTATTTATTGCTCTATTGTGATTAGTGTTGATAGTGGTGCAGACAGCACATATACTGTTGAGCCTTCTGAAGATGTAATTCAACACATTTGACAGCAAGTAGCTGGGATATGACACATTATTTATTTGTTAATTGCATAAATTAATACACCGTTTCCTCAAAACAGAGAAGCTTGGTCTCCCAAAATCATAAAAAATGTCTCCCTGTGGTCTAATAGGTATCTCCTACAACCTAAAGGGAATGGCAGCAAGTCCAAGTCTGATGACTTAGGATCTTTGCGTTTGAAGCTGACCTACATAGAAGACACAGTGCTGCCATCTACCTGCTACACACCACTCTGCAACCTGCTGCTCAAATCTCCAGATGTGAAGGTAAGACGATTGCTAGAATTACAGTAGATCCTCATTTAAAAAGAAATGTTCACAGACATGCAGAATCTATATCAGCGTGCACTGAAGCCATTCACAGTGCTCTCTATAGATGATAATAATGTTAATGCAGCTTTCATTTATGCGAACCAAACACACCTCAAATTCATTAGTTACATGTTATATGTATCCTTCTCTCCTCAGTACAGTCAGTCTGTGTTATTTCCCTTTTTCATCCACTCACCTCCCGCCCTTTCCCTTTTCGCCACCATCAGCCCATCTCAGCGTCAGCAGCACACATCTTGGGGGACATCTGCAGAGAGCGATACGAAGCCGTTCTGCCTACCGCTCGACTGCTGCTGCACCACAATCGCTTTGTGCCTTTTGTCTCTGCTGTGGCAGCGCTAGAGCTAGACAACACTCAGTGAGTACTCGCACATACACTGCAGGTACAGAGTGGTGTGCAGGTAGATATCTAAAAGTCAAATGTGTTGCTTCTCAGAACTTTAAAGTTATGTTTTGTTTTGTTTTTTACAGTGTGTTATTTTTGTAGATCCTTCATTCAGTCATTGGTTATGATAACACAACACCCAAAGTAAAATTCAAACCAGAAAACAATAACAGGAGAAATTTGAATAGCATACTTCAGTTTTTGTCCTCACCAAAACTGAACTGTCCTTTGAATGGTGTCTTATTTAATCCAAACCAAACTTACTTGAAATGTAGGGAGACTCAACTTGGTGAAATATTGCTGTGTCCATACAGGGAGGCTAACACTATATTCCGTGGAAACTCGCTGGCAACGCGCTGCATTGATGACATGATGAAGATCGTGGGAAAGAACTACCTGGCGGTTACCCTGAAGCCTGTAATAGACGAGGTATGAGCAACAAGTAAACATGCATACACATACATTTCCCGTATAGGTGCCAGAATTTGCACGAATCACTGAGGCCAATATGGAAAACTTGAATAGCCATCTTTCTTTGCAAACCAACACATATTTAAAATTTCCTCCCATTGCTTGTGTTGTAATGTTTTAAGCAACAGTGTCTTCCTCTTTTTATTACTGTATATGTGTGAATTTATATTATTGTTTGTTACATGACCTTTTTTAAAAACTAATTTGAGTTTCTTGACTTGTGAAGGACAAAAAAAGCAACAATGGCATCATGCTGTTGTCCTCCAGATAAATCTACAATACACAAGAACACACGTTCAATATTTGTGGCTCTAATGGTTTACTTTCTTTCTAATCTGTTATAGATTTGTGACTCCACCAAAACATGTGAGATTGACCCCGTTAAACTAAAGGAAGGGGACAACGTGGAGGTCAACAAGGTAAATGCTTGCAGACTCTGATGGCCTTTACCTTTTTGTTTGTTTTCTTCTGTATCATATGTGTGTGTGTTTTTGTTCCCTCTGTAGGAGAATCTTCAGGTTTATGTGCAGAAAGTCTTCTCCTCCATCACCCAGTCCAGTGCCAGCTGTCCCCCACTCATGTGTGATGTCTTCAGGTCACTGAGACACTTGGCCTGCAAACGCTTCCCAGGTACACGCTTGAGCTCGTATAAGAGGCTGCTGTGGCATCTTTGTGTCTACTGTATGTGCATATTTTAAAATGAGGAAATCAGGTCACTTTTAGATCACACAGGTTAAATTTCCAAGCTTTTAAAGTGTGTAGATATGTGTCCACCTGCATGTAGAGCCAAATCTAATATCTTTACTGGCTATACACATTCATAATATATTGATGATAGTTTAAAAGTCATCAATGTTTGCTTATTGATCTCTGCAGCTTGTTTTGGAAAGCCAGAATCTGTTCTCACATGTTCTTTCTCTTCACAGCTGACCCTCATGTTCAGTACTCAGCTGTCAGCAGCTTTGTGTTCCTGCGGTTCTTTGCTGTTGCTGTTCTTTCTCCACATACCTTTCAGCTGCGTTCCCATCACCCTGTAAGCGTGTGGCACCACCACCTCAGCTGACCATTTAATGAATACACACTGAATTCACACATTGTTGTGAATTTGGCTTTTTTTTTTTTTTTTCATTCTAGGATCCTGAAATTTCCCGCACACTCACACTCATCTCAAAAACCATCCAGACTCTGGGCAGCTGGGGTAGTTTGTCAAAAAAACTGGTAAGAACAGTAGTTTTGTATCAATGAGAAATTCAGACTCTAGCCTGTTAAAACCGGGTCCTTTACTTAGTCTGGCCTAAGAGCACTGAATAGTGTTAGATCTACTGAAGTATATGTGCAGTTGTCAGAAAACATTGAGTGCGACTCTCTAAAATACAGCCATCTTTTTATCTGTCACATGTTGATTTGAAGCCTTCATTTTCTCTCCGTTCAGTCTAGTTTCAAAGAAACCTACATGTATGACTTCTTCAAATCATTCCAAGAAGATAAGTGTATTGAAAAAGTTAAAAAGGTATTTTTCTCAAATATCTATATATTATTAATGTTACTTCATCTGTTTTTTTTCCCCTCATTTCTAATTGTTAGCATTGATATCGTTTGTTCTCCTCTGTTTGCAGTTTCTTGATGAGATATCCTCTAACGTCTCCAAAGGGTCCAGCGGGTTGGAGGACGCCGTGGTTCTCAAGGAAGGGTGAGTGTCCGTTATGAACAAAGCCAGAATCCATAGGAAAAGAAAAATAAAGTTAACAGTAACGTTGTTGTGTGGAGCTGGCTTTGCTACTCTCTGAGCTCCTACCATTTCCACACTGAACTTCAACCCACACATTAGAACAAAACACACCATGCAACCATGTGCAGTTATTGCTCTGGTGAGTTTGCAGTTTGCTGACACCACAGCTAGAGGAAGTTGAAATTGTGACGTTTGCTCAATGGGAAGCTTCAAATGTGAAGCAGCAGACTGAAGTGTTATGTTTGCGTTTACAGATATTTAACTAGAATCCATCCAGAGTATATGGGAAAACAGAGTTTATTATCTGTAGTATTATATTTGAGGAAAAACTGGATGGCCAGCATTTGGAGCTTATTTTTCTCTCATTAAAGTCATTCATTGTTACATAATATGAAAAATAACTTATGCAGCCTTGACAGTTGCTTTGAGCTTTATTACCCATCAGAGTAAACATGAAACATTGAAGGTGTACTGCAGCGATTTCACTTATACAAAGTTTAGTGACACACACACAAAAAAGACCAGACATCAAAATAACATGAACGTATAATATATTTTATTGCAGTGTAATAAATTAAAAACAGGACAAAACTAAAACAAAGTGCTTAAAATGATAAATGTTACGATGTGTCGCTTTTGAATCCTGTTGTTTGTGTATCACCCCTTTTTCTTTTTTTTTCTTTTTTTTTAATAGGGAAGTGCAGAAACGTGGCCAAGGCAGAAAACGCCTCGGCAAGAAAAACTTTAAGAAGAGATGGCTCCGAGTGACCAACAGAGAGCTCTCCTACCACAAACATAAAGGTGGGACCACCCTCTATCATCTCATACCAAAAATATTACTTGTAGTATTTAATTTAATTTCAAACCTTTACTTAAACTCAAAGAACCATTGATGTTGCCCTCAACGGTTAAAGATAAATAGGACAAAACACAGAAGAGAATAAAGAAAATGTTGTTTTAAACTATATATAGGTTAGTAAAAAGACTATTGATTTTCTATATAATGTGTATATATAATATAGTCAACTGAATGCATTTCTGTCACAGTATCATTCTTGATAAAACCACAAGATGGTACCAAATGCAGTCTTTTTGAATCTTACTCCTGTTTATTTAGATGAGAGAAATGAAATGTTTTTAATTGAATCATAGCATCTGTCATGGGAAGGATCTAATTGTTTAACACAAACAAAAAGCCTAGTAAAGTATAGGTTTCTAAAACTCCAGACTGTCACTTTATTCTCAACAAACTTTACAGAACTGATTCTTCTTTTCAGGGAAAGAGGCCCTTTGCATCATCAATGTCAAAAATATCCAGGCAGTGGAAAAACTGGATGAAAGTGCCTTTAACCGCAAAAATGTAAGCCAGTTCCGAAATGTCGCCACTTCTGAAAGGGTGGCCCCCTTGTAATGGGGGGCCAAATTCACCAGTTCCTCAAGATAACTTAAATTATGTATTGGTTGTCTCATGATCATTTGTTGATACTGTGCAAATGAAATCAAATGAAAGTGAGTACTAATTTTGACATCAGCAGACCCATAAGTTGTTTGTAACTCCTCCTCTATACCTGGAAAATATTGATTACTTGCAGTTTGGACCTTTTTTTCTCTGTTTTTTTTTTAAGGCATGAAGACAGAAAATGACACAATTTGACCAAAATCTCTAAAAGAGTGTTATGTGTGTGTCTGTCTGTCAGATGTTTCAGGTGATCCACTCTGAGAAGCCGTTGTATGTGCAAGCAGGAAACTGTGTAGAAGCCTCTGAGTGGCTGGAGGTCCTGGGCCAGGTCACCCGCTGCAACGAGGAACGTCTCGCCACTTTCCACCCATCGAATTACACCAGCGGAGCGTGGCAGTGCTGCAAAAACCAGAGTAACAATGCAGCAGGCTGTAAGACCTGTACAATGTGAGTCTTTCCACTCATCACCATCATCATCCTCATCATCATCACCACCTGGACAAGAAATTCGCAATCTATACAGTATTTAATATTCTTGGCGTTGTTTTGTAGGACATGTTGCAGATCACAATAAATAATGTTCATAAAGTTGCTCACTGCTGTTTTGAAAGTCTGCCACAGGTGGAAAATTTGACCAACTGTGTTAATTTCATTATTACTTTACAAAATTAGAGCTGTGCCAGAGCAGACTTCAGAAGACACGAGGAACAGCACAGGCCAAATGGTAAACTGTGTGAAGCAACAAATATAAAACGGCTCATAACACAGAACATACGTTGGCTGTTTTACACACAACGCTCTTTATCTGCTGCTGATGTGTGGACTGGTGCGCATGCTAACTAAAGGGCAACCTTCTTACATTAAAGTAGTCTATCTATAAAAATATTTAAAATTGTCAGATTAATGTCATATGCTACCTTATGCCTTTAGTGTGTTGTTTTTTTAGGATCCTTTTAACTTATATAAAGCCTCTTTAAGTACCTTGAGAAGGGCTTTACGAAAAATAAAATATATTATTATTCGATAAATGGTCCTTTTTCTACTCTAGGAATGAATCATTTTACACACTTTTACAAGCATATGTTTTTGATAACTGTTTGAGTGCAGTTATGTATTAAAGTACAAGATGCAATAGAAAATGCTGAGTAGACTCACTATGTTGGAGACGAGTGTTTCTGATGTTTCGAATTAAGTTTAGTTCCCAGGACTGTTTGATCAAATAAAAAATAAATGTATTATTTTTGTAGCTCTTTGACTGCTAGTCAGTCCCTACCTCACACACTTTTGTTCTCTCCTGTTTCAGCACCATGCTGGCCAACCTGCAGCTGGACATAGACTGCGATCGGGAAACTGAGAGAATATTTTCCCTCCTCTCTTCAAACGATACCAAGCTCCAGAACATGGAGGGTGAGTGTCTCCTCGTGAAAGTGTTGGATCTATTAGTTAGAAAGAGAGAGCAGGATTTGATGATTACACCTGTGTCAAATGTCAAAACCTTTCCCAAACCACTTTATATGGTTATTATAAGCCGTAACGTCTATGAGATGCATCAACATATCTGTGTTCAGACTCGAAGTGATATGTTTCATTGTTTTGGCTCTACTCCAGCATGATGGATTAGCAGTTAAAACAATGACTGTGAGACTGAAGTGCTGACTTTCAGTTTTATCAAATAATGTTGGGCCTCTTAGCCCTTTTTTATGTGGGGTTTTAATAAGACAGTGCAGCAGAAAATGCATTGTTCTTGACTTGCAACATCAGTCACATGACCTCAATCATAATGACTGATGTTTGTCCTTAGATGCATGTGCCAGTTTGGCAGTGTACCAAGGCCCTCAGCAAGGGCAGGATGATTACTCCAAGTTCACTATTCAGGAACCCAAAGAGACCTTTCAGACACTCAAACAGCTCCGAAACATCATGGAGGAGCTTCAGAGGCAGCACAACATCAGGAGCGACACCACAGCGCAGTACGGCAGCCTGTAAGTCTGGACTCACACACTCACAAACGGTTGCAGCTGCACCTACATGCAGACAGAAAACTCACTCACCTTTTCTTTATCGTTTCCATTTCAGGGACAACCCGATCGTGGGAAAAACATCCTAACCAGGGCGGGCAGGTGTGGCCTGAGACAGCCATGCCAGCAGGTGGCAGCACCACCACAAAGAGCACCACAGTGACACACCGGTGGGCGTCCCAGAGAAGCCCCGGGTGTCGTCCCAGCGAGGACTCCCACTGTGTGTCCAGGAGAAGAACGAGCGATGCACCCTGACCTCCAGACATCATGAGTCCACTACAGCAGTGACAGCCTGAAAACAGGAAGTCTAACAAACTCAGTCCTCAAATCGAGCGAGCCCTTGGGCGCTGTCGCCACCTCCTCCCCTCCTCTGCCTTTTAGGTCCCTTCTAACGAGACTCCTTCCTCGTCTTAATTCATGTTCTCTTTTACAGTTGTGTGAAAAAGGCATCATTAGTTGGTGTGTGAATAGGCTGCTAATTTTTTTTTATTCACCCAGTTTTATATCAACAGCTGTGATGATGCTCTCACAATCGTTGTTTGTTTGTTTTTAAGGATTTGCTCTGACATCTGTCCTAAGAGTTGAATGATAATCATCTTTCTGGAGGACTGTCCTCTAATCGTGCCCGCGTACACTATATACACTCTTTCTCTACTCTTTTAGTGTCCTTCCTCTTCTGAACAAATGTGTATATATTTTCAGAGTTGAGTAGATAAAAACCGATCTGCCTTATTTTGATGGATGTTTCTTTCACATTAAATGCTGAGGGAATAAATGCAGAAGCACTTTAAATATTTGGAGCACTCCAAATGAAAGAATTGATTAGATACTTGGTATCAGCTTTCCCCATTTTTGATCAGTTGCATGATCTCCGGTACATTTGTGTTTCATTCCTGTACAATAACATTTATATAGCTTGTAGATTTTAAAATATTTTTCTTGACCAAAGACAATTTCATAGGTTTGACTTGAAAAAAAAAATAATTAATGTATTTTGAATACAAATGTTTTAAAAATGGAGACAAATTATGTATATGGTTTGTGTGTACGTTTTTTTGCTAACATATCCTTTACTTTTTAGTGACTTAAGGCAAGCATGCATTTTTTTTTTTTAGTTATGAATCCTGATAGCACATGATTGTGGTGTAGAGTTGTATTTCCCTGTGATTGTGAATCGTATAGGTACGGTGTACATCAGGTCTGTGCTGTCACGTTGAGAGCAGAAGTGTGGCAACATATCTGTAGTGGCTTATGTTAGAAACAATGGAGAAAATGACTATCTTTACCCCCGTCACCCCTAAAACAGTCCTGACAATCGCAGCAACCCACATACACATTATGCCCTTTTTTTTAATGAGCAACACGCCACAGCTTCAGCTGTCGTTCTTTACAGTTTTAGAGAATTAGTTTGAAATGTGGCTAAATGCAAAATATTATTAGCTTTTTCACAGTTGTTCGGTGATGAATCGATTGGTCATATATTAATTACAAATGCATATTTAAAATTGTCGGAGCCCAATGTGATGTTTTTTAAAATTAAATTTTTCTGTCAGTCAACACATTGATTTATCAACAAATCATTTTTGTGCTGGACAGAACTAATGAACAATCTTTTAATCCTGTTTTTTTTTGTTTTGTTGTTTTGTTTTCTATCATCTGCCCATCTGAACAATGAAGTGTTGAAAAGATACAAAAGAAACTTGAATTTATATTCGCAACAAAAGTTGAACATTGAATGCTGATAATACAGGGTTAACAGTGTATTTTTAATTTTTGTTTTTGCTCGTGGAAAATACTTGTTTTGTCTTTGGTCCGTCATATATTTCTAACATGCATGTCTTGTATATTTAACAATATATTTTTCTAGGAAAATGTTTTTTGTATCTTTTGTTTGTTTGTTTGTTTTAAACACTGATTTAATGTGTTGCTATACTGGTACGATACCTTGTTCTTGTCTTCAGCGCTTCTTCGAGGCTGGTCTCTTTTTGTTAATGTCCCCAAGCGATACCTTCACTGACTGTACGTGGTTGTAGTTGCTGCCAAATCTCCACTTGTTGACAGCTTATGCAGTGTTACTGAAGTGAATGTTGTCTGTAAATTCCCACTGAGCTGCGGCTGGCACTGACTATGTTCACATGCAGGCTGTAAGTGAATGAACTGCCTGATCGGAGCCAAAATAAAACTGTAAAATGGTTGATTTTTTTTTTTTTTTTTTAATTAATTTATTTTTAAGTTTGATCATTGGATTAAATTTGTCTGTGTTTGTGAAAGTTTTCAGTTGAATTGGGTTCAACTAGATTACTCTGGACCAAATTCCAACAATAATACTTTAGATCTGAATCTAAACTATTTATAAAAGATAATAATAATAATAATTATTATTATTATATAAATGAGCTTGCATGTCAACTTCATTGCTAGTTTTAAAAAAAGGGCCAGTACTCTCGTGGTTGATGTCTTCTGGTAACATGCTCGTTTGTATATGAAGATGTTTTTATTTTCATTCACTTGGTCAATGAATTATAACTGTATCTGCTCTTGATAAGGGAAGTTATTTGTATTTTTTTCCATGTTGGCACATTTTCCTCCAGTAAGACCAGTTCTTGTTGGGATGTGGATGAGATGCATTAGGACACACTGGTAGTAAAGCATAAAGAGAGTCACATGTCATGGACTGTAGCCAAACTCATATTATTAACAGAGGAGAAGCGTGCAAGAACAAAAATTGACTTCAAGTTCTGTAGCCCTGGTTTTCTCCAATTTCTTACAGGGATAAAATCCTAAATTTTTTTCTCCTGCCGTTGTCATGTTCAATTTCCATCTGTGTTCTGTAAGTCAGTTTGAAGCCTTTTATAGAGCGTTTTATTCTGAAATCTAAAAGCTTGTACAGTCAGTAGTTGCAGAAAGCAGAGGACATCCTCACATCTCATTTCTTCTTAATGTCTCCATAAAATCTGTTCTTTTTATACACAAACGTTATATTTTCCATACATGGTCTTTTTTTTTTTTTCTTTTTTTTTGTGCGTGTCCATTTGAAACAATTTACAATAAACACTTTGCCAATGCTTCTCCTAGTTGTGTAATATTTTGTCTTTAACTGAAAAGACAAAGCGTTAACTGGAGGACTGGGCTGCAGTAGTTGAAACCTGCTGGTGAGGATTTAGTGTGATGGATTCAGGGCTGGAAACTGGATTATCTCTAAATAATGAAGTACAGCTGATCATATGGTTAATCAAGGTCGTTTGAATCAAAAACCACTTTTATCCTTAACAACAGAATATCTTTGTAATGAAAAACATTATTTTAATAGAAAGAAAGATCAGGTTGAGTTTGGAAACACACTTAAATAAAATGAGAGTCTGCCGTCGTTTATAAACCTTTTATTTTGTTCCATTAACCCATTAACTGCCAACTCTAACATATTACAGCCTCCTCCAAAATGGATTAATTTCATTTTTTTCACACCTTAATACACCATAATGACAACATGAAAAGAGTTTTTGTAATGTTTGCAATTTATCATCAATTGGTCATCAGACCAGAGTATTTAGTTTCTCATGGTCTGAGAGTCTTTCAGGAGCCTGTAACTAAGGAGCGGCTTCTGTCTGGCCGCTCTACCACACAGGCCTGTCAACTATCAACTGGATTTACGACAGTCGGACTCCGATTTAGCTGTAGACACATCTCAGGGATGATCAGCGGAAACAGAAGGCACCTGAGCTCAATTTAGAGTTGAGCACAAAGGCTGTGAATACTTATTTACCAGTCATTTCTTTGTTTTTTATTCAATAGTTGAAATGACTCACTGAGACCTATTCACCAACCCAGCTGCTTAAAAAAAAGCGTGTTGCACTTCAAAGTAAAAGAAGGAAAAAAAAGGTGCATACATACACGTAATACATGATAAGTAGGAATGTTAGTAATCACTGACCAGCTGTGAAAATATTGGCTCACGATCTTGCAAAGTCTGTTTTTCTTCCTGTTCCTTCAGCTAGCTGTTTGAATGATTTATGTGCAGAGTTGAAGTCGTGTATTTGTTACATCACAGCTAGTTTGGAGCCAATCAATAAACAACTTCCACAAGTGTGATGCAGAAACTTAAAGCCGACGCTGCTCATACACTAAGAATACCTTTACAATGAAGTGTAACACAGTAACTGAACATTTTATGTGGAAAAAAAGGATGAGCAGAGGATTTTAACATGTCCTGATACATGTCTCTTTAAGTTTTATGTGGAATAATTATGCTTAGTCTTATGATTTCTGACACTGAAGTGAGGACACGCGTGTTTCTAACATCAACAGACCAGCTCACACGTGTTTCTGTCATGTCATGTTTTAGCTGTTATGTGTGTCTTTAAATACTGACAGAGAGCAGACCAGAGATCCTTTGAACGGCATTATTGTTCTGCTGAATGTGGTACTGAACATAACACCAGTGAAAGGCTAAATAAGGCACTAAAAAGCAGCTGTGCTGTCTTCATGTATTGTTTTTGTTTGTCTAAATTTGATCCAGTCAGTAATAAATTGATAAACTGTGATTTTTATGTGCACCAAAACTTGGAGTAAACTTCAGGTTTGGCTGCTTCTCATCCATAGATCACAATACACGCATCCATTTATGACTTCATGACTTCAGTGTATTTCTTAGAAAAGCTAACGTGGTGGTTTGAGTCCAACAGAGTCTCTTGAACACACAAGTTGATATTTTGACCTACAGACAGATCGGTGCTTTAAGCACAACTAAAGCCAACTGGTCTTGACAACTATTGTTGTGTATTGTTGTTCTCCTACAGTGGATCCTGTATCTGAAAATGACTGAAAATGTTTCATTAGGTTCCAACATTTAGGTTGACAAAAGCAAACAATGAGACATTATTTGTCCACTTTGTGTTGCACAATGCTGAGCCTGTGTTGTGCAAGTGGTATGAAGCAATTACCTGTTGCCATATCACACATTTCCTTTTTGTGCATGTTGCAGGAGGACCGTGGTAGTTTCACCTTGACAGCAGTAAAACACCTTAAACATAATTCTGTTGGCCTGAAGTTCAATGATCTACAAATACAAAAATAGATCATATTTTTTATTCATGAGGGTGTTCAATAACATTTCTTGAAATCATCATGGCTGTCATGTTTTCTCTATGAAATAAAGACCGCACTCACTCTCTGAAAGCTATTTTAAAGGATTAGGTTCACAATTTCTCAAGTCTGTCAACATCCAGAAGCCCAAATAAACATTGAAAGAGGTCTTCCTCTCTGCAATTAATCATCTTTTTGTGCAAAAATACATTTAGGCTTCCATGTTTCTCCATCAGTCTGAGCAATTAAGTGGATTTTACAGTCAGGAAACATTTACAGTCTGTTTAGAGCTGTGGTGGAAGTTTAGTAACAAAAAGAGGAACTTTGGCACCAAAAAGACTGTTACATTGAAATATATTTACTACTAATATATTTACATTAAATACATTTTTGTACAGGAGGATTATAGATATTGATCTACCTACATTGTAAGTTCATTATGAATGGATCTTCTAATGGTCAGTGTGAACAGGAACAGCAAGAAGAACCTGTTTCAGTGTTCACTTGGGCATCCGTCCTTTAAGGATTCACATATTTATTAATGTCTAATGAGGTCTTTGTGGTTCAGGAGTTTGGTATACAGACTAATTATGAGTGGATAGCTTTAACTGTCTAATAGAAAGTGGAAGATCTTGCAACATAATATTACACAAAATAAAATAAATAATCCAGGGGGTCAGTATTAAAGTCTCTTGGATTGTACCATCCTTAGTGCATCTTTCCTGCAGTTAAATAACTGTTTGATATGAACAGTGTACCCGAATACCGATCTGTTGCTCAGCTACCACACACCTGTCTCCTTTTAACATGGCGGAGCTGATGGAAACTTCCCAGGTCTGCGGTCCTCCGCCCATTTTCTCCACCTTACACCAAAGTGCAGGTTGAAAACCTGTCTGCGCTGCTGACAGACTGTATGTTGATCCTAAACAAATGATGTGAGCATTTGCTTTTCAGATACAGAGTTTCACAGTGAAGCCACATTACATCGGCTGTATTGTTTGAAGATAAACCCCTCTCTATAACAAAAGTTGATTACGATTCCTTGTGTGCAGTGCAGCTGTTTCATATCATTGGCCCTTTTCTGTTTTGTACATGCATCTGAAGAATCTAAATTCATCTTGTTTTTTTCTTTTCCATTTCAAAACAAAAATCAGTCAACAAGTCCACAGTGAAAGAAAAACTGCCTAAGCCACGTCAACAGACAGAACTCTGTGTGTAAATGTGGAAAGCTGAATAATATTCATACATTTAATGTAAGTCCTAATACATTAAAGGTATATTATACCTTTAATGTATTAGGACACTAATATACTCCAGAATCTCATATTTAAAATAACTGAAATGCTGTTTGAAGGTTTGACAGGTAGCCCCTTATATAGTATAGTGTTAGGACAACAATGATCCTAAACATACACACAAGCCATATGTTTAAAGTAAAGTACTCGTGACTGGCCAAGAAATCAAGTCCATTTTTATTTCTATGTAGCCCAATATCACAAATGCACTAATTTGCATCAGGCATCGTTACGGCCTGTACATCAATAAAACATCTTCTATCCTCTTCTAGACCTTCAACTTGAATGAAGAAAAACTCCCTAAAAAAAACCTTTAACAGGGAAAATTGAAAAAAAAACTCAGGAGGAGCAACAGAAGAGGGATCGCTCTCCCAGGACAGACAGACATGAGGGTGTAACTGTAGTTGGAGAACTCAGGTTTTATTGTGGGGAAAGACACCGAGATCACACTGTTTTATTGCGTCCTCTCCCAGAAAAAAAAAAAATTGAATTGGACCGAGTGACAGCTGAACTGGACACAGAAATAATGCATAATAAGAGCATGTTTTAAACAAAGTGTCATGCACAGTTTTAAAATAACAGCTGGAGTCGCTCCTTCATGTTAGAAACTGACTGCGGTTCATGAAAGGAGCTGCAGCAAGAAGACTTTAAAGTCCTGTGAATTATGTTTGTGTGTCAGCGTCATCATTTTATCTTCCACAATCCCATGAAGAGAGAGATATGTATGTTTGTATAGAAAACTCCACAGGAACATAAGTCTTCCCTCAAGGAGGGAGCAGTGCAATCCCGATGTAACACCCGATTTGTCTCTAATAGGGCGTGCATTTCCAAAACTGCAATAACAGTTGACATAAGGATGACACAGTCGAGTGTTATGTGCTCTACGCTGCCAAAGGATGTTTTGTAGTGGACGGGTCAGCGTCATCCGTCAGCCTGGCTTTGCAACTAGTGTTGAAAACTGGAAAATTGCAAATCATCTCGTTTGCAGAACGATCTGTAATCTGAGAGATGGTTTTAAATCTCATCGGTGCTTTTAAGCAGCTTCTTTCAGCCTTCCTGAGCCGTTTTTTTTTAGACGTGTTAGTAGTGACATGGCTCCAGGGATTTTTGTCCAGACTGAAATGTACTGTATGTGACATTTTTTGGACCCAGAGGATGAAGCCTACACGCTGAGGCGCTGACATTTGACACACACACACACACACACACACACACACATCCCCATCTGGATGAATTGTAGTACGGTAACTTTGAAGAAAACAAACACATTCTCACTTGTACTTTGACGATAGTGTTAGCATTATCGTCTACAGCCTCACATGCTTGCTCACTCTGGTCTTGTTGAAGCAATCAGACAAACTGAAACATCATCAGACAAACATGAGAAATGTCCTTCAATCTTTTGATCAAGCTATTGATTAAGTGGGTCACATTAAAATAGTTCACATATAGACATATAATATTTACAGTAATTCTTAAATTGATTGACACGAATTACCAAGGACGCAGCAGGAAAGAGTAAGAGGTTTGTTGATGTTGGAGGTGGTAGTAAACCTTCTTGTAATCGAGCGCAGTATATCCGGTAAGGTGGGTTAAGATAAAGTTTATTCGACACCTTTAAGTCAAGAGTGTTTTTGAAGTAATTCAAAATCCAACATCCATGAAGAAGACGTATGTTATGTTAACAGATGGGACCCACCCTGCGTCCTGCGAGAATGGGCTCCGCAGAAGGAAAACACTCCAACAGGGATCAATGAAGAAACACTTTGTTATCCTTATTACAGCAAGTCTCTTCCTCACTGAGGAACAGTTATAATGCACAACAAAAAATAACACATAAAAAAGATGTAAGGCGTGAAAGTCGAGGTTCAATCATTATCAGAACACATGGGCAAAATCAATCACAGAACAGCGTGTATTATAGTTATAAGGCTCATGCAACATGCTCTACCACACTGTATCGTGCTATTATTCATCGATTCATTCCTTGTTTAATCGTTAATTCAAACCTCTATTAGAAGGTCACAGTGTTTTTGTGGGATATGCCGCTAATCAGAAGGCCAGGCTCAAACTTTAACCTCAGCTTCATTCTCATCCATCACTGTCGGCATCGTTATATGTGGCAACATTCAGGCCCACAAGCTGTCTTCACTTGCATTAGGGGGGTGATCCAGTTTTGAAGGTCTCTGTGATGGGAAAATATTTGTGTTTTAAGGGTCAAATTTATACCACAGCGTGAGATCTCCTTGCGTTACAAGAGTATAAAACTGCGTCTGAATCAGATTACACAGATCATACTGAGACATGCTGCTTTTTAATCCCTGAAGCCTATGTACTGTGTACGGATGTACTGTGCTTCTACCACTTGTGCATGAACTTCCTGTTCCCTGTCCCCTGCAGCTAAGTGGTCAGGTCAACGCTTCTGGGAGGCCTGTCACCATCCCAAAAATCCAAAACCTCCTCAAAACGCAAAAAAATTAGCAAAAATAATACTATCCTCACTGTAAACTGTTACTGGGACTAAGAGTTTGGGACCGATGTGGCAGCTGAGTACATCACTGATTATGTATTTCTTCAAACATGTTGAAGTTATATTATATGTACACAATTTATTTACATGTACATGTTTTATAGCGATCAGAATATTATCTTGGAGGTCTTCTCATGGTGTTCAGGAGAGGTGCTCAGTACATAAACAAATAAACCAAATGGCTATATATATATATATATATATACTGTATATGGTTTGTAATTTCCACCTGTAGTGTTCAGTAGTGCAGAGAAAAAAACAAAACGTAAACTCATAGCTCTCCAATTTATATTTCAAGCAACATTTACAGTATATATGTGCATTACTCTGAACCTCAGTGGTACGCTGCTGCTGCTGCTGCCATGTGATCTAATCATCTTTGGTGGTCTGCAAACGTAACGTCTCTTTACATTCACATGTTTTGACTTTCATACTATACCCAACTGTGAGGCTGTCTGAGAGTCTGAGCGGCGACTCCTGGGCTGTCACTCACACGCTCCCCAACGTCTAGGGGAGCGTGTGAGTCTTCTTAACCTGAGGTCACAAGATTTCTCCGCTAAAATTTGACCCGTGCTTTACGATTTAACTCCTCCATGTTTTACTGGAAGTTATTTGAGATGAAGGGAAGACTGCCAACTTGTTGAATTTATGTTGTAAACTATGTATCCCCCTTTTTCTGCGGACAGAGTTCATCCTCAAATTAAATTTTACTGTCAGATAGAACCAAGACTTTAATCTTGTGGCATTGTTGTTGTTCCCTCTGTGTTTGGCTCTCTGCTCTGTTCTCCTCAGCATCTTTCCACAGTGGGATCATCATGTACTTGAGATTTACACATGATACACATTTTACTGTGTATACTTGACTAATATAACTCTCATTTTAAACACGGGTGTGGACTCGTTTTTGCTGACGGGGACACGTTTGTCATGTTATTTAGGTTGATTTCGATTCGATTACATTTGTTTTTGGGAAATGTCTCTTCTCTTCTGTCATGTGTCGTGATTTCACTGCTGACTCTTTGTTGGATCATTAGGAAGCCTGCATGTACTGTATATAATCATTTACATTGTTTTGGATGTTTGCAAGTGTCTGTCTGTCTCTGGCAAACACACTATACATACTGTACACTGTGACATTTTTTATTTTTTATTTTTGACAGGAAGTCTTGAGGAGTGTCACACCCTGTAATTCCCACTGAGCTGGTGTACTGACACTTTTGTTTTTCTCCAACATCTTGATACCAGACCTACCTCTGACTCCTCAAGCCTTACCATGTAAGTATGTACTGCAGAAAATGTGGACGTCTTTTCCATCTGTTACTAAATATATATCATATTAGTGTCAGAAAGCTGTAAAAGGAAGTTCTGATTTGTTCATTGTACGTATGTTTCTAGATTTATTTTAGTCCAGCATTGTATTGAAATTTAACAGAGAATTCAAGCTGCTAATTGTACAGTGTTTTAAAAATATATCTTTTAAATTGTAAACCTGAATGTTTAACACAACTAAATTCTCCCTGACTGCAAATGCAGTGAACATGCTATCAGAAAAATTAACAGCCAAGACAAACTCAAATCAAAGCGTGAATCTGACATTTGATGTTGTTTCACATAAGTTGTTTATTTATCTACAAAATGTGTGGTGGATTACAGAATCCAGACCAGTTGTTTTTGATATATTTCATTTATTTTGATCAGTTTGTTCAGTGATTAATTATATAATTAAATATTGTATATATACGGTGCATTCAGAAAGTATTCAGACCCTCCCCCTTTTTTCACATTTTATTAAATTGCTGCATTATGCTAAAATCAAAATTCACAAAATAGCACCTAAAAGACTCTTGCTTTGTCATCATATTATATATTGAAAGGGAAACGGTGAATTTAAATGGTTTTAGCATAAGGCATAACAAACTGTGAAAGGGTCTGAATACTTGAATGTGAATGCACCGTAAATATGTTTACGTGTGTCATTAAGATCAGGCTCAAGTTACACTGTCAGTTTATCCTCTGATGACAGAAACCTGACGCATAATGAGCATTTTAAAATGAAAGTAATGTAAAATATCTTCTATAGGATCCCAACTAGTAAAAAAAAAAGAAAAAAAGAAAACGTTACATATGTGACGTGTAAGAGGAGACTCACAGTTAAATAAACATACCACTATTTAAATGTATGTGTGTCAGTTTATATGATAATGTTTAGCTATCTATTCATGTGGTGCATTTCTGTTGCATCTGGATGTTGTTCACATGTTTATTTGTGGTTTCAACTGATGTTTGTGACAGTTTGACTTACAGCCAACATGCCTCCTTGTACACACACAGTGTACAAGTAAAGTTATATTATATAACATTTCATTTACACCTTCAGACCTTCATATTTTCAAACAAAATACAGTGAATTATAATGTTTGCATACAAATATAAGTGGAAGCAGGAAGGGAACTTGGGAAACAAAAACTTTATACTTTATATTGCTGCATAATATTCAAACCAGCATATCTTTGCTTTTATTAGTAGCTGCTTCACTTCGTTTGCACACAGAACCGTTATAATGAAGCATTTCATGTGTCCTCTCTGGTCAGATCCTGGAGGAGCGCTGCAGGTCGAGCCGTGCTGCTGGAGCTCAGGCGGAGTTGCCTTGGATTGTGTAAGTCAGCAGGCTGCGCTGTGGGGCGAAGGGAGGAGGGTTGAACTCTGTGTGAGAAGGTGATGATGAGGGGAAACTGTGTGAGGCGGCTGTCCCTTCAGCTGGGGGGAAATACACAGAGACTCCCTGGAGGACGGGAAGGAATGGGAGAAGATGAAAACTTTAATGAAAAGTTTAATGTGGGAGACATAATTCATCTTCCTCCATATGTTTTCGGTGTGCACTAAAGACATTTCGTAATGACTCACAGCAAACGTAAACAGTGATCTCACAATAACTTCAGTCTTTGTGTCCTTTGAACCTTTTTGAAAAGCTAAAACTGAGACGCTGCCTTTCCAATGATGAAATTAAGAAGAAAAAAGAAGCTGAATCTACAGTATCTGGTATTATTAATAGCATCTTCCATTGATTAGTTTGAGACACACATATACAAAACATCCACTTACAAGCTTTTTCAGAGCTTTTCTCGTTTCTACACTGTCAAATAAAGGCACAAGGCCTGTAAAAAAAAATACAAAAAATAAAAA